>JAODXP020000031.1:11308384-11493384 GCA_027497455.2 Sardinella longiceps
CCCCAAAAAATAACTACATGAAAAATAAGACAATCGAGAAGTTGTTGTTTACTGGTACATATCCATGTACTGGTAACATTGATTCTACTGCTGTAACAAACTACTGCTGTTCACTGTTATGTGACACCCACCGATCTGGTACAGGCCAATCCAGTCGGTCGCGTCCACTTCCTCCTTGATGTCCCAGGAGATGACCAGGTTCTGACCGCGGCCCAGCGTATACTGGTAGGTGGACGCCGTTAGCGACGAGCGACTCTCCGATGTCACCAGGTCCGTGTCGCTGTTGGCCCGTTGCAGGCCGAGAGGCGCACCGCCACCATCACCCGGTCCCGAGCGCGGTATACTGGCCCTTCCGCTGCTCGGCCCCGCACCACCACCACCGCTACCTCCACCCTGGGCGGAGAGGGTGCGGAGGTTCTCTGGGCTGAGGGTGTAGCGCATGTGGGGGGTGCGCCTCCTCACCACCAGCAGGTGCTCACGGGCGGTGGTGGTCATGGCGGCGGGGGGTGGGTGGTGCGTGTGGTGATGGTGCGGGTGTGGGTGTGGGTGTGGGTGAGGGTGGGGGTGGGAGTGGGTTTGGGGGTGAGGGTGGGGGTGGGAGGGGTGAGGGGAGTGGGGGTGGGAGGAGGAGGGGTGGGGGCGGGAGCGGGGGGGGAGGACAGCCGTGGCGAGAGAGGGGCGAATGGTGAAGGCTGGGTGGGGCGATAAAGAGGAGGGAAACGAAGGGGGGTGGGGAGGGGGGGACGGGGAAGGGGATGGGGGGTTAGGGGAAAGGGGGTAGAGAGGGCAGTAGAATGTCCTCTCTCCTGCTCAAGGGCGGGATGTTACTGGCCTATCAGAGGCTCCTCCTCCTGTCCTGTCCGCCTCTTGCATTGAACACGCCCACCTCCACGTCCAATTTTAGGAGCCGACCAATCCTTAGAAAGGTTTGTTGAGAACCTGGGTCCACTCAAATGGGAATCATCCAATCCCAGTGAGGGATGGGTGTGCTCCGGTGTTTCCTGTTCCCCAGGAAGCAGCGATGATGATGTATTTCCTGTCGGGATTGTGTTCACAGCACCCACATTCTCTCCGCTGGCGTCTTCTCGCCAGCTTCCCCGCAGAGACTGTCAAGCTTGCCAACAACACTTTGCCAAGCACTGGGACAAACACCAACCCTGGGAAGTTCCCAATCTTCACAAATTGACTGCGCCGTTATAACCCCATAGTCCCATACCGGTTCACTCTGAGCCAACTTTGACAAAACAAAACAAATCCCATCATGCATGTGCTCCGGTATCCCAGCGTCCTCAGGCGTTCATCGGGGAAGAGGGGAGGAGAGATGGAGGGAAAAGAGAAACAGGTGTGGGAAGAGAAGGAGTGTCTCCTCCACTGAGGTCCTGAGGCGAGAGGAGGAGGAGGAAGAGGACTGGGGGAGGTTCCCAATAGGCAGATGAGGAAGGTCAGACCGTGGGGTGGGGGGGTCTACGCTCCGCCTGGGGTGGGATGGGTGGTTGGGCAGCCAAAGGAGATGCAGAGGGATGGACTGACACACCTGCGGAGAGAGGGAGAGACAAAGAGAGAGAGAGGAATAGTGTGAGTGAAACGAGCAGATGACAAAAGGAAGTCCAGGGTCGGGGAGAAGGGGTTGGGGGTTGAGGGTTGGGGGGGTGGTCATCAATACTACTGGACATCACAAAGAACAATAGGGAATCAATCAGAGAGACACAAAGGGTATCGCTGAGAGACAGAGACAATTCACTGTAGCCTTAAAGTCAACTTGAGGTGACCGTGTACCCAGGCAAATTTAACGGAGGCAACACAATAGCACAACATAACCTCAATCAGCATGTCTAATGAGGACTTGGCTCAAGATCTCCAACAGCTTCAATGTCCTCCACACGTCGTCTCATTTTATTTTAGTAATTAGGATAATTACACAGTCAGACACGGACCATTTGGTGTACGACATATAACCTATATAACCACAGCATGCTTGTCGACCCATATAATACCATGAAGGAGGATTTGCTGGCGTGTTGCAGAGAATCTTATCTGGACATCAACTTTCACACACCCAAGGACACTTCACCAGGGAGAGAACAATGTACAAACACTAACTAACAGTTCACAGCCACAACAAGAGGAAATATACAGTCATTACTGATACTGATTACTGCATTAACATGGCTAAAATTAGTGACGATGATGATGATGATGATGATGATGATGATGAGATACATAAATATCGGTGAGATGTCAACTACAAGACAGTGTGAGATGGACAGAAAGGAAATGACAACTCAGCAGTGACGTGCCTCCATTTCCTGTCAAGGATAGAATTTTAATCTGATTGGAGGGAGAGCTGGGGAAGGGAGGAGGAGGAAGAGGAGGGGAGCTGGTATTACTGCACTTAATCACGAGGGGCCTGCCTGGCCCAGCTGTAAACAATCCCTTTCTTTCACACTCACTCTCACACTCACACGCACACACACACACACACACACACACACACACACACACACACACACACACACACACAAATTTTCTCTCCAGCTCTTCTTTGAATTTCGCTATCTGAGATCACTTTCACACACAACACACTCTTAAACACACTCATATACATGAATCTCATCCATCCATCCCTCTATCTATAGATCTACAAAGGGATCATCCATCCATTTATCTATTACTCCAACCATTCTGTATCTATCCATTTATCTTTGTCTCTGTCTCTCTCTTTCAATCCAGCCCTCCACAAAAAAGATATGGGTGTCTCCCAGGAGACTCTCAAATTAGATCATGCTGTAGCTGTCAGCACCATATCGGGATCGGGGAAGAATCAGTGTGAAGTGTAGCCAAGCTAACGATGAGGAGAGGAGGCTCAAAACAGAAATACAGTCGATAATAATCTCTACAAGAGTCCTCATAACATTGAAATATTCACCTAAATTTCTGCATGTATGTCACAACCTATGTGTACTATCATAATAATGTGTAGGCCTACTTTAGTATCCAAACTATCAATAATGCATACTATGGATCGATGCGATCAATAATGTATGATATCACTATATTGATATACCGGTGATATAACGTGAGCAAATGTAGTACAGCTCACCCTAGTCATGTGTAAAAGTAGCATCCTGACTCAAAAATGATGGACAGATCGCTTTGCTATTCTCTCCCCCTCCCAACCCCTTCCCACTTCCTCTGAGGCATTCTTTCCTTCTTCCTGCTCACTGTGATCCCCTGTTCCCAAGTGACTCATATCCTACGGCTGACAAAAGGGACCCAAAAATGGCCACCAATAGAACCAGTCAGTCAGTGTTGAAACAATGAGCCCAGGGGAGGAGCTTTGTGCCGGGACCTACATGCACTGTACAGTGGGTTATGTGTGACTCTTGGCTGATTCCAAGTACAGATTTGGAATCTGGGATCAGATGGCCTCTCACTGGTGCGTGAGGACTGGGGATTAGGTAGAGGGTGAAAACTGATCCAGGGTCAGTGATTAGAGGGAAATGGGCTAGACCCACATGGGATTCCTCTCATGGGCCAAGCTTGGCATAGCCTCTCTCTGCTCATTCTTTTATACTTGGACGGACAGACACACACACACACACACACACACACACACACACACACACACACACACACACACACACACACACACTATTAGAGGACACACACTATCTCACTCTCTCTCTCTCTCTCTCTCTCACACACACACACACACACACACACACACACACACACAAACACAGAGAAACAAGCGTGCATGAGTTTGTGCACGCACACACACAGATACAACTGACATAGGCACACTTAAACACATACACACACATATACACGCACACACACACATACACACACACACACACACACACAGAAACGGACATACGGAATCACACAAACACATACACACACACAACCACATACACACAAACCATGTGTTACAAAGAGTTCAACAAAAGCAGATGGAGTTAAAGAGAGTTGGAGAGACAGAGGTAGTGGAGAGCATGAGAGAGAACAGATAGAGGAATGCAGCTTACATAATCACAAAAGAGTGTGTTAGAGAGTGTGTGTGTAAGTGTGTGTGTGTACGTGTGTGTGTGTGTGTGTGTGTGTGTGTGTGTGTGTGTTTGTAGGGGGGATAATTGTTTCTGCAAAAAGTAAACAGTTGAAAACAGAGAGGAGACAGTGAAATCATGAAAGACAGAACACAAAAAAACAGTAAGTACCAGAAAGTAAGAAAAAAGAACTGCCATCTGAACTGCCATCTATGACATTAACATTATTTTCTGCAGCCTGACACACCCACTGAAGAACAGTGGGTAGATTCTGTATGGCAGTGGATAGATACGTAACACAAGACAAGAGATACAGAGAGAAAGACTTGAAAAAGAGACAGAAAGAGAGAGAGAGAGAGAGAGAGAGAGAGAGAGAGAGAGAGAGAGTTAGCTGTGCTCCACACAGTCCTGTAGACACAGTGAGTAGGTACTGTATGGCATTGGGTAGATATGTAACACAAGAGTAGAAAACAAGACATACAGAGAGAAACACTTGGAAAAAGAGAGAAAGAAAGAGAGAGAGAGAGAGAGAGAGAGAGAGAGAGAGAGAGAGAGAGAGAGAGAGAGAGAGAGAGAGAGAAAGGAAAATGGATAGCTGCGCTCCACACACACACACAGTCCTGTAGACACAAGCGGTGCTTAACAGAGGGCCTCTCTGGACTGAAGCCTTATGTAAGCTGCAGCCTTCTGCTCTGCCTCTCCCACACAATTCAGCCCGGCTCTGTTTGAAAAGCTGACACGCCAGCGCTTTCTGAGCTATGGCACTGACAGACTCCGTCACAGACTAAATAGCAAGGGGAAGTTAGGGATGGTGTGTGTGTGTGTGTGTGTGTGTGTGTGTGTGTGTGTGTGTGTGTGTGTGTGAGAGAGAGAGAGAGAGCGAGAGAGAGAGAGAGAGAGAGAAAGAGAGAGAGAGAAAGATAGAGAGAGAAAAAGAGAACGAGTGTGTGTGTGTGTGTGTATGTGTGTGAGAGAGAGAGAGAGAGAGAGAGAGAGAAAGAAAGATAGAGAGAGAAAAAGAGAGAACGAGTGTGTGTGTGTGTGTGTGTGTGTGTGTGTATGTATGGGGGGGTTGTTGGGGTATAAGAGGGGACTTGAAAGCACTTGGAAGTCCTGAAGTCTGCATAAATGTTGACACTGAGCACACACAGTATGGTTAGAGCCAAAGCCAAGTGGACACGTTGTCAACGTTGCTACATTCCAATATTGGCAACCTGTCTTCTCGTTTTGGCCACGTTAGAGGTTCAAGTGCAGTGGGGAATGGTTGGGATGATAGCTAGACCATCACCGGCTTGTCCCTAGTGGCAGTGGGAGAAAAAATGAACTCTTCAAGCCTTTCGTATTCAGTCTCATCAGAAATGATGCCAAGTCCAGTTAGAAAATGATTGGCACCTGCCAGTCGTACTGACATGTCTTCAGACAGGACTTCTCCAGAGGGCTAGAAAGGCTGAATTTCTGGCAGAATTTCCTTCAGCCAAGACAAGATCTAAAGTGAGCAAAACGATCAACCAACTCAGAGGAGAAACTGTAAAGGCATCTCACTGGAAGCTACACAACCAACTCAAAAGTCTCTCTCTCTCTCTCTCTCTCTCTCTCTCTCTCTCTCTCTCTCTCTCTCTCACAC
Source organism: Sardinella longiceps (assembly GCA_027497455.2). Lineage (NCBI taxonomy): Eukaryota > Metazoa > Chordata > Actinopteri > Clupeiformes > Clupeidae > Sardinella > Sardinella longiceps. The sequence goes on from JAODXP020000031.1 coordinate 11,314,058, forward strand.
ACGCACACACACACACACACACACACACACACACACACACACACACACACACACACACACACACACACACACACACACACACACTGTTTTTATCCACCATTTGGCTGTATTTCCTGGGCAGGTAAAAGCAGTCAGTGGGCAGCAAAGGGAAGGGGAGATGGACGCTTCCTGTCAAAAGCAGAGTCCAGACACAAGACGAGACTTATCAATTATTCACCATGTGTGTGTGTGTGTGTGTGTGTGTGTGTGTGTGTGTGTGTGTGTGTGTGTGTGTGTGTGTGCATTGCATGTAGCCCACGTCTCAGTGATACCATTAGCGCTGTTCATGGCAGGAAGGCTTATCATGACTCAATCTACCTGTCCAAATATCGTAGTAAACAGATCATGACGGTGCTGCTTCTCAATTTCAGCAGCAGCAGCAGCAGTGTCAGGCACAGGCAACAAAGAGCCACACCTAAGTATCATTCCTTCTTTATACTCCAGGAGCCATTCAGTACATTATCCTTGCAGAGAAAATGTGCCTTTATGTGCACCCCAGACTCTACTGCAGTTATAAAGTCCCTCAGCATGTTTTCTTTTTCTGCAGTTGTTTGTTTTCTGCTCTGTTAAGTGATTCAGATTCACTCAAAAGGAGAAGAGATAAGGCATGGTAGCAGCAAAAGTGCCATTTCCATTACTCGTTGTTTGTATTTGCACACTTTATTTGTCAACAACATAGCAGTACAAAACATAATTTGGATGCTTGCTCCCTCTGCTTATCGTTAGTCTCAGCTATGTGTGTGTGTGTGTGTGTGTGTGTGTGTGTGTGTGTGTGTGTGTGTGTGTGTGTGCACAGTGATCTGATGTCATTATATGAAAGCATATGATGACATCATGATGACACTATGTGCTGGATTTAGTCCCGCCTGGGAGCACGCGGCTGCTCCTGCTCCGGTTCAGAAAGGTCATGACACCAATCCCCAGAGGTCATCTTTGAGGCTGAAGGAGAAAAATAAAATCATCTATCCCATGTAGCCTAACATCGTACGGAATGGAATTCTGCTCCAGAACGTAATCCGTAATCTCACCCTCCCCACCGCCAAACTCACACATCCCCACAGGGAAATCTTTGAGGAATGCTGATGAATATGCTTTCAGACGGAATATTGTCCTACTAGGGCACAACATTCTAACAGCCTGACTGCCTGCCGGTTGCAGATACATAAACACTTGCTTGTAACAGATTTCCAATCTAACTGCTGCATGGTAAACAGACTTTATGAGAGTGAAAATAAAATTGCTTGGATGAGAGGAAAATGAGCTCATTACTAGGATCACAATCCAAAAATGATAAACAAGGCACACACACACACACACACACACACACACACACACACACTCACACCCAAGGCACAACAAGGAAGAAAATCCTGTTATCATCACCAAATGCCACACGTGACACAGACCACGATGACACACACACACACACACACACACACACACACACACACACACACACACACGAATAATCTCACAGACAAACATCCCTTTAAATATGAACACATAGAGCTATTCATTAGCACAGGGAGTACAGTGGCCCATCTCCCTCACACACACACACACACACACACACACACACACACACACACACACACACACACACACACACACACACACACACACAGAGTAGGTGAGTGTCCTTGATCCCTGGGCCGGGATTAGAGGAGAATGGATGGATTTAGTCCGTACAGAATGCCTCCATTAATCCCAGTATTAGCACACACTCTTCATCTGATTCCCGTGCCTCCGTCCGACGCTCCTCCCCCTGCTGCCGCGGAACTCCTCCCAACCCGGCACATGTCTCTCTCTCGCTCTCTCTCTCTCTCTCACACACACACACACACACACACACTTTCTTTAGATCACTTTCTTTCTATTGAGTCTCACTGTAATCTTTACCATTCTTTCCCTCTGCTTCTCTCTCAGATCTCCTATTGATTTCCTAATTAATGACTAATGTGATCGGGGCACACTGTTGTAAAATTGCTATTGCCAAAACACTCAACCAGTGAGGCAATATGGCAATTCTATGAGGAATTTAATCACAATGAAACTGATGATAGGATAGCATTAGTCTATATGATGAAAGTACAGAAAGGAGTAACAAGGGTTTGGCTGAATGAAAATTAATCTAGTAGGGCATGAAACAGACTTGATGCAAATACATACAGGGGAAGATAAGTAAAGACAACAGGCATGGACTGGTCATAGGGCTGAAAGGACAATGCCCGGTGGGCCGACAGTCATTTTTGGGCTGGGACTGTCATCATTTATTTATTCATAATTTTCTTGAAGAATATTGGACTAGTCCAATTACATATCTTGTGTTCATGCAATGTGTCCAACTTACAGTGTTATTTTAGCTTGCCATGAAGTTATTATTACCTCCGCCAAGGAGGTTATGTTTTCGGTTGTGTTGGTTTGTCTGTTTGTTTGTCTGTCTGTCTCTGTCTGTCAGCAGGATAACTCGAAAAGTACTGCACGGATTTGGATGAAATTTTTGGACAATGTGTATTGGGACAAGCAAGAACTGATTAGATTTTGGTGGCAATCGGTGATCCAGAACATGATCTGGAATTTATATTGTCTCTGTGACCACATTGCCTTTGCGGAGGTCTGCGCTCTCTGAGCGCTTTTCTAGTTATTAAATAAAATAATGGTGGGCCGCCATGGCCAAAAATGTCTGGGAAATTTTTTAGTCCCAGTCCAGCCCAGGAAGACAATGATTTACACTCTTAAAAAATGTTGTCCAAGTCTCTGATTTTATGATCATGAACAACTCTATTCACAAAAACTAAAGTCTGTGACATCACCTGAATATAAAACCAAAATGGTGGTCATTTCACTGCTAAGAGTAATTTTATTTTTTCAAAAGCAACAAAAATAGTTGAAAATGTCATTCAAAGGTCCAACATAAACCAGGGTTCCAGCTCTGGCAGAATGATGTGCAGGGATCCCCTCATATCAGCCGCTACGGCGACCAGAGGAATCAAATCAGCCAATTTACAGAACACTGAGGTCACCTGACCTCGGCATAGCCACTGCCAAATGCCTGCTCACTGCCCTTGCTCCATATGCGCGCACGCACACACACACACACACACGCACGTACACACACACACACACACACACACACACACACACACACACACATATGCATGTGTGCCAATGGACTGGCTCCAACCACTTAAGCTTTGAATGTTCAACAACACATAAACAAATTCTCGTCAGTAAACATTAGTAAATCCCCTATGCCCACCCCCCCAAAAACATGGAACTGACAGATAGATCAAAGAAGGTCATGTTTAATCAGGAGATATGGGAAATCTCTCTTGATTTTGTGCCTACTTTGTAACATTTTTAATTGAAAGAATTTTGAGATTTAAACTGCCATTTAAACTGATATTTTGGGATACGCTGCAATTAAAAATGGGCAATATGGTTAAAAAAAGAAAAGAAAGGATGACAATATACAGTATTTTCTCATATTGAACAATATTGATTTTTAAAAGAAGTTTAATTGACTGGACAGGGCCTGTTGTAGAGGGGGCTACTTTCAAAGAACAGTACATGAACACACAATGTGGACTGGACAGAAATACAAAGGTTCCTACAATAAATAATAACAAAAAGTACAAAAATCATAAGTCATGTGCTTGACCATGGGCAATTAACGCTCATGAATGTCAGCCTGATTGATCATGTTGGGAAGCTAAACACATCCAGAATCCCTGCAAACGCAACCAACATTCCAGATGGAAGTGATAAAATCTTTTGGCAATGCTAGTCATGTTAATGTTGCATGCTTGTCTTGCATGTTCACAGGGTGTTCCACACAAAACCACAAAACTACAAACAGCGCATAGACTATTGGGACGACTTAAGTTAAATCGGTCTTTCAATACCATATGCCATCAAACTTTAAATTTGAAAAAAAAAAAAAAAAAAAAAATTACATTACAATTACTAAGTGCCATATAGGCCTAGTGGCTTTATCGTTCAGCAGACAACAGGTGGTGTATCATATTTGTAATATATTTGCTAAGTAAACAAGTAATTAAAGTCAACTTAATGTCTCTCGTATGTCTTATTTATACTCCAACCTTATCCCCAGATGCAGACCAACTCTGTGAACCTTGTTGCTCTGATGTTGATACTCTGATCCCTCCACTTGTCACTTTGCCAGGCAGCCTTCAGGACACTTGAGACATCAATTTGTCATCTTCCATCCAGCCATCCATCCTACAGCTCTTTAGAGTGAGAACCCAGAGGCTGGAGAACGACTGAATCAGCATCTCCCAGCTGTTGCTACATGTAGCTTAGCGGTACGATTGCCATTTCAGCCCCATTCTCTAGTACTTTGGCCTGAAGTTCAGTACAATAGTTCCAGTAATGGTAATGGGGAAAGCCTGTGCCTACTGTGAGGAGTTCAGACTCACAATCCAAAAGTTGCAGCGAGACAAAGTGGAAAATGTACACAATAAATGCTCAGCCCAAGATTGGGCAATGGAACTGTGACCATTGAGTATGCGCTCTGTCTGCCATACCAACGAGCCTGACTCTTTGACATTGCGGGCAAGTTGTGCGCTTGGCACCCCGGAAACCTAAGTTCGAGACCGGGGTGGGGTCGCTGCTCTCTCCTGTTCGTGTCTGGAATCAATCTATAGCCTACTCTTGATCCAAAAAGCTGACAAAGATATGCCGTGCTCTCATGGAGACACAGTGGCCCTACCTACAGTGAAGAGAATGGTCCCATCAAACCACCATGCGAGACTTGGCATGGAAAAGCAATAAAAATATTCTGAAAAGAACTTCTAATGCTTCAAAGAAACCCTCCTCACCAATGGGAGTGAATTCAACAGTGCAGGAGAAGAGAAACCTCAAAGCCAGCAGAAATCTAATAATAACTGCATAACAAAATGGCTCAGGAGAACCTAATAGCTTTCCAGGAATAATGTAATCACGCTGGATAATACGGTAATAAATGAACTCATAATATAATGACATTTTTCCTGCTCGGAGCATTATCACTTTTGTGCTGTGCGTGTAATGATTTATTAAACTGTGATTTAGTAAAGCCTTCATTATCTCTCTCTACCTCCTGGAGACGATACTCTAAGGACAATAACTGGAGGGACCATCCGCTTGCTTAGCAGTGTTGTGGGGGAAATCTGGGACAGCTTTACTAGTGGCTAGGACACAAACTGCCAACTACAGCAGGTGTGTCTTGAGGGCTGACCCACAGAGGGCAGCTTATATTGTGTGTGTGTGTGTGTGTGTGTGTGTGTGTGTGTGTGTGTGTGTGTGTGTGTGTGTGTGGAGGGGGGTACCAGGCCACTATGTACAGTTAGGAGCCATCCCTTGTGTAAGCAAAAAAAAAACAATAATAGGCGGTTATGCTGGTATTACCACGGGTGTTGTTAGGCACGATGCATAGCCATCTACAGTGTTGTGTTAAGATTGGAATGCTCTAGTTTACGGGCTGCTGTGCTAAGTTTGTGGGGGTGTCTGTCTGTGACGACACACCAGGGACTTGTGGAAAGTGGGGCTGGATAAGAAGGTTTGGGGTTGGTGTCTTGACAGTACGGTGTCAGGGTGTTTTTTGAGCAATGGGCAGGTCAGGACTTCTTTTCCCAGTTAAGGTGACTTCCGCCATTCCCCAAGGGTCTTTGGGGTGCTGTGCGCATTCTCAAAAAAGGAAAACAAACCTTCGCCCCTCCCCAAAAGACGGGAGTCCAGCCCTTTCACGGCCTGTATCTCTCTCTGCCGTCTATTTATACATAGCAGAGGGGTGCGCTATTTATAACGGACCAAACACATCTGCGGCACTGAAAACCCCAAGCGCTGACCCATATCACAACCCCGCTAGTGTGTACATACCAACTACTGCAAGCAGCACCTTTGTTTTGCTCGAGTATAAACAGACACCCAATGGTAACACAATAACCATGGCCTAAACACGGCGGGATAGATGGTATCATACTGTAAGAGTTTTAATTCATCCAAAGTGTGGGTGGAAGATATGGATGTATAAGGTGAAAAGTGGGTGCATGAGTAGAGATATGTAAACTCAAACAAAGGTGAACGTGATGTACAGTGCACACCGCAGGATGTTTGAAACTTTACAAACAGAGCGGACTTGGGCTTTGAAGTGAGACAGAACAGTTCGACATTGTAAGGGGTCAGCCAAACAGTTTATTCATGCTCTGTGGTTATATTTCCCATGAACACGTTTGGATATTGAATAAGTTTCACTATCATTGCAGCAACACATTAGCATAGCCAAGACATGGGAGGGAAATGAACACACAATTTTAGAACACTGATCTGTTGGTTAAGAAACAGGACTAGCCAGACAGCCCAAGTAATGCAGGCCTCAAGTCTACAAAGTCTGCTTGTTAGGTATTCTCCCAGGTGCTTGAGTCCAAAAAAGTGCTTATCTGCATGCATTTTAAGCACTTTTTTGCACTTAAGCACCAGACAGAAAACTGCCCATAGTACACCTGTATCTCCATATCTTATTTCCAAGTGTCCCTATTTCATACACATTGGCCTAATACCGCCCAAGCAGTAGAACAACAATAATCAGTCCATGATGATGGCTTCCAGACCCTAAAAAAAGGACACCTAACTCTAACCAGCTACAAGCAAATACTACAAAACTAGGCCTAGAGTCTAGACAAACAACAGATTTTTTCCAAATGAGGCCTTCCTTTGCTAGAATGCCATTTTCTATCATACTGGAGACTGCCAATCCAGGAAAAACTGTTTTTCCGTTCTGAGGTTCACCCAAAGCCTTTACTCATACTCCTCTGTGGTTGTAATTTCCCATCAAACAGGGTTTCAGTCATAGTCACAGCTGCCACTGTGACAGGACACGCACCACAATATGTCACAACACCGATTTGCTGGCTCAAAAACATGGGGGTTTAAAATAGGACTAGCCAGAGAGTGTGTGCTCTTTAGGTGTCAAGGAAGGGTGGCTTAGGAAGCGAGAGCGAGGTATTGTGGGTGACGGTGGGGTTAAACGGACCCAGTGGAATATACTTGGAATATCCTGGTATAACCTGGGCGCACTCAGTCGTCGGTCATTGTCATGGAGGAGCTAGACCTCACAAACATTACTCACTCTTCCATTCCATTCCATTCCAGGATGCACCCGGGTTGGCCTTGGCCTCTTCCTGTGAATACGTGTATGTGCAAAAAAAAAAAAACGCACACAAACAATTATGCATGACACACAAAACAAACTTGATGCATACTCGAAACACAATATGGCATACTGGCCTCGCATACTGTAACTCCTCATTTTCACTTTCTGTAGTTAATATACTGCATCGCTAAATCATTGTCATTTTGCCTACACTGGTTTGCCTCAAAAACATTACCACAAAGACACCAGCCTTGAGTTCAAGACTGTGGAATGTTGACATTATCTTATATGCCACACTTTGGAATACATTAGAAGCTGCAGTAAAACGCTGAAAATGGTTGCAAACCACTGAACTTGGTGCAAGTCTGCTCAACAAAAACTCAAAAGATTCTTCAGATATAGTTTCTTGCACAGTATAACAAAATATCCCTTGGCATCTGACATATTTCATAGATGGCGTCACAGTGTTAACCACTATCAACCATAAAAGGAGAAGGTCCTCCACACACAACCAAAACCATGACGCTGTGACAGATCGCCATATCGTGCCAGACCATATCATTACCATAATGATAGCATTTAGATTCAGGGGGGAAACTAATGAATGGTCTGCTAACTGAATTTTCCAAACGTAATTAGCCCCAGAATGAAATTATAAGACGTTATCATTGGCTAAGTAGATGGCATGGCATTGTCTGTGGTTTCTCTGCAAACCAGTGCACAAGACACTGTGCACACACAAGAATAAATATCCATGTGGACATGATGCAATTACACGTTGACCACAGCTACACAGGTAGACGAATTTACAGCTCTGGCGTCCATTTCCCAAGAACATACTGTAGTTGCTAACTTAGTTGCAACTTAGTTAGTTGGCAATGGGAAACTGCATTGCAACCAACATAGTTGCTAACTTTGTTAGCTACTATGCTTTTGGGAAACAGGCCCCTGATCTACAAAATCAACAATAATCGCATAGGGTCTCTACCATTAATGTTAAAACTGTGACCTATTCTAAGCAAAGCCAGATATTCAGATTCCATGGCTGTCAAAGAATAAAAAAACGAATGCTGCAATAGAACTTTAAAGTCTTGAAAAGTCTCCTAGCCTAAATGTTGTCTTTGATCCATTGATTGACATCATGGCTAAAATCACACAAAGTTTGGGGGAATCAAAAGTGAATCAATGTTGTACTAATGAGTACAACACCATTATTTAATAGTCAGGCTTTTTCAAACAAACTAAATAGACTGACTCTGATTTAGTTTGTTTTAGTTTCATCACAAAGAATTGATTCAGCTGAAACATCAGCTATGGAGAAACATTAGATAGCCTTAAGAAACCTTCAAATTGTACACTGTAAAACTCCAGGCGATCCGAATGAAAGAGTTGTTGTCTTGTGGGCCTAGAGAACTGCAGCAGAGTCCCTGGGTATAAGCCCAGTAATAGAATCACTTCCTTATATTATCTGAGCTTTGTTTCTAGGCTGAGTTACATTAAGCCACATGCGACACAAGCAAACTTCATTATGGTGATCACAATAATGACATCTGATGTGGCAACTGGCAACAGCATGATGAATCCTAATGCAGCTAACGGGAGTTGAAGGAAATATAAAATGTTGTTTCGTCAGTTTTGACGAATTACTTAAAATCGTCACACCTACAGTCAATTTGGCACTTAAATGCTCTGAGATTGAAACAAAAAATATCATTCACTTGTGTTATGGGGAAGGCTGGAAAAAATAATTTAGAACACTCTGAAACATACAAAGTTATGGTGATACTGGCCTATAAAATTTCAGACAAGTGGAACACATTGTGTCAGTTGTGTAGCTTGCATGCACGTTTGTTTTTCCAATGGCCGCATACCTTTTCTCTAACATAATGTACAATAACATGTACCCTATGATCAATCCTAAAAAGAACCTTCGAGCAAGCATCTCGGTTCAATTGAGACACATACACTTTACTGAACTCCGACCACCATGGTTAGTTAATCATATCAGATCCACACCGTCAACGCCTCTGGCTCCATTTTGATGTCAGACTGTGTTGTACAGTGAGGCAGCACTGAGAAAGTGTTTTATTTATAGCGTTTCCAGGCTGAATTTAAAGACACAGCCTGGGTCTTGAGAGGATACAGACTCTTCTTTAATCCATCACAAAACTTTAAAAAAATAAATAAAAAATAAATAAATAAATGAAAACACTTCAAAGTTTCTTTCCCTGTCACAATTCACTCCAATCACAACATCACTGGCACAAGTCACTTTGAACTGCAGTGAAAAGAAACACAACCCACTGTGTTAAAAAAAGTGGTGGGATGAAAAATAAAATCCTACTCAACACTATTCCACAAGGCATTTCGTGAAGAAAATATTTGAAGTAGGGCGGCTTGATGTGTATCTGGTATGTGTAAATAACAAGCACAAGGACTGTGTTTTCGCGTGTGTTTCTCCAAGAACCAGCCAGGACAGTGAAAGAGATATTCAGGGGTCAGACCTCAATGAAAACTCTCTTAACATTTACATGGCAGTGTGTTGGCTCGCCCCTTCTCTCTGATGACACATAAAGCACAGTCACTTAGCTATTAATAGGTGACAGTGACAGCCTTACTGCCGATGTATTGAATATGTGGTACAGTGAAGCAAAGGACATAAGAGCCTGCCAGTAAGTAAATATTGATCCCACTAACCGCTGTTATTCATTAGTAATTAACAAAGGCCAGCCGATGCCCCGATGACAGCGTGGATTTGCAGTGAACGTAGTTTAAATAATCATTACAACAGTGTCAACGAAAAGTAAATGAAGACATGCAGCAGACAGAACAGGTCAGTGGCTATCAGGGAATTTTGCAGAGCTTTCAGTGTGAACGGAGCAAAGGCAGAGCCAGTGCTTGCTGGGGACCTTAGTAAATGCCACCCTCAGCTGGAAACATATAAAATGGTGACTCACGCACCAGTGGAGCTGTCTGGGAGGGCAGCAGCCCCGTGCTGACCGAAGCACTAGCCTTTTCACACCCATCGCTAAAGACACCATTTGCAAAACTACCTGTTGCATCTCTCTCTTTCTCTTTCTCCCCGTACTCTCTCTCACTCTCTTCTCTCTGTTTTCTCCATTGCACTTGGTAAAGCCAACCCCTGGCCCTGCCTATTCTCTGCCCTATCACTTTCTTTAAGGCCAGTCGGCTAATGCTGGAGGAATTGGGGCAAGCTTACAACAAGGGGATTCATGGACAATCCCCCCCTGCCCCCCCCACCCCAGCCCGTGCCTAAATCTCAGCCAGGGTTTACAACTCCTAATCAGGCTGCCCCAAGATAACAGGAGCAGGGGAGGGCGAGGAAGAGGGGCCAGGCAGACAAGATGGGGGAAGGGGGAGGAAAGGAAGAGTGATGTTTCAGGAGGATGGAGGTGAAGAAGGGGAGGGGATGTTTGTGTGAGAGGATGGACATCTTCCTCTGAACTTGTCGTCATCATGACAGGGAGCTCATAAAGGAAGGAAGTTTGCGTTCAACATAGTTCAGTCACTGTCTTTCCCGTGGCACGTTTGCTATTTCTGGTTACAGACAACTATAACCGTTCCACTGCTACTGATTCTTGTTTATTTATGTTTATGAGACACCCCCAATAACGTTCTGAACGTTCTAACGCTCTGAAGGAAATTCGACTGGACACTGAATATGATATTTTTTAAACTCATTTCATATTTTTTGTGGAGCTTAAAAACAAAAGGATGCCTAATCCTTACAGTTGTTGTGCTATCATTCCAACCATATGGTGGCTATTCATAGTGTAGATGTGTATCTCATTGTCCTCTCTCTTTCACTTTGACTTTCCTGGTTTTACGCAACAGGGAGATGATCTCACTTCCATGCATGGGAGAAATCCATGTCTCCATTTCGGGATTTTATGCACATGGATCTAATGCCACCCCAGGACACCAGCAATAATCCGTCTATGACAATGGCTTCCACACCCGACCAAAAAGCCCAAACAAAACCGACAAAAAAAAAAAAGAGACCCCCTGCAATGGAATACTATCTCTATCTGAAATGGCCAAACCAAAAATGTCACACTGTGTATGTGCTTGTTGGATTGTAACAGGGGTCACCTTTTTTGGTGGAACTTCAGGGGGAAATGCCAAGAGGTCACCCGCCCTTCCACCCTTAGGCGTTCCTCTCCAATCACTACGGAAGCACAGGGTCACAGATACATTGTCTGACATTGTCTCATGGGGTCTCAGGGTCTCGTCCACACACAGTGAACATTCACCAACCTAAATAAGGGGAAACATATCGCTCTATGCCATAAAGAATACAGAGTATAGGCCTATCTTTGGCAAACTTTGACCGCAGCATACTCTGTGGAGCCTGTCAAATATCCATGGGAATTAAAGACCATGTGGGACTATTTCCTCCTGTATTTTTTCTCTTGTATTTTTAGTGTTAGGTTACTGTATATCTCTTAGCATATCATCAAATATAGGGAATAGTAACAAAGAAACGTGTTACATGTGTGTAGTTTCATATCACTCTTTTTGTTTTGTTTTTCAAGCAGTGGTTACACATGTGAAGCAGGGCAACTGATGGACTGTGGACTAGGTTACAATTCTTTCTGAGGTGTGGTGGGACGCAGTTACAGGCTTGGAGAGATATCAAGAATTTCAAGGCTCTGGGCATACAGTTGTTTGTAAGCAATAGGCGACAATTAAAAGAAACGTTCACTGATGAATAATACGAGGGCTTCAATAGCCTCTAGGTTCAAGGTTTTGTCCGAGTGCGATACTGTCATCGATAGATGGTCCAGTCACGTTCAGAGCCTTTGTCTCAAAGATCATAACGGATCATGGTGACAAGGGATTATTCTGCCAACGTTTTGTCACTGTAACCCGTAGCATGCCCTTTGCTGTTGTTACCACTCATTGGTTTAACTTTTGTTTAAGGATATAAGACAATTTCAATACAATTAATACATATTTCCTTTTCTTTTATGTACCTGACCAGCTTTCCTTAGAGTAGGTTACCCTACTGTAAACATCCACGATCACCCAGGGATGGAGATTGTTTTGGAACGCAGGCTCCACGGGTAACAGCTGTGCGTTATGGCTGACTTGTAGCCTTTATGTCCACCAACCTGACACATTTGACAGATAAGGAATAGAATTCCAAGGTGTAAATCGACGATAACCTGTAGCCTTTCAAGGGAATTCCCTACCCTACAGGCCTGATAATTTTCTTAAGATGCATTCCAACAAGCGAAGCGCAATAGCGAAGGAGATGCATTCTGTCTCACCGTTCAATGACTATTTTTGTCATGTTGTCAAGAACATATCCATCAAAGAAAGGATCATTTAACAACAAGAATGTTATTTTTTTTTACACAAACAACCATTTCACCACCCAACATTGACCAGGGTAACGGGCTACGACTGGGCACAAAATAAACAAGGAAAAGCATGTGGTACCGACAAACTGAGCGAGTTACTATTGACACAACGGTGTAATAAAATGCAGGAGCGGTTACAATACCTTGATTGGTGACTATTTACAGTCCGTTTTCAAAAACAAATTCCTCCAAAGCTTTGTTTTGCAGTATGCTTGGGTAGAGGGCCAAGGCCTGCGAGTTAGTGGAATCCAGCCGAGATTCAGCCCTCTTCAGCGGCTGCTTGTATCCACACCTCCGCCAAAAATGCTCCCCTTCGCTACAACACCATGACAGACGATCGCTGTAGTTGTTAAATATTAGGCGTTACATACATAAATTGTGTCGTTTTGAGGGCGTCGTTGAATTGTTTCCTGCCATTTGCCGTGCCAGTCCAGATAGAAAACTCATTTCTTATTTATTTAAAAGACCCTCATATCCGCTAGATTGTTTCCGCCTCTGTGACAACAGCAGCTCCTCGTCCGTGCACTTTTTCATCATCTCACCAGCTCGCGCTGACTCTGTCCAAGACCTAGATGTGACAATCGCACAGCAAAACATTAACACCCAAATATTTAGTTGCTCTGTTCAGGAGCCCTTTAGAAGATGGCGAATAAGGCGCCGGCGACTTTCACAGCTGTCTGCTGTGGTATTGTGGTTTGTAATCTTGTTTTGACCGTAAGCATCAGTAGCCTAGGCTACTTTCGCACTGTTGATGGGAACCAGAGCTCTCGGAATGGCGTGATAGCTTGAGCGAGAAGAACAGACAGGGGGAGATGGTGGGAAACAATTTTAAGGACAATTTAAAGCCCTTTTCCTTTCTTATGCCAAATGATACATGTTGCAATGATTAGATGACACATGCTCAGACCACAAATCTAACTCAAGTTTAAGTCTTTTTCAATAGATAATACAGGATGTATTCATTTGATAACAGAAAAATATGGAACACGGATCTCTTTATTTTGTCACTTCGTGTAATGAATAATTACTTTAGGAATAGCTTGCAACGCGCAGTGAATGAGGCCAGGTTATAGCCTATACCTCCAAAATGGCAGTAGCTTAAAGATGCCAGTCACCGTATTGGTGTCCTCATATGGGATCTATTGCACATTTTGAATTATGTACATTTTCTAGGATGAAATCGATGCCGTCATGATGCGCACATCTATCATTTTCCTGGAGTACTGCAGTGACTCCGTGTGGTCAGGCTTTGTAAGAGCAGCTGGCCTGTTGGAGGATGCCACATCTCAGGTCAACTGAAAACCTCTCAAAAGCGACTACTCAGGATCATAAAAGGTGCCATGACATCAGCGCTGATATGACAAGATTATTGAGGATTATTTCCCAATGTTTGCATGAAAGAATTACTGTATACAGGATCGTCAGCTCAAAGCACTAAATCCTTTTATTTTTTTAGAGTACAAAATAGAGGGCAAAAATATATTTATACAAAATATACACAACAGCAAAATGCAGTCAGTGCTTTGGCACAATGGGCTAGATTATACAGTGTGTATAGATCAAGTGTCTAGCCATTTCTGTGTTACCACTGGACTGATAGATAAGTGACAGGTTGTAGGCAATCTCTCGCCGCAGATCCAGCTGGTCATCTTCAATTCCCTTAAAAAGAGAGGAAGTGGAAATGTGGTTACCCTTTACTGTTTTACTGACTTACAAAACACGCACACACACACACACACAATATGTTACAGATAACTTAAAACACATTTAGCACCATTAGCACATGTACTCCCCAACAATGGGTTGTCCCAATCGTGATAATAATTTACAAACCATCTCTGGTAAGTAAGCTTTGGATAAAGCTGGAGTGGATAAAGTAGAGATGAGACTGTGAGGCATACATACCTCTAGTGAGGGTGCAGGAAGGGTGAGGGCTGTCTGGTAGTAGTGGATAGCCAGGTGCACGAGGCCCAGCTGGTGGAGGGCACGGCCCACGTTGTACATGCTCTCCTGGCAGTGCCCACGCCGCTCCACATAGCGCCACAGGAATGAGAAACCCTGCAGTGATGCAGGCCACAAACGTTTGCTCATATGGTTTTATTCCTACCAGAGCTCTGGGGTGCATTTCCCAAAAGCATAGCTGCTAATCAGTTAGCAACTTAGTTAGTGGCAATGGATGCAAGTGCAATTGCATTGCAAACATAGTAGCTAACTTAGGTTGCAACTATGCTTTTTGGGACACGCACCCCTGGTTCCTACCATTTCTTACCCATCCTCATAGCATTATATTTACATTCTTAAATACTAATTACTAGTACTTGTTACACAAGATAAGATAAGTACTGTATCCATCCCATAGGAAATTCAAGAATAAATAAAATGACTGCATTGAATTATTTTACTGCTCTGCCAATTTTTGATACATTAGGGTTGTGGCATATTGTGTTAATTCTCCTATAGTACACCAAACATTTCACATATTGGAATATAGCTAGACAGTTGTACTAGGATATTTTTGTATTGGGTTGGGCACAGATTGCACGTTTTTCCATTTGCAAAAAGGTCCCAGAGTGCATTTTGTTGCACAGATGTGTGTACTTGAAATTGTTTTACTTTTATTTAACACAATTCTCAATATCGTTGGTTTTTTTTTTCTTTCATTTTCTGAAGTCACATTACCCAGACCCACTGAGTATATACACCATGGACAAACCTGCATGACTAGTGAGTGGCGTTTGATGACAAATTTCTGCGAGGCCATGTGGAAGAAGGTGAGGCCTACACATAGGCTATGGAGAGGGTTTTCCGGCTGCATACGGAAAGCTTGGACATACTGACCTAAGAGTTAACAGTGTATGAGAGTCAGGGGAAAAGAGAAAGTAAAAGGTAATTGGTTAGTGAATCGTTGAAACTGTGACTGTATGTTAAAGAGACAGCGGAATATGTATGCACCCCTCGTGCAAATAACACAATTTAGCGGCACAGTCAAAAATAAAAAAAGAAGACTAAAAGGGTCATGATGCTATCTGATAAACACACATTGTACACGCCACATTGTACACTCTGAAATGTTTTGGGAACAATGTCAATGAATTAATTCTCATAATACACGTCAGTGAAGCATCAGAATGAGTTTGAGGGTGTTATTTTAAAGTAAATGAAGAGAATTGTTGCAAGGATGTACATTTTTTTGTTTTTGTTTATTTGTCTTAAATTTGTTATTTGCATATTATTATTGTTTATCATTTTTATAATGATTATTATTTATTTATTTATTTATTTATTTATTTTAAAAGAGCACTTTGGAGCAACTCTGTTGTATGAAACGTGCTATACAAATAAATGTGACTTGACTTGACTTGACAAGGATTATAATGAAACAAAAACAGCAATGTACTGCTGAAATGGGGGGAAGTGAATGAACAGTGGTGAAAGTGTGTGTGTGTGTGTGTGTGTGTGTGTGTGTGTGTGTGTGTGTGTGTGTGTGTGTGTGTGTGTTGCGTACCGAGGGCGTGTTTGAAACTGCCTGAGACAAGTGAGGCGTGTCCGTTGAGCAAGCACAGTGCCAGGTTCTCGGGGTTCTTCAGCATAAGGCGCAGGCAGAAGCGGTGGTGGCGCACGTCTTGTGAGTGCAGCGTCACCTGGTTAAACACGTTCCACAGCTGTGCCCGCTCCACGGAGTCCATCAGCATCAGTCTGCCCATGCGTGCCACACACACACACACACACACACACACACACACACACACACAGACACACACATACACACACACACACACACAAACACAAACAAACATAAAAAGCTAAATAAAAGCTAGTCAAGTGGAGAAAACATACATGCACATCCACAGTCCAATTAATCAGTGATGGAATCTTATTCAAGTAAATCTCAAAACTAACTATAGACAGTGATTGGCTGTAAATCCTATAATGTCCTGGATTAGCAGCTGTGATTGGTTCCTCGGGACCAATTCAAGAAATGTCAACAAGCCCAGCGGTCTCTTAATTGCTCATTAATTACTGTAGCTCATGGTTCATGAAGCTACAACCTTTCTGATTCCACTCTGACTTTAACAGCTGTTGTTGCTGTGCCACAATGGAAATCTAAATTTCTCACGCTAAACATAACCATCTCGGCCAGCATATTTACAACCACCTATTTTCCCACCTGATGTAGTCATATGCCTTGACGAAATTGCGGTCCAGGAAGGAGGTGGAGAGGCCTAGGTAGCCCAGCTCCTTCCGCTTGACCCGGTCATCATAGAAGGTGTCAAAGTTCAGCGAGGAGTCCACCAAGAGCTCGGCCTCGCCAAAGCGCTGGCTATCGCACAGGATGCTTACACAACGGAGCAGGAGCTGCCACCAGTCCTCCCGTGACATCACACTTGACCTTCCTACACACACACACACACACGTTCATGAAGAAAGGGGTTAGTGAAAGAAGCAGTGAGAGAGAAGGTCAGGCAGAGGATTGAAAAAGTAAGGAGGGCAAAGAAATTGAAGGTGTTCAACAGTAAAAGAGTGATGGGAGTGGGAAGAAGAGAATGAGTGGGAGAGAGTGATGTAAGGTGTGATGGAGAGGGAGAGAAAGATAGACAAACCAATTTGCAAAAGAGAGAGAAAGAAAGAGTAAAAAAGACACGCAAAATTGGGGCAATGGTGCTGACAGAGAGAGAGAGAGAGAAAAAAAACAACATCTGTTTCACTTTGAATGGATTCTTAACTGAACTAATGTCAGAAGCTGCGTCACAACTGGATAATAACGCAGTCTATTGCAACTGCCATTTGCCAATCTGGCACGCACAATATTTGGTCAGAATGATGTAGGAGGAAAAACCAAGACAAGAAGCCAAAGGCTAAATTACAGTCTAATTAATGTTTATTTTGTCAGGACTAAAAGTGCTCATTAGGAACAGAAATGAATGCAATGAGTAAATTTCATAAATCACAGCACACTGTAAAAAATTACTAATTTCATAACATTTTACCCTCAGAGAACCAGGAACTGAAGAACTGAAGAACCTTTAATTGTTCCTGGACTTGTTCTTGAAACAATGACGACTGGGTTTCTCACAAAATGATTCTGAACTCACCCACAATGTCCTGATAGGCTGCTTCCTGGTCCTGGTCAGGCATCTTTCGCCCAGAGGATTTGGCAACACGCAGGTGACCAGATTCAGAGATCATACACACCCTGGAGCGTATCATGGCCATCTACAGAGAATATACACACACACACAAATGAGAGGTTACAGACAATTGTCCCTTAGAGGCATATTTTTATGTTAACTTGCCAACTTAGTCACTTTGATGATTTAATGGCTCATAACAAGGTGAATGAAGGCTCTATCGCTCTCTTTTGGCTCCTAGTAAATTCACATGGACTGGTGTACAAAGTTGAATGTGGATTTTTGTTAACAAAAAAAATAAAAAATAAAATAACAACAACAATTCTTGTAGAAGATTAGACTTGCGAATGCCAAACTAAAAATTATGAGTGATATTTAGTCTGGAGGCCTACCTATTGCATCTCTCGTAGTAGAAGCATTATTTACGATTGTCCAGAGCCGTTTATTGGGTGCTACAAATGTCTTATCATAGCATCTGTACATAGCTCAGAGCCAACCACATAACGTAAAATGCAATCGAGGGCTTCACTAGTCCCTTTTTGTTCTGTGATTGGATACCGAAAGCAGGCGAGAAAACCGGCCATGGTCACCATGCTGCTTTGCAGAGTGAAATGAAATAAGCGCGCAAAGGAGCATGGGAACTCCCAGGCTAGTAGAAGATAGAAAATCTCAATCTTCTCCACAGGCACAGCCGGTGTACAGTAAGACTACGGACCCCACACTTCTACTGAGGTCTTAACTGCTCAGGGGACAAATGGAGGACGCCGAGAGAGGCATGATAAGATCAGTAGGGGGTGGGGAGATGATGCTGACCTTCAGCAGCATGGCCAGCATGCTCAAAAGAGTGTCCACATATTCTATCTGTCTGCCCTGGGAGAGGAGGAGTGTGGAACGATGGAGCAGCAACTTCAGCTCCTGAAAAAGCACACACACACACACACACAGGCAGATACATACACACACAGATTAAGAATACTTAAGTATGATCACCACACTGGCACACAGGTAAACAAAGAAAATATTGTTTAATCTAATACACAAACATAGGTCTAACCAAATGACAATGCATGTGTATGTCTACACACACACAGACACACACACACAATCAATGCATTTGCTTCATCCTCAACCACACACACACACCTGTTGCACAGCGCTAGAGTCCTGGGCTAGTGTCTCGTGGTCGTACATGGACTCCAGGACCTCCAGGGCCAACTCAGGACGGCCCAGCTGCTGCTGCAGGGTGGAGAGGGAGAGACGTGCCTCCAGGTGGAACGGAGCCATCTCCACCACCTTTATGTAGCTCCGCACCGCCACCTCAAGGTGGCCCAGAGCTTTTAGACATTCTATACACGTACAAGTGCGCACACACACACACATACACACACACGAGAGAGAGAGAGAGAGAGAGAGAGAGAGTCTCAGTCATTACCTTACAGAGTTGCTTCACCATAAGGTTTAGAGATCCTACATGGTCTCCACAAACACATAGAATTAACACATTTTCACCACCTTAAGGTTCACCAGTGAAGTTCCTAACAACAATGCACACAGATGTCTCCACACCCACACACACACACACACACACACACACACACACACACACACACACACACGGCTGTACCTACCTGCATGTCTGAGCCAGACCACTGCCAGGTTGTACCTCTCGGAGCAGACGAGCGCTGAGAGCAGCGGGAGAGCTGAGTTGTACTCTCCCTCCTCCAGGAAGGCCTCAGCCACATCCAGATACAGATCCCCCAGCTCCTCCGGGCTCTGCTCCATCAGAGACGTCAGCATGGGCTACACATGGGGGTAGGGATTCACAGGTAAAGTAGGGAGAGAGATAGAGAAGAGGGGACACAAGAGTGGAGGAGAAAGAAAGAGAGTTTGCCAATGATGGGGGGCAAGCGGGTTTGACTTCAGGAACTTCAGAGGGATGGTATGATTTCATAATTGAAGATTTTTGTTTGGAAATGCCTAGTATGTGTTAGAAAATTATTCCTAGAAAACTTATTGTTGTACTGAATTGTGTAGCTAGACCTCACTGGACTTGTTTTGATGACTCAATGAATTTCTCATGAAGGAAATAGCATTATGCTATTATGCAATGGTATAGTCTGTAAACTCACATCCAGAGGCTTGTAGACATGCTGATGAATAAAGCACACCATCAACTTCACTCTGATGTCCACAGGCACTTCATCTGGTACAATGACCTCCAGCACCTCCCCTGGGGACAGAGAAGTGATAGAGTCATAAATCAGGAAGAACAAAGTCAAGAGGTAGAGAGAAGCATTAGCAGCATGGGGTATGGATAGGGGTAAAGGGTAATTAAGTTCAAGTATGAGAGGGACAGTGAAAGAGAAATAGTGAAATCAATATGGTGGGGCAGACCATTCAAAACCTAAAGAAAAAAATCAAATAACAAAAGAAACACCACACAATATTTCAAGACATACATCTTCAGTTAAAGGAACACTATGCAACATTTCTCCACAATCATAACTATCCTTTTTTTTCCAGATAATTATTACCTCAGCCAAGGAGGTTATGTTTTCGGTCGCGTTGGTTTGTCTGTTTGTTTGTCTGTTTATCAGCAGGATAACTCGAAAAGTATTGCACGGATTTGGGTGAAATTTTCGTACAATGTGTATATTGGGACAAGCAAGAGCTGATTCGATGTTGGTGGCGATCGGTGATCCAGAACATGATCTGGAATGTATATTGTGTCTGTGACCACATTGCCTCGGCAGATGTCTGCGCTCGCACTTTTCTTGTTTGCATTGGTACAATCTCCAAATTAATTTGGATGGCAGTTTTATTCCCATCAGCCATCTAATTTATACACTGTGTGGTTTAGGGTGGATGGTAACACCATAAAATAGAAGAAAACACAGTTACAGCATGATAGTACTAACTATATTGCCAACCAACATCAATTGGCATATTCTAACAGTGCCAATAAGATGTTTGGAGAAGAAGATGTTTGGAGGGTTTTGTGTGCCTTATAGCAAGTTCACTAGTTTTACAACAAAAAACTCCATAGTGTGGCTTTAATATTAGACCTCCATACACCCTGAAGCATACCAATGGGTTCTTCCGTTTCTTCCTTTTCTTTTTCTTGTTCCTTTTCTTTGTCCTCATCCTGTTTTTCCTGTCCTTCATCCATGGGTTCTTCCTTTTCTACTGGAGGTGCCTCTGAGCCAGTCTTCTGACCCTCCCTCTTCAGCTCGATCCCACAGAACTTCACTAAGGCCTGCAAACAGGTCACACAATAATAAAGCACAATTAAGTAACACTTTACATTACAGAACAGTAACAAGAGGGGAATTGTGTGGTATCATCTTGGTAATTTCATGATAATTCATAACTGCTACATGGAGATTAATCAGTAACTATCCAGTGACGTGAGTAGTTAGGAGTTGTTACCATGAAATTACCAAGTTATTACCAAAATCTTGCCCATAAGGCACTATAGACACATAGCACACAGTCCGAACATAGTCCTATACCTTAGCAAAATTAAAAAACACAATTCTACATAATTTAAATGCAGAGGAGTAAAAAAGGCAGACATAAAACAGCTGTCTGACACAAGAATGTAAATAATTCATTATAACCTTTCTTTGCACCCAAAGATTTCCTTGCTTCTCCGCCTCAAGTTCTAATTCTCTGCCCAGACTACCATGACTAATACCAAAGCGAGAAACGCTTGAGAAGCAGACGCAGACACACATATTTCCATAATGGTTCGATTTTTATTTTTTTCCAGCAGCTGGAGGGCATGAGGTAAATGGAATATTGTTGTTTTTATAAAATAGTTACTTACTTGAAATGGCTTCTTAAAATAAACACACAGGCAAAAATGCTATCATTTAGCAATATACTTCTTCCACCAACCAAATAAACCTACAGCAATAATAATTACTGTCAAGTAACAGTTTATTTTCAACTCTGTAACCCCCCCAAAAATTGTAAGAGCAAAAAAGGAAGATAACTGAATAGCCTACATTTAAACAAAACAGAATAACATTTTTTTAAACATAAAAATTACAACAAAACTATGACATAGCAATAATAGTATATTCAAAGCAATAAAGAAAATAATAAAATCAAACCAATACCATCTTCACTCCGTCTATCTTTAGTCCTGTCCTTCACCAGCCCTCTCTTTCCCCTTCTACTCTATCTGTTGGATCCCACTTAGTGCTTACAGTACATACAGTAAGTATAGTTGACTATGGTTGTCTTGCTGGTTGTTTGAATTATTTGTATATTTGTCTCTTATGTTGTGCTGTGTGTGTTCTATTTTTTGACTCGTATTTTCCTTTAAGGACTCATACGTCGGGCAAATAAAGATGATGATGATGATGATGATGATGATGATGATGAGTACAGTACCTGCAGTGCTTTGTTGTGCTCATGGTTGGCGATGTAGAGTTCAGCTGCCATGTTGATACACTCGTGAGTGACCAGCTCTGGGTGACGCTTCAGGGCCTCCTCCATCACACCAATGGCTGACGGCAGCTCACTGCTCTCATAGTAGCTCCTGGAGGACAGAAACAAACCATTGTGTGTGGACAATATTTAATTTGCTTAAAGTACAGCCTCAATAACACACACACACACACACACACACACACACACACACACACACAAATACACAGTATGACAACCAGTGAACAACAAGGCAAACATAATTATCCCAAACAAAACATCAAACTCTCAAACCTCATCATATGTAATTACCATGTCTTTTAAAGCTTAACAACATGTGTTGGGAAAGAGGTTCACTAACGTTCCACATACATAACCAGTCTGGCTGGCATCCATTAAAGGACACATAAAGCAAATATTCTGTAAATAAGACGATGAACTGTCTCTAACATATGCTCGTACTTACTTGGCCATGTCCTTTGACAGCTGCATAAAGTGCTCTCCATCGTGGGGCGGCAGAAGGTTGAGAATGCGTCGGTAGCCATCCATGGCCTGCTTGTGCTCGCCCACCTGCTCATACAGGCTTGAACGCTCCCACAAAAAGCGCACATTTGTGGGGTCATACTTGATGGCTGTGAGAGCATTGGATCAACAAGAGATACATAGTCTGGTATCACAGATTCCAGGTTTATTTATGTTGCATCTGGGATAAACTGGCTGGACCCCAATGACCTCTCAGCCTCACAGACTTAAAGCTGTATTCAGCAAGTCTACATAATTCCCAGACTTAAGCAAAAAATTCTAAATAATACAACTCTCTGGTCCCTCCCCCAGTCTCTACTACGCTCCTCAACGGCATCTCAAACCCCTCCCTCGCTGTAGCACGTTGTCAACGGCTTGCTCACAGCTGTGGTCGACAGGCAGTTATTCCTCCCTCCGAACCTGATTGGTGGAAAGCTACAGGGAGCGCTGGATTTTTGCAGTGACGATTGCAGGGTTTAGATGGAGCTAGAGAATTCGTTTTTTTTCCTAAAAAAAATTTCATGCACTACTTCCAGAACAACGTGACAACAAAATTTGACTTTAAAAGAATTGCTTAATACAGCTTTAAATCGCCATGAATCAACTTCACAATCATACCGTTTTAGCCTTTGAGGGTTCAGGGCTTTGGATAAAGTGGGGGCAATTGGATTTAGCTAATGTCTTCACCTGAATTATGAGTCCTATAGAGGCATTATAATAATAATCATTGAATACTGACTGCTCTGCTTCTACCCTCTCTGATCACTGACCTTTGGAGTAGCAGATTATGGCTTGCTTGATGTTGTCCTGTTCCAGAGACATGTCGGCTAACTTCACCCACTCTTCACAATCACTGGGATTGAGGTGTGCAGCAATCAGGCCAAACTGGAGGGCCTTCTCCATATCCCCCTGGTCCTCATAGATCATGGCCAGGGTGGAGAAGGGCTCGTAAGCCAAAGGAGCTACAGTCAGAGAGGCATGGGAAAGAACATCTGTGAAAAGTGTGCTGTAACTTACAGAATATACAGTATAACACAAATAGGCAATTCCAAACTGCCCCATACAACATACATTTTGTGCGATATTGTGTAATGTAGACCAAATAGGCAAAACGTTAACTGATGATGTGATGATTATCTTATGCCTGCATCTGATAGCATTAGCTGCTAATTCGTAAATTCGGCCATTGTTGTACCAAACACTGTGATTCTCATTCAATTTTCATTCAATTCAATTTAACCTGTAGAGAACCAAATCCACAAATACATTTGTCTCACGGCGCTATACAGACAATACAGGGAGCACCCATGAGTAACAGGGGCAAGGAAAAACTAATTTCTCTTACTAATGCATACCAGCAGCATCAAAGAACAGGGAAATAAGCTAATTCGCTCTGGATTTTTACTTTAGACACCACTGAGTAGCTTTTATAAAGTAGATACAGGGCATACATTATATACTCCTCCAAATACTAAAAGTGCCTCACAATTATGACTTACATTCACCCAGTCACCCACAATCCATTGCCCTGCAAGGTACTAGCCTACATTGTGTAAACAATAAACAATTCAGTGTCTTGCTCAAAGACACTTCAAGGTCATGTGGAATCACAATGACGACTCCTGAGATGGTGCATCTTGCACCCACCTTGCCGAATGATCTCCATGCACATGAGGATGGCATCTTCCTTGTCTCCACGGGCATAGCGGATATTGGCTTCTCCCATGAGTCCTCTGAGAGCCCGTGGCAGTTTACTGCGATGACGTTTCTCCTGTGAACCACACACACAACCAAATTTATGTCTGCCATTTCCAGTAACATTCCATGTACAGGTAGCTATTAATGGACAGTTATTTTATGAAGTCCAACATCAACCCAACCCAATGACCTCATTATTAACAGTGTCAATCATAACATAAGATGAGTGGGCGACAGCCTGTTTTGTATTCATGTAGTGAGGTTCATTAGAAGCTCAGAAATGCTTCATTCAAAAAGGTTCCCTAGCTGAAGCTACTCACCAACTGTCCGGTGACTGGTCCCATGCCACAAACCAACTGTCCAGTGACCTATCTCGTGCCACACACAAACTGTCCGGTGACCTGTCCCCTGCCACCCACCAACTGACATGTGGACTGTCTCATGCCACACACAAATTGTCCTGTGACCTGTTCCGTTCCATGGGTTAGGTTTAGGTTCAGAGTCAAGAGTCACATGACAGTACACAGGACAGTACTGTAGATGAGTGGAGCGGGACAGTATACAGGATAGTAGGCCAGTGGCACGAGCTACCAGCAACAATACAGTACAGTTTTTTCTCTTACTGTGAGAAAGAAAGTCCTCATTATTCTCTTACCTTCATCATTTTCTTATTCTCACGATTGAGTTCCATCTCCAGGGCAAACACATCCCCTGCTGTAATGCCATCAGTCTCGTCTTCGTCCTCGTCTTCGGTATCCTCCTTGTCTTTGCTGAAGTCATAGTCTTCATCATCAACACCATCAACATCGTCATCGTCATCATCTTCGTCCTCATCGTCGTCTTCTTCCTCATCATCAACCCCTTCACCGATCATGGAGGCAAAAGCCTGATGTACAGAAGGACTTATCCCCTCCTCGGTTTCACCTAAATAGGAAAGGGGTACCGCAGAGGTGGAAGTAAGTCACATAATACTGTATGTGCAGGTCACAAGCAAGTCTCAACCTTCATGTCTCAAGTAAGGCCCAAGTCACTATATTGAGAATCAAGCGAGTCAAGTCATTGCTCAGGTCAAGCAAGTCTCAAGTCAAGTCATCTGAAAAATCTGTACATCATTGAGAAAGTTATTGGAACAACATGCATGCATGCTAACGTTATCTGGCAACAAAGGAAATGGACTAGTATGGCATGTAACGTTACTACACGTTAGCTACTACAGAGGAGAAAGATGAATGTTGGTAACATACCGATGCGGCGTTTCCGTGTTTTTCGAACCTCCTGCGATGTGCTAGGTGTTGCATCCTCCCCATCATCGCCTGACCCATCTTCAGCATCACCGGAACCAGACTCCTGAGTTCCCTGCAGCAACAATGATCAGGAGAGGTGGGTGAGGCGCTCATCATGCCAAAACTATTCTAGTAGTTGCATCAGGTAGCCTAATGGTAGCTTTACACTTGTCCCATCATGACTTTATGAATGTCTTCAATTACTAAATGCAAGGCGTAAAATAAGATTGTAAGAAATGTATCTTTCTGCACGTGCAACACAGTTTTCATTCATATCTGTATGTGCAAGCCTTGAGTTAACACTGTTGACAGTTGGCATATCAGAGCAATCCCTAACGTTACCTTTTTGCTTTCCTTCTCTTTTGCTTTTCGCTCTGACCTCCTTTTCTCAAACTCCTCGAATGAGATCTTCCCATCCAAGTAATCAATGAGTTCTGGGCTGAATTCCGACATCATGAAGGTAAAAACAACATAATTCTTGTAACATATTCTACGAGTACATGTGAATTGTCCCCCTCCTTTCTTGTTCTCTGGTATACATATCAAATGCCATACAAAGTTCGGAGCGTATACCGCCACCTAGTGTACTGGTTGTTCATTCAAATAAAATGGGAAAGTGTGGTATCCTTTCATCTTCAAATGCTTAGCTGATGGATATCCGTCATCATCTTCAAATGTCACTGGGATAGTCACTATGTCTATGTTGTAAATCTTCTAGAAACCAAACTTTGACAGAGGATTTTTCTTAACTGATTATATTGTTCTTCTTTTTAAATCTTCTAAAATCAAACTTTTTATTTTGTGTTTTCTTTAAGTGTAGGCCTTTTGAATGCTCTATTTACATCTAGGCCTAGATATCATATCTATCATGATCTTTTTAAATCTTCTCTTTCATTTTATTCTGGTTTACTATCATTTCATCTTCTTTATAATCTTGCATTCCTTTTCCTTTCTTTTCTACTGAAGAAATGGTGTGTGAAGCACATAAAATAAAATATGCCAAAATGCTAAATGTCCTATATAAATAAATCTGGCCTTTTCTTCTCTAAGTCGTATTTCTGAACCACATTTTAGATACATATAAATAGCGTTTCTATTATGATTCCTTCAGCCTTGTGATACTTCAGTCTGATATGACATTACTTTGAAAGCACAGCGCATAGCCTCAAGTGCGCCATCTGGTGGAAGCAAGAATAGCAATATCAAAGGATTTAAAATTCTTTCAAATTCAGTTTCTGAAATAGTTTTATTTTGTCAGATCTGAATGGGTTGGATACGTAATATGAGCCCAAACAAAACACATTTTTCACTCATCAACTGGCATGTTTTCTCTTAATTTACAGTCCAGTTACATTTGTTACCATAATACAAATAACAATTTCAAATTCATTTCCAAATACAAGCCAACATAACAAGAAACACCTCACCATGCAATATTTAGCTTTGGAACACATCCAAATTTTTGTAAATAACAGATCCCTTTTTAAGGCAGTCCCTCTTCTAGACCGTATGTGTTGCCATTGAATAGTGATGATAATTGTTTCTATATTGAGGTATATAGAGAATGATGGCACAGTGTCATCTTTAAGATCGTCACATTCTTGCTTCTTATGGAATCCTCCATTTGACCATGAGTACAAGAGAAGAGAAACCAGGTTACTCAGCTAAGTACCCAACGTTGCACTAGTTTGGGAAAAGGTGTGCTGTCACTATTCATCACCTCACTACTCTACTGGGTTCACAGTGGCTGTGTTCTCCACTCCGGAAACTCCTTGTGCAGGAAGCACCAGACTCTTCAGCATGTCAAGCCTCTGCTCCTCAGGCAGTGAGGCCAACTCTTGCACAGGCACCTTGGGGGGAGGGAGAGAGAAAGAGGGAGACAGAGTGAGAGAGAGAGAGAGAGAGAGAGAGAGAGAGAGGGGGGGGGAACAATGGAAAAATTAAAAGGGGAAAACAGATGGGCAGTGATTAGGAAGAGGAAAAGAATTGCATGCATGGCATGGCATGGACGTTGGCAAAGGTTTATACCAGCACAGGAGAGTAGCCAAGGATTCTCAGGTGGCGTATCTGCATGGCCAGCTTGCCACGCAGATGGGAGGTTCCAAAACAGTAAGCAGAGGGGGGAGCACACAGAACTGCCAACCTGGAACAAGAAGGAAATGTGGGAATCCAAAATTATTTACTGTAAGCAGACCTGGCAAAAATGTTGATAACGAGGCTTTCAGTGGCCGATCAGGATAATTGAAGAAGATGTGATATAAACCTTTCCTCCCAGAAAAAGAATAAATATTTGACCAAAAACAAAAACGTTGAAGTAAAAGATGGATAGATGTTGTTGCTTTACTTTTTAGGAGGAGGTTGATCCTGAAGAGGTTTGTCTCCTTGAGATGTTTCCGATGAGAGTCTTATCACAAAATCTGTGAATATAAAGACAAACACATATGACTTACATCTTTAGCTACTAGCACAGTCACACAACCCACTGCACAATGATAGTCAACTGACATGCACTGTCCATACCTCAATATAATACTACTACTGGTAGTAGTAGTTACTACTACTACTACAGTACCATTACTACAAGGGCTTTTTTTCTTCAGGTACCAATTTAAATACAGTTCAGCAACCTGCACAGTTTTAAAAGTATGGATTTAAATTACACCATTATTGAATATAACCCAATCAATACCCAACCCTATACCTATGTGATATATCTTCTCCACCACTAGATGTTCCTCCACAGTCTCCACTCCTTCTAAGCTTCTCAACATCCTGAGGAGTGCTGGGGGAGGAGTCATGTGTGGTGGGGGTGGGAAGTCAGCCAGGACTGGAGGAACGGACAGGGGACGAGAGAGACCCGTCTGGTCCAGTCGCAGACAGACATCCACAGCGTGGAGCTTCTGCTCCAGACCCACCAGCGGCCTGTCTGTGGACAGAGACAAGGAACAAACATCAGCATCAGCCATTATCATCAGGGATATAATATTATCATCTATTATCAGCTGCCTTGGTCTATGTCTATGTCTATTCTTTTTTTTCTCTCTGATTCCCTGGTAAGCTGCTCTGAATCGTTAGCCACCAATCGATTTTTTCCTCTTGGACACTATTTCTTTTGCTCTTGTTAAGTACTTTGAGTTGCCGTCGCTGCCCAAAAAGCACTAGACAAATAACGTTATTATTATCACCATCATCATCATCTTTAGGCAACACAGTCCGTTAATCTATGTATTGGTGCATCCACAGACTTGAGGTCTCACTTCTTCAAAATGGTTTCAGAAATACAAACTTTTCTACCATCTAAAAAAACCTCCAACCCTGCCATACAGTACCTGTGTCGTAGTTGAGGAGCTGTTTCAGTGTGTCCTCCTGCAGCAGTCTCTCCAGTGGAGCGATGGCAAAGTGCCCAAGGATGCAGAGAAAGTGGACGGCCTTCAGAAGAATGCCTGGCTGAAGTCGGTCTAGATAGCCTTCCACTGCCCGTGTGATGGCATCAAGAAACCTTCGGGGTTAGCAGAAAGCCATGAAGTCCCTACCTTCAGCACAATATTAAGTTGTTTCTATGAATAAGTATAGCTCAAACATAAGGTGTCCGTCAAGGTGTCCTGATACAGGTAAAAAATGGACAAGGCTATGACAAAGAACTCCATGATGCAAAGCAGATAATCCACAACCAATCAGAAAACAGTATTTTTTTGTAATTCTTGTATTCCATTTTTCATCTTTTTAGTGCTATCACTCAGTCTTGTTTTCTGTGCTGTCCATACAAGCTACTAGATGCCTACATTTCCTCTAGGTCTTATAATGTCTCTCTGTGCTTTCACTGTATAGTGGAGACTTACTGTTGTCGCTGATCACCGAGGTCGTGGTTTAGCATGGAATAGACTTTCAAGATACTGAGGATGTCCTTAAGTGTGAGGGCATCAGGATTCTGGATGACTCGTTCAGCAAAAGCATCCATTAGATTGGTGGGGTAAAAATTCAACTTTTCAAACTCCAAAAGGAGCAGAATGACCTGGGACAGACAGACATTATTCAAGGTCATGATTAGTAAATGAAAGCATGTGTACTTCTAGCTATCAAGAAACAAAATCAAATCTTCTTTGGATCAGGATAAACCTGTACATGTAACATAGATGTGATGAAGTGTACATTTTCCTATTCATTAAACTCAAGCCTATTATGAGACTAAAAACTTTTTTCATTGCAAATCTCTATTGAAATTCTTTTTTTGCCAAACACTTCGCTAAAAGCAATGTACAAAAAAATGAACTATCCTAAACTAAAATGCCACAAAATATCAATAACGTTTTACCATGCCAGCTCTTTTCATTGTCACATTGAACTCTATTTGTTCCCACCTGTTTACTAGACCACATGGCACAGCTAGTGGTCACATACTCAGCAATGGCTGACAGCAAAGAGGTGTTCCTGTAGTGCAGATCCTGGCACGCCTTCAGGGTTAACATTAGTCTGGAGAATGGAATCCCTTGAACATTTTCTAGGACATACAAACACAACTTACTTATAAAGTTATAAAGGAGAAATTACTACACACCAAACCATAGGGACATACAGACTGTGTAGTATTTGGAACACAAATATTCTGCTAGGCAGTTTACACATATGATGCATTAAATAGGGCAATCTACCTAGCAATGACATCACATCTTCATTTAAAATGACAACAAACTATTTCTCATTATAATTTATTTTTGAGGAGCAAAAAACACTCTCCTGGCTGCCATTTACAGTTTTCACCCAAACAAATGTTTGTGTATTATTTTAATTCGGTGCGGTGTGACTTCTGAAAGGAAGGCTTTCCTTACCCTCTATCTTCTTACAGCAAAACTCTAAAAGGGGCCTTGAGTTAAGTCCCATAACGGCCATTGAAGCAAGCATGTACTGGGCATTGGGAAGACTGAAATCCTTTGTCATGGCCAGGGCCTTTTTCTGCAAAAGCACAATAACGAAAGAAACATACCATCAGAGGTTTATTAATGTGTAATGCTTGGTACAACATACAATGCTTGGTACAATGTACTGTATGTGCAGTTTATATAAACCTTAATTTTACTAAACATACACTATACTGACTGTGACATGTAACTAAGTCTATGTAGTTAGGACTAGAGGTTGACGATTTGCCTGTATTTAGTGTTTTTAAACTCAGCGCCATGGGCCGAAAAAAAAAAGAATCGCCAGCATGTATCGGCCATCAGTCACTGACTGACCCCAACTCCTATATCAGCATTGGGCATGAAAAAAACCCAATCAGTCGACCTCTAGTTAGAACCCCTTCAATCACCCACCTCTAAATATCACACACACACACACACACACACACACACACACACACACACACACACACAAATTAAGTTTTCAGAATTTTACATCAACAAGCCAAATAACATTGCACAGCAATTTGTTTTTATCTAATTTTCTTACCTCAAGTTTCTTTTTCAGTTCCTCTGAGCTGCCCTTTCCAACGGCACGCATGATTGACTGAAGTGGAAGTACATTCTTGATCCAGGACATGTCTTTCTCCAGCCTCAACCTGGGAGACAAACCCAAAAAAATATACAAAAAAAAACATATTGTAACACTTAACATTGTGGAAAAAGTGAAGGAGTTCTTTCCATCATTCAAGTGTCTTATACGCATCCTTAAGAGGCCTGAAAAGTTATGAAAAGGATATGAAAATTTAAAAGAGAATCTACCTGAGTCCTTGCTTAAGTGCATCAACATTCTGTATGGAGTCCATTCGTTCTAAAACTCCAGCAAGAACCGAAAGAGAACGCTCATCAAAATCATTCATGTTTTCCTGTTGAAGAAAACACAAGACAGTTCAAGCCATTTTAAGACAAATTTGTAAGACTTTCCACATTAAGCATTGTCAAAAATAAAAGCATTACAAACAAATAAGCAGTGCACAGAAACTAATTCCCACAAAACAGGGAGCAATTTAAGGTGCTCTCCTAGCCCCAGAGAAGGAGACAGGTGTAGTGGTGGTCTGTGGAGTCAGTCAGCAGCAGGCAGCATTAAAACATCTTCTATTATACACCTGTTAAGACCATTTTAAAGCTACAAGAAGCATGTGGGATTATTTCACGTATTCTTATTCTGTGGGGCTTGTATTTGATTCTGTTCTGATGTGCCACACATTGGTCTATGTATGGGAAACCCTGCTGACATAACGTTACTAGTTTATTGTCATCACAGGATTAAGAGCTCTTTACTGTAGGTTGAGGGGCAGTGAATACATCTATGGCTGAACTGACAGATCATAACAAACACTTGACAACTCTGTGTGTTTATTTATGATTACTGTAGTTTCAAGGATGATGTGAACATCCTGTTCAGTGAGGGGTTCATTACCTGAATAACTCTCAGGAGAGTCTGTACCACTCTGGTGCGTTGAGGCACACCCAGCCTGACAAGTGCCAGTAGGCTGTAGGCCATATCCTCAGGTCGCATATTTGGAGCCTCCATGATGACCCCTTGGCACAGTTCCTCAAAGCCCTGATGTTCAAACATCAGCTTCATCTCATAGCGCCGCTGATCCTCAGACATCTTTTTCGTGGTTTCCCAAATACGTGTCAGGCTGTTGCTGACTCGCCGGTGTGTGTGCGCATTATTGTCAATAAGGTCCAAGACATCACTGGGAGAAGAGCATTTACTCAGCTGCCGGAAGAAAAGGTTCTGCATCCCGGACTTGTCAGGCCGTTGGGGTTTTGACAGTGAATCTGGCTTAGAGGTGGTTTGCAACCCCGAAGATTGTACTACATCCTCAGAGTAATACCTTACTTTGCTGCTAGTAGGTCCTGCTGAAGAAATCCAGCTCCAGGAGGAAGCGAGTTCTGATTTTGGGATAAGAGTATGCTCCCTCTGGAGTAATGACCCCAAAGGTGACAACAAAGATCTCTGTCTGCTAATGCGTAAAGCTGTCCTGAGCACCCCATCGCCTGTCTTGCAGATATTCATTATGTCTGTCTTAAGTTGTCAGCAACAGTATTGCTACGTAGGGGACTGTGATGGTTTTCCAGCTGAGCCTGATTAAGTCGCCAATGTATGTGCTAACCTATGCAGCCTGAACATCAAGTAATTTAACCCGTTAGCTGCATATAACATTAGTAAAGAATGCACATGGCTTGGTTGCAACTGCTATGCTACAGCCTCTGTAACCCATCCTAACGCTTGAATACACAATGGTTATATGAGACTGACTGGGTGGGAGTAAGTAAGTAGTTGTTGAGAATTAAATCGTAGGGAAGCTCTAGAACCAAAAAAAATCTTGGAAGAAAATCTTGACCCTGTCGGTGTGAGCCTACCTAACGTAACTGAGCTAACGTTATCTCTCGATTAGTTTTCTGTAAACAAATTATCCCCATTACATTTGTGAAATACTCACAAAACGTTTGCTGTCGCTTTCTCCGTGTACACCATTTAAAATCTCTACCGATCAAACTCATAAAGTTACCTTGCGTGAACATTTACCCTTGACAGTTACTTAACGCTTTTGAATTCACATGTACTCAGTGCGCCGCCATGACAGACAACTTCCGTCAGACCGTCATAAGGTCCAAAAAGGGAGAGGGAACAAAATAGATTTCAAAATTATTTCGACAACTTCATCGTGGAAAAACGGGTGCATAAATATGGATATATTTTTATGAATAATATTTACTTAAAATATCTTTGTGATCTTGAAAAAAAAAAGAAAAAAGAAACACAAATCCAATTTACTACCACAATAAGGACCTTTGGTTACCTAGCAACTGGAACAGATACAGGAAGCATGGCAAGATTTGTTGTTGCAGGTAATTTTCTTAGGAAATCTTTCCTAATTTTACTATTGTGCATCCACTGCATGTTGGGAAGACTGTGTACCATTTCTATGCCATTTGTTTAATTTTGTCACGTTACTAGTAATAGTTCCATGATTGTTTTCCCTGCCAATTTTCGTAGGCAGGGCAGATTGTCCACATTATGCCAAAGCAGAGCTTCTTGCAGACTTGCTTCACAGAAGGCTGCCCGACTTTCGTATTCACAAAATCTGTGTACATCCAAATGAATGGAAGGTAAACATGGGGCATATTTCTGTATTGGACTATTTGATTTGGCTGTATGTATTCTTCAGGGGGGTGAAGAGAAATCTACCTGCCTTATAGTGATAGGACTTATTCCCTTTTTGTAAACAGGAATGGCTTGACAACACTTGCCTTACCAATGGCTGGAAACACAAGTGTTCTCCTTTGGTGTGGAGAGAGCTTATTAACAGAGGGGGAAAGGGAATGCTTCTGGGTGGTTTTAGTGACTTTATGGAACACGTACAGGTACAGATCCTTACTTTGTGAGTAACAATTGTTTAGCCTATGCTTTGCTGTCAGCTAACAGTATCAAAGTAGGCTAAACTTTACTGTCAATCAGACCATGTAGGCTATATAGCAGGACTGAAATTCTGTTTCCCAAACTCCAAATGTGCAGTGTTATAAATCTGACACATAACTAAAGACACATTAAAGTGCACATAGACATCAATAGTGGGCATGCAGTTCAAAAGTGTTCCAGAAATATAGTCAAGTTTGTGGTCAGTCACTGGAGTGCAATAAATACAAGGGTACAACAATACAAGGTGCAGGATGATTTGCAATGTTCAGAATAGTAGCATGGAGATAAATAAGTATTGTAATGTAGGCCTATGTTCTTGTGCAAAAAAAGCATATTAACATGTGCACACAAAAATAGCATTGTGTAAACATTCAGTTAGGCTGAGCACTCTTTTTTACATGTTATGCCAGAAGTAGCTGAGATTTGTTTTTGTAAAACTCCCAGGGTTATTATGGAATTACATCAGACATGACGACGGATTTGATGTTGAAGATTGCAAAAGAAAACCTTGAGACCAAACAGTTATGTATGCAGGAAGAAGCCTACAGACGCAGCCAACTTAAGCCTTTACATATTTGGATAAGCAGGTGAGTGCCAAAAATGACATACAAAGTAGAGTTTCTATGTGTACTTATCACTGCATCAGTACATGGGTGCCAGAAAATCAAACAATGTGTATAACATTAGTCTTGCAAGGAAAGAGAAAAAGAGAGAAAGTTTTAAAGCCATGCCACACATTTCTTTTACAGCAATAGCAGATTAAAATTCATTGTGATACAAAACAAACTTAAAACACAGAGAATCAAAGACTGGTATTGGCAGTGTTCGCCCAGAATGATTGATATTGCATTGAATACTAGGTCTGTTAGGTATGCAGACTAACCAGGTACTGTCTACTTCCAAATTTGTTGAATGTTGAGACTAAATGACATTTATTTACCTTCTTCCATAGTATGATTTTATGAAACATTTGATTTCCCCCATGAACTTTCTGTTGCAGTGCTTTGCACCCATCATGCTACAGCCTGATTCCTATGCTGTTTGACTCTGAAGTGTTCCCTAGTAGCCCTCTCATAAGTCTGCACCTCCTAGATGTTGGTGGAAATGAGGAGACCTTGCATGCAATCAGGATGGAAGCTGAGGACCTCTCTTCTCCACAGTTACATGAGGTGACTGTCCACAATGTCCTGGGTGCCGATGTCTTCAACCAGGCTCATTTGATTATCTTCCTTGATGATTGGCAACTTGGGCTGGTGGAAGAAGAGCAACCTAGGCAGATGGAAGAGGGGGCAACAGAGGACATTTATCAGACAGTGATGACAAATGTGGCAAAGAATTATCAGCACTATGGAAAAATCATTGACTCAAGAGCACAGAAAAATGTGCGAGTGATCGTTGCTGGGGAATCTTTCATCAACCTGAAGTGTTCCTTACTCATGGAGAATGCACCTTCTGTGGACCCAGGCCACTTTGTTGCCATGGGAACTCAGCTGGAGTTTGAAGCAAGGGCACAGATTGCAAAGAAGCTTGGTGTTATGTCAGCAGGTGTCACATCTCACTGTTCAGTTCGCTCCATACTGTAGATTTACTGTAAGCAATACCATAGTCATTGGTGTGATGCTATGGGTTTTTTTTCCTGTTAGATGTGACAGATGTCATCATATGGGGAAACATCAGTGGCAGTTTCCACATGGATCTTCAGAGAACAAGAGTGTTTCGATATGAAGGTGCCATTCGTGGTCCGTCAAACTTTTCCCTGCCACTTCTGGAAATGGCATTGGACAGGTAACCATCCTACTGTGGCTTTTAGAGTATCAGAATACCAGATATAGACATAAATAATTGTAAAAAGTACAAGACAAATACAGTACTGTACCTTTAAATCCATTGATTAATAACATTCACACCAAGATGTTTTCATCACTGTTGTTTATCTGTTTCTGAAGAAAATATTTTGAGACTGACATTATGAGCTTACTGAGTTCACATCGCCCCATGTTAACTTCAAAGACTAAAAGGCCGGCAGCAATGTCAGTAGCTAATGGGATATGCACTATCCTTAAGGCCTGGAACAACAATTCTTCTCCTGCAGATGTTTTCTCATTGGGAGTAATCAGCAAAGGTAAAGGTCACTCATCTCAGACTAGCTTCCATTAATTATTGATGCAGTGCATTCATATCATTCAATTCAGGGACTATTTTCATACACTGTTGTATACATTAAATATGCAAGTTTGACATTTAACTTGCTCAGTGCACTATATGGCTTGTATCACTTACTTGAGTTAGTGTATACAGTATGCTGTAAGAAAATAAGAAAATAATAAAAATTCACTTCACCTTCTGCAATTTTTTTTTAGGAGAGTACAATATTCCAAAAGGCCTGGTGGTCTCCATGCCTGTGGTCTTCAGTTCTGGAGAGTGGACTGTTTTACCCAGTTTGAATGTTTCTGATGAGCTGAAGATTAAAATTGAAGAGTCTGTTAGTCAACTGAAAACAGTAAGTAATGTTGATCATAGGTTCCAGAAACTTCCAGACAGACACTAATCTTCTTTGATGGTTAAGATTTTGTTATTGTCTTTGCTGCTGTTGTTATTGTTGTTTATTGTTGTTATTGTTGTTTATTCATTTGGTATATTCACCATTATTTGCCACCAAGTAAATCACATTCTATTAGTCTTTTTTTTATTTAACACAGTGTACATTTAATCGCATTTGGGTTTTTATTTTCTCCTAGGAGAAAGAAAATGCGGACCAGGCAATAAAACATGCCACCTAGAGAACACCATTTTGAAGAGGCCTGATACCTGACCGAATGGAGCTGTTTAATGTTTTTAATAAACAAGCTTATCAGATTCCAGCTAAACTGAATTATGTGTTTATGTGGCATGAGAATGCCTTTCACATGCCTCTGCGAAAAGACACATCTGTCTGTCATAATAACATAGCAAAAGGGTTGTGGCGTAAACAAGATGTCCTCCCTACTAAAGGTCGGTTGAAACCACCAGACAAACACAATAATTACAATTGTGTTGCAAAAAAACATGTCAGTCATGTGTGATGTCATTGTGGTTGTACTTAACATTGCTTGAGTTCTTTGGTGACGTTTCTTTTGCTTACAGAAGAGGTTACACCTTTTGACCAGAGTAATTGAAATATTTCTGGAATTTTTAAAATATTTTCTCAATACTGAGCTTGGCTGCACCCTTATCCACAGTAGCTGAAGGTGAGGTGAGGCTGGGGTGCTCAGAAAGGGAGGAAATCTTCTCCTTTTTATTTACCAACACAAAACCACATTGTCACCATCATAATTCCACAAGGGTAGTTATTTTGTAGAGATATTACATGCAATAGAGTGAGATCATGTTACAGGATGTGCTCTGTCCTATCAGGAGCTGAAACGTTTATGAAATGTGTATTGCATGTTCTAAATCTGTGATCATGTAATAATCAATTTTAAGATTTGAAAATGGATGTAACCTGGCCAAGACTACCGGTAAGTAAGTAAGTATGCCTTTAATTATCCCGCCATGGGGAAATTCATTTGTTGCAGCAGTAACATACAGATTGTGCAAAGACAGTAGACAGTATACATACAACAACACAGGACCAGGAGGTTAAAAAGTATATGTAGAAAAACAGATGTTAAGGAAAATAGAAATGTCTCTGTTAAAAACAACAAGTACATTAGTAAAAGTGAAAGTGCATTTGTAAAAAGTGCATTAGCAGCTTCATAAAAAGGAGGAGAGGGTGCTAGGACAATAATAAATAAGTAACTTAAAAAGTTAAAAAGATAAAAAGACCATCACTACCACCACCACCATCATCATCATCATCATCATCATCATCATCATCATCATCATCATCATCATCATCATCATCATCATCATCATCCCAAAGGCTACCGCAGGGACTTGGTGTTATTATATAGTCTGACTGCAGAGGGAAGAAAGGCCCTGCGGTACCTCTCTGTTCTGCAGTTTGGGTGGAGGAGTCTACTGCTCAGTGGGCTCAGCAGGGCTGCCACTGTTCCGTGCAGGGGATGGATGGTGTTAGCCAGGATTGCTGACAATTTCGTCGTCATCCTCCTGTCCCCCACCACTTCCACAGTGTCAAGGCTGCAGTCCAGGACAGAGCCAGCCTTCCTCACCAGTTTGTTGAGTTTCTTTGCCTCAGCTGCTGTGATGCTGCTGCCCCAGCACACCACCCCATAGAGCACAACAGAGGAGACCACAGAGTCGTAGAAGGTCCTCAGTAGGTTTTGTTGAACCCCAAAGGACCTCAGTCTCCGCAACAGGTGGAGTCTACTCTGGCCTTTCTTGTAGAGAGCCTGGGTGTTGACAGTCCAGTCTAATTTTTTATTGAGGTGAACTCCAAGGTATTTGTACGTGTCCACAATGTCTATATCAATACCCTGGATGTTTACTGGTAAGAGAGGGGATTGTGTTTTGCGCCGGCGGAAGTCCACAACTAGTTCTTTGGTTTTCCCAGCATTTATCTGGAGGTGATTCAGTTGACACCATGCCACAAAGTTCTTGTTCAGGTCCCTGTATTCCCTCTCATCCCCATTATTAATTAGACCCACGATTGCTGAGTCATCTGAAAATTTTTGTAGGTGACAGTGTGGTGTGTAGTGTGTGAAATCTGCAGTGTAAATGGTGAATAAAAGAGGAGTCAGCACCGTCCCCTGCGGCGCCCCCGTGCCACAGACCACAGTCTCCGACACACAGCCACTTATCCTCACATACTGTGGCCTGTTGCTCAGGAAGTCCAGGAGCCATGCTGACAGATGGTGGTGCACTCCCGCACGATCCAGCTTGTCCCTCAGGAGATCTGGTTTGATGGTGTTAAAAGCACTGGAGAAATCATAAAACATGATTCTCACGGTGTTCCCAGGCCCCTCCAGGTGAGACAGGGCTCTCTGGGTGAGGAAGATGACGGCGTCCTCAACCCCAATGCCAGGCTGGTAGGCGAACTGCAGTGGGTCCGCTGATGAGCTCACCAGGGGACGCAGGTGGTAGAGGACCAGCCGCTCCAGAGTCTTTGCCAGGTGGGCTGTCAGGGCCACCGGCCGGTAGTGGTTAAGGTCAGTGGGCCGAGATGTTTTTGGCACTGGTACCACACACAATGTTTTCCATAACTGTGGCACTCTCTGTTGCCTCAGGCTCATATTAAACAGACGCTCCACAATTCCACTCAGCTGTTTGGCGCAGGACTTGAGGAGCCTGGAGCTGATGCCATCAGGACCTGTCGCCTTCCTGGTTCCAAGCTTAGCCAGTTCCTTCTCCACCTGGGATGTGGAGAGCACCATAGGGCCACCTGGAGGGCGGGGGCTGGCTGAGATGGCGCCACAGGAGGTGCTGGAGGTGGCAGCAGGTGTTACAGGTGGGGGGAGTTGTGGCTGTGGCAGGGCTGGCTGGGCTGAGTTAGCTGGGGGAGGGGTGGCTGGTTGATCGAATCTATTAAAGAACCTATTTAGGTTGTTCACCCACTCCTGGTCTCTAGTCAGCTCAGGCCTGGAGTTGTTATGCCCTGAGATGGTTTTCAGGCTCTTCCAGACCCCCTGGCGTCACACTGCTGCAGTTGTTCCTCCATCTTCCTCCTATAGCTGTTTTTCCCCTCTCTAATTTTCTGTTTCAGTTCTCTCTGCACCGTCTTCATCTGCTCCCTATTCCCTGACTTAAAAGCCCTCCTCTTGTCCCTGAGAAGGGCCTTAATGTCAGGAGTTATCCATGGTTTATTATTGGAAAATAGTCTTACTCTCTTAGTGGGTATGGTGGAATCAACACAAAAATTTATATAGTCAGTAACACAGCTGGTGAGACTGTCAATGTCCTCCTCATGGTCATCACAGAACACATCCCATACTGTGGTGTCAAAACAATCTCTGAGAGCCTCCATTGCCTCTTCAGACCAGACCTTCCTTGTGTGGTAAGTTACTGTTTGCTTCTGCACCAGGGGCTTATACACAGGGATGAGATGCACCAGGTCATGGTCAGATCTTCCTAGGGGAGGGAGGGGGGAGGATGTGTATGCCTCCTTAATATTAACTATACTCAATTCTGCTTGATTGATCATCTCCCTTCACATGCTACAACTTGATGATCATGTCCCTTCATTACTACAACTTGGATCGGTACTACTAATCCCTTTAAAATCAAGAGGCCACAATTAGATGTTAAAATATTATATCACCAGAACTGGTGGGAGGGTCCTCTACTTAGCATAACAAGGCCAAATAAGTTATTGTGTGGTCAAGGTCACAGAGTCAAAGATCTCCCAAAGAAAGTTGAGGGATCTTCCTGTATTACAGTTAAGGTGAGTGTGAGTGTAGAACCCACCTTTCTCTATTATATTAGCATTTATGCATTTATTTATTTAATGGTGAACGCAGCCTCCACCACTGACAGGGTAGCATCAGGTAGCATTTTATAAGTGCAAACCTAGATGTGATAGGCTACAGCCTACATGGAGTATTATATGTTCCACCTTCGAGTTCAGTCTGGTTTATGGTGGAATCTAATGGGCATTTTCATGTGCATAATATGTTACTATATACTGTAGATGTGATAGAACATTAAAAAGATTTAATTCATGAAATCTGTATTGCTTATGGGCACTGCTTGAGCGCTAAAATATTTCAATGCTTGATTATTATGAGCCTGTGATTTGTCAGTGAAGGTATGACGTGTTCTGAATTCAGTGCCGACCTTCCTGGCATTCCGAACTCACACGAGGTTTTGTCTTTTCGAACTTTTCAACGGACATTTTGGCGGCCCACTGAAAGTTCTCTTGCCAAAATAACATTGTTATACAATCCACGATGAGGGAGATAGTTCATTTGCAAGCTGGGCAATGTGGAAATCAAATAGGAGCGAAGGTGTGTAGAATGCAAATTTTACAAAATATGAATGTTTGTTGAATATGATTATGTGCCATCTTTATTGATAGCTTAGTGACATCGTTAGCATGCTCGCAAAATGCTAACAATTATATGTAGGCCTAGCGGTTTTATTTCAGTGTTCAGTTTGGAAACATTATTTACCTATGATTTTCATAGATTAAATTAGATATTTGCTTAATTTTCTGTTGAGATTAGATCAGAGATACTAAGTTATGAGGTTTCCAACCGTCTAACCTTGATTAGAGCAAGTTGACACATGTGAATGGATGGTCTGGGAGTTAGCATTTGTTGCATCGGAAGGAGAGGGTTAGCCCTTCCAGATGAAAGCTATCCGATGCAACAAATGCTAACTCAAGAGAGTGACCAAGCTGTGATAGAACACTTTACAACGATCATCAATGCAGTGTAAATTACCTGCAAGTGTATAATGTTTTACAGACTACATAAAGGTTTAACAGTCGTCTGAACAATTCTGTACTCACTACATTTGCATTCCAGTTTTGGGAGGTGATAAGTGATGAACATGGCATTGACCCTACTGGCACCTATCATGGAGACAGTGACCTACAACTGGAAAGAATAAACGTGTACTACAATGAGGCAACTGGTAAGACAGTAGGAGCCCTTCTCTCATAATGTGTTTCTCATGACACGAACCATATGCCATTTAGGCCTAGCATGTAAAAGTGGGGCTTGTTTAGGCCTAAAACAGTGCTTATTTTGCCGAGCCAATTAGTAGGTTAAAACAAAGGCTTTGTCTTGTAAATAAAAAGCTCACATTATTGTTAAGTGACTGCACATGTTCTTATTATAAATTGATAATAAATAAACCTAGAAATGGCATGGCCAAGGTTCTGTTCCAAGTCATGCATTGAGTACAGCCACTATGTTAGATATGGGCCTAGTCTAGACAAATAAGTGTTTTCCTGTAACATAGTCACAGATGTTTTTCTTTTCTTTTCTTTTTTTTGTTCCTAGGTGGGAAATATGTCCCTCGTGCTATACTTGTGGACTTGGAGCCTGGAACAATGGATTCAGTACGTTCGGGACCTTTTGGTCAAATCTTCAGGCCGGACAACTTTGTCTTTGGTATGCTCGTACAGTTGTTGAAAATAGGGTGTTTAATCAATTATTCTTTACTACAAGTGTTGTTAGTGTATATCTGTTTATGGTATGTTTTTTTATCATTATTTGTCCAGGTCAGAGTGGTGCTGGAAACAACTGGGCTAAAGGTCATTACACAGAGGGCGCAGAGCTAGTGGATTCTGTGTTAGATGTGGTTAGGAAGGAAGCCGAGAGCTGTGACTGCCTACAGGGATTCCAGCTTACTCATTCTTTAGGTGGTGGCACAGGATCAGGCATGGGAACTTTATTGATCAGCAAGATTCGCGAAGAGTACCCTGACCGCATCATGAACACCTTTAGCGTAGTGCCCTCTCCTAAAGTATCCGATACCGTTGTGGAGCCTTACAATGCAACCTTGTCTGTCCATCAGTTAGTTGAAAACACGGATGAGACCTACTGTATTGATAATGAAGCCCTGTATGATATCTGTTTCCGCACTCTGAAGCTGACCACTCCCACATATGGGGACCTCAACCATTTGGTGTCTGCCACTATGAGCGGAGTCACCACCTGCCTACGCTTCCCAGGACAGTTGAATGCAGATCTCCGCAAACTGGCTGTCAACATGGTTCCTTTCCCTCGCCTGCACTTCTTCATGCCTGGCTTTGCTCCCCTCACCAGCCGTGGCAGCCAGCAGTACCGTGCGCTTACCGTGCCAGAGCTCACCCAGCAGATGTTCGACGCTAAGAACATGATGGCCGCCTGTGACCCTCGTCATGGACGCTACCTAACAGTGGCAGCCATCTTCCGTGGCCGCATGTCAATGAAAGAGGTGGACGAGCAGATGCTGAACGTTCAGAACAAGAACAGCAGCTACTTTGTGGAGTGGATCCCCAACAACGTGAAAACGGCTGTTTGTGACATTCCACCTCGCGGCCTCAAGATGTCGGCCACCTTTATCGGCAACAGCACGGCCATCCAAGAGCTGTTCAAACGTATCTCTGAGCAGTTCACTGCCATGTTCCGCCGCAAGGCCTTCTTGCACTGGTACACTGGAGAAGGCATGGATGAGATGGAGTTCACCGAGGCAGAGAGCAACATGAACGACCTGGTGTCAGAGTACCAGCAGTACCAAGATGCCACCGCAGAAGAGGAGGGTGAGTTTGAGGCTGAGGAGGAGGATATGGCTTGAAATCTCCCTTCTCTCTCTCATTCTTTGGACTCTTAACTGCCCTCCATTTTCCACTACTCTTTTTTTCACTCTTTTGTAAACCTTATTTGTTTGCTTATGTTGGTCACTTTGTATTAAAAGTCAAGAAACCACTCACTGGAATTTGTTTCTTTATCAGAAATCAAAGCTCAATTGAGAGATGTTTTGTGTCACAGAACAGTCACAAAATTGAATTTGAGATTCATCTGAAGATTTAAGTGCCTTTATAGGTCAAGAAGCAGTAAAAGCATGAGCAAACACATACATTGCTATAGTACAGAACATGACAATTGAAAATTTCCTTTTGAAAAACATACTGTAGGGTATTTTCAGTTGATTTTACATACTCATGTACATTAAGTAGTTTTAACATTCTCTTGAATATGAATACAAACCAAAGCATCTCCCATGTAGAATGTCTCAAGGTCATCTCAGAAACTTATTTTTTTTCTTGGTGAAGGGTGGCATGTTGGGAACATATAAGTGATTTTGAGCTTGAAACATTTCAGTTTCACTAGTAAAATCAGGTGTGGGACTACTTAAAGTCAAAGACAACGATGCCAGTGAGGAGGGTAAGTTCAAAAGTCATTCTACCAATGATAAAATAGTTGTAGCTTGAAATATATAATAAAAATATACATAATTTGTAGAAGGCAAACCAAAGCACTGATTTCCAAAATATATGGGTTATTAAAAAGTGCCTGTCAGATTACATGGTCAAGGAAAGAACAGAGGTATATTGGATGAAAAATGTCTGCCATTAACCACACCATGCCATACCAGACCAAACTGAAAAGGCCTTCCTCAATACAGCTCCATGAACAGAAATCAAAAACCGAAAAACACAATCCACAGGTGGTGTACATAAGTGCTTTTTGCAATCCCGATTTCATGCACAACGGGCCAGAAGAAAGGAGCCCAGAACAGGACATAAAATTAAGAAGCACTTTGTTAATTCACAATGAATAGAAAGCTAACATCTGGATGGATGACTATAGTGCTTAATCTCATTGTAATACTCCACATCTCTGAAGACATGAGCTAAAGGCAGGTCAAAAAGTGCCTCTACTTTGATGGGTTTATGATCAAGACCTGATTGTATCCAATGTCCTTTCCAAACTCCCAAGCCTTCAGCAAGAAGCTCACGTCAGTAAACATGATTAGGACGTTAGGGAGGGTCAATGGTACACACTGTACATACTGTTGCCATACTACTATTTAAGTATGATATATAATTATTTTTTTAATAAGATTATACTGCAACACCACGCAGAGTTATCTACCTCTGTTGAAGAGTGCCATAGAAGATGCATACAGAAAATGAACTGTATGACTACTGCAAAATGCCCCCATCCTCCATCAGCTCTTATTTGGCAGTTGATGGCATTGGAAGGATTGTCAGTTATCTGTCAACTCACACGAGTCACGACTGTCCTCCATGCAAAACAAACAAGAGTATAAAAGGGAGAGCCTAGCTTTAATAACCGTCAAATGTTTTGTAGTCAAAAAAAAAAAGAAAGAAAGAGAGGGGAGTTTGGGTGTTTTCAAGGGTGTCTTCCTTTACTAGATTACACTGACAACACCTTCTCTTTTCTTTTTTAAAAATAAAACATCCCAATTTACTGACCACAGGGATTAAAATAAAATATGTGTA
Source organism: Sardinella longiceps (assembly GCA_027497455.2). NCBI lineage: Eukaryota > Metazoa > Chordata > Actinopteri > Clupeiformes > Clupeidae > Sardinella > Sardinella longiceps. The sequence goes on from JAODXP020000031.1 coordinate 11,358,928, forward strand.
TACATTTATATATTTGAATTCATATATTTCTCTGTATATATTTATATTATTTCAGCTCTATTAAAAAAAAAAGAACATAAAAATGTTAACAGCGTAACATCAGGGATCCCAATTCTATTTTCTTTTAGTAACAATCACACCTCATAACTCATTCACACAAGATCACTTCAATTTGCTTTGTCTTGTTCCCCGGTGTAGCCATTACAGAGCCCTATTCCGTTCAGGACCATGTCCAGATTTAAAAATAAAATAAAAATAAAAAAAAGCCCAAAGACAACCGTTAGGGTAACTTGGAAAAAAGACTAGTTCAATGCCACATACTTGACCCCTGAGGGAATCAGGCCACAGTGTTAAAAAAATAATAAAAATAAAAATAATAATAAACTAAACTAAAATTCTGCCAGTCCACCAGAGTAGAAAGATGATGGTGTCCACTCTGGGGAGGCTTTGGGGTGTACTTGAGCCACTAACATTGGGCAACTGGTATCTACTGGTTCCACTGGTCCCCCTGCACGATGAGGGGGGACACCAACTTAATGCTGCCAGTGAAGAGCTCAAACGGATCAATGACAATCTGTTTTTTTTTTCCTTTTAAAACAAAACAGTGGGACACCTCAAGAACAGATGAAACAAACAAAAAAAATGGGCCACTCGTATTAACGTCCTCATACAGACCCAAATCAGTCACAGTGATTTCCCCCTTTCATAAACTCACTTGTGCACAACATATACACACTCAGACACACAAAACACACACACACACACACACACACACACACAAACTGACTGCTCCTGATCTATAAACCCCATCTGTAAGTGTATACGTTGGTTTATGGTGTATCTACATAAAACTATAAATAAAAGGAGCATTTTTTTAGTACAGGCAAGAAGGGTGAACAAACAGGGAGGGGTGGGATGGCATGAGAAGCTAGGACATTTGACCGTGCTGATCACCACTGGCCGGCGTGTCTGGCGTTGTGGAGGCCGCCGTCGTGCCCACCCCCTGTCCGTCAAGGCCCAAACCCAACCCTAACCCTTCGTCCATCATCTCAAGTTCGCTTTGGTCCAGAAGCTCAAAGTCCTCCTCCTCGGCCGCCATGAGCGTGACGTCCGGCAGTTCTTCCGCGCTGGCTTCGCCGGTTACATCCTCCTCCTCGTCCTCCTCTTCGTCCGTGCCAAGAGGGGCTGTATGGGGTTGAGGGGCAGAGGTGACAGCGGTGGTGGTGGTAGTGGTGGTGATGCTGATGGGGCTTTCCAAGGTGGACTCCATGGGGCATGGGGGCGTCTCGGTGGGCATGAACTCCTCCATGCACGGCGCCTCCATGGCCTCTGTGGTACGCAGCAGGGCAGACAGCGTGTTCTGAACCACGGTCGAGATGGCGGTGCTCACAATCTCCTCGCTCAACGCCTCTAGAGAGCGGCTAGGGCCGGGGGCCTCCGGAGTGACCTCACCTTCATCGCCGCCACCGCCGCCTCCTTCCTCCTCTCCCTCTTTCCCTGGCCGGGCTGCAGCTGCCTGGCTGGCACCGGCCAGTCTGCTGTGCCCGTTAAAGTGGGTGTTGACAAAATGCAAAGGGGAAGCCAAGTGCTGGATCAGCAGGCTGGCTGCGCTTTGTGAGTCTGACTCTGGCTGATCCACACCAGCGCCCTCTGCTGGTGCGGAGGCCCCCAGGGGGAAGTGGAACAAACCATGCTCCATGGACGGGAACTCCTCCACGGAGGGGAACTCGGGAAGGTCTCTGGAGAAAGTTTCCTCCGGTTCACTGTTCATGCTTTGCCTGTCCAGGTCTGTGGGGGAAAGTTACACAACATTACACATCACAGTTATATTGACGAGACTTGTTTTCTTTGCATTCATTAAGCTTGAACCTTAAATTAATGTTCCGTTTCAATTCATATCATCATTAATGTCCTGTTTTAGGATAGGGTAAAGATTTACCAAGGATTTCAAAGTTTTATAAACTTATAAACAACAACAAAAAAGGGTTTTGATTCAACAGGTTACAGTACATGTACTGTACATCAGCACTGTGTCAGCAACAGACTTGTATCAAGTACTTGCATCAAGTACTATATCAATAGTGTTTTAACACCTTCATTTTTAGTTACATTTAATACAAATCCAAAATCACGCCTTTGAAAGATTTCACACATCACAGTCTAGTGATCTTAACCACTGTGGTTTCCTGCCACTGCGACAGCTTGAGACCACATCAAAGCAACTTGACCACAGTTTACCATTCTGATTTTTTGTTCATCAGCACTTTTCACACTACAGATGGCGCTGCTCAATTACTGTTACGGCATAATAACAGTATGGACAATTTCATGCAAAATGGAAAGTGTTTTGGTCACATCAATAATGAAAATAAAGAAACAATCATTTTAGGAGGCAAATGGTAAATTAAATTTGAGACAATTTCAATTTCTAAAATATATTTATATGGTACCCCCACGATGAAAAGAAATATATACCCGTTCAATGGAAGAAATATTACACTGCTGACATACATGATCAAAATATCTCAAATGTGTCATACCTTCAGAGACGTCAGTAAGTTGCGGGGTGGTAGCTCTAGACACTGAGAATCCTCCACTCTCCAAGATGCTGGCCTCCTCATCAGAAAGCTCAGAGTCGGTGATGGCCATGGCCAATGCCGTGGTCTTCACATCCACCTACAGCAAAGGGCACCACAACCAACCGGAGAAGAACACGAAGACAATTAGCCAATGAGCTCTAGTTCTTTAGGGAAGGTTAGTATTAAGAAGGCATCGGTACAATATCCAATCTGTAGGTCACCGAACTTTGCTTATGTATCAAAGATCTTGAGATATTCTTTCAGTCTGACAATAACACAGACAGAGAGGACATTTTATTTCATGTCTGACTCTCTGCTAGACTAGTCGTGTGGAACCCTGGTTAATGTCATCATATCTCAGGTCATGTCCATGACTAGCGCTGCGGACAGTGACCCTGTGCAGCATGGGAAAAGGCGGCCGCATTTCTCACCGTTGGAGCGAAGCAGGAGAGCTCTTCCTCACTCTCGCTCTCCGTCTCAGCACGCGGTTCATCGCCCTCCTCGGATTCCTTCTTCACCTCTGTAGAAACACAAACACACGGACAAACTTAAGTATATGAATACACACACATCTGTGGTTCACTACACGATACAGAAACTCACATAAATGAGTGCTACACAGGTACACCCATCTGGCAAGCACACATATACAAACTACCATAATCATTCAGCATTTTCTAATATCTCGCTGACAAGCACAATCTTGCTCTCACACACACATACACACACACACACACACACACACACACATACAGACACACACACCTGTAGCACAACACATTCACTGTACTGACACATTTTATTTCAAGTCACTGGCCTCGGTTGAGTCCCTAACAGAGCAAACTACTTGGAGAGAGATGGTTTCTATAGCAACAATGTTCAAGCAACAGTTAAGATGAGGAGCAGGCAGCCACAATGCTCGGCTAAGGCAGGAGACCTCTGCCACTCAATGCATGAGTCATCGACCGGCTCTCGCTAACCAGATGAGACCTCAAATATGAACGCTGATATCAAATATCTACAGAGACAGCGATAACAAAAGTGCCAATATCTGAAGTTGAGAAGCATATTTGAGACGTTGAGAAATAAGAATTTTGAAACACTCGATTAAGCACAGCTTCCAGCTTGACACCAATGTCTAGTCCGTGATTTATAACTGAACCGACACGTATTTCATTTAATGCCAATTAAATCTGTTACACCACGATGTGATTTGGGGAGTGTTTGCAAACGCCTGACTTCCAGTCAGTTTTCGTTTCTCAATTGCTGACAAGCAGCAAACAACGATGATTCCAGAAGCCTGAACCAACAAGCAATAACACAGCTTGCACACCTCACTGGAAACCTAAAAAAGCGACCGAGTGTATCGGGCACTGCAGGGCACGGATTCAAATGGGGATGGGGATTTAAAATGAAAGTGTCGACTTTGCTTAGAGAGCAGTGTGTGTGAGTGTGGGGTTGGGGTTGGGGTTGAGGTGACTCACTGCGTTTGTCATGTTTGCGGTGCTGCGTATCTCCCTTCATGCTGTAGTCCAGCTTCATCAGGATGGGCTCCAGGCCAGTGTACATCTTCTGGATGAGCTCGTGATACACCACCAGCGGCCAAAGCAACACACTCAACACTGGACACAGCAATCAAACACACAAGAGACACACAACTTTCAAACACTTATTTGGGGACAACAGTTTTAATTAAACAAAAAGGGGCGCACCTTGCATCGAGTGTCTTTTATTTGTGCACAGACGCATTTTGGACAACAGTTTTACAATTCAGCAAGCACTTTTAACCAAATCGACTTTTCAATAATTTATCCATGTTCTTCTTGCATACTGATCTCACATGGTAGCCACCTCTATTAAGAATTGTTATTAATTCATTTTATGAAAGAGCCATTGTCATTAGCTAGTACTTTGCCCCATTAGAGCGGGAGAGAGAGAAGCGCCCTTTCAGGTGGGTTCATAAGAACACTGTGACCCACACAGTTGTGCAGGTATGTCAGTCTTGCTCAATCTTATCTGTACATGTGGCTCATATGGAGAGCAATCTCCACCACCCCACCACAACCCCACCACGACCCCACCACAACGCAACAGATAAACGTAACCGGCCGTAGCATGACCCACATCGGTGGGGTTAAACTGAAGTCAGGTGAATTTCAGCTGCGGGCAGTATGACAAAGCAAGGTCACTGACAGACCAAGCTGATAAGATTGGCTAGTTCCAAGGCAAACTTCGAACTGAATCGGGAAACACAGATCCAACTGCAAAGTTCAAACATTTGCACGGCTGGTGAATTTTTTCGCTTCCTTTCAAAGAACTAATATAATAAGTTGTCATGACCAATGTGGAGGCATTTATGCTTCCTCTGTTATCAGTGCTACAGTTACGAGTTCCTTGTGTGTGTGTGTGTGTGTGTGTGTGTGTGTGTGTGTGTGTAATATTTGATCAAGACCAGGAGGAGGAACTTACCGATGATGTAAGAAATCATAATTCCTGGAACATAGTGACCCACAACCGCCAAAAGGAAACACCCACAGAACATCATGGCACAGAACTGGCAAAGGGAAATAGGGAAAACATTAACAACATATCGAGCACTAGCAAACAACTACCTGGTATACGTATACCCAGCATTCACAACTCTTTTGACAACATTACTCCAGCTCCTAAAACATCACCTGCTCATACGGACATGCAAGGCAACCTAGCTAACTGCATAGTATCTGCATCAGTTAGTTTTCATGGACCATTATCTAGGCCTACTTCTAATTGTGTTCGTGGGGAAATCAAACTCACTGAGTGCCGTTCTTAGGAAGAGGAATAAGACAAGTTGATACAACTGGGACTGAAAGGCAAAACCACACCAAACACTAACTAATGAGGGGAAGGCAAGTCTTTTCATTTTCGGTGACCCTATTATTTAATGTTAACTTCCAGTTAGTAAATTGCCTTGTTCCTCTTCCTCCTGACAGCACTCTGTGAGCCCAAGCAACAGGGATAGAGGTTCCAAGGTTCAAGATTTCTTTATTCTGTCTCCTTGAGGAGAAATTTGTGTAGGCAAAAAGGGGGTGTTACATCCATACAATAAAAACAGACATACAACATACAAAACAGGACATGATCAATGTATAGATAGATGTACACTGAACTTTTCTTTAATGTGTGTGTGCATCTGCTTGCTCAGATTTAGTTTGAGAGAGTTGTTGCAGCCTCCTTAGGCAAGAGGAGGGATATTTATACTGAAACCTTACCTTGCCATGGTTTTGCCGTTTGAACTGAAGCATCTCCTGGATGTAAAGGCTGCAGGTTAAGTAGCTCTCTGCCAGATGATGGCTGAGCTCGGCGACGCTCAAAAGGCGTGGCTGCACGGTCATGGTCTCCCTAGAAGGTACCCCAACACAACAAGCACAACTCAGGTCATACAAACCTAACCTCCGCTGGATGACGCATACAATTTAGATCAGAACTATATAAAGCACACCAGGAGCACAACCTAGAGCTAATCACAAAAAGCGTTTTGCATTGGACTGCATTGTTGTGCTGGAGTTTATGTCCCTGTGTTACTCAGTCTACTGGCATGCAAATGTTTACTCTAGATAAATACCTTTCAATGGTGGCTGCCTCAGGATTCCGGACTGTATGAACAAAAAAGGACACGAAAGGACAGGGAAATTATTCAAAGCATAAGCAAAATATTGTGAATGCAAGACTACAATTTGATAATAATAAATGCATTACACAACATCATATCCACTTTAGAGAGTCATGTTAAGTTAAACTACATAAAATTGGCAGGATTGTCATGTAGGCTTGTTTTCATATTTTAGCTCACACAAAAGGGAAAAAATAGCAATTAGAGCTATTTTAAAGTACACTATGCATTATAATAGCGGCAACATACCAGTTATTTTTGGAAGTTTATCTTTCCATCTTTCCAGGAGAACGATACCAAGGAGAGAGACACTCAAAAGAAATAGCGGTCGCAAAGAGGTGGACGACAAGAGCCTACGAAAACACAGCAAGCACAAACCAAATCAATCCCTAATCATGTGAACTTAATTGTTTGGCAAAGGAGAGATCACTGTGATGTCCTCATTCAGCCAGTTAACAACATGCACAAGACAAGTCGCATGTAACTGATTTTGGGAAGCAAAAATTACTCAATGTTTTATGATTAGTAACGTTAACGTCACTTGTCAAATTGACTACCACTCATTATCAACGCTACGGCACTGATCAACAAAACCATAGATAGAACATGCGGACACTGGCAGGGCTCCTTAGTTTAACAGTTCTGGTGAGAGGGAAAGGCACACTTTTGTTAATATTTTAAAGTAGAGACGGAAAACTTTGAACTAGCTTTCTGAAACATCGCTCTCAAGCTTGCTAGCAATCGCTCAAGAAACATGATGAGCTCACACTGGGAGGCAGCTAGCTAGTTGGCAAGCTAACAATAATTAGCTTCTCGGTACATTACAGGGATTATCGTTCGCACCCTGTCACAGATTAATGGGCACATATTGTGCAACTTTCTCCCTCTAAATAATGACAAAGACATTGAATTATTCTGCTATTTTTATATGTCTTTTAGTTTCTTACCAGAACATTGTATTAAGCGTTAGAGCAGCAATGATGCTGTACAAGGGCCTCTCCCAAACGAGTAGCCTCTGCACCCACAACACTACTGGCTCATACTGCGACAGCCAACCCTGGAGTCGATCGCGAAGACGCACCAGCTCCGGGTTCCCATCTCCGCAGGGTTGGTCAGATTCCCCGCCTGGGAACAAGGCCTCTAAACCGACCGAAGAGGAGGAAACGGAGGGGCGTCTGGCCTCCTCCCCGCTCGCCATCTTTTCCCCACTTTGTTATGTTGTTGTGCAGATCACGGGGTATGGTAAGGTGGATCCGTCAAAGGCCGTCATGGATTAGAAAAAATGCAAGAAGCGATATTACAGGCTCACAAAGTCACGTGTGTCTTGTTTACTGCTGCAAGAACTATTCTTACTGGAATTTTAGTGACCCCTTCTGGACAAAGAAGGACTAGCACGCATTCCTCAAAGGGATTCAGTTACAGAGTACACGATGTCTTATTCTGCAAACAGAAAACACGCTGAGGAAATGTTTTAGAAAAAAAATATTTATTATAAAAACACAACAATGCGGTGGCACAACAATATGTTTAACAAACCAGGGTAATAAGTAAATCTGATCGCCCCACAGATTTAATTAGACAAGCCTTATTTGCTCTGAAATTAATTCCACTGCTATGTCTTGTCTTTTAGATCTTGACAGATGATTTGTTATTGGATCTTCTCTCTGTATTAAGAGTATGAACAAACAAAAGGACACAGTAAAATAATAATTTGTAATAATAACTGCAGTCAGCCTCTTGAATCTTCATATCTTCTTCCATCAATCATGCAGCCGTTCAAATGATGCCAACTTGTCTTAGGCCTACTTGCAGGCAATCTCTAAAGATATCAACCAGATTGAATGAATGAATAAATGGATGGATGAATGAATGAATATATGAATCAATGACTCAAATTCACAATTAACACGGAATGATTTAAATGTTAGCCTATTAAGACAGTATGACAATGAATAAGTAATCATGTTTCAGTAATTCGAAATGGCATGCTACAAGGCAAATCTCCCACTCCTTCCTTGTCATGCAGGCAGCAACCTTAACTGGAAAGTCCCGCTTCAGAAAACGGGTAAACAAAAAAAAAATTGATGACATCAGAGAAAAACATTATGGCCAATGTTAAGAGTGTTTACTTAAACTCCGTTGGGAAGAAATGACTGTGGGAGCCATGGCCGATTTTGTAGGTCACAGAGGTTTATAATAAATCTAATTCTTCTGTGTTGGAGACAGGGATCTGTTGCTGCTGTTTGCGTTTCTGTGATCCTTGAAACATAAAGATGTCTTTATCCCAGTAGGCCTACCTAGCCTAACCAGCTGTGAACACAATGAATCCCATTCAAGTCAAGACCTTGGCGAAACCGAGGATATCTCCTGTTGTTTAACTACTGTGCTTTCCATTTGACTGGACTTTGCAATATTCATTAACAACCCTGTTCACGGGTCTGTGGTTACAGTCTAAATGATAGTCTCTTTAATGAATAGTTTTATTTGTTGAACTTGAGCCATCAACAGAACCAACAACTATTTGCATAATATACAAAATAGCGATCTGCAAATAAAATGTACAGAAGGGGGGAAAAAACCAGGGAGAGGGAAATGGGAAATGGTCACTGGGCTTCAGTATAAAAGGCCACACATCACAGATTGGGAAGGGGGGAAAGGGAGACAGAACTATAGGGGTGGGGATGCCTACCTGGGAGAGGGGAGGGGCAGTTAGGTGGAGGATGAAAGGCGAGCATTCCCAACCAGAGCTTAGGAGCAAAGAGCATCAATACCTGCTGGGGTTAAGATCATGGCCTGAAGCAGGTCAGAGAGAGAGATGATGCCCCTCACCACATCCTCAATGTCCACCAACACCAAACGATGCACCTACACAGAGAGACAGAGAATAAAGCTGTAGCTTTCACTTTCCGTATCTGTCAGTCTCTAAAAGGGTTGGACAGAGCAAACTTGGCATTGCTGACCTCTGCTCTGACGATTCTATCGATGATCGTCTCCAGGGTCTCGTGGCCATAGCACTTGATGACCCCCTCTACATAACATGATCGCCTACGTACAGCCTCCCTCATGGTCATGTTGAGGTTGTTATAAGTCTTCTGGGCTGCAAGATTCTACGTTACAGTAGCACGGTGAAAATAACAGACAGACAGAAATGAATAAACTGGAAGTAATAATTACACTTTCTGAAGGCAGAAAAATTACTCCCTAGATTTTATCCAAGAACATGTGGTTTGTGCATAAATCTCAACTTTCTTTGTACTTACAATCACATCAAACCTGGAGTAGAGAGCCACCACCTTTCCTAAAGACAGACAGACAGTACTTCTGTAGATCAAACTTTTATCACCTTTCATCACCTCTGAATTGTCTGAAATTCATCTGAAATGCATTTTTACAGATCATACAGTCAGTGGTTGTGAACCACTTGTGGCTGTTCTATGTGGAACAGGGCAACAGAAATAGCTCTGGCCATATGCCATATCCATATGATAGTGTCAGTGGCCCAGATACAGGTCAGGTTTTAAGCACACCTTTGTCGTCAACAACTGGCAGTGCAGACACTCTCCGATCGACAAAAACAGACAAAGCATCGTATATTGTAGCTGTCTCCTTGACAGTGGCGATCTCTTTGAAAGTCCCGATTCCAACTTCGTCTATGGTTTTCTGTAAGAACCGGGGCTTCGGTATCATGGCTCCCTATTAGATAGGAAAATAAAAAGCCTCCATCGTCAATCAAATCATTATTAGCATAAATTATATGGCTTTTTTGGTCATTATGGCTCTTACAAATATGTGAAGGAATTTGAGGATGCGTTTGTGTGTCAGAATGTGTAGAACATTTCCTGACTTTGGATCAATGACAGGTAGTCTGTGGATCTTGTGCTTCAGCAGGGAGTAGATGGCATCAAAAAGACTAAAGAAGGAGAGAGAGAGAGAGAGAGAGAGAGAGAGAGAGAGAGAGAGAGAGAGAGAGAGAGAGAGAGTAAGATATGTTTTTTATTGTGCACCTGATTGCTCAACAGATTCCCTGCGATGCTAACTCTTCACTAATTCAACCTAGTGCACCATATTAAAGCTACAGTACGTCACCGTGCTTTCTTTCCCTGACATCCAAACTACAACCCCCCTCCTCCCAAACTCTTTCCTTTCGTATATCTGACTTGTCATGTTATTGTCATTGATGCCTGGTCTGGTCTGTACCCAATGAGGGGTGTGGGGTGGCGGGCCACTTGCTGTTACTTTTCCTGCCTCAGGCATTCCATGTTTGCATGGATGGGTAAGCAGTTCCCCAGAATAGAGTCATATCACCAAAGACAAATGATTGTATTCATGGTCTGTTTTTCTTTGACTGAAGTGACCTGACAGAAGAACTAACTTCAATCCATCAATCAATGTACATGTTATTTTACTCTATTCATGGCTAAAAACACAAAGTCCCTATAATGGAATATAATGGTGTGGCTTTGCCACTGAGTACCTGGCTTCAGGCGTGATACTGATCAGACGGCGGTTGCAGCACTGCAGATAAACGTCTGACAAGAAGACAAAACCATTACTGAGACACAAGGGGGGGCATTTTGGGAATTCTGCCAAAAGCTACTTTTAACTTAAAATAAATATAGACCAAGACGTACTTAGCATGAGAAAATTCCCCATCATTAATCTTGAATACTGAACGCAAACAGGCAAGAAAATGAAATACAAGGCAAGATGCTGCATGGGGTGAGTGGACAAAACGCAAAAGTGGCTCCAATTATAATCCAGTGTTATTGGTTGTTACACATTACTCCATATTACATATATTCTTAAAAAAGCCATTCATGCCATTCACAAAGACGAGGGAATAACAAAAGCATGGGTGATCACAATCATACAGATCTTGGCATCATGCAGCAAATATCTGTTCATGTCCAAAAAGGCCCGCTCATTCTCCGGTTCATTTACTTTGAGTTGAATCACCTCTCCAAGTCTCAATCTTGTGTTCCTCCAGCTCGTAGATCTGAACCTGCAAGACAGAGAGAGGTTGACGTTACCAGGATGTGCTTGTTATGACGTGAGCATCCCAAATACATTATGCAAGCTTATGGAATGTGCATTAATAGTAGTTACGTAGTTAAAAAGTAGTTTGGCAAATTTCCCTATTTGTATTGGTTTTACATGTGTCACCATGCATGGAAGTATAGACTGCATACCATGGGAGATTTGTAATAGCGATGAAGAATATTGATAAAATCTGTGATGGTGAGCATACCTGTCAAGAGACAGAGAGCGACTAGGGATGAGGTCAGAGATACAGTGACATGCACATCACACACAAGTTTTACCGGCTTTTGATTAGTGTTCAATAATAATAATAATAAAAGAAAACATTTCACCTACCCACAAATCTTTGCAACTTGTTGTCCCAAAGGGGAGCAGCCCTTAAGCCGTTTGCCACTAAAGCAAAGAAGGCCTTCTTCACCTGTGATAGACCAGCACATCACACTTTTTGGTTTTGTTTTCCATCAACTGTGCTATCTAGGCTACTCTAGGTTGCTGGAAATGGGCGATGTCATGCATGTCAGGAATGCATCACATTAACATTCCACAGGAAATGTGTGAAGCAATTTACATTAGTCATTTTATAATTTATGTTATGCTGAGTTTCACTTTGAGTGAAATGGATAATACTGTATATGACTACAACCAGGGATGCGGTCTGGAGGGAAGGAGTGGGGTGTGGGAGGGGGGTTAGGATGATTTTAAGGCCCTGGCATTCACAAGGGGGCCCAGAACACATTTCAATATTATAATCAATGTTTGAGGAGGCCCAAAATTATTTATTGTCAGGGCCCAAAATTTCTAGCAGTGCTGTTGACTACAAAAATCCTTGAAATTAAATAAATCTACAAGATAAACTACAAAAACTACAATACTCATGCCCTAGTGCAGATAAGAGTCATTTACATGTAGGCCTATCTATAACAGGTTTATGGCAAAGGACATATAGAGGGCAATGACAGCTACAGAAATGCTCACCTGTAGTGTGGTGTCAAATATGACAAGTTTGCAGCTTGTTGGCATGGCATCATAGCAACAATGCTTTTTCATGAAGTTCATATACACCTCAGCATCAGTATCAACATCTGAGAAGAGTGTCAGGAAACGATGAGTCTCAAGCAAAGCATAGGCTACATTATAACGGTGCATCCACATTAAGTATTAGGCTACACCAGACGTAACTATGTATTCATTTGATTTTACTAGTTTCAAATGTTTTACTCAGCACTGAACATCATTTTATTTTACTGCGTTAAAGGTTACCTCTGTCGAACTTGGGAGGTTCATCTTGTGATGCCTGCCACAGGAGAGAATTATAATCAGACTGGCAACCTGACCTCGTCTATGGTATTCTTTAGGCATTTTTGGTTTAACTGCCTAGCCTACTCAAATAACCATTTGAACCAGTATAGCCCAGACAAACGCAAGGTTAAGTTAGCCTATACAGAACGGCTCCAATTCTCATTTCAACACCACAATGATTAGACCTATATACTTTACGCACCAAAATAACCAGCATAATACGGGGACACTTACCTGTTTGACCATCTCCATGCTGGGAACCTGTCCCGTGGAAATCCTGTGCCCTGTCGACGGAGCCGAGCCTACTCTTTAACCATGTCCACTTCTCGGATCAGACAAACCAGTGTGGCAGTCTAAATTAGGCGCAGGATGGAATGTTTCAACGAGTCAGACGTGAGTTCCAGTGCGTAAGAAAGCCTAGTGTCTTGTAGATCATAGGACGTCGCAGAGTTAAAAGACAGGTGGCATTCGCAGATCCAGCTAAAGTCGATGTCGAAAAGAGCCGTAAAGTTGTACCCTTTTTAACATGGCAGAACAGAGCTCTCGGGCGTCGGATCGTTGTCGCGCCTACAGGTTGATCTATATTTGGTTACTGTGCTCTGAAGAATATGCGGTTTAAGATAGCCCATCCCTCCTTCAGCGACATAATGGCTAAAAGCATGAAAAGTCTGTCTTCCAAGAGAAGCAACATTGAATTATTTCAGAGGGAAATATTTATACAGTTGTACAGCAAGTTTTGAAAGAAGCTTTCCAATCCATGCATCAATGAACTCTTTAATGCAACAAGGTTTCATAGTGTTTCATACAGTGTCACCGTTTTGCTATGCATAATTGTTTAACAAGCTGCCTGTAATTTAGACAAACAACACAAAATACAAAAAATGAATTTAAATTAACTGCGATAAACAAAGAGCTTAACTTCGCTGTATGAAGAAGTATATTTCACTAGCTTGTGTCTATTAGTAGTGAGAATAAAGAAGAGAATAGTTTGGGTGTAGCTAATAGACATTTTTAGAAGATACTTCATTCTGATTGAAATTCTGCTGTGCGTTTATGAATTCCTTCATTTTTCTTTCTTTCTTTCATCCCTCCTCTCTCATCCCTTCCTACTCTTTTCTCATACACAAAGCCCTACATTCTGTTTCCTTCAAGAACTCCAAACACATTCGGAGTGTTACAGGTAAAGAGTCTTTCTCAGTGTGTGACTCAGGTTGATTCTGTATCTTTCAGTGGTATTCCTGGTACTGGGCTGAAGCACCAATCTGTTCACCTCAGTCAGTGCATTGAGCAGTGATATTCTCCTGTAACACAAGACATGGCAAAGGGATTAACACAAGAGGTCATTACTTCCAACACCCGAGCATCTGTCATCATGACAGAGGGCTTACCTTAAAGACTACAAATCCCAAAAGACCCATAATCAACACACATACTGACTACTGACTTATAGAAGAAGGAGTCAAAGAGGTAGAGGTGTAAATTTACTGTTTAAGATCATGTGGCAAAGGTCATGGAGTAACTGTAGGGCCATTCATGAATCTTAGTTATCAAGTTTAAGTATTATAATTATTTGTGTGATCAAGAAGCATTATTTTATCAAAACAATAAGGGGCTTAATTGGAGAACTAATAGGCTATTGATCAATTTCATGGATTTCAGTAAAGATGACATAACTACATTTGGAAATGGATTGTAATGTAGGCCTATCCTTCAATGTTCTCACTATAGCTCATCGAATCACTTTTGAAACAATTTGGTACTTGATCTCTCATTGGTAACATATCTATTAATGTGTTTTGACCCCTACCTGCCATGGATTCTGAGCAGGGTGGAACATATGACCTGCCAGTATGTAGACGTGTGCCCCATCCTCTCCAACACCTGTGCGTCAGTCAGACACAAACAGGTCAACACGTCTGCGCTAGCCGGAATCCTGGCGTCCGTTTGCCAGCGGGACAACGAACCACCACCGTCTGTCTCCAGGTGGTTGTCCACTTGCGAGGGGCACACAGAGGCCTCCTGGACTTCATAAACTTGGACAAAGAATAGTTTGGGCCTCCCTATCAAATGAGAGCAATTTTGGGATTCAAAGAGCTGCCGTACGGTGTCCAGCCGGAGCCCGGGGCCATGGGACTCTGTGGCCAGGATTTCTGTCTCGGAGCCTCGGCTGAGGAGGCAGCAGACAAATGCTGAGGATCCCTGAAGGTCTGGACTTTTGGACAGCTGTGTCAGGATGCTGCGAGTTTCTTCCAAACAAAGCAATGTATGCAGGATCACCCTGAACCCTAATCTTTCAAAGGTTTCCTTCAGCATATCTGTAGGAGAGACAGTCAAATATATTATAGTCAATGTCACCCCAGATGCTGACAGAGATATATTAGCTTGAAGCATTCTGGATGAAAGCCCAGGCCTCTTTTTGGCTTTTCCCAGAGTAGGACAAGGAAAATAGTGTCTGAAATGCAGAGGAGAATGATCTTTGAATGGGTGGACTGTTTCATAATGCTGAGAACAGAAAAATCATTTACCAGAGCACAATTGCTTTCTGTACACTTATGCAGATATGCTTGGAAGGCAGAATTCTAAAATTGTGCACATACATACATACATATACACGTAGAGAGAGAGAGAGAGAGAGAGAGAGAGAGAGAGAGAACACAAGCACTCACCTCCATCACAACCCACACAGTCGATAATTATGCACACACCCTGGGAAACAGTCTCCATGGCATATTCCTCCAAGGCCTATAGACAACAAGGAATTACTTAATGTAGAGCGACAACAACAGGCTGCTTAATGTTTTATTCAAATCTTTGTCACTCTCACCTGTTCATGATGTACGGTTGTTTCAGGCACAGGTGATCTCAGTCCTTTTGATACCAAGGGAAGAGAACATATCTTTTAGGGAAGCGTAAGCAAAACATGAGTCACCAACTATTATAATACATAATACACTACATCATTCGATGTGTGGTGACACAAACTGAGTGAGCAGTTACCTAAAGATGGTTGACTTGTCGGCACTATGGGACAAACAGATGAACGAGGAAGGGGACTTGTGGGGGAACTGACTCCTCTCTGTGTTTGAGGCAGAAGAAATAAGTGTCTGAGTTAAAGGACAACTTTGGTGTGAATCAGTTTGTAGCCCTGTTTGAGGTGAGTGAAAATTTGATACAACATAGACAATTAAACAGAGAAAATTGGATACAACATAGAAAATTAAACAGAAAAGAATTGATAAAACATAGAACCAAAAATAGACTGAGACATAAAATTAACTGAATGGGGGATAGATTGAGTCACATCTGATTAATTTCTCCTTTCACTAGGGGGGAGTATTGAGTTGGTTGTTGCAGTATGAATGTCTTCCAAAATTGTTCTTAATTTATTAAGTGAAAACTTTTAAAGTTTATTTTTATTAAATATTTTCAACCAACCTCTGAATTCTGCTTGCCACATTGTCCCGTACTTCCTGAGGGGAAAATGAGAGTGACGTGTAAAAAGAAGAAAAAATGTTTTGAATGTGATAGCCATTAAATTAGAAGTAATATTTCACAAACAAAAATTTTCTACCGGGGAAGGAAGCACAAAAGAACAAAAATATTCCATAAAAAATACCACATATATTGTGTAAACAAATAACTGCAGTGTGTTTTTGCTTCCTTAAAGGGTAATATCCTAGATAGAATGCATCTTGGGTCTCTGAATATTACTACGTGATATAGCTGACATTGCAGCCTCTCGAACAAGGCCAGGTTTATTTAGTCTGACTTTTTCTATTTGTCTTTTCCATCTGGGACGCTGTAAGCACATTTGAAAGACCCTTCCATTGAAATGCATTCCTGAACTACCAGACCAGTTCACAACCTCTTATCTGACATGTGACTGTCCTTAATTGCTTTCACAGTTTGTACCTTTTCCCTGAAATTTCTGTATCTTCTTTGCGAGGTCGACTCGGCGAATATTCCGGAAGCCCTCCTCAATGAGGTCCAACCTTTCTGAGGAGACCTCATCTAGTTTCTCCAGTTCATCCACAAGGTCCAGAAAGCACTGAGGAAATATGGTATGCTGAGAGATATTTTCATGGCATATAACTAGGCCTACAGAATAATTTGTAGCATATTGAATGACAACACATCAGATTTCATAAAATACTTTTTTATTCAAAAACTGTGTCTTGATTCATTTTAGAAATCAGGAGTGAAAATGAATCCTACACCAGTTTTCCATTCACCTTACCGATGTTTTGTCCAGCTTTCCGCGGGGTAGTTTGCCACTATAGAGAAAGACTAAAGAGTGTAGTTCATCACATGCCAGATCCTCATTCAGGCTAGCCATTAATACCCTGAACCACAAAAACAAAACAAAAACAAAAAAAGGTAAGAGCCATATAAGGTAGGTAAGATCTGCATCCATCTGGCCTCAACACATTCAGAATTTATATTAACACAGCAATGCCCAAAAACAACAGGAACTATAGGCCTATCAGGGGTGGCCAAACTCAGGCCCGGGGCAAGCCTTTGGTCTATATGAATAAGTAAATTACCTGTATCCCGACAAAACCTGTCTGGTCTTAAGCATGCTTTCAACCTCCTGTCGGCTCGTTCCCAAGACCTTCTTCAGAATGTCGAAGCGCTTCAAGTGAAACATGAGCTCCATTAATATCATGCGAGTAGACTGGCTATTCCCACTGTCTTGGGCCAGCGAGATAAGAGCCCCTCTCATGTCATCTCCTACCATACATCTCTCAGCTATCAGGTCTGAACAGAGGTAATGCAGTGTCCGCATCTCATCCTTGGACAAAGAGTCAGCCATGTGGTTCACGGTGACTGCCAATCCATCTTCCATAACGCATATGTTTTTGGGTCTTGAGTACTAGATTAGATAGATGATCATAATTCTCCCCCTGCTCATTTCAGAGGCTGGTCTTGAAGGGGGTAGTGACGTCATGGTAGTGCGCAAAAAGTCTGTCAAAAAGAAAATGAAAGTTAAGGGTAAGGGGAATACACAAAGACTCAATTTATGACGTGGCCTAAATTGATGCATGTTTTTCATGTTTGCAATTCTAGCAAAATAAGTTGAAAGACATAAACCTTCACCAAACAAAACAATTGTGTCTCATTAAAAAAGTCCCCATAACTCCAAGTACAATTCCAGCGTTAGTTTTCCCAACGTTTTCAACTTCACCGCGTTTTTCTTTTATCTGACCATATGACCTCGGCGCGTCTTTACAAAAAGTTTGTTGTCCAGCCAATGCACGTCTCCAAGTAATTGAGTTACTGTTGACAAGCTGCTATACGTAGGCTATTGCAATTTACAAGATTCGCCTACATAAAAAAATGTGGATATTTGACTTACCCAAGGAGAGCAAAACACACATTGCGACAACTTCTTTATCCATTGCCGAAAACGAAAGTTGCAACGATACGGAACTAAAGTCTTATCTCCACCCACGCATATTTGGAATGCTCATAACTTCCAATGTGAGTATGGGTGATAAACTCGTCGGCAGTTTTGGTGTCTTCCATATTACAGCTGCGCAAGAATGAAACTTAGGACTGTCACCTCCGGTTGGGGAAGTCCCTGATATTCCGGTGGAGGAGTGGCTACATCAACCTGCAAGCCGGACACTAATGAGTGTTCATATTGTAGGCTACTGTCCATCTTTGGTGCAGAACGGTTTATCAAATTCTTGCCAATCTTTCTTCCGAATATAGAGGAACGAGTTTAGGATTTCTTTTTCAATTTAACCATTAACCTCGTATAGCCTTGATATAATTTAAAATTGTATTCTTCCTATGGTGGCTCAGTGTATAGGCTACTATTTTAGGGTATAACGATAGAGGTACTATTAATGTGAACTGTAATAGACTAGTTTCAGTAAAGTTAAAAAAAAAATCAGCCAATTCAACTGCCTTGGTTGAAAACAAAAGATTAAGAAGGCCAACCTATGCAATTATCACTTTCTTTTTATACATAACATTTTCTTAATCTTTCCTGGAATAGAAGGGGCTCAGAAGTGAATGAAACAAGCTGTTAAAATACATAAGATGCAATTAAACTTTGTTTATTATATTATTTTTTTCATATCTGTTGAAAGTGCAATGTGACTCATGTGCCATCAATGAAGTAAATCCCAGTTTTTCCAACAAGTTGATACTTTACATTTGTTTCCCCTTCCAAACGTTCATCCATTTTCTTTGTCTAAAATGTTTGAAAGGCTTGGTAATGTGCAACTACTACAGCACTTAGACACATTTGTGAGTCATGTGAGAAATTTGCAATCTTAAAAAAATGTATGATGGAAATGTAAAATATCTTAACCAAAACATTTAAAAACTACTTATTTCATATTCTGACTGACAACAACTGCCTCAATGAGTGCAGTAACAAAATTTGAGAAATTTAACCAAGGCAAAGGGTACTGATTTAGAGCATAAACACAAGTGTGTGTGTGTGTGTGTGTGTGTGTGTGTGTGTGTGTGTGTGTGTACAAAATCTAATCATGCAGTGCAGACAGTTCACAGTAGGCCTACAGGGATAACAACAACCAATCTCCATGTTACAGTGAAATGTGCTAACGTGTGCCGATCAAATCCTTGTCTCCAAATGTACAACATTTTACTGGCCTTCTGTGAGGTCTCTGCCTGTGATGGTTTCAGACCACTTCCGACTTCATATTGAGAAGATTTGTTCAATGTGTGATGAAGATCAACAGTGGCAGTTAAGTGATTAACTGACATACACACACACACACACACTCTCTCTCTCTCTCTCTCTATCAGGTCGGATGACAATGATCTCTACCACTGCATTCCTTGCTCAGTCACTCTGCGTAGACATTTCCTCCCATAGTACCCCCCCCCCACCTCAACCCCAGTTTTCCTCCAATCCCTCCAAGTCAAGAAGAATAGCACCATGATGACAAATGCAAGGATCAGGATTGGGCATAAGGTCAAGGAATTCGCTTTAAAAGCATCTCATCACTGTCCTTCCAAAGTCAGTGGACACTTTGCCATGTATAAAAAAATTGAATTGAATTGACACAAGTACAACATATTGACACAACTAAGCAAATAGTCTGATTGCTTACCTACCCATTCACTCACTACACTCTCTCTCACACATACACACACACACACACACACACACACACACACACACAGCTTTAAGTCTGAGATCATACGATCAGACCGATGACACCTGGTCTCCCTCATCCACCCTCTTCAACTGCATGTTTCCAGAGAGGGTATCCGAGTCGATCAACTCGACCACACTGTAGGGAGCACAGTCCTCCAGCCCCAGCTTGCCACAGGCCCATCCACAGAAGCCCTTCTCTAGGTCCCTTACGGCCAGCCACCACTCTGCAAACACCCAGGAGAGCTGAGTCACTGCGGCGTACACCCCCATGCCCAGGGACAGCAGCACAATGAGGGGTGGGTAGGCCAGGATGAGAATTGGGCAGAGGGTGACTTTGTGGAGAAACGTCCGCTCCTCGTTGTACACCAGGAACACGTTGTACCACGTGAGCGTGCAGTAGTAGAAGGAAGTGATGAAGGAGAGGAGGAAGACCACGGGCAAACAGGAGAGGCTCCAAAGAACCACGTGAGGACCCTGGCCGGGGCCCACGGCGCAGGGGCGTCGCCCATGGTGACGGCCTCCAGCAGCCGCCACTGCCGCCGCCTCCTCACACTCAGCGTCCAGCCGCTCCTTCGAGCGAGCCATCTCACGGAGCTCCTTGTCCGTCAGGCTCACGTGGATGTCGACCATCTGACCCTTACGTTTTCCCCGAGTGATGGTGCCCGTCAGGGTGACATAGCGGCTGTCTGGTGGCAGGCTCCAGGTCTCTGCAAGAACCATGCAAGGGTTAAGGATGTGTTTTGAGGATAAAATGCTTTGGAGAGCTTCATTTATTATTCAGAACTTCTAAATTTGGAGCAAGTCATCTCAGGATAGATTTACAAGTACAAACAATAGAGTTTGAAAAAAAGTGGAGCACACTGTATGGCTCTAGCGTTTTTTACTTGATGACTTGCGTGCGTAAAATGCAGCCTGCAATGACCCTGAAACGGTCAGCGACTGTCATTCAGAAAAAGGTCTGCCGATAGTGGTGTTTGGCTCAGATCCAAGATTGACATTTATCCATGGAATGGAATGACATAGGCTAGACACACTGTGTGTGCATTCAATAAACGTGTGTTACAGACTAGATGAATAACTAGATCATTTTCTAACAAACTTCTTTTTCTAACACAGACACACATTGACAACTTTTTTACTTTTTTCCGTCTTGCAATACAGGCGCACAGTTTTCCATTACACAGGATACAAACATGCAATACTTCCAGGCGCTTCCCCTTGAGGAAACCTGCTGTTGTAGATAAGACATCATAGAACAATGTGTTACTACGCTCATACCTTCCTCAGCAATGTCGCTTGTGGCATTGCCCCCTTCCCCAGAGTCCCCCTCGACTCCATCGTCATGCTGATCCTGCAGCTCAGAGCGGTAGACGATGATGGACTCCATTTGCTCCTTCTTCTTCCTCCTCTTCCTCCGTGTCGCCGTGCCCTCATCTTCTGACGACCTCGTCTGAGGGGTCACAGGGTTTCCCTCTGCAGGGCTCTCCTCCTGCTCCATGCCGACCCAGTGGATCACACTCCACCCCACCCCTGTGATTCCTGTTTTCTGGAGCTAAGGCGGACGTAAGCCCCTCCTTTCAGAATATCACAGCAACACCGCTGTCTCAAGGGAATGGGACGAACAGAGAGATTAGGTACGCGAAAATGACATGTTTATGTATGCATTATGCGTTACATCGATCCAGGTGTAGAAATACCCCCTGGAGCCACCGTATTCCAATTTTACGCATTATCAATGCACCTGCTTTATTGGTAGGCTACTATGATCTCAGTTAAGAAAGAAAAATCTGTAGTTTCAGGAGCGCTGTATCTTATGAATGAACTGATAGTCGAAGCATAAATGCTTACCTGAAATAAGATCACTGCATCTAGTCTGTTGACCTATTTTCAGCGAATCTTTGGGCAAACGTAGCCTACCCCAGACAAAATCTGAAAACATCTTCACACGTGCATGCCGAGACTAGTAGCCGAACAATGCCCATCCAGAGTCGGCTCGTTCCCCCGCCCCTTCGGCTTACTGACTTCGTCCAATGGGAAGAATATTCTGACGCGCCATCAAAAAAACCTCTCGATGCACAGAACCGTGCGCTTATCTCGGTTCTGCCTAGTAACTAGCGGTTGATGGAGGGTTCGTATTTTTAAACGCATTGCAAACACCACACGTCACCAGCGTGTGTAAAATCCATCATTCATGTTGCCTTTTGCGCGACAAAAGAATCTGCAGCCAAAGACTGTATCAATAATGTGTTATTTAATGTGAACAAGATGATAAGCGTTGGAGGCACTAAACGCTCATCTCTTGAAAATAGCTTTCCCATTTATTCACATATTCATATTTACCATTTAACAAACATGGCAATTACACATAAAATTAGTATATTTACACTTAAAATAACATACAGATTGTATCTGAGGGTGAGAGCATACATTCATGGCTCCCCATTTTAGCTTTGAAATTGGTTTCAGTTGAATTTCCTCATCAGTCTGTTATTATATGGAAAATTCATGGAGATCAAGGCACTGTTCCCATTCTTATTCTTCCAGGATAATCTGGGCCAAGCTTCCTGGAGTCCTTATATGTGTCTGGTCAAAGTTTGGATTTGGGACCCATAATCTCATTCAGGGTGTCTGTGTTTTCGCCCTCAGGGGCCTCAGGCCAAGAACTGTGGTCTGGACAGAGTAGCAGAGACCAGAGTGAAACCAGGGCAGAGAGGAAAAAATAGTCTTACAAAACAGTACTAGTACAGCGCTGACAGAATGCCTTGATTACGTGGCATTCACAACACCACAGAAAAAAAATAGAAACTGACATAAAAAGTGAAAACAGACAATTTTCATGCAAAAAGTGTATTCTATTCTATACTAATCCTTAGATAAATCTTTTTTTTTTTTTAAATAGACATCACAGACAGCACAAACATTGATGTCTCATATTAAGTTTGTCCAAATGCAGTGCCCCTAAAACTCTGCTAAAATCACCTGGAATTTCCCACATGGAATGATAGAGACTTTGTCCAGCGTCAACTTTCAGGGTCTCCCCTGAAATGAAGGAGGCAGCCGGGGACAGAAGGAAGCACACAGCTGGTGAAATCTGTACAAAAAGGCCACATAAGAATCCATCACGAAAGCACAACAAAATTATCCTTGACACCTTTACTCCTGTAGCAAAGATGATTTACCATACCATTTTTGTTTAAATCTGGGTAAACCAAGACCACACCTCAGACTGAGGTGGTTGGGAGACATTTGATTCTCTTCTCAAGGGTGCAAAGAGCACGAGTAAACAAAGTAAACAAGGAAACAAATCTTTCCAGTTTAAATAGCAGTCATTACTCAAAGTGAAGGCAATAGTTAAGAAGGCATAGTTTGTTTAACCACGGACACCAATACAGATGCCTTTGTCAGTTATGAATCATAGAAAGCCCGTCCCATGATGGATAGATCGTTCCAGGGTTTTTGGCGATTCGGAAATGGCCTGCGATGGACTAATTTCCAGAATACCCAACAGAGCAAATTTAGAATTGGTAAGCATCTACCTGTATTTTGTTTTATTGCAATGATCGTGAAGTGAATAACACTTACCTCCTCTGGAACTCCTAATCTTTTGGCTGGGCTGAAAGGTATGGACCTTTTGAACAGTGCTGGGCCCAGGTCTTTGTAGTTTTCCACTGCCGTTTTAGAAATAATGGTGCCCTGTTTCACCCAAAAAGACACAGGTCACATATCTTTTATAGGCAAGCTGAGGAATTTCAATGCCTTCAACATACTGTGAGAAAACTTGGGTAACACTTTGCGGTAAGGGTACATGAATTATCATGAATTCATGCATGATTTCATTCATGATTCATTCGTGATTCATGCATTACTTCACCTCTGAATATCTAATGACTCATCATGTATTAGCATGAATTAATTGTTTATCATTAATGACCTCCTGCTGAAATAGCAGATGATCTTAAGCATTAATTACTCTGGGTACATCATCATGAGTCATGATTAATTAGCATGAGTCATGATTATTAGCATGATCATGATGAATTCATCATGTTTGTGCCCCCTCAACTAAAGTGTTGACATGGTTAAATTGGTAAAAATGTAGTTGACGTATGGGATAGATATGAGGAACTAGGCCAAAGTAGGCTAAATAAGTACTTTTATTATATCAAATTATTTTGAACAAAAACATCATGATCATGTGTAATTAGTCATGACTCATGATGATGTACCCAGAGTAATTAATGCTTAAGATCATCTGTTATTTCAGCAGGAGGTCATTAATGATAAACAATGAATTCATGCTAATACCTGATGAGTCATTAGATATTCATAGATGAAGTAATGCATTATTCACAAATGAATCATGAATGAAATCATGCATGAATTCATGATAATTCATGTACCCTTACCGCAAAGTGTTACCAAAACGTGCAAATGTGTAAGAAACAAGGCCTCTCTACTCATAACACGTTTCAAAGTGACGGACATATTGTTCAACAACATGGAAGCTGGCCACAATAAGGCATGCAGAATAGTACTGAGTACTAGAATAGAACTAGATAAAGGTAAAATTGTTTAACTCAAAGGGAGGTTGAAAAAAAGTACTTCCCCAACTAGTGGTGTATCTCTTTAAAAGAATAAGACTATCATAATTCTTCCCAAGGTGATGTACCATGATAATCTCATCAAAATATCAATATTACTGGTAGCAATGGATTGCTTTCCACATTGTAGATCAGGGGTTCTCAAAGTCATGATAGGTGAGGGCCAATTTAGGGACCCAACATTGCACTAAGGCCCGCCAAAGGGGCAGTGGGGTGATGCCATTTGTGATCATTTCGATGACCATGCTGTATACAGTTTACCATTACGGCAATAAATAAATACCTATAAATGCGGCTAAACACCACTAAATGGAGACTCTTTTACAGTTGTTATCAGATGATGCAGTGGGCCTCCAAAAATGTTTCCACACTTTGAGAACTCATGTTCTAGATTGACAGCGCCTTACCGGAGCAATAGAGTTGACCCTGATCCCATTGGCAGCCCACTCTATCGCCAGGCTTTTTGTGAGGTTGTCCACTGCTGCTCGTGCTGCTCCCGTGTGCCTTTGACAGAGAGCATCAGGGCAAGGCTGATACAATTTTCAAAAAATGCCATGAATATGTTATGAGACTTGAGAGGATGACAGCTCTACTAATGGAAATGTAAACTGGTGTAGACAAAAATTAATTTCATTACATATTATTTTACATAATAATTGATTTGCAATTAGATCATGTATCTGTGATAGCTTACAGTATACTGTATCTCAGTTGTTTTAAATCCTATTTCCTACTCACGCCATGCCAGGGAATCCTTTCCACATGTCTGCAATTATGTTAACAATTACTCCTCCGTGATCCTTCATCCAAGCACTGTAGACTATTAAAAAAAAAAAAAAAAAAATTCCAAACTTGACATTACCTCATTATCAAGCCACATGCATTCTGGGTTGAAAGTGCACAGACCACAGAAAGGCCACAGACGCCGGCCCATCCAGGGGATGTTCTGCAACTTACCTTCTTTGCAGCAAAGGAATGTACCATTCAGATTGGTGTCAACCACAGCCCTCCAACCTTTGGCAGTCATATTTGCAACAGGGCTAGTAAACTGTCCACCGCCATTATTTACCAAGAAATCAATCTTTCCATGAAGCTTCAGGACTGAGGCCATCATGCTTTTAACCTGTAAACAGGATACAGCAACACAAAATGGGTGCTTGCTTATAGCTTGCAAACCACCTTATTTTTAATACTCGGCTAACTCACAAACCGCTTGGAAAATGGGGAATACTAACCTGATCCTCATCACGGATGTTGCATTCTATGGGAGTAACTTTTGCAGGACTGGATGAGGGGATCTTCTGTGACAGTTCCTGAGCGGCCGCTTGAAGTCGCTCGAGTTTGCGTGAAGATATGACTACATTGCAGCCTGGCGAAATACACACAATTCATTGACTTGAACGCGATATTATCGAAGTACATTCCATTCAACTCATACTTCACACACACTAACATTTTTCAGCTTTCAATTGTCTTGCAGACTTTGGGGTTAGGGCTAGCGCTTACCTTCACATGCATTTCTTTTTAGTGGGGTAAAGTTCATTTAGTGACATGGATCGAGAGCAGATTTCTCGTTGACGACAAAGAACTGTAGCAAAAACACTCACCTAACTGTAATAGTTCAGAAGTTATGGCTTTCCCAATACCAGTTCCGCCTCCTGTCACGATTGCAACTTTATGATTAAAAAGTCCTGCTTTGAAAACACTGGAGGCTGCCATGTTGGTCTAGTGCAAAATGTTTCGTCTGATCACGTGACGTTGTAGGCGCACCAATCCAGCAGAGAAGGCTCTGCAACAATGATGCCTTTCGTTCTTCAGTGTTACAATTTAACATGAATACCCAGACACATTCAGTACAAAATATTCTCTACTTCACAAATATTCACTAATTCATCTAAGAAATCTAAATCAAAGTCATTCTAAGGCTAAAGTGAGTTGTTCTAAGAAGCTAGACACACTGGAATGGATGTGACTCGAAGTGTTGCCTTTCAATTCAACATCGCCACTGCATCTCTGCCTGTATAAGAAATACCTTCTTTATTCCCCCTTTGGTCGACCACAAGAATGCGTTCAGTGATCACGTGTAATCAATTGCACTGTAAATAAGTGAACGTCAAATTGCTGCACCCGATTTGCCACTTAGAAATGACACTGATGGATATACCAAATACCTCTCAGGACAGGGGTCTCCAACCTTTTTTGTTAAAGGCCATTTTGACCGAAGTCAGTTTCAAAGAGCTACTCTACTACATAACCTCGGTATTACTGACTTGGCATGGAGAAGAAATATTTACATTCTTTACCAACAGCGCAGTGCAAACCAACATCTACATTTGTGGCGTCCAAATCTGGTGCACTGTAAAGCTGGGCAGGACGTTTGAATCTGCTTTCCATAGAACAGGTTTAATTAACACTTTTAAGAAATTTAAAAGAAGAAATTTCACCTTTCCTTTGACCCCTTGAAGAGCTTCTCAAAAGGAGGTGGCAAGCTAGCCATCAGTCGGTTGCAGCCAGTAATGCATTATGGAATGAAAAGCCAATATCAGTCAATGTGAAATTATTAAAGGGCTTTCAACTCTGGCTGCAGACAGTTAACAGTCTGGTGACAGAATTCACCCATTACTAAACACTTTCTAATCTCTGCAGACCCATTTCAGATGACTACCTATGTGTGGGCACTGGGCAGTTGCCAAATGACACAGGTTCTGTTGATACAAAATGACATTTCCGAGCTCCTGTTACATGTAGTGTACAGCAGCATGCTTTCTTAAGAACAGCTTGTCCATCATAAAATCCAAAGGCTCTTATCTGATACATCCATATACAGAACAGGTTCAGGTGAGGTGATGGGCAGGATGCTGTGCTTGAAAGCGGGACACACACACACACAAAGAAACTTGAACCACAGCCAAAATCCAGCTCAAGACTAATTTATTGTGGGATGTTCCATTTAACCACGGCATGTTTTACAGAGTCCTGATATATGGAGATTTTATCTGTACAAAACACAGTCCCAATTTACTGGTCCTTCAGCTCCTTCAGTCTCTTGATGGCAGATTTCACTGTGACCGCGGACGTTGTGCTGAGGAGAAACACAGGAAATTAGCAATTAGGTGGCAGTTCAAAACACTGATTTACAGGAGACATCAAAACTCATGGAGGGACAAGTAAAAAGTTAACACACTGAAGAGAAAACTGGTATGGAGTCGTTTCCAGAAGGCCTCATTTACCCCATCACTTAACACTGAAGGATTCCCAAACCCTCATGATCCCCTTCCATCTTATACATCCATGGGAACAAGGCCATTCAAAAAGCAGCAGCAGATTCTTAACCGTGAGGCATATAAAAACTGGTGGGAATAGTTAGGCTACTACCAGTTGTCATGTCACATCTGGACAGCTTTGACAATTTATATTCTAATACAAATGGTCTGAATTCTTGGGAGCTTGAATTCTGCAGATTCTGGACCTCCACTTACAGCTCCACAATGTTTCACACATTAACTTTATGATTGCACACAAAACCACATTCTGCTATGGCTGCTTCCATGCAGCATCACAAAAGGGGTCAAGCCCATCTATAACATATGCTTTGAATCACCTTCAAGAGCCCACCAACTTTCAAAAACTAAGACATATTCTGAGGTGGCCAGAAGCAACATTAACAAAAAACCCAATTTTGTCCACAACGTATCCAAAAGTCCATAATTTATGATGAAGGCTTTAGCCAAACGCATTTGTCAGTGCATAAAATCCAGAGCACTTAATTCAAACAAGATAGTGCAACTACTGTAAGTAAGCAAGGTTGCACACGAGGCAGCAATCAAACAGTGCATCTTAATTGCCTACCTAGATCATAAGCACCACTGCACAACATAGATGTAGTATAAGGACAACATAGCATGGATGCATCCACAGTACTCACTAAAAACATCCACCAAGTAATTATTCAGCTCTCCATTTCTCTTCTACTAGAAGAGGTCCAACACCCATACCCCACTATGCAGACATAATCACCATGTTAGTATAATACACATCTTACTTGTATGTCCAGGCTCCACCAGCGACTGTCTTCATGCAGGACCCACAATGCCAGATGCCAACAGCTCTCCTCTTCATCTTGGTCTGCAAAACAATTGGTCAAACATAAATACAAGGAAGCCAGGCTCTTCTGAATTGTCAACTTTGACAGTCACAATCAAGCAAATGCTTTTTAAGTTTCTCATCCCATTCAGGACCAACTTGGCTTCAACAGAGAGCTGGGTAGCAGAGTGCACAGTACAACAGCATTCAAAGACGGAGAACGTCCATATGGGCATGTATGAATGTGTCAGATTCAAGACGTTGCCCTCACCTTTCCGCAGAAAGAGCAAGTGTACTTGGCGTGTTGGCTGATTTCAATCTTTTTCACCATCTTCCTGAGGGAGGCCCCGTAACGGGTGCCATACTTCCCCACAATTCCCACCTTCTTGGTGCGTTTGGCCTGAAAAGTTAGAAAGTTCACAAGCGGTCAGAGATCAAAACAGTAAATGGTCTTTAAGACTATACCAACCAAACATGTCGCCTCACTTGTGTTTCCAGAAATTCTGTAAATAGTCTGAGAATGACGGCTGACGTGGTTTTCAAAAGAGTAACCAAGGCCATCTAGCATCAATATATGGGCTTGTTCCTCCCATCTTGCAATGCTAACTAGTTCGCTGCAGCAAGCATTAGCAGACCGCCATACAGTGCAAGTAAACAACAGCACTTCAGGACAACGAAACAGATTATTTAACCCAAGATTAATGTTACCATGTCCACATATTTATCACTATGACTTCTCATCACGCTGTAGTTGAATGGAAGCTAGTAAGCCAAGCTAACCGTGTTATCCACTGACAGCGTTGAGCAAATTGGTGCCAAGAATGTTAGCTTCCGCCGGTAATCGTCTGAACGACAACACTTAACAATTTTTACACATTATTCTAGGCCTTCCACACTTCAAAGAGACCTCAAGTAATATGACACAAAGACCACGACATGTCTACTTGGTTGCTGGTTCGTTGTAGTAGTTCATTGTAATGTTTAGTAATGAGACCTACTAGCCACCATGACTGGCTAGCAGTTGCTTTGAAACGACGTTTCAAAGAGACACTTAATGAAACAATTTTTCAAAAATACTCATTAAACTACAAAGGACATAGTGTCGTGTACAAAAATAACACTTCAGATGGAATAGAACATTTGTAAAACCCGAGGATTAATTAGATGGAGATTCAAAATCCAGGGCTAAAATCTCACCCACCATTACAGCAGAAGAGGTGCGGATCCAAAAGAGGGCATACCAAGGGCGCATGCGCAATTTACCAGTTTGAGAAGTACGGCATTATGGGACAGCGGAGGACTAATTTGTAAACATACAGAAACAAATCAAATTTTAAAAAAGACTGGTCAACAAAATGCTCATCAGTCCTTACAAAGTGTGTGGTTATACCATAATTGTAGACTTTAATATATTTGTAGACATTATTGGTTTCTCTCAATAAACTTTAAAAATGAATTGAACTAAACTAAATATAATTCACAAAAATAATAATTATTATGACAATTAAACTCAATGAAATAGTAGACCAAACAATGAATTGTCATTTTAAAAATATTGAAAACAAATGATGTCTATCTTGAAATCAATTTCCATGTCTTCGATTTAGACTAGCATTCTGAATAAGTTGAAGACTAGCACTAGTAAATAGGTAAGCAAGCATGGCAATATTCATTGTAAATGGGTACATGGGGAAGGCAAAATCTCACCTTGGGGGAAATACTTTTTCAGTCTTTAGAATGGAGGTTTAGGCTATGCTGCTCAAATTTTCCATGACTAAGGAGAACATTAACTAGGTGGGGAGCAAAAATTTATATGTACAGGCCTACTAGATATTAAGGCCTTTCAACTGTAGGCCAATACGTCCCAAATAATAAATGAGCAAATATTGTACTAAGTGGAAAAAAGAACATCGTTCTATGGATTTGTGGGGCCATAGGCCTACAGCACTGTTGTCTAACAATAACCTGACCAAAACTTTAAATTAATGGCAATAACATGTTATCCCAGAAATAATACATGGACAAGACATTCATTTTAAAGTACATAATTTAATTTATATATTTCAAGGAAAACATGGGTAAGGGACGGGAGAATACAGAATCAGTGCAGAGCCTCACTTATAAAGGATTCCCATGCTCTATTGACAGTTTGATACAGAACAAAAAGTAACAAAATGATTACAAAACAGCTTTGTTTGTTTGATATAAAAGAGCATGTAGTAAGGAATGACCTGTACTACTGGACACATAAAATAAAATCAATTTCAAAATCTGTGTGTTTTGACATCAGTAATTAACCTGTGAATAATATTCAACATTTATCAACGAAAGGACTGGTGCAATACCACTGAATAATGGTTCAGTAACTCACAGTTCACACTATGGGTCAGTAGCTCACAGTTCAAAACTAACATTCACAACAAAGGCACAGTGGAACTTAGGACATGATTTATCATATTAACTTAGGACATGATTTATCATATTAACTTAATACATAAAATTAATAACTCCCTCACAAACACATAATTCCTAAATACAGTGAAACTATACCAACTGTTTGACACAACACAACAAATTTGTCATCCAATGGCTTTCCAAAAGAATTCTGTTTCAGATGGAAGATAGGCTGCTACATGTTTCAAAAGATTGTTTTGGGCTCAAATAATTCATGCAAAAGGGACTATTGCAACAAATACTATGAGAAAATACATTCTGGTGTGGGGTGGCAAAAATATGAGCATTCAAGGAACTTCTAAGCATTTTAAGAACGAAGGGGCAGTGCTTCTAAAATCCAGTCTCCATGCTCAGTGTCCGCCGTGTCACATGCTCAATCTCCCCAGTCTGATATTCATCAAAGTTGGTCTGGTACTTAGCCAACATCTTCAGCATCATACGCAGGTTCAGCCACCACTGCTCCTTAGGCATCCTATGCCTACGGGAACACAGTCAAAATACTGTATGGTCAACATTTGCATTGCCAAACAGGTAAGTTGCTACCTGGTTAATATATAGAGTATGCTCTTGGGAAATGGACTCCTGTGCTACTACTACTGTTATTAATATGATTTTAATGTAGATGTAACAGAGGCCAGCTAGCCTTGCTGCACATGTAGAATGTTAGTAAACCTCCCACTTGCCATTAGCCTCATAGTCAGTTAGGGAGCCTGGGCTTTTTTAGTAGACTGACTAGAGTGCTCGCCTCCCAATCAGAGGTTGCCATAAGGTTGTGGGTTTGAGCCCCAGGTTGAACCTTACAGGATGACCTTGGTTACATAGACCTATGGTACACTTCATTGCACATCCACTTTATTCAAACCCCCATTTCAATGTACATCAAATATTTCAGTGGGAACAGTTGTTCATCATTTCAGTGTTCAAAATGAATTGCTCTAAATCTAGGGTAGTTGATTGATGGAATGGATTGTTTGGGTACAGTATGAGTAATGGATACTCACTCAAAGTCAGTATGGCTCTTTAGTTCAGTCACAGGATTGAAAGACATCACCTTCCTGTTCATTCCAATCACACAAGCGGAATCTGGAGTGTTTGCAAACACACGGCCTGGGAAGGAAAAACAATGATGCAAACAAACAAAACAAAACAAACAAACAAAATAATTACTATCAATCACCCCCTTCCCTGTCTGTAACATTACAAATTTAAGTAAGAGTGCTGTTGGAAGAAAAAAAGAATCACACAAGGTAGACTGAATAACGAAACAGCAGGTAATTTTCCAAAACGAGAGTACCATGATTAGCCCTGAGTTACTTTGGAGAGGATGTAGGTGCACTACCCTACCTTGCCTGGTGGTGTCTCTCATCCTCTCTGTAAGCCACAAGACTGACTTCACACCAAGTTTGGTACCAAAGTTTCTATCAAAGGGAGTCGGAACACCACCCTGTCAAAAACAGAAAAAAATAAAATAAAATAAAATAAATAAGACTTCTTAGCCAGCGTCAATGCCTTGCCAGAATGAGAGGCTTTTCTAGTGGAGGACATAAAACAACATCCATGACAAACAGAAGACTTAATACAGTAGTGCATGATTAACACTTGCATACACTGCATTTCCAGGACCGTATTTTGGCACCTTTATCCATTTACCTGCTGTAAATGTCCCAGCACGTTGACCCTACAATCAAAGATCCCCTTTCCTTCAGCAGAGTACAGGTTGAAGATGAAGTCTGTGGTGTAGTGCCCATTACATTTCTCATTTCTGGAAACAAAACCACAAACATTTATTGACATCTGGATGGATTTCTATTTTTACAGATTGACATGCTCAGTAAATAAACATAGTTAACATTATTCTGACTAAATATACATTTTATATATTTGAAATATTGTTATGGGACAAAGAATGTAATACATATTCTCTGTCAAATGCCAGATGTTGACATAAACCACACCTTCCTATCATGCAGTAATTATTCAAACAAGAGAGTTCCGCTCCCTTAAGGTACACTAAAAATGCTTGGTTCATTTATCAGCTTCGTAGTCACTTTTCTGTAAACAATAAGCCATGAAAGACCATGGGTTATGCCATTTTATGCCAAGGCTAAGAGGTGTTGGTGGACTCTCCAAGGTATACCCCCTACCTCAGCACCAGGCCCCTCTGGATGTCATTCTTCATCTTGTCTGTAAGATGCTCCACATTCATCTACAAAAAAACACATTTCACACAATGAATAGGGGGAAAAAAATCAAAAAGTAAAGCATATAGCAGATATGGATAGTTTTGTCAATACCTCACCTAAATATATATCAAATCACTTTCTCCTCCAAAAAAGCTGTAAGCAATACTAATATACTAACACTAATAACTAAAGTAAGTAATAATCGTAATATAAGACGCTTGGTCGAGACTTTATTCCATCTAAATGGCCAATTCTCATTCAGTGGTGGAAATAAACACAAATGAATAAATGTGTGCTAATAACCTTTAGGTCATGGATGTTAAATGACTCTTCATAAATATAAGCAGCATCAGCTCCCACGGCGATGCCTGTGGTGGTTGCCAGGTAACCACAGTATCCTCCCATCGTCTCAACAATGAAGACTCTACGCTTAGTTCCAGTGGCGGACTGCTTTATTTTGTCACAACTCTGTGGACAGAGAATGCTTTTTTTATTTTTATTTTTTTTACCTCAAACTTCAAACTTGAAAAAAGTGATAGTTATGACACACAAACAGTGTTTGGCCCTCATGACCCTTGACTTTACCTCCATGGCAGCGTTGACAGCAGTGTCAGCTCCAAGGCTGAAGTCAGTACCGGGGACGTTGTTGCTGATGGTGGCTGGGACAACACACATGGGAATGCAGAGCTCATCATAACGACTCCGCGCCTCAACCAGCTGCAGGACACCCTCATAGGCCTGAGAACACACACACGCACACACACACGTGCACACACACACACACACACACACACACACACACACACACACACACACACACACACACACACACACACACACGCACACACACACAGACACACACACACACACACACACACACACACACGTACACACACAGGATGGAAAAGACATTACGGATGTAGTATGTAAACACTCCTTGCCCTAGTTATTTAACAGAGCTAAGACAGGAAATCATGAAGTTTATCCGGTAGTGTGCACATATTATTCTGTACAAGCAGATGGACCAAATGCATGGTAAATAATATGTAATGTATATATAATATGAATTACAGTTAATTTGGCGACTTAAAGATTTACAGTAGAGAGATTTAAATCCAACCTCAAATCCTCCAACGACAAGAAGAGACTGAATGTTGTATTTTTTAATATTTGCAACAATTTTCTCCATGCAGGAGTTTGGAAGAGTGCTGTGGAAAAGAGATTAAACATTAGTATACCGTAACAGCCAAGCCGAGGAGAGATAACACTGTGCAATGCTTACAGTAAGTACATAGCAATAAAATACATTTATGGAAAAAACAATGCTTCCACGCTAATTCTGTTACTATGTACCGTTTAGTTCCTAGGAGTGATCCTCCTTGGCCTGTCCATCCTGACACGTCATGCCAGTGAGATTCATTCACCTGTAACCCCAAGAGGAAGACAGTCTTTTCACAGGCTAAAGGAAACATCACATCTAGTATGTATTCAGTGTCTAGACATTTTCAATGTACTGTATGTGAAATACTGTAAGGGGAACAATTAGCATTCAAAAGGAACACTATCCATTACGGTACGGTATACATCCTGTTAGAAAGAAACAAATAAAATTAGCAGTTGGAATAAAGATTGTATTACGGCTTTACTAAGCAGGACACTTGTCGTTGTTGAATTGTGACTGTGAGTTATGGAGAATAGACGTGTGTGTGTGTGTGTGTGTGTGGGAGGCAACTGGGGCATACCAAGTCTTTTGCAAGGCCTTCAAAGCCATCATGGACGGCATAGACACGATGTCCCTGGGCGAGAGCAACCCTAATCGCTGAGCGCACCGCCGCATTCATGCCTGCAGCTGGAGCGCCCACATTCAGGATGGCCATAGACAGATCACTCTGGAGAAAGGGTGGAAAGCAATGCCAAGGATGGATTCAAAGAGAGAGAGAGAGAGAGAGAGAGAGAGAGAGAGAGAGAGAGAGTCAGACAAAAGATGAGGTTAAAATGGTAATCCCTAAACAATTAAAATCCAATAAAAGCCATGTGACAAAAAAAGAAAGAAAGAAAGAAAGAAAGAAAGAAAGAAAGAAAGAGAGAAATCTGATTACTTTGGACTGTGCAGGTTCCTGGTGGTGTGCCAAAAGCCTGTATGTGTTCCAGTTGTTTTCAAAGCTCCTGAAATACAAGCAAAGCTCGTCAAGTCGAGATTTACATTTTAAGCAGTCTAACTGGTTAGCAACTATGCTTTTGAGAAATTGCATTGAAACCAACAAAGTTGAACTTAGTGAAAAACATGGTTTGGAGAAACAGTTACTGATGGACTCAACTCAAAGTAACCAGACCTTATACTAAACAAATGGACTTACTTTCCCCGTAACTGAATTGCTTCATTGAAGCGTTGCTCATTCATGGCCTTTTGCACTTCCTTTGTCTACATAACAACAAATAACAGCAAATTAGCTTCAACTACATGCCTCTCTTTTGTAAAGAAAAAAAAACAAGCACTGAACTGCATCAATCAGAGTATCATGTTTAGTTTCTCATCATCTGCCAAATATTGTATGTGCATGCCATATAGAGTACTTGCATAAAGCCAAGAAATGGAGACAAGAACAGGTCATCTCCTTCCTTGCATTTTTATAATCTAAAACAATTTAAACTTCGACAAAGAAAGACTAACTTGGAAGCATGTGGCAAAGACGACACAGCAGCAAAAAAAAAAAAAACAAAAAAAAAACTACAAACTAGGAAACATGTATGCAAAAAAACTGTGCATCAGCTGCTACTGCTGCTGCTGCAGCTGCTTTCAAGTCTAATAGCACATGATTAGATGGACGCAGACATGCAAATGGAAGGGTGTTTAATAATCACCATATTGACACACTCCATGAGGGGCAGGCGCATGGCTTGGTTCCCTGACAGCCCAATCACACAGGCAGGAGTTTCAGGGGTCGCCTCCAGCAGAGCCACCACTGCCTCCACTCCCATCTTACTGCTCTATAGGGGGAACACACAGATGGATGGAGAGAGAGAGAGAATAGAGAGAGAGAGAGAGAGAGAGAGAGAGAGAGAGAGAGAGAGAGAGAGAGAGAGAGAGAGAGAAAATAAAAAGAAAGAAAGATACAGAAGGGAAAAGATATTTAACACATTTCAGATTCTTTTTTTCAACATTACATTTCTCGCTATTGTATTCGATTCTCACCAAGGTCTTTTTTACTAAGCGCTTTAAACACTGATGGCTTTTTGGTAAGTCTTCACAAGTCCGTTTGAAATGGAAGGATAAAAGGATCAGAAAAAGGAGTGCAATGGAACAGAGAGAGTGAGGTCAGCCACATAGAATTAACTCAGTCAGAGATTAAATATCAATTTCTCTCTTATTACCTCCGAATCAGACACCACAACCTTTCAAAGCCATGCCGCTATTCAGGAGCTATGCTCTCTGCTCCACTGTTGATCCCCGTGGCCCCTGCCTGCCCCCTGAAAATAACTTTTCTCAAGGCTGTTCCAGAACTAGATGTAACCTGCCTTCAGTGCCGTAACAGTACAGCTTTGTCCGAATGCCTACCATAGTGCATCACGGATGGGGCTTTAGACTGAACCAATCACACTCAGAGATATTTGAGACCTTTTACTTCAACTTTGCTTCACACTACTTTCAAAGGTCTTGGCCTTTTTAAAACCACAAGCACTATGAAAACTATGCTTTCTTCAGTCTTATGTGCTGCCTGAACTATGTCAACTGACCTTTCTTCTGTACAGTAGAAACTTTTTTATACTGTGCAGCACACATGACCAAATTATATTGTCTGCAAGCAAATAAAAAGATGTAATTTTCATATGTCATGAACCAAAAACTTAAGTCTCCTTTTTACGGACAAATTGATTTATAGTCGTTGTATACAGTACATTATGTCAACTTCGCCATTAATACTGTACTTTGTTCCAAAAAAATCACAGCTTTGTGTGTTTTTGTGACATGGGGGATGCACTGGTTACTGATTAAACTGGTGAATGCACTGCAATGCTTATTGTTATCAAAATATCTGGTAATATACTGGTGCACCTGCCCTTGACCTGGACTACTTGACCTTTAAACCCTGACCCCTGGTCACTCACCAGCACCCGGTCAAAAGCGGAGGGAGTGCCCCCTCTCTGCACATGTCCCAGGACTGTCACACGCGTGTCGAACCCCAGCCTCTTCACCACCAGCTGCAGGCCAACAGGAAAGGTATTAGATAACAAAGAACACACATGTCCCGGCGCCTTCACACATAAAACACACACACACACACACACACACACACACACACACACACACACACACACACACACACACACACAGACAGTGCCCATCTGCTAATTCTATAAATACACACAGATGTTGGAAACATACAGTACATACAGTATAACACAGACACACCCAAAAACTTACATGTTACATGATTACACACACACACACACACACACACACACTCACTACTCCCCACTACTCACGCAACGCTGTAACATACACACATGCATTGCCACAATCCCACAATGCAAACTTGATGCCCCTGCAGCCTCCACCAACACATGTGCCCCCCACTCCCACACACAGGGCTATAAATACAAACAGGGACCCACAGTACAGAGGGCAAAGTCTTACATCTTTCACATAGTCAGAGTAGATGCGTTGGCCATGTTTATCAATTGCCCCCTCTGCCATGATCACTATGTTGAGCCTGGAGCCTTTGCTTCGACTCTGTGGAGTAAAGAAGAAGGAGAAGAAGAAGAAGAAGAACAGACAGTTTCAAGAAAGCACTTGTTATTTTGGTATCAATCCTTCATATGCATATTTAGTAGAATCGCTTAATTTACTGTAACAGAGCACTCTAATACGAATGCATTTGATCCAAAAACAGGAACTTCTAGGGTTCTACTTAGAACAAATCTATTTAGAACCCTGAGAGTCATGCAGCTTCAAAGAAACTGCAAAGGTTCTAAGTTTAAGCATGAGCAGTTTCACGCTGAAAAAAGGAAGAAGTTACTGAGATGCCTCTGTGTCTCTCAGAGTGCGGCACCAACAAGAAGCACCCAAGAGCAACAGGGCCAAAGAAAGACTACCCTCCCCAAGGAAGAAACCTTGGGCACAAAAGACTGGGCATTCAAGGTGTTAGTGTTGAAAGATGGTGGAAAGATATGTGAGTGCATGACTGGAACAGATATGTGATGAAACTTTTACTTTCTGTGCTATAGGCTTCCATCCATCTCTGCCACAGACAGACCCTGTAACCCCCTCCAACCCCCACTATACCCAACTGTACCTCACCCCACCCCAGCCTTACCTCTCCCAGGCGTGCACACATGTGGTCTTCCCAGCCTTCCTCTGGAGGTGCCTCTGGGATGAAGAGCCAGTCAGCCCCTGAGGCCAGTGCAGAGACCAGGGCTAGGTACCTTTGGCACACCACCACATGAACCAGCATCCCTGTTAGCCCTTAATTTCATAATCTGAGGTGTGCTTGCCAAAAACATAGTTGCTAACTAAGTTAGCACTAGCAGTTTTGTTGCTTGCAATGCAAATGACTTTTTATAACTGACTAAGTTGCTATTGTTTTGGGAGAGACATTGTATTCACTCACACAAGCATATAAAAACTTGACTTGGTTTACAATTAAACATCATAATATGTTTCAAACCAGTGTTAATAAATACGTCTACGCATTTCTGTTACTTAGGCAATTGTATTGGCAGTGGAAAACCATCATGTGTCTATGTCTAACATAAAGGTTTGAATGAACCCAAGCAAAAGTGCAACAGCAGACTTACCCACAGTGACGACCCATCACCTCCAGAATGAATGTACGCTGATGGCTATAGGTACAAGACAACAAATGAGGAAATGAAACACAGAATTGTGGAAGGAGCCCTCTAGAAACTTGCCTCACAACATGACACATTTCTATATGTCCAGATCCAAGGGGTAAATCACAAGACACATGGAGACGTAAGGCATCCTCTACTAGTACCTTAAATTAGCAACATTACAGCCATGCTCCACTGTTGGGGAATAATTACATTAGCCATTATACTGCCATGCTCCATTGTTGGACATCATGCAAAAGGTGATAATATGACAACTCAAAGTTCATAATTCAATAAATATATATTTGGAACTTCTAGCTGTTTTCTGTTTCAGGATCTTCAGAAGAGCTTGTCTAATGAAGGTTCTCATCTCCTTTTCTGCTGAGGTATAATATATTTCATGATATCATCAGAAAAAAACACATTCAACATGCTCATCACACAACCATCCGAAGGCATCTACAGTACAACATACGGGTGCAACCTTTGACCTTTTAGAGGTTTCTCTCACTCAAGACAATGTCAACACAGCTGTGTGATAAAAATAGAACCCCACTGCTGTCTCCTGAGACAAATGGTCAGGCACGTGGTTTAAAAGGCCTTTGGTTAAACGACTTTGACCTCTGACCTTTGAGCTGTGGTGGTGATGGCATCGATGATCTCCATGATTCTGTGCAGGGCAGAGTCGGCACCGA
The DNA here is from genome assembly GCA_027497455.2 of Sardinella longiceps. Taxonomy (NCBI): domain Eukaryota; kingdom Metazoa; phylum Chordata; class Actinopteri; order Clupeiformes; family Clupeidae; genus Sardinella; species Sardinella longiceps. The sequence continues at coordinate 11,398,484 of JAODXP020000031.1, forward strand.
TGGTCATGTCCGTGCCACAGAAATCATTGTCGATCGACCCAACCAGACCTACGATGTTCAGGTGGGTGTACTGTTGGGCCAAGGAGTCAGTGATTCTCCCTGACATAGAGAGAGAGAGAGAGAGAGAGAGAGAGAGAGAGAGAGAGAGAGAGAGAGAGAGAGAGAAAAGAAAGAAAAAAAGAGAGAAATAGAATGAGAATTGGGAATTTGAGACAGATACAGACTCAGAATGAGATCTAAAAAGGAACATGAAGTAAACAGGTGATGTAACCGTTTTTTGGCAGGCAGGATTTAAAAAAAAGAAAAACAGACAATGCCACGGGGAAGGGTAGCCTACAGTAATATCAAAACCGTAAAACAAAGCACTAATATTTAATCTAAATCCTCATCACTGTCACACATCATTGTTGGAAGTGATACTACTGCTATGCTAATTGCTAGGTAAGCCAGTCTTTCCTCATGGGCAAACTCTCAATGGCTGCACCCAGTGCCAAATTCGATGCCGGTCTCTTTAAAAACCTTGCAAACCCCCGAGAGGTCAGAGAGGATCTAGCATGACAGGGCCAGACAGAGTCTCCTATTGATGGTGAGTCATGAGAAGCACTGAGGCGTAAATGTCCCCCACCAAAACCAGACAGTGGGCTCTGCTAATGAGTTTCTCCCTTCTCTGCTGCACTCTATAAAGATAGACAGGCACGGCACATTCATACGACTGCTATTCTCAATATATTCTTCATCCTATCCTTGTGTTGCTTTGAAAGAAGAAGGCATGTAATTGTTCCTTTTCCTTTAAGTGTGCAAGCAAACCTGATGGAATTTAATTTAAACAAAATTATTCACTGACGGTGTCAATTATTTTTCTCCATGTTCCTTTAAATGCCTTTGGTTATTAATTTGGAGATATTGGAATTGGAAAGTTTGGCATCATTCTCAATAAAAGTGATCAGGAATTGACTGCCATACCCTCTTTCACCAGCTGATCCAGGAGGTCACTCCACTCCGTGCGAAAGATGTTGGCCCCTGTCAGGCTTCCGTCACCACCGCACACACACAGATTGGTGATACCCCGCTGGACCAGGTGGAAAGCAGCTGCCAAGCGTCCCTCCCGGGTAGTGAAAGCCTTGCAGCGGGCACTGCCAATCACAGTGCCACCCTTGAAAGCGAGGGGTAGTGTGAGAACAGAGTTAAGCATTGAAAATACATTTAAATTGAAATTACATTTAAATACAACCTTTATGTACATTATGCATGAACCCAAGCGTGTAAACTTGTAATTCATCAGTTTCAGTTTCAGTTTCATCACTCTAGACGTACCCCTAGCGATTATGATATAGTCTGGTATGTCAGGCTAGGATCCTACGTGGTGTATGTCATACTGAGCACAGTTACATACAGGAACTATTCCAGTTTTAAACAGTATATTGCTGATATTCAGTTTACGCCAGATACTGGAATGAGGCCAAATTGGTCGATGTCAATCAGGATGAGGAGTTTACATGACTCAAACACAAACCAAATATCACCACTATTCCATTTAAAACTAGTCCCTGTATGTATCTCTGGTCATTGATTAAATATATCACAGATATCTATCTAATAACGCTTTATGCTATTTCAAAATGATGACTCATCGGACTCAACAAAATGATGATGACTCATCACTCAACATTTTCTCTGGTGAAAGAATCAGTCAGTGTCCTGCAGCTCACAAGCTAGTTCCCTCTCTCCTAATGCATGCACTTTAACAATAATGGTAGCTACCGGTATGTGCAGCCTATAAGATATAATACATAAGATACAACCCCTCATTGTGAAACAGCACAGGATTCACAGTATGATAAAAAATGACAAATGCCGGCCGAGGTACGGTAACTATTAGCTCTCTTTGTCAATCTGCAAAGGAATTCAGTGTATAGCCTACAGTATATAGACGGGTAATCTTTTCAGATTACAATCCCTCACCTCACTGCTCTATTAATCCGGCAATGTGATTGTGGCTATGACTCATCACTGAGGTGAATCTCTGTGCTAACTCACTACGGCAGCATGACGCAGAGAGTCTGTTATGATAGGACTGCAGAAATCTCCACACATCATTTGCGGTATCAAGGTATCAGTAACATGGTGTGCCTCTGGAAAATAAAGATGGTAGGAATAGTCATTTGAATATATCAGATGGCTTTACTTTCAGACAGGGCTGGTTCTAGGCATAGACGAACTAGGCAATCGCCTAGGGCACCAAATATCAGGGGGGAATCACAATACATTGATTACTCTATTTTCTTTAGTTTCTCACTTGTATTTATAGAAAAGAAGGGGCAAAATCTGGCCTAGGGCAGCGAAAAAGGCTAGAGCCGGCCCTGCTTTCAGAGTTTGGTTTGGAAAGAATCTGTTTGATATGAAAACATATCAGATCTCAGACACAATCTTCAGAGGCTGTTGTGGTGCTGACCTAACCTGGGTGAATTTGTGAATGCATTTGCATTTGTTCTACAGATTACAGTGGACTCCTGTCTATTCAAGATGATTCATGAATAGCGAAACCCCAGAAATGAATTGCAGCCACTTATACAACATAGGCAGGTGTTATACAATGACAGACAGTACACAACATTTACAAAGCGAATGGCTTCACATTAATCAACATAGATGTGTATTATTATTTTTTTTTTTCAAACTGAGTAAAGAACTGTATTTCAGCTTTCATTAATGAGAAACATCCTGATTTACAGTGTTGGTACCTGGTAGTGTTGGAAAATATTCTGTAAGAGTTTAAAGTGCATCTTTCATCACATCCACTACAAATCAGAAGAGGACTGAGAATGTCCAGTCCAATTCTGATTATAAGAGATACAGTATCCTGATTTCAGCCAGGTTAGCATTGACTCTCACCAGTTGAATGATGTTTGTCACACTTTGCCAGTTGGCGAGTTTGATGTGGTCCCCTCCATCCACAAGTCCTTGGTAGCCCTGAAGCATAGCAGCAAATGATTCAATAAGGATTCCTTCCAGATTGAGATTGAGAATCTTACACGCTGCATTCATATAGTGATGAATATTCAACAAAATAAGGAAGCAAATGTGGCAAAATAAAACTGTATGAATAAAAGTGTGAGATCTATGAGAGATGGACATTGGTGTATACCTCATAGATCAGATAGACTTTGGCTCCTACATATATGCCCATCCGAGTAACAGCCCGTACTGCTGCATTCATACCTGCAGATGAAAGCAAACATGTTGGCCAAATGGAAACCAAGTGGGTTCTGCATCATAAATTTGCAAGCTATAATGATTCAAAGATTTGCTCTTCAATGATATCCCAAACCCGATAGATATCAAAGGAATATGGCTGAACAAGCAGAAAAAAAGTGCCAGGATTCCTGGCCAGGAGTCCTGTGTTGACAGTGTTAGAATAATGTTATATGTGGACCAGTGAGTGAATGCATCATGCAAAGTGTAAATTCAACATGCAATCAAAAGCATTTAATATCCATTAATTGCATCCCATGGATAGGTAAATATCCATTAAATGCATCCCATTAATATAATATAAAATATGTGTAATAATGCCTATATTATAACTGTAACGGGTTATAACTGGCCACTGTCCCATCGGGGGATCCACGCCCAATAGACTGAATTCTGTACGTGACAGCCTATGAATAGATTACGTAATACTACCACCAGCTTCTTAGAGATGCAAATCACAAATGCCAGCACTCTAATCTCGTACATGCGCATAGTTTGAAGACTACAGTGATGTCAAGAGAAGGAAAGATTACAAATAAATTACAGTAGCCTACATTATACAGTACATTATACTATATATATTATGTAAGTGCAGTAGTGCGAACTGTTTAAATCAGCTGTTAATTGTTCAATAATAGGTTGTCATAAGAAGTGCATAATACTCAAATAACTTTGTATGAAGCGCAATAAAACTATGGTTGATTGAAAGATTTCACAACATGGTTTGCATGTACGGAAAGTGCCATGAACGGAATTCTATAAGTTTCCGAGTCTTGCTCTTTGACGACAGACAGGGCGACTACATCTGACTTCAAACTGTATGTAGCCTACATGCATCACACTCTGTGCAGGAAAATCAGCTGGTTCGCTAGCCGAGCTAATAGTGTCTTTAAATCATGCAGCTCACAGTTCGAGACAGTGCCCCACCGCTAGCTACAGTACCTTGCGCATCTCCTCCACTTGTCAAAACGGCAATGGCTTTTCCAGCGCCTGACATCCGCAGCTTCTCAAAATCCACCAACATGTTGACAGTTCACTGATGTTAAAAGTTGAAGAAACACGACAATATACAGTAAAACATGAAAGAACAGCGCAGTTAAACGTTGACGGCCAGTGGCACCCCACGCACTAATACTTTTTGTTGACAGCCGTCCAATGACCTCTCGGCACTCAGGCAGCAAACTCGCTGTGGAGACGTATGGCTCCGCCCCCGTTTTTGGGGCCGCGCTGAAGATTTCATCCACTGACTGTCCGCAGCACAGAAGCGCTACATGAAGCCAGTGGCTTCTTCAACAATGTCGTGGCACTGCTGCGGTTAACTAACTACCGTTTATAATAATGAAAATCTGACAGCATGATTTGTGTGTTCAACTCCGAGAAATAATGGGAGTGATGTGTCAACTCATATAAAATGGGCAGCCTCAGACTAATGTGAAATTTTACACAGGAAAGTTCCATGAAAGGACTTGCTAAATAAGGCCTTGGACTATGTTCACATGACAATGATGGGGATCTCCTAAGCTTAAGGGGAAATCCTGTCGAATTTTCAACTAAGAGCTCTATTGCTCTAAGCATACTTGAGATTAGCCAATACTGAAGACGCAAGACATTTTGGTGCAACCATATAGGTCTTCCTTGAACAGAGAATAAGCCCTGACCGTTAACCCAATGGGGCAAGTTTTCAAAACTGTGTTTACAGCATTTAAACATGCTTCAAATATCACACACCGCTAAAACTTATGCAACATCATCAGACACATTACTAACACAGAACTGTATTGTGTATGGCAACAAATGGCTGGAAAAGTGGTTAAAACTGTGAGCTTATGGAAGCAGCCCAATATTGTTTGTTTACAAAACGGTTTTGTAAACACTGCATAAAAACACAATTTTAAGCACTTTGTTAGACATTTGTAGTCATAAACACTACAGAGGTGTGTTGTAATGTGTCTGATGATGTTACATAGCTTTTGGGGTGACATTTGGTGCATGATTTGATGCTGAAAACTGTTTTGAAAACTTGACCCATTGGGTGAACTGTCAGGGCTTACTCTCTGTTCAAGGAAACCTATATGGTTGGACTAAAATGTCTTGCGTCTTCAAGTATTCATGCTAATCTCTAGTAAGGCCTTGAGCAATAAGCTCTTGTTGACAATGATGACAGGATTTCCCACTTTAACACCTGACTTCAAATGGAAAATAACTTTAAAAAAAAAATCTGACTTCTAATGGAAAGTAACTTTATTTAAACCCCTACAGTGCACTAGGCTACGCGTAGGCTATGTAAGACATTTGCTTCCTCTCTTGATCTCATAGATTGTGATCAGGTAATTTAAGGTTGTTTGTGTTATCTAAATTTACATTATCAAATCTTCCCCTTCACAAGGGCAAACTATCTATGGCATGCAGTTGTGCTCTATCAGTCTGCATGGGCCTAGGTCTCCAGTGCAATGGGATACCACCCAGCCATGTTTATAATGCCCCAGGGTCCTTGTGACCCAGAAGATATGGATGTACTGCAGTATGGATGGCCTTGATGGTGATCAATCTCTCAGCTCCATAATGGCCATTCAATGCATCCAGGCTGACTTTCGGAGAAGCCACAACAACTGAATGCGAACATAGGCTAAATTAAAAAATAAGTTGTAAATATTTGCATGCGGAAGCTAATCCAAGACAAGGTTCAGGCCAATGCTGGAGTAAATGTTTGATCATATAGGGACAGTAGAACAGGGACACACAGTAGCTGGTTGCATAGGCATACCATCTCTACATGGAAAACATATCTTGCCCCGTGTGCTCTTTGAAGAACATAAGAAAACTGATCTCTCTCTCTCTCTCTCTCTCTCTCTCTCTCTCTCTCTCTCTCTCTCTCTCTCTCTCAGGAATTTCTGTATTCATGTTATTGGTAAATATGCATAAGTAAGTGATTGCAAATACAAATTTATCAGACCTTGGTTCCATTGGTATCTGTGTTATTTTAGACAAAACAAGAGCATTCTGTTAACTGCCCTGCAGCAGAACTGATAGAATGCAAAACGCTTCAGGATCAAGCATGCTACTGGGAACCACCACACATTTGGGCTATCAACAGAAATGGAGCTCAGTATAAGTCACTGACATGTTGACAGGAGAGTCAGAATGGTAGCTCTTATCTGTCTAGCAAAGAAGTTGATAAGCAGTGTCTGGTCCTTAAAAATAAGTTGTTCAACCCTCAGCAGTTAAGTCAAAATGGCTGCAACATTGTGGATTTTACAGGTCACGCCAATGGCATCATATCTAGCTACTAAATGCACACAGGCCGTCTAAAAAAAGGACCTAGGCCTAGGCTATTCTAAAATTTGGGTAAAATTGATGGCGGCAAGATTCTTGCAATGTCGCCATCTAGTGGCCTTGTTTGGACTCGCCAGTGCAGAGCGTTGCTAGCAGGTTGCTAAAGACGCGCCAGAGGATACATGCCATGCGCAGTTGAGGTAAATAAAGAACCTCCTCCCTGTCCCTGCTAGTAATGGATGCGCCATTGTATGTTGATGTTGTCTATATTTTGGATAATATATATGTTATAAGGTCAGTCTGAAGTGTCGTAATGACAGGAGAAGTTAAATTAACCCGTAAGCTCGTACTTGCGAGGGCTAAAGCGTCCGACCTCGAAAGTGTCAAGAAGTTAAACTGTTGGTAAGTCGTAGGTGTGGTATCTAACGTTAGCTAACTTGTAAAAGCAGCAACAGCATCAGGATGCCTGGGCAAAGAGAGCCCTTGATCGCCTCCTCTGTCATTCCAGTAGTTGCCAAGCAAGTAAAATTACAGTTCCTGTGGCTGTGTAGGCTGTTGTCTCTTTAGGCAGCATAGTTAATGCTAGGGTGGTTGTTAATGATGAAACGTGGCCATGATCACATTTGCTAAAGCTAGCGGTTAAAAAGTTGGATGATGCCTTTTAGATGAAAACACGGGGAGATCTTGTATGTAGATAACGTGCCAGAGAGGGTTGATGATCTTTGGTTATACTGACAATGTTCTAAAATATCTTTGATATAACGTTAGACTGGATGGTTTTCTCAGAAGCATTTCAATTCATTCAGTTTTTTTGTCTTTCAATCTAAAAGGGTCTTGATCATAGGCTAACACTTTTTGACCCACACTGGTCATTTTAGTGTGAAAATTTTGTCTTTTGTTATGTTTTTGTATTTCTGTCCATGGTTGAATGAGAAATGGACTGTGCATTAACTTGCATTAACGTCAATTAATTTTCTGTTTCAATTAGGGGGTGTAACCTGACTGATGTAAGTGATTTAGTTTTATTATTATTATATTTATTGAAAACAGATAGTATTACAACTGTGCACATAAGGCTACTTATCTGTTGTTGATAACCCATGTAAAATGTATTTTCCTCACCACAGATCTCCATCTTTACTGAGATACCCAATATTGAGGTGCTTACATTGAGGTAGGCTAGGTTCAGTGTAAGAATATTTTAGAGATTCAAATTTAGCATTATTTACCCTATTTAAGGATATTATTATTACTACTATTAGAAAGTGTTTCTTCAGACCACCATCCTCAGGGATTTACCCAGTGTTTTTTCTCCACTTTAGTGCAAACAAAATCTCCTCACTGGAGCACATATCTGGCTGTCAGAACCTGACAGAGCTCTATTTGCGACGCAATGACATCCAGAGTCTCTCTGAGCTGTGCCACTTGAAGCGCTTGGCACGGCTGCGGGTTCTGTGGCTGGCCGAGAATCCATGCTGTGAGGTGGACCCGACGAAGTACAGACTCACTATACTCCGGAACTTGCCGGGCCTGCACAAACTAGACAACCAAGGTTAGGCTGAATCAGTGCTGACAAGTTGATTTGTCAGTTATTGTTTTGTCAGCTGAAGCAATGTACCGGTATATGTTTGCTTGTGAAAACCTTATATGCAGAGAAATAGGACTGGATAATGGTTATCAGAGATACCAAACAGATACAGCTAAAAATCACAATCATTTGTTACTGTTCTTCTGTTTGTGACAGTGGTGACGGACGAAGAGCTGGCTCAGGCTCTGGAAGATGGGGATGAAATCGGGACGCCTCCAGGCCCGGCCTCAGCAGAGTCCACCAATGGCATGACGGAGGCCGACTCGGAGAATGACCCCCTGAACTACAGCATGGAGGAGACCAAGTATGTTAAGATAGATAACAATCTGCTTTGGTATCATTAAAAAGTCTGCTTTAATGAGATCATGGGTGAGTTGGGTCTCTAATGAAACTTTCGTTGACTGTGTCTGTTAGTAAGATCCGGGCGCAGCTGGGCATGAAGCCGTTACCCCGAGACAAATTCTCATCGTTCTCCTCCCCGAGGGAGGCTGGAGCAACTCCAAGAAAAAGGGTGAGTACCACAAATTTGTTTCACTTCCACCAGAGTTCAGTGGCTCAGTGCTGTATAGTGCATGCTTACACAAATACACGTACGGTATTAATGGGTCTTTTTTTGCCCTCAACGGTGCCTTCCACACAGGCTTCCTGAAATGCACTATCCCCCAAAACCTGGGGTTAGGGTGAGGGTTAAGATGGTTAGGAACAGGGCTGGTTCTAGGCATAGATGAACTAGGCATCACAATACAACTAGGCATAGGCGAACTACACATCGCAATACATTTATTGTCTTTTTCCTCAGTTTTTCACGTGTATTTCTAGAAAAGAGCGAGCAAACGTCAAATTTGGCCTGGGGCAAAGGCCCTGGTTAGGAGTAGGGTTAAGAAGGCCTTGCAGACTGTGCTAACTGGAAGGTGCCATTGGGGGTAAAAAAAAAAAAATACTATGGCAGGGTCTCTTTAGGGATGTGTTGGGACACCATTACAATTCACGATTATTTGACCAATATTGCAACCACCATTACTCATTAACTCAGCAGCGTGGCATTTGTTTATTTCTCAAATACTGAGAACATCCTTGGACTTTGACACATACACACGCCATATGGAGGGGAAATGCTTGCAGACATTATGTCACTCAGTAAACCCACAATAGTAACCTTAATAGACTCCAAGCCTACAGAGATCAATTGCAAAGTTCCTACTCTCTTTCCTCTCTCCACAGAGTCACACTCTTGAAGCCGTGCTTCTTCTGCTAAAGGACCTTGACACCGAGGAACTCAAGATTGTTCAGGCCGCCACAGAGAACAAGTTACGGTCCCGTCATCGACATAAGGAGAAAAGCCCCCTCGTTGAGACTTAAAACACTGTGTCAGTCACTGAAGGCGGTATTCTCCCAGGTGCTTAGGTCCAAAAAAAAGCTTGCACTTTTTTGTGACTCGCACTGGGGAGAATACCAGCAATAATGACCAACAGGGTATCTAGAGTTTCTCATGTATGTATATCTATGCTGATAACCTATACTGTACAGACAATGCACGACAGAAGAATCACTACATTTTCTCGGGTACTGTAATAATCAATGTCACTTCAATGTATCATTTGCGACACACAGATCCTGTCAGACATATACATGTATAGCAAATTATTCATTTACTAGTAGCACTTAAGTCACCATAAGAGCATTATCAGAATGCATGTAGATATTGTGGAGTGCAATTATATTTTGTAGTGAAAGACCAAGCTGCCTAACACTGAGTGCATGAGTGCACCTATTGCCATTTCTGTATGGATTAGTATGCGCTTCTAGTATATTGATTTCTTCTCAGCACGTCAGGACAGTGGGATGTACTGTACTAACTATTTCTATTTTGAGACACTTCAGCGCTCATTCACGCGACAGTACTTTTCATCTGAGTCATTTCACAGCTTTACATCTCTGTCATTGTTTTGCTTTTCTAATGCTCGTATACTACCAAACAAGATCACTTTATATTCCAGTTAACTGTGGGCGTAAACAACGATTTCAAACCTACATTATTATTCAGACTCGATACATTGAGCAGAATATACTTTGGGAGATCAGTAGTTACCCTTACCCGGTAATCTTGCCCCTTGGTATAACCTTCTGGTCTTTCAAACGCTGAAGTGCATGAACTGATCATAAATAGAAAGTAATGCCATTATACGTTACGTCGTATTTGAATTGTGCACATTTGTGGCTTAACAGTCCAAAAAGCAATCATTACCGTTTACTTGCATGGAACGAATTGCTGTGTTGGCCTTTGGAATGTTTCCACACTTAAACTTGGGATTGTATCTTGTTTCTCAGCAAGTGCTTATTTATAGTCTATCCTGGCTTATTTAAACTTTTTTTCAGAAATGCTACATATTTTTCTATGTCTTGTCAATAAACTGCAACTGAGGTGCAAAAGTGATTCTTTTTTTATTGATATTTGTACAAAACTTTTTTTTCTCCCCCCACTTCATGGTTCAATAATGTCCATCAATTAATGTGCAGTGAAAAGTCATATTTGAGAGGTTGAAGGTTGATGGAAGTATAGCATTAAGTTTCATCTCTATCTTGCACTAAGATGGTCTCCAGGCTCTCAGGCCCAGTACACACAAGGAGTGCTATGAACTCAAGTCCTGCTACATAGAATTTCATTCAACTCAAGTCCTGGTTACTGTTCCAATTTAAATATAGACTTTGCCTTGTGGAGTCTTGGTCCTGTGATATTATCTCTGATCCAAATGTCCGTCCTGAAGCCCAAAGCCGTATACCCTCGAAGACTTCACAGGCATCAACACCACTTTATGATTTGTTGATCCTTTAAGGGCACAGGGCTTAAGGCTAGGGTGGATACTGGGATTCAGCCGTGGTGTAATGGAGCGTTGGCAATGTGACAAAGTCTAATGGAGTCTAATGGAGTCCTGGCAGAGGGGTAGCGCATCACTGTCTAAAGAGACTACTTCCCATGATGCTTTGCTTATTGACCCAGTCTCCTGGAAAACGTGCTCTTTTGTTGTGGGCAGTCCAGGGGCCACTTAAAGTCCATAAGTGAGAGTGTCCCTCCCCACACAAGTGCTCAGATCTTGAAAATTTTTTTTTTTTCTTCCCTTTCTTCGTTTCCTCCCCTCATCCATCTTGCTCACTCCACATCTTCCTTCTCCAGGAAGTCGGTCAGAGTGCCAGTGTCCACGGGGATGAGCAGGTACTCCACGCCATCAGCACCCTAGGGACACACAGTGAGGTTTTAATGACCAAAGGGCCAATTCACAAATATGAATGGTATTCAGGATATATTACAGTATGTAAATCCTCCAACACGATCACATTTTATTTTTTTACTGTTCTATATTTACAGTGAAATTAACACCTAGCACCACAGTAAAGCAATAATGACTTGCGCGCGCGCACACACACACACACACACACACCTTCTTGGTGCGGATGAGCTTGTGATCCCTGAATTCCGTCAGCTGTGTTCTGAGAGTGATGTCACTGTTCACCAGGAAGGCCTCACGACACCGCTGATAGAACTCTTGGAAAGACAGCCCTGCAGAGAAAGAGAGAGAGAGACGGAGACTGTAAACAAGGAGGACAGTTGAGAGTTCATCTATAGCTTTTGTGCTGTACACAAACACAGAATACACACAAACATCCTTCAGAGAAAAAGAAAAGAGAAACTGGGGATACACAGTGAGGTTGGCACATGTAGTTTAAATAGTATTAAAGGATGAACACAGTAAGGATGGAACACATTGGTGCCAGAACTTTGGCAAAGCATGAAGGGTCTGTTAAGATTCTCACACTTCCTCTGACAGAGAAAAGAGAGAGATGTATGAGAATGTGCTGTTGGGCTGGACAGGAGAGAGAAAGAGAGAGAATGTGTGTGTGTGTGTCTACGTGACTTGCCTGTGTACGAGGGGTTGTCTTTGTTCTCCAGCTGAAACTCCGCCAGCAGTCTGAATATCCCTCTGTGAAACAGATACAGACACAGATACAGGAGACAACAGTGAGCAGGTAGGGACACACAGCACAAACAACTACCTGGAATGTGCTCGAAGGAGCCACTGTGACAATGACAAGCCATTACTTACAAGCAACTTTTTAAGGTGATCTCATAATGTGGTGCCTGTGATGGCATTGGGCAAGGTTTTGTGTGTGTGTGTGTGTGTGTGTGTGTGTGTGTGTGTGTGTGAGAGAGAGTGTGTGTGTGTGTGTGTGTGCGTGCAAAATATTGTTCAGTGTCTGCTATAGCTGAGAATACCTTCATCTGGAGGTGTCAGGGTTATCTTTACTCTAGAGCACCTTCTGACCAGATCTCTGTAATACTGCTGAAGACTCCCATAAAGCCCTTTTGTGCTATGATAATTGTCTTTCTGCTCATCCCAATAAAGAATTGAAACGTGTACCTGGCGTTGGGCGTGAGACTGCGCAGCACGTGTGTGAGGGAGCTGAGGGCCAGCGCTCCGGTCTGCTGCACCAGCAGAGAGTTCTCATAGGAGGTCTCCTCTGTGTAGGGAAGGTAGGTGGTGGTCTCATACCACAGCCAGTTAAACAGGCTCATCTTGGACTGGTCCCACACTGCAACACACACACACACACACACACACACACACACACACACAAATATATAATGGTACTTGCCGTCTACAAAATCAGTTTGTTTAGGCATCATGCAATAACTCCTCATTATGTTGTAACCTGGCCAAATGTAGTATATTTTCACTGCACTATTAGTCCAGATGATATGTGAAATTTTTTTTTCACTTTTTCATAAAAGCGTGAAATTTGGTACACTTGTACAGTTTGGTACCCTGAACAATTTCAGAAATGGAGCCATCGCAAAAATAATTGTAAGATTTTGTAATAAACTGCATGGACGTGATATGTAGTCACTTCTCATAATTTTGTAATAAACCATCACAATATTTAATAGCATATTACAAAATGTGGGCAAATGTATTACATACTGTGTCAGGTTTGTCAGGTTGCTAAATAATGTGACATAATTAGTTGTAACACTCTTATTTAAATAGAAAAAAAAAATATATAATTAGCAGACGTACCGAGTGGAGCATTGATGTGGTCAATGGAGGCCAACAGGTGGAAGTTGGGAATGGAGGCCAGCTGTCCCAGGGCCTGCTGGGTCTTCTCACCGCGTAGCATTGGGCCGTCAATGTTGTGGATGATCAGGTAAATGTGTGTGTCTGGGTCTGGAAAAAGATTTGAGATTTATAAAATGGCTGAAGTCACTTGTGTAACTGGGTAGCTAGAAAACCTTTGAAACAGGCCTGGAAAAAATGTGATGTGAGACAAAATGATGCTTGCAGACAGCACAAGGTCATACAGGGAAGATGTACATTTATTTACTTATTTATTTATTAGACAGGCCCATTTTTTTCTCCTTTATTATTTGACACTTGGTTTTACAATTGGAAATAAACTAAAATAAATCGGTCACCTTCTTTCAATGTTTTCCCAATGAAGTCTATCTGGTCCATGGGTGTGCGGAAAGTACCATCATGCTCAAGAACTTCACTGGTGATGGAATTCAGAATCTGGAAAAAAACAAATGAAACATAAAACATACCATAACACTGCTACATAAAACTAGCCTGGTTTTCACTACTGCCTCCATCTGTGATTGAATTTATCCTGGCATTAAAATTTAAATCAAATCACTCACAGATCAGGAGGCATTAACCAGGCATACATCACCACTAATATTAACGATACAAACTATTGTTTCTACCCTTCAGTATCATATGAAATTTAAGTAACTAACATTAAACAACATTACAAAATGAAACACTGAGTTCAAGGTACAGCTACCCAAAACCAGAGACTGAAAGATTGACAGGTTGGCATGTGGGACAGGAAGACTGACTGATTTGAGGGTGATGCTGGGGAAGAAGCCGTTCACAACTAGGTGGATGGAATCGGACAACATGGAGGTGCGGAACTTCTCCAGCAGAAGCTTCTTGGAGCCGAGGCCGTACAGCAGCATGTTAAAACCCAGCCTGAGAAAGCACAACACAATGAGATTGTATTCATGTCCCAAAGATAAATGTCAATCCTACTAGCTGTTCACACACACACACACACACACACACACACACACACACACACACACACACACACTACTCAACTGTAACTGTAACATCCACTTGCTGAAGTGCTTCTCGTGGGTTTGGTTCAGCGTCTCGATTTCCTTGTTGTAACAGGAAGGCTTTCCATCCAGCAGTCTCACCAGTGTCTCCTGCAACACATCAGACACCATTGGAAAAGCCCACAACAAAAACCCATTGAAAATCCTCATACAAAGTATCAAGCTAAGCAATAATGCGACTAATGATAAACTAGGCTTCGGACAAGAAGATGCATGACAAACTGCTGAGATCTGCTCCCATCTTTCTGTTGGCATTACATCCACATAATGTGATCCAAACAACATGAAGCAACACGGGTAAGGGATGTATATGAACATGTACATGACTTATGCCATAGAGAGTATTCTACAGACGGCTAATTATCTGTTGGCACTGACCCTGTCCAGTTTGGGGGTCTGAAGTCTCTCAAGGGTGCGGTCGGATGTCAGAACCTTGGAGCTGCTGTGAGCCTCAAAATACTCTTCCACCAGATTGGGCTGGGAGAGACAAATGAGAGAACAGAATAAGACGGTAAAAATGTGCATTCTTAATTTAGATTCAGTTGCCATTGCCATTTAGTGTTACTAAATTATTCTATACTTGAGCAAAATCTTACAATATCACAAATATTTTTTTAGGTTATTTTTAAAGGTTTTGTTTTACACCAAATTCAAACTATTGAAATTGTAGTTCTGTTACATTACTGCTTGTTGTCTGACATGTTTACAGATAAACATCTATAAATGCATAGCAAAGTTTTCAGGCAACTGTACATACAGTATATTCAGCCCTACGTCCAATAGAATCCCTGAACTGTAGGTTTGTCTATTTTGAAACAGGCTGTACTGACAAAGTTGACCATCACCTCAGGTGCCTTCTTGCTCTTCTTGGCAGGAGTCTTGTATAGCGCGGCGGCAGCCGCAGCTGTCGAGGTCTTACTGGGGGTTTTAGGCTGGACTTCAGCCATACTGTTCTTCCCTCCGTTGTCGTCCTCATCCTCTTCGTCCTCATCAGAGTTGGACGCAGAGTAATCGCTGTCACTGTCCGACTTCAGGTTGGGAGCTGAGGAAGCCACAGTAATCAATTAAAAACAACGCCACAAAAGGAGTGATGTTGATATCATTTGGTGTCAGTATTCAAAGCCATTTAGCAAGTGGATGGTAGACTCTCAAAAACCAAGAGCAATATTAAATGTCCCAAGCACACATTGGTAATAAAAGAGACTTCGTTATCCATTCCATACTGGAAGGGCTTTGGTTTAATTTGAACTGATTTTTAAATTTCCAATCAGAGAGCAGAAATTGAAGGCAAAACCAATATTAAAAATGTCTTGACTGTTTGCGAACAAGAAGAGTAAAGTCTACCAGGCTAACACTGTGTAGCTTCAAATGGAAAACACTGTCAAGATTAAATATCAACAACTAAAACCAAAAGGTGACAAACAAAAACAGACCAAAGATAGACTGTTCTAATGCTGATTCAGTCAAATACATTCTGCATAACCAAACCTTCTCCTAGTCAGGTTAACCTACCTGATAATCTCTTTCTCAGCCTATGGGGAGTAGTTGAGACAAACTGCACCTTCTTCCCCTTCAGGTAGAAAAAAAAATTACACACACATAAAACACAAATGGGGAAGAAAATTCTCTCATCAACATATCAATGTATAAGTTACACAGAAATCAATTGCTGAAAAGACATCTCATACCTTCTGTGGAGTCTTGTTTTGAGTGACAGCCCCTAGAGATCAACACATACTGGAGATTAGTATAGGGCGCAACTGAAGTCTCTTTCAAGACATCATCTGCAGAGCAGCCAAAACAGTACAATAACTTCACTAAACTAACTTCCTTAAGAGCAGCCAGAGTTACCAATGTACATCACATAAATATGGTCTAATACAATTACATTGTGATCCACATATTCATCATTTCTAGGGAGCAGAGTTTGTAGCCAAGAGACTGTTTTGATTGTTTTGAGTGAGGGTGAATCACTCACTCTTGCTGTCGGCCTTCTCTGGAGAATCAGACACACTGAAGTTGACACTCTTCCCTGGGGTCCGAGCCCACTCGGATGCTGCCAAACAATCACCAGAGGGAAGAAAGATAGGGCAGACCAGTGTTGAGAGAATACCAATAATGAACCCTTACTTACTCTCTCTCTCTCTCTCACACACACACACACACACACACAAAACATACTTCAATGATGACCTATCTTGCCGTAGTTATTTGCAGGTAACATGACTTTCTAAATCATTGATTATAATTTGTATTGTTGATTTATTATGTACATTTACATTATTTTTTACATTATATTAATTTTTGTAGGTGACTGGACAAAAGTGCCTGTCAAGTACAATAAATATATGTGTAGGTGTGGATGTCACATACACTGACAGACAGACAGACAGACAGACTCACACACAGACAGACTCACACACAGAAAGAGAGGTGGCATCTACTTTAAATAGAATGTTCAGGTTAAATGCTGACTATAGCAAATACGGTAACGGTGGTGCCCCGTCTAACACACACTTACCTATCTGGGCCATCTTGTTCTTCCGTTTGACAGACTGAAAAGTGAAGACTTCTGCTCCAGCTGTGCCAGCCGACCCATTCTCAGCACCTTCTGAAATACAGACAAAAAAGGTGAGCCACACTGACAATGACCCTGAATGCTTCCAAGGTAAGGCCATTGCGATTATCTTTTCAGCGAATGGCATAACTTACCTTCTGTCCCAGTGCCCAGGGCTTCAACATAGTCCTGCTCATTGAAGTCCTCCTCCTCTTCCTCCTCCTCTTCTTCATCCTGTTCAATTAGCTTCTTCTTGGAACCTTTGACGGTCACCAAGGTTTGCACTGAGGATGCTGTTGACTTTGGACCTGATGCATTGAGAAAATTATGACATTATATATTGCAAGTTACATAACCCACTTTTGAGTGAGTACTGACTAGATAGTTTATCAAATCCAAAGGCAACCAACTATGGGAGCATAATTGGGGAACCTAACGTTACCTTCATGCTTTTCGACTATGTGGTTCAACACATCACCATCTCCAATGAACCGTACTTCGAGGGTGGAGGGGTCAGCAGATCTTTTCAGTGGGCTCATGATTGGTATTTAGAAAGTCAATCTCACCTGTGATTAAGTCATACACGGGTTACAATAGTCATAAAGCTCCAAGAATCAACTCTGCAAAGGCCCACCTTTGCAGAAGTAAACAATCTGGCAGCGTAACATCATCAGTAACGATAGAGCCAGACGATTCATCGTGAAGCAAAAGGATGTCTTATTTTAAACTTGCAGTTAATACATATAGGCAACCCACAGCTGTTCTGCATTTAACAATTTAAGTTAACGTTAGCGTTCACGTTGGATGGTTGGATGTCAGTGCACAGACAGCTCGTTTGCAAGCTAACGTAAGTTAACGTTGACTTTACAGCTAACAAACCCATGAACTCTTGAGAACAGAACCCCTTCTGTTTCTACTTACAAGAAGTATTCCGCTGTATATTATACAGATAGAGGAATGACCACAATAATCTTCAGGTGTCATGTGCATTAATATTTTTATGACTTTCTAGCGCTCCTGCCACGCCATGAGACTATTCCGCGCCACTGCTGAAAGTTTTAAATCACGTGGTACAAGACATGTTTCCGGGTTGTGCCCACCCAATCAGAGAAAACCTCCCATGATGACGTACATGGTGTCATCAAAGTAGCCTATAATTTAAAAAAAATAAAAATAGATGAGCAACAATAATATTAATACTACTACTATGCTAAGAATAATAATACCAATCGATTTATTTCTTTTACATTTATGAGGTGTAGCATGATAAATGTCTCGAGTAGGCTGTCATGTGTACATGTTATTGGATGAGCCCAGACAGATAATCTAGATTGGAAGGATTTTAGTATAGGCCTGATTTAGCCTACTAGACACCCCCCCATTTTGTTCTGGATAAATAAGGTATGAATCTATCCAGTATTACTACTATTATTATATAGCCTAATAGCAGTAAAATTAGACTAGGCAACTGCAATTTATTATTGTTCCAACCCTTAGGCTACGCATTTTTTCACCTCAACCAGTCTTCGTCCCCAATGCATGCCTCCTGAAGCAGTAAAATTCCCAATAGCCTATTTGCATTTTATTCTGGAGGTTGTGACCTAAGAAATACATAATAACCTCTTGAGTTCATCATGGAGGTTTAACAATATTCAAAGACCCCGGAACCTGGTGGCCACAAATTTATGTTACTATACTATACTATAAGCCCTACTATACTACACTACATATTAGGCTGCCTAGTAAACCTTTCTTCCCCTCCACAAAGAGCCTTGAGCTTGATTTATGCTTCTGCATCGACCTGACATAAAGGGCATGCCGGTGCCTTTTGAAGTTCTGCATTGAGTGTGTGTCCTGTCCGCGTATCACATTTCGCCAGACATTGGTTGGAGTGGCACTAGTCTAGCCTATATAATTTCACACCTCACACATTCCCATTCAGACCCACACAAACTGATGGTGGGTGGGGGTGTAGATGAGGAAGCAGTTTGTTCATGATCTTATAAAAACAACAAACAAACGAAGGAAGCAAACTGTTGTCATTAACAGCACAATATTTATTCAACAATAATAGATATGTCATCTCTGTACAGGCATTATAGATAGATTCTTTTTTTTATTTCTCTGTCCTTCTATTGTACAATAATCATTTACACAAATGTACACGCTTTAAAATATAAATTTGTTCCAATGTACAGCATCAGTGAGAAAGAATATGTAGAGACATCACAAAGTATTTTTTTTTCTCGCACCCTCTCTCATTTGAACAGTTTGACGGACTGTTCACATTAACCTACAGTACGTCAAGAGCACAGGCAACAGGTATGAAGTCTATCCGTGGTTCTGAAGCAGCTTTGCTTGATGTGCATTCAGCAGTTGAACACAAACTCTTTGGATTTCTATACAGTACCAACAACCACTCCCTCTTCAAACCCTGCCACTCAGCTGACGTGATTGTCGCTCTTCCAACTGATTGTCCAAACATGAAGCAGGAGCAATGACAGCGGGTGTAGTAACTGCACGCCAAACACCATGACACTTATGGCACAAAAAAATAAAATAAAGATAATTTCATTCCAGGTGCGCATCCACAAAGGTCCACAAGGGGGTGACATTGAGCAAAAAACATTTTCTCCACGAATTAGCTGATGCATAATTGTGTTATAGCCTAATAGCCGTAGTAGACCGTACGCAACAAACAGCAAAACATGCTGACACACATGCACAGAGAACGCAGATACACACGCTCACACAATTGTACTTACACACACAATCACCCAAATATGCACACACACACACACACACACACACACACACACGCCACAAGCAAAGATCACAGTGATACATGCTATTGTACATGCACCTGTCCAAACACACCACACACAGCCACACTGCCATGTGCACACACACACACACACATACAAACACACACAAACAGACAAACAGACAAACAAACAAACAAACATCCAAACACAGTCCCCAAAAGGTCCTTGGCTCCTTTACACTTGTGATATGATTTGCATGTTGAAGCTGGAGGAGCGAGAGCGTGACTCTTTGGAGAGGGGGCTCGTGGAGGAGAAGGGACTCCCGGGGGAGAGTCGGTCCTGGCTCCTGGCCCCGCGGCCCAGCCGGTCCTCCTGGAGGCTGATGGCCGACAGGCAGTGGGGGCGGTCGGCCGCGCTCAGGCTCCCCAGAGACGCGCTGGGGCCCGTGGAGCCGTTGAAGCCGCCGCAGTCCAGCGACTTGCTGGATGAGGTGCTGGCAGTCCGGATGAGCGGCGCCCCGAACGGCACCACGTAACGGGGGTCCAGGTAGCGCTGCGGAGGGCTGGGTTCAGGTGTGCAGGGTGAATGAGGGGTGGGGGTCGTCGGGGCTGGGACTGGGGTCGCAGGAGGAGGAGGGGGAGACTGGTGGCGCTGGTGGAAGCGACGTAGCGCTGCTCTGGTGTCGGCCGCCAGGTCACGCAACCTCCCCGCAGGGCCCTCACGCTCCCGGGATGGGCGGGGAGTCGCGCCCGCCGCATCCTTCTTCACACTGGGCTGGCTACTGCTTGAAGCCCCTGAGGAGAAGCCCTCGTCTGGGTCGAAGGAGTCTTCACCACCGCTTACACCATCAGCATCTAGACAGAGAGGGAAAGAGAGAGAAAGAGAGATAGGAAAGTTAGGGGACTGGATGCAGTTATGGGTAGATAGGCCAGAAAAGAGTTCATAAAGAGTTGAGAGGGAAATGATGAAAACAAACTCCAGAGAGAGATAGAAATGAAAGAGAAGAGAAAGAAAGAAAGATTGGGAGCTGAGGCTGGAGAGGGCCTAGTGCAGGAGAGGGACAAAAAAATCACGGACTGGAAAACAGTTCACAACCTGAACCACAAAACTATAACAAAACCACACCAAATGACAACAAATACTGAGGGAGGCTGAACAAGACAATTCTGACTTTTCTTCTTACTAATACTAAAAACTCATTATTTGAACTTCAAACATCCAACAAAGTCTTCTTAACACAACACTTCATGACATGACAATCAAAAGACCGGCGAGACACAAGTGGACAGGTCCATAGCCTGCCAAAGACCTGATCAAACGGGTCTGATTTGAAGTCTAGACATCAACTTCCGTGGATAAACTAAACTGCCTATGGGTGGACAGTGGAAAAGAAAGACAAAAACCCAAGCAACCAACTAAAGAACCAGATGCAAACGTATGCCACCCTGTGATGGACGCATCTCCATTCAGATTTGTTTCAGAGTGGGTAGGGAAGGGAGGGTGCATCTACAGAAGCAAGAACTAGCACACTAGCAGAGAGGGACAATTTATTTTACACATCAATGCAACGCTCAAAAGCCAGAATATACCCAGATGAGGAGAGAAGCGGGAAAGGAGGAGGTCAGTACTAAGCCACACTACTACAGTACTTCCACTAAGCGCTTGCTCTGGTGCCTACCCTCACGCAGCGTTAGGTGGATGGTGTACTTTGAGCGCACACGTGATGGTGCTTTGGTCGGGGGCTGTCGAGTGGGAACCGCTTGCTTGGGGTTCAGGAAGGCGCTCAAATCGACATCGCTCGAGTAGTCAAAGCCATCTGAGGGGGAGGTGGGTAGGATTGATGGGGATACAGTGAGCACACACAGGGACAGCACAGCTCCCCAAGCCTCAAGTGGGTTCTGATAGTATCTCTATAAAGCGGTCACTTAAACTAGCCTCTAGAAACCTCCATAATAAACTGAGTTGTGCTTGTTAGCCACTTCAGGCTCTTGTTTGAAAATTGTGTTGTATTAAAGGTAATACAAGTGAATCAGAGGGTGGAATTTTCATAGGAAACAAAAGGCCACTGAATGATTTTACATTCATCCTTAGAGAAGCCTTATGGGAATTGTGTGGTAATGGCAATAAACAGAGGGATGCCAAAAAAAAAGTTAAAGGGAACTAGGCAACTAGGCAACATTTTGCCAGGTAAAACCTAGTTACGGCATGACATTGCTAACGTTTTTTCCTATAAGACATCATCTGCATGATCTACTTGTTCCAGAAAGAATATTTGTATATTTGCATATTAATATTTTGCCTTTTTATGTAGCAACAGCAAACACTGCACAGTTCCCCTTTACAAAGTTAGAGCACCTAACATGACTGTCAGTTTATAAAAGAATCATTTGAGTGACAGTGTGGGTGGCACTGTGATTTGTGTTTCCTCTCAGGTCCCTGCTCACTCATCCTTCATATCTCAGGACATCCTGAGGTCATTGCAGATGTGAAAAATATGACAGGGACAAATATGGAAAGACTTTACACTTTCTGAGCATGAACTTTTTCCCAGTCCTTCTTTGGCAACTCTATCATAATCCAAAGCTCAGTGTTACAGTTGTAGACTGCATGCATGGGTGCATCTGTTTCAGCATGTTTTCTAACCACAAAGAACTACATAATGTGGGGCTCAGGACAAATACTTATGAAATCAGACAATGGAGACTTTATCCTCTTTTTTGACCAGTCTAAGTTATTGAAATGCTCCAATCAAGCAGGGACAGTATTCAAATCCAAACACTTATAAAATGCCCTCTTCCTGTAATAAATGTGAGGGAAAACCTCACATAAACAGCCATTTCCCATGGTTACAGACAACATAAACAAATCACTGTAGCTCCCATTGTGACATAGCAAAAGTGGGCGTGGCTTGGGATCGGTCAATTGCTGTGTCAGATAGTGGTGGGGAGTGATCCAGAGAAGCGGGGACATGCCTACCCGTACCCTCTCTCTTCCATCGGAGCCGGCGGATGGAGGCCGCTGTCACTGCCGTCTGAGAGACGCGTCTCCCCGTCGGGGTGACCTCCACTGGCAGAAGCTTCCGGGCCCCGTCCGGAGGTTGAGGCGGCAGGGAGCGCTTCATTGAGTTAGCCAGCTACAAAGAGTCAGAGGTTAGGGACAAAAATGAAGCGCCCATAATTTTTTCCTGTATATGGTCACTGAGCAGAAGTGCTGATTCAAACTGCAAAAAAGAAGGTTAGGAATAGACACGGCTTTCCATCTCAATAAAAAAATAATAATTTGAAGAAGCAATAAAAAGTGAGAAAAAAGACAATGCCTACTGCACGAAGTATGCTCACTGCAGTGATAACTTAGGCTTATGCTTACTGCATGATGCATGCTTACTACAGGGATAGCTAAGTAGGCTTATTCCTACTGTGTGAAGCATGATTACTGCAGTGATAACACAGTGGTCTTTCCACTTCACACTAGCCTATGTCTACTGCGTGAAACATGCTTACTGCAGTGATAGCACACTGCACACTACCCTTATGCCTACAGTGTGAAGCATGCTTACTGTAGTGATAGCACACTGCACACTACCCTTATGCCTACAGTGTGAAGCATGCTTACTGTAGTGATAGTACACTGCACACTACCCTTATGCCTACAGTATGAAGCATGCTTACTGCAGTGATAGCACTGATAGTAGCCTTATACATACAGTATGAAGCATGCTTACTGCAGTGATAGCACAGTGGTCTTACCAGCAGAGGCTTGGCATACAGGTCCAGCTGGGATCGGTACATAAGGTCGTCCAGTGCCTCATTCCCCAAGTCCCATTCACCATTATAGCTGCAGGGGGCAACAAAGAGAAAGAGTTTACTCCATGACAAGTGGGCAGGAAGTCAATCAAACCAATGGCTGTGGACAGCAGCAGCAGCAGCGCTAAAGTCACTATGACATTTACGATGGTTGAATCCTAATGGCTTTCCAAAGAAGTAATCCTGAACCCTCTTTCGTGTGACTTCATGATTGTTTGATTCATGCCAGTTTACTTTAAGTCCTTGAGGGTTTAGGGTTCTAGGTTCAAGGGGGGAACTAGGATTCAGTCATTATCATGAATCTGAGGGAGGATAAGTAAGGGATAACGGCCGCTGAGGTGTCCCGATATAAGAAAATAATGGATGAGGCGAAGGCGAAGAACAGCCTGACGGCGCCCGAATGAATGTTTTGAAAGCAACATTTGCTGAGGGACATGACAAAACCTGTGCATAATGGAAGAGGTCGGCCTAATTACATTGATTATACATTATTATATGATATGACTTTATTGAATACAAAAATTACATTTAATTTTGAGTGCATACATACATTCATCAGAAAGAATCAAATTAGAAAGAATCAAAACTGCAATTTGGGTATTTAGCGAGAGGTTCTACATCTGCTAAAAATAATGTAAAACTATCAAAGACTTTGGGGGATGATGGGAAACACTGAAATGGACAAGACTGGCCTGGACTGCTTTGAGGTACTGAACTGGAAGATCAAGACAGCGTAATGCATGGGCCCTTAATGTCCTGCCCTTCCACTGAATTATTCATACGTTAATTAAATTATTAATTAGACGTGTTAGTGCTTATTTTATCTGATTTGTCAGCGATGGAGAGATTCCTCCCATTTCAATGAATGTGGCACAGTCAGGCTATCAATTCTACAATAATTTCTCTCCGTCTCTTCCTGAAATGTATAAAAATGCTGCCTCCTTGTGGACAGGATGTCTAACAGCATGAGGCAGGCAGGCAGACCCACTCACATGGCATGGTAAACAGCAGTCAGCATCTGCACCATGAACTCTGGGTCCAGCCGGATGCGATGACACGGCTCCCTCCACGCCTTCAGCTGCTGCCGAGGATAGCCGCACACACATAGCCTGCCAATCAAACAATGAGCCCCGGCCGGGGGTGGTTAGATCAGGAAGCTGGCATCAATCCATTAGACTTAATGTGATTTGACGTGAGTGGTGATCTGCTTGTTTGGACTGGGGTGGGGTGGGGAGGGGTGGGGTGAGGTGAGGGGGGGATAAAACAAACATGAGCTTCAACAAACAAACAGATAAAACAGAGGGATGTATAAAATAGACAGATGGGGAGATGCGAAGGGAAAGACTGTTTAGTTCTTGAATTCTTGAGTTCAGTTCTGGAAGATGATATTACATTATTGTGAAAAGTGTACAGTATCTGATGACTTAGGCCATCTGATTGAAAGAGTGCTGCTAGAACTCTGCACTCTGTCTAGTCACTGCTAATAGGTAATACATTGTTATAACTGTGTATGGGACAAAGATGTCTCTCTCTTGACTCACAAATCTTAAAGGAAAAGTGTTTCAGTGTTTCAACGGAATAGGCCACTACAGGGCAATGGGCTGAAATGCTCTGGACATTTCCTTTAACTGAATGCCGTACCAGTAAGCTCCTCAGAGTGATGGGATTTCTAGATCTGTTATTATGTGTCCACTGAAAGGTCAAGAAAATATAAAACCACTCCTCAGGGCTTGCATGGCTTCCTACCTCGAGCTCATCCTGCAAGCTGATTGGTGGGAAGAGGCTGGCATGAAGACCACGGCCGAGTTGTAGCAGAGCATGAGGAAGCAGAGCACTTCGAACCTGTGAAAAGAACCCAGATAGAAACGGAGTGCTTCAAACTCACAGCTATATATGAATCCACAGAGTGTGGCTATAAACACAAATACACCACAGTAACAGAACGTTGCATCCTAAGGAAAGAAACAAAATCTGTTCTCTCAGCTGAGGCTCCCACACAGAGTCTGTTCTATTTTTTTTTTACAGATGGCTTTCTCTCTCTCTCTCTCTCTCTCTCTCTCTCTCTCTCTCTCTCTCTCTCTCTCTCTCTCTCTCTCTCTCTCTCTCTCTCACACACACACACACACACACACACACTATCTCTTTCTCTCTCTCTCTCTCTCTCTCTCGCACACATACACAAACGTTAACAGACACTCTCTCTCACACACTCTCTCTCTCCCTCACACATACACACGAACACAGACCCACACATAAACACAGACACACTTTCACACACACACACACACACACACACACACACACACACACACACACACACACACACACACACAAACAAACACATGCAGTGCGCTTCTTCTAAAAATGCCTCCATTCAGAATCCAGACAGACCATTTGTCAAAGTGAAGCACACTGTGTTCAGAACACACTATTATTTCCCTGCTCCTCTCCCCAATTCACGTGGCTCCATTTTAGGACACTCCAGCACAACTTTCAATGGGAACCCATTTTTTTAGAGGCAGTAATTGACAATGACAATAAGTAGTCTCCTGGGAAGTCTGCCTCAGTAGAACAGGTACAATACTGGACATAGCCTGTAAAAATAAGGCAGCCATAGTGTTCCAGCAGTGTAGTCTTGTATATTGAATTGAATTGAATTTTGAAGGTTGGTTGAAAGACTACCATTGTCTATCACTGGATCAAATGTGAGATTATGACTACACAGGACCACATGTACCGTACACTGCTGGAGCATTGGTGAAATGACAGCCATGATGCTTCACTTGGGACAATGACACCACACCACTGACCCGAAGAGATCAATGCACCACCACACACACACTATGCTATGTTATGCTAACCTGTTCTGGGAGGTGAAGGTCTCTCTCTGGGGGTGGAGTCCGCTGTAGACCACCCGCAGCAGGTCATGCTGGCACAGGGCTCCCTCCGTCAGGGCCATGGAGCCCAGGCTGGATGGCTAGAGAAGGGGAACCAACCACAAGTCTCAATACAAAGGTCATCTTTTTCCAGAACATTCTGACCTCAGGTCAAGGGAAACGCTCAAAGGCTTGCGAAGTGATCAAGCCTACTAAGATTACTGTACACATATTTCTGTAGTAGAAAAGAAGACACTGCAGTGTAAGTCTAGTAAGGTTGTACTGACCCTAGTTCCTAAATATCCCTAAGGAATGGATAAAGCATGTATCTGTTTTCTGCCATGGGAACAGCCCTGGTTCCTTAGCTCCACACCAGATTGAGCCATGACTGATCCACAGCCATTACAGCACCAGGGAACCTGCTAGCCTCTGTCTTATTGCCAGTAATTAATATATATGCCATATACATGCTGTATATTTTGACTCATACTGTACTTTTTACATTCTGCCTCCACATCTACTGTACAAGTAGCCAGATACTTAATCTATTGGACACACATTCATGCATTTCTTTTTTTAATGTGTTGTCTATTAAACTGAACTCCAAGTATAGGCCTACTGGCAGGCTTTTGGATAGTCTGTATACTGCATGCCCATTGTAGTTTGCCTGTAGCCCTTATATTTCTAATGGAAATACATTGTTCTATTCATATGCAGTATTATCTTCATATAGTGTAATAAGCACATCATCTACAGCATTTAATGTCCTTATCTATACTGTATGGCAGAAGTGACACAATCAGCTAGGTTCTTTATATGTGTAAGCACACTAGTCCAGTAAGCTGTTGCTGTTTCTGACTCTGACCGGGGGGAGGGGGGGGGCACAGCTGAAGTGTCATCTCTGCTGTGTCTAGGATGAGCTGAAGCAGCTGCTCCAGTGATTTGATTGGACCTACTCAGACAGGCGCTACTGTTTTCCTCTCTTCATTAAATAAGGGCTCAGTGATGGGCTGCTGTGACAAGCTCATTGTGGAGGCCCCAGCTCGGCTTCCTGCTTCTAGACAGCAATTGCTAACACAATTAGATCTAGCCTATTTAAGAATGCACCACTGCCCCTCTTTATGGCTGTTCCCAATAGCTACCTGGCACGGCACCATGCCCTTCATAATGGCATAATTGTCTGCATTTCAAGATAAAATATCAAACCAAATACACAGAATGAAGAGCAACAAGGGCACCGTGTCCTATGATACACCACTCATTTTCTGCACCACAAGGCAGCAGATTTTTTTCTTTATTACTTAAGTCAGCCTTGCTTAGCCTTTCCACAAACAACGCATGACATTGGAGCATTACAACACTAGAATCAAGACTGGAGGCAGAGCCAGTGGCAGACATCCTCTTTCTCCCCATTTGGCTTGGCATGACTGTGCGTGACTAATACCCAAAAAGTAAAAAAAAAAAGACAAAAAAAGGAAAGAAAAAAAACTGCAGTGTCATCTAAGCCTAATGAACTTTCTGAAAAAAAAGTCTCTGAAGTGAATTATTAAAATTCATCATCAACAGAAAGCCAGCATTAAAAATGTACCGGAGACAGACGGGCACAGTAATTGCTGCCCCGGCGTTTCTGGCCTCACTCACCTCATGGTAGATGGAAGGCTTAGAAAGAGAGGGGATGGTAAAAGAGAGGATCTTGCTGTTACCCTCTTTGTCCACAATCTCCTGCGGGGAGGTGATAGGAGGAGAGATAATTAATCCACTATACCCCCTTCACACGCACATGCAAACACACACACACACACACACACACACACACACACACACACACACACACACACACACACAGGGAGGGAGAGAGAGAGAGGTCCACACGGAAACACACACGTACAGTACTAATGCAAAACGACAGATAAACAACCTGAAGACAATGAGCTGATAATCACTCAGGCACACAATCAGACACACACGAAATGAAACCCACAAACACACAAACAAGGAGAGAGAGAGAGAGAGAGAGAGAGAGAGAGAGAGAGAGAGAGAGAGGCAGAGAGACATGTACTGCACATACAGACACAAAAGACACACACAAACACATGCAAAGGAGATAGTTGGATAGATGAGTCACACATATACACACACACACACACACACACACACACACACACACACACACACACACACACACAGACACACACACACACAGACACACACACAGAGAGAGAGAGAGAGAGAGAGAGAGAGAGAGAGAGAGAGAGACAAAGACACACAAAGACAAAGACAAACAGATTGCTGGGTGTCCTACCAGGTTATAGATGCCCAGGAGCAGTGCCTCAATGCAGCCAGTGTTGTAGCGCTCCCTGCTGGTGGCATGGCAGAGGTACACACTAATGAGCTCTGGCAGGAACTGCAGGGTGAAGCGGCGCAGGCGGTCCTCTGAGCTGCGGTACAGCTCAAACAACTGGTGGCACACTGGAGCCAACAGCTACAACAGAGAGAAAGAGGGAGGGAAAGAGAGAGAGAGAGAGAGAGAGAGAGAGAGAGAGAGAGAGAGAGAGAGAGAGAGAGAGAGAGTGGTACAGCAATTGTCCACATCCAAATAAGGACTTGAGAAAAAGAGAGATTTGACTGATGATGAAGAAACTAGTCACACAGTGTGACCTTGCAAAGAATAATCACAACAGCCCACAAACTCCATAAAAAACAGCTTGCACAAAAGTGGTGAACGTCACACACAGGAAATATGCGTGACCATCCATCCATCCATACACTGAGTCAGCACAGAGCACACTTTTCCAATTACTGCTCCGACTGTTCTTTTGATTAGCTAATTAGGACAATGAGCTCAAGATACTGAGTGTCTAACTGACCTTCACTGCCTTGGCAGCCCACCAATGAAATCAGAATCTAGTCCTACTATACCAAACCACTTCAGCCCAAACTGTGGACGGGTATGGTGGCCTAGTCAAGTTCCTTAGGGTAGGGGTTTATTCGGCAAGGGAACCCTCATGGAACAATTCTTTTTTCAAGGACTGCCCTTATAGCCATTTATTCTTTCAGATTCTCTTATTCTAGAAATATATTTTGCTTATACAGTCCGTATATTATTGGATTTGGTAACACTGGTCAGTGCTGGATCAGTTTTGTGTAGGCCTGCTGAAAGATCCTATTGAAAGTGTTTAGTAGTATTTCTCTTTCCATAAGACAAGTTAGCAAACCTTTCCACAGAGCCCCTATCAATGATCTGTGGAGCCCAGTTTGAGCAGCAATGGCCCAGTGTGACAGACAGGGCCTACCTACCTCACTGCTAGGGTGAGCCTGAATGACTCTGTAGAGGGCAGGCACCAGCGATCTCTTCAGGTGGAGACTCCCAGCATAGCGGGGGATCTGGACA
The DNA here is from genome assembly GCA_027497455.2 of Sardinella longiceps. NCBI lineage: Eukaryota > Metazoa > Chordata > Actinopteri > Clupeiformes > Clupeidae > Sardinella > Sardinella longiceps. The sequence goes on from JAODXP020000031.1 coordinate 11,428,164, forward strand.
TCAGGTAACGTCTACCCAGAGGACGAGAGAGAGAGAAAGGACAGAATGAGTGAGGGAGGGAGGGAGGGATGATAGATGGATAGAGAGAAAGAGAGAGAGAGAGGGAGGGGGGGTGGAGAGAGCGAGAGTGAATGAAAAATGAAAAGGACATAAAGGGAGAAACTACAGAGGAGAACTATTCTGCTGTGCAACACTCTCTCCCACTCCCTGAGTGTGTGTGTGTGTGTGTGTGTGTGTGTGTGTGTGTGTGTGTGTGTGTGTGTGTGTGTGTGTGTGTGTGTGTGCCCATCAGTGCGTTGGTGAAAGATACTCTAACCTTGAACTCGGAGAGCCATTCCTCCACCACACCGCGCTCTGTAGTGAGCATGTTCCACTCCTGTGAGAAGTAAGGAGAGATACAGAGAGAGAGAGAGAGAGAGAGAGAGAGAGAGAGAGAGAGAGAGAGAGAGAGAGATATGAGTTTTGCACCAGGTACTCCTCCTGACAGACTGTGCTAGGCAATCTAGCCTGTCTCACCTCAGTCAGTGTTTAGTTGACTTTAGTTGTCCGTTGGGAGAGAGGGCTGTTTCTCCATGGCTGCAGGCACACAGGGGTCAGCCACTGACAGCCAGCACTGCAAACCTACTGGTGGCACACACACACACACACACACACACACACACACACACACACACACACACACACAAAAGATGTCCTGGAGTGAGACGCGTAGCAGGCCTTTGCAGATTATACAACTGCCCTTCAACTGTGATTAGTGCCGAGTTAGAGTGTGTGTGAGAGTGACTAGAGTGACTGAGAGAGAGAGAGAGAGAGAGAGAGAGAGAGAGAGAGAGAGAGAGAGAGAGAGAGAGAGAGAGAGAAAGAGAAAGACGAAAAGAGAGAGAGAGAGAGAGAGAGAGAGAGAGAGAGAGAGAGAGAGAGAGACTTCTTCACGTCAGATCCAGAAGCCTTTTCTGGAGTTGCCAGGTGCGTATGTCACTGGCAAAGCCCTCCTCAGTGTCAGATTTGTGTGTGTGCTCAAGGGTGCTTTGTTTACAGTGCAGTACCAACCAGCCGCTTCAGCACCCTCCATGTGTGTGAACGTCTGCCTGTGTGTGTGTGTGTGTGTGTGTGTTACACAGATAAGACTGACCAGTCAAAACCAGCTGATAGCATGAAAGAGATTTAGCAATCAGATTTGAATGAGTTTTTTCTCCTCCTCATAACTCCCTCTCCCACAAACTGCATCACACATGCGACAACGTGCAACAACACAATACAACCCACACACACACAAAACACACATACCCACAAAATCTCTCAACCTCGACACTAAGACATGTGAGGCAGCGGTGGCGATAAGGTCAAGACAACTACTCTCTCGGCTGATTGACAGCGAAGAAAATGGGATAAGTGCCATTTAACTCGATAAGCCAATGGCCTATGAGAGAAAGCATAGTCACAGATGCACTACACTCGAGCGAGACATTTTCCCTGATGTTTTGGATCAGACAAGCATGAGGGCCTACACACATCCACCCCAGCGATTTGGTAAGAAGCTTAGAGACTCCTGTGCCAGATAATTAAGTGTATACAGTACCTCCACCATGGCATTACAAGCCGGGCTTAAAATAGATTTTGCTAAAAAGAGCTTAGGGGAAGCAGACAGAGAGCGGGCGAGGGAGAGAGAGAGGGGGGGGGTGAGAGAAGGAGAGCGAGGAAGAGAGAGAAAGGGAGGGACAGAGAGAGGGAGAAAGAAAGAGGGAGAGAGAGATCCTCCAACAGTGATAGAGGGATAAACAAGTGTGTGTGTGTGTGTTGGGGGGGGGGGTCTGGGTGGTGGGGAGGCCAGGATCATCTGGAGTTTCAAGCGTGTGCACATCTCTCTCCCTCACACACACACACACACACACACACACACACACACACACACACACACAACCGGGGCAACAGCGCCAGACACATGAGCGAATATGCTGCCAGGCTTACTTGTGCATCGTCAGCACCTCTCGGAGGGTAGAACTAATGAACAAACTCAATAACTAACCAACTCTGATCAAGACCTTTCTCACTCCACCCCCCACGCATTAGCCCTTGGGTTAGAAGCCTCAAGCCATAGTGGAAGTCAGTGCATAGATCGACTGCTGCATATAGAAGCACTTGGCTAGGGTCATGCTCAGGCTAATTGGAGATAACAGATGCTGATTTACTTCTAAGCGAGTTCAACAACAAGGCCAAAAGTGTCCAATTTAGGGAGAATGCCATTGCTGTACCATGGTATATAGCAATCAGACACAGCTAGGCTGTTGTCTCTCTGTCTCTCTCTGGGCCCGCTGCATGGCAGTGACTTGAAGGGCCACCTGAGCCGTCATCTGGTCATGCCAGTGAGTTGGACGGCTGCGCGGGAAGGGACAGGTTTGGAGGCTTAAGGATGAGAATGCTTTTCAGGCAGAGTGCCAGTCAGGGTGTGTGTGTGTGTGTGTGTGTGTGTGTGTGTGTGTGTGTGTGTGTGTGTGTGTGTCCTTCAAGCTCAAGGCTCCAGGCGACTATCAGAGCACTCCCTTACAGAGGCTCAGCGCCATTACAGTATCCCTACCTCATTCTGTTTGTATGAATAGATGTGTGTATGTATGTGTGTGTGTGTGTGTTAATAGTTTTTCTATTTCAGGTTTTCACATAAACAAAGCTCATAATTGAAAAAATGAGGAAAAACAAAGCAATATGGCAACACAACTGTCACAATCATTTTAGCACCATACTCTGCTGAAAATCAAATAGATTTTAACTTATTTGAAAGACTTACCCTTGTCTGTCTTAGAGCACTCCTTTGGCCAATACATTACAGGTCCAAATCAACATAGTAGCCTACAGTCCGTCAGCAACAATTGATAAGTTATTAAGCACTGGCAGATTCAAAACAAGTGGTCGCCACAAACCTGTGGTTGGCTGCATGTTTAAAATTTGTGGTGCAGCATTCTTTCTGCAGCAGACCAAGACACCTTGTGGTAGCACAATTCCGCTCTGACTGATATTCCCACGATCATTACGCGTAAGAGACCATCTCATGACTTCATATACACAATATGACAGACATCACTCCGCAAATGATTGCGAGTCGGCTGACAGTATCATCATCCTACAAAATGCTTCAGACATTTCATGCACCTCGCTTGCATCACAACTGGTACAACGTAGTCAGGAGTTCTGTCCGTAAGAAGGTGATTTTTTTTCTCTCTGATGATGATATCTTTATCATGACATCATCTCTCCTCAATAATACATACCCATGCGATGATGACCTCCCAATGCTGCAGGAATGCTAACGGAGTGCTGGGGTGAGCGTGCTATTCCTGCGGCTATCGCTGGAGTCCTTGAACGAACCTACAATTTGAGCAGCGATACGGACAGCTCTAAGCGATATTATCCATATCACGACAATCCCGACAGCCAAGATAAACATTCCTCTAAAGCACAATTCTTATCATATGAAAATAATTGCAGGTGTCTCTCCCAGTCCAACATAAAGTCATTTCACGGCTCTCCTTCCAGTGTTGACATCTCTCTTCCTGCCAACTTGCTGCCTGGCTGCCGTGCGCACTGCGCCGCTATTGGATGGTCACGACGAGAGCTCGGTGAGAGCAACTCAATTGGTCAGGTAAACAGGTGACCCGACGAAGCTCCAGCTCACATACTGTATGCGCTGTCTCGCTGGTTTACAAAACCAATGATTTGGGACAGCAGTGATATTTTTCTATCTATAGATACACCATACCTTTAACAAACATCATTCTTTCACCCTGCGCATTAGAGCACGACGAGAACATTTGCGCAACATTTGTCTGTATAATAATAAATATATTACTTATTCTATTACAGTAGCCCATACTGTAATTACAGTATATTTTCATGTATTTATTAGTGTTAGCAAAACTTCCAAAGGGAGAACTGTGAGGTGTCTCCATTTAAACATTTGTGCCCAGAAAGGGAATAACATACAATAATATGGATTAAAGCATTTAGACAACACTAGAATTGACATTTTTGACATTTTATGCCACTGTCACATAAGGAAAATGCCCTCTTTGAATGATTTTCAAATTGTATCTGGCATCATCTCATCTAAGCACATCTACTGTAGCATCAGTTTACCAACAGTGTGTGTGCTGCCACCTGGTGAAATCTGGCAGCACTTGGCAACAAATAATTCAAGATCAACATCAACACATTTGTGTACAATTGCAGTTTACAGTGGCATACAGTTTTGTGCACAATTGAATACGCTATAAAAGTCGTGATTATGTCTTTTTACATGATATACCTAAAAAGTAGTAGTGTTCATGAATACATTTCAATATGTCTATATCTAACATATGAGCCTATTTTGTCACTATGCTGTGATAAAACCATGTTTTGCAAAGCGAAGCTTCCAAGTCATAATACCAGTTCATTTGTGAAGTCATAATCTCTCTTATCTGACCGCTTTGCAGGGTAAAAAAAAAATACAATGATAATCCCAGAGTGTTTTAGCCTACAGTATGTGACGACAACATCACCACCCTCGTGTAGGAGTCCATGTCCCAATTATCTTGCCATCGGAATGAACGTAATAACGGGGGTGCATCATGGCTGTGGCACAGGCCTGCGAAAGACAGCCGCCAATACAGATTTACTTGGGCATCCAAGTCTACAGCACAACTACATTGGCTAGAATAGACGATCAATTCGTTGTAATTACAGTATAATTAATTAATTAAAAATTTTAATTATGGTCATCCCAGAGCAAAACCTTTGGCTAGCTTTGCCATGGACTCACTAATTCTAATTGATATAGGAGTACCTACAGTACTAACTGTAATTAGGTGGTACAGTACTTACATGGTGTGGCATCAGGGAGAACATAGTGCCAATAGGATATTTAGTGAAATCTAGTTTCCCAGATATGGCTTCTATTCGCCCGTGCTCCTGAGTCATAGACAGCAGCCTGTCACACATAGAAAATAGAGACACAGACATATGGGAGAGAGATGAAGAGACTGAGTAAAAAAGTGAGTGAGTGAGTGAGTGAGTGAGTGAGTGACTGACTGAATGAATGAATGAATGAATGAATGAATGAATGAAAAGTTGATACATTTCCTACATATAATTGCCAACTTATTTTGCCATTTTATTACAATGAAATCATTATTGTATGCAATACTCATTTCTTCTTGAAAGTGAACCATTCAAGAACAACATCTTGTAAAAAGACAGTCAATATTCATTGCAAAGAATCTCAATTGTGGACAGTGCTTACTTGAGATCCGGATGGCCTTCGATGACCGCATACCCTGTGGGAAGTTTCCCACCACCGTCATGACTGAGTGCTGTCCATCCACAGTCCACTAGGAGCTGGTTCCGGTGAGGATAGTGACCTATGACCCTGGTCAGTACCCGCACCGCCACATCTTTTAGGCTGCAGGAGCCAACCAGAGATTGCTGCACATCTATGGACCAATGAGCACAGCTCAACATTGGCATATTTTTTTTACCAGGAATAACAGAGCAATAATTACATAGGGAGAAAGATTACAGCATTATTAAGTCAGTTAATTTTTTGGATTAATCACTTGAGTTAAAGCGTTTTTTATTGTGTAATTATTGTAATTTTGCCAGCACTGATTATTATAGGCCTATATTTTTTTTCTAATTTAGGTGATTAATCAGCTTTTGTGAGCAGACTTGAGCTTGCAAACATTCATCAATGGAGGTCTGAGCGCTAGGTGGTTGCATTGAGCTTCAACAATACTGCTAATTTAAAGGCTGAAGTGCCATTTCAAACAATGGGCACATCATACCATTCGCCTACAATTATCCTGTCTGCTAATACAATGCATTCACATGTACTTTATCATTAAGACTTGAGCTTTTTCCTGAACCTGGTCTGTATTGAGTGACGTAATTAACCTCTTCACACACATCCATTGTTTTAGTCGGGTGCAGGATAAAGAGACATAAATTGAGAGTCCTTGTGTTCATAATGTCACATTCAAATAAAATTTAAATAGAGGCTCTTCAGTGTGCACATCTTTAAAGGAATATTCCACCTTTTTATGAAATTGGGTTATTCACAGTCTAGCAATACAAATTTTAGCTTTAGCTTAGCATAGGATGGAATGTAATGTTGCCAAAGAGTTTCTATCAGGCTACTTTACATTCTAGCGCCAACGCTAAGTTAAAGCTAAGAAAAAGGTAATATAGGGTTTGCCATACTAGAAAAATGCATGAACTAAGACCAAAACGCTTTAACCCACATATATAACTCCAGGTAAGGGGGTGGATTGTCCAATTTCATAAAAATGTGGAGTATTCCTTTAAGTTTTTTTCTGTTTTCTCAGCCTGTGTTGGACATATGAAATCCCACAGACAAAGAACCTCAAGTGACCTCAAATGACACTGACCATAAAAGACATAATTCCCAGGGTGCACTTCACTCAGCATGGCCATGTCAGGGACTGGGTGGCTGCAGGAGGGGGTGGAGCCAATGCTGGACTTCACTCCGTCAATCCCTGCTGCCTTAAGCCTGGAAGAGGTCAAAGGTTTTAGGTAACATCAGTCCAGGACGGTTAACCATGGGCAGCAACTTAACTATTAGCTTTAGAGCAACAGGTAGGTCATTCTAAGAGAACTGTTATGATTACGTAAGTAGACTTACAGAGTATGCATGATTTCAGGAGGATGGCAATGCAGTGCAATACATATGCATACACATGCAATCAAACGTGATGAGGGCATTGCAGTTATAAAGTCACTGACTCTTTAAAACCTCTGCTGCTATATGCAAACATTTTTAGCACCAATCTACAAGTGTGTTGATGAGCAATGAAAGTATGAAAATGGGTCAATTCCATAAATCATACAAACATATATACAATCAAATAGGACTGGTTTGGAGCTGGGAGTGCTGGAAAAAAAGTGTTTGTATTGCAAACCAGAATTGCAATTTATTGCAAATTATACAACAGTTAGGTCCGGTCAAACTATTTCCGACGAGATGCATTCCAAGCATCACCAAGAGTGACAACAGCACATTAGTGACTCTTTATATACAGCTAATAATCAGCGCGCAATTTCCACTGATCTGACTACATCTGTAATGAGCTTTCTCCAACCTGCAGCCGAACCACAGCCGTGGTTCGCCCTGGTTAGTGGTTAGCTCTGCTAACACCACTTCCTAGTGTGATATTGCTTAACTCACAAGAGCTTACTGACTTACTTATCCATGAACTGCAGTGTGAGTGTGGTGGTTTCCTGAGCGACTGCCTTAATCTGCTCCTCTCCTTGGCAACCATAGGAGTTCCCACAGTGGGCATAGACCCCAGTCAGCTCAACTCCGGTCGTCTCGGCAATGTCCTTGGCCAGCTGTAAAGCTCTTGGCTCAGAATATGGGATGCCGGCTAGAAGACACAATTTGTTCATCAACTACAGAATATCAACACAAATGATTGCTTGTTTGTTGTATCATTTGACATATTAGACTGGTGGTTTAAGACTTTGCATGATAAAATGCTGAATGTCAATCAATTCATTGGTGTAGACTTGTGCTGAAAATTCAGGCTATGCTGATTATTGGGTAACCATCATGTGTTGCCATTTATAAATACCACATATGATTTCTGTACAGTTACTAATTTCTGATCACTGTCAATTTGTATTCTTCACCTCGGCCATTGTCACAGTCCAGCTTCATCCAAACACGCCATAATTTGCCCTTCTTCAGTGGCCTCTTCTTCAGCTCCTCCAGGGCGGCGCTGTTGTCCAACAGAACCTGGAAGAGGGAAAGTCGCTCTGCCAGTTGAGCACAACGCTCCACTTTGTCGAAAGGCAGAGGGTATGCGTACAGGATGTCATCGTAGCCGTGGTCAGCATAAAAAGATGCCTCGGCCAGAGTGGACACCACGATGCAACGCTTTGTTCCACCTGTCATGATGTCTCCACATTCTCTAGAGACACAAAATAAAGGAGTGGACAGTGTGTAGACTCATGTTAGTTTATACTGCCAGTTCAGTTTAGTCCTGAGAAGTCTGGTGAAGGATTCTACTCTTGTTAGAAGCCAGAATGTTTGCAATGAAGCCTTCATTCTTCCTGACATATTTGAGACACCTGTGTGGATTTCTGTAGGCTCCTATTAGTCTCTCTTGCAACTGACCTGCATTATGTTCAACACAGTGCCCACATGTGGTATATCTTGGTATTACAGGAAGGTCAGCTTAACTCTAGCTTGTTTGTATGCTACAGAACCACAAGGCCCGGGGTGTTGTTGCTATTACTTCAGAATTTTACTGCATTTCGTTTTTATGCCTAGATCTTTTGGATATTTTAAACTAAAAGCAATGGGCAATGTGGAGTACCCTTACAATTGCAGAGTGTGTCAGCCTCAAACCCATTTTGTGCTAAACTGACTTATTTAAAGAATTTAGAAACTGATTAATTTAATTGAAGCAATAGCCTTCCCCATTCCGTGGCGTTTCATGCAGAAGTTTGGTATCTGTTCTGGATAACAGCAAGAATATTGAAAAAAATGTTCTATTTTTTTCTCCAAGTGTAGGCTACCTCAGCTTCTCTTTTCATTCTAATTGAAGCCAGTGTCCACTGTTCTGAGAAGGATGTGGTTCATAATCAAATATTTTCTTATTGTTTTGGAATTACAACAAGCCTGGTGACACAAAGAAAGTTCTTTGTGTGCCATTTTTAGCCTGTAATGAAACCCAGAGGTGAGGATGCTCAACATCAAGTTTTCCATTAAAAGACAGATGTGGGCTATTGTTTAGCCTACTTACACAGAACAACTCTTTCAGCAACATAGACCTTTTTTTAATGCTGAATTCCCCATAGTAGAATTATCATAATAGGTCTGTAATGTAACATGCTCTATAATGGATTGGGGGAGGCACCATGAATCCATGAGACACTGACATTTCCTATTCTAACCCCCTCTGTTCAATAATGTTATTGATGTGTGAGATTTATTTTAAAGAAAATCTATCTGAATAATTCTCCGATAGGCCAAGGCTAGACTTTCCCTGTCAGATGGCCTACACACAAACGCACTGTGTAATTGAACTGTTTGTTTTATGGTCTTACGCTGTTTTATGCGTTTTCATATGAGGGCGCAGCTGTACCCCGAGTTTCTCAAACCGTTCCAGCATCACTCTGGCGTTCCTCTTCACGGTGTCCACATCAACTATGAAGACCGGAGTGCACAAATCCCTTGTGAATTCAGCTGCCATATTATCACTGTGGAATTAAAGTTCACAGTGAAAGTTAGTCCATTGACAGAATGTGACAGCCTTTGGGGACTGTTGCTTTTGGTCAGTTGCTGTTACACTGTTGCAAGCAAGCTGCAGCTACCAAAGAAATTACGCCGACACTAGCGTAACGTTACATACCGATGCGATGTTACTATAGGCCTACACTTTACGTGATTTTTTTCATAACCCAGCAATAACACGCGCCAACACAGGGCAAATTCCAGTATCCGAAACTGAGCTTCGACTTGAAATCCAGAAACTTGTAAATTGCCCTATGACTACGGAACGGCAGAAGGCTCAAAACAGTTAAACATTGCAGTATCTCGTGGATCCCTGGGCGTTTTACTCAGTCCCTTTGTGATTGGGTTGTTCAGCGACACGGAAAGCTATGTGTAGGCCTACAACATGAAATTTTGTTCAGGCCCACAGTCAAATGGAGAGGTCCTTGTCATTTAGGTCTATGGGCTGGTCTAATTCTTATCCAGTGCAAGTGTCCTGTAATGTTTGAATTTGCTACTCTGCTTGATCAGCTATGTCATATTTTACAGACAGCGTGTTAAAGGGATACTCCACCCTTTTCTGAAATTGAGTTATCCACCCATTTACCTGGTGTTACATGTGTGGGTTAAAGTATTTTGCTCCAATGCTTGTGTTTTCCTAGTCTGGCAACCTCAATTTTTTTAGCTTTAGCTTAACATAGGCGCTGGAATGTAAAGTAGCCAGATAGAAACTTTTTGGCAACATTACAATCCAACACATTCTAAGCTAAAGCTAATATTGGGGTTGCTGGATTGGATGGATTGCATGGAAGTGCAAGCACTGAGACCAAAATGCTTTTACCCATATACGGTATGCAGAGTTGTATAAAGTACTGGAGTAGTAGCCTGGGCGAAAGCGACTGTTGACTATGTCATACAGTCTGGCCCAACGCAATTGAAATAGGTTTCCGTTTGAATATGACGTATTCCCTCGCCTGGCTCTCACGCCTACAACTTTCGCTTTCAGTATTAACAGATCTCTCGCAAGTTCTGATCTAGGCTATTTTGACATCGTAGTGGCAATAAATCCTCAACATCATGGATGCTAATGTCATGTACCAATTTTGTGAATGTAATTCGAAAGTGGGGGAGAGAATAACAAACGCGTCCCTATCACTGACCTCAAAAAAAGACTAGCCTACAACATTTTGAGACATCGCTCTAAACTGTGTGCTGATTGGCTAAACCGTAGAGTAACCGAGGGAAAGGCGGGAAGGGGGGTTTATTCCAGACTACGTGCGGAGATAAATGTTTAGCGGAGCTACGTAGGATGGCATCGCCAGGCTACTGGAGTAGAGGAGTGGAGTAGAAGTAGAAGTACCATATCAAAAAAAATACTTGAGTGGAAGTAGAAGTGGTCTCTAAACATCATACTTAAGTGGAAGTACTAAAGTATTCAAAATGTTTTGTACTTAAGTATTGCAAGTAAAAGTATTTAAAAAATTGCTACTCAAGTAGGCTACTGAAAGTAAAAGTAGAAGTACTGTGTATATCAAAGAAAGCAGTCAAAAGTTTGAATATCATATTGTTTTACATTTATTTGGCTGAAATAGTCTGAAATAGTCTGTTTGGCCAGGGATGGTCACCACCATTCCACTCACTAATATCATTTAAAGTTAAAGAACTTGGTGTAGCCTAGGCCTACTCCTTCTATCTCGAAATGGAGCAGTAGACTGACCCTTGGTTCCCAATTGACTGCATTCAGTACTCCGAAAGGTCGAAGAGGTGCATGAGGTCTCATATACCGCTTGAATCGTCCAATAATGATTATGAAAACCTGGTGAAGCTCTCGTCTGCATTGATAGGCTATCATTGGATGTGGTAACATTTTTTTTATAAAAGTAACGAGTAACTAATCAGCACATCAAAAATGTAACGAAGTAGAAGTATTATATCCCTCAAAAAAATGTAGTGAAGTAAAAGTGGAAGTAGGAGAAAAAAAGAATACTCCAGTAAAGTACAAATACTGCATTTTAGTACTTAAGTAGGCTACTTAAGTAGTTCTACTTCGTTACTATACATCTCTGCATATATGTAGCCCTAACGCAACGCAAAACAGTGAATAACCCAATTTCATAAAAAGGTGGACTATTCCATTAAGGCAATTAATCTTGAGTGAAATCTCAAGGTAATAGAAAAGTTGACATTGTTTGAAATGTAGGCTATTGTCATTTAAATATTCTGAATTGTTATAAATATGAATATGATGAATAAAATGACAAATGACTTGTTACCACAGCTCATTTTATTGGTCTTATAGCTGAAGTCTGACAGCAACAATGTATGGGGTAACCACTTCATGTGACAAATATGGTGTATAAAATTACAGACAAACAATCCAAGTTGCTTTATCATGGCTTCAAGTGTCTACAACAGTGCTTGGAAAAGATTTGTTTTCATTCTGTAAAAGCGCTGGTTTCTATGACAGAGCATTGCACACTGCATGTGTATACGCCTACACATAGAATGACATTTAGTGTGTTCTTTCAGAGTATGTTGGTAACCTAGTCAAAATAGAAACTTGTAATAGCTTGGTGACTTTGTCATGTCACAGTTCAGAGCAAAAAGTAATGAAAAAATGGAAAATGTTAGGAAAGACTGAGGTGACTCAATATAGATGTGATATGTCTGTAGATGGCTACATGGATTCCCCTGAATTAAAACACCGACAGAGTTTTGTGCAATTTTGTGTAAGATTCTTTCAAAGATATACAAGTTAAACTCCAGTCTGTCTAGTTTTAGCACCTGTGTGTAAATGTATTGGGCACTGACATTTACACAGGACAAGCCTTCTGAAGGATAAAAAAGGAGATAAACACTACATTTGCATCACTGTAAAAATGAAACATAAAAACATTGGTGTTTTACACTATTAGCTTGTTCCTTTTAATTTTTTGTCTGGATAAATCTCTACCCACCCCTTGCTTTTCCACATTCGCTGCTGATCTAATGGAGGGTGATAATATGGCAAGTCATTTGTATCTCAATTCTGCCAATCACAATATGCTTCATATGTTCTTTCTTCCAATAATATTGTGTCTGCCATCAAATAGAGCTGACTTTTAAAATCCACCCCCAAAAGCATTCCCGCTCAGCGCATGTTGATGATAGAACTAGGCATAACTAGCCCCCCCCCACCCCTACCCACCCACCCCCACACACACATTTTCTTTTTTCCCTTCTCAGCAGATCCATCTGATGAAGCGGTCAAAGAAATGAGACTTCTGCAACTGGTTGAAATCCTGCCCCCTAAAGATGGCTGCTTCGTCCCTCAGTGCCAGCTTGCTCAGCACCTCCTTGTCTACGTCACTGCCCATGGCCACCACAACGGGCACCGCCTCGTGCCGACGCATGCCCTGGATGGCCTCGTCTAGGCCCTTGGTACTGGTGACGCCGTCTGTGATGAAGACGAAGGCCAGCTCGGCGTGACGACGCGCCTGCCTCTGTTGGTTAGACATCACAACGTTGTTGATGGCGTAGGTGATGGCAGGTCCCACGGTGGATGAAGAGTCCATGTAGGACATGCGCGCCAGGGCGTCGACTATGAGTGTGAAGTTGTGGGAGAGTGGGAAGATCACGCGCTGGTCATTCTCACCACCATACTGGACGAGACTTAGACGGGCATTTCGGTCGTCATTTCTGTCTCGGGCAAGCGTAAGCTGCTGGGCCACACGCTCCACAAACTCCTGAGCACGGCGGAAGTTTTCCAAGCCGAGGCGCTCAGAGCCGTCCAGCAGGAAGACCAGGTCCACGGGGCGCTGGGCACAGCTTGCTACAGCAGGCTCTGAAGACAAACAAATAAACAAAAAATATATGTTTATCAAACCAGGCAGATATGTTTTTGCTAGTCTATATTCAAATATACACATGTATCAGAGACAAGAAGAGAATGAGCACCCGTTAAAAAGGCTTGTTCTTCCTAGTATTTGTACAACATTTACAATCATTGGCATTGCCTTCAAATACTGTACATGTACTGTATGCCAAATACATGTACAAATACATGTAATGTATGTCAAGCAATGACTTATTTAATTTACACATAAATTACATTGTCAGAGATTACAAACAGCCATTAAAAAACACTGTTTATTTGCAACCATCATTTATTAAATACTGTTCAACAGTATATGGAATAAAGAACTCACACATAATAAAATCCCTTAGCTGAAGCTAAATATTAATTGCAGTCAAAGAGCTAGGATTGTCACAGTATTTTCATAATCAGTATCATTTCCAATTTGCATATTGTTTTTTTCAAGAGAGAAAAAAAAACAGTTGTAAAGAAACCGGTATTATGTACCATCATTTTAAAGTGCAAAAGTATAAAATTTACTATCCTGACAATCTAGTCAATCAAGTCTTCACCCATGTGTAATGACAGAAATTTCCTTGACTATTGAACATCTTCAAACAGACAGACATACATGTATGTACTCACGCCCGCACTAACACACACACACACACACACACACACACACACACACACACACACACACACACAAATCACATGTGGCATGACGGAAAAAAGGCTGTTACACTTTTCTAAATCTTAAAATCTCAATTTTGTCTTTTATCTCTTGTGATACAGGACTTCAATCCCACTTTGAAATTCTTGTCCACTGGGTGTAACCACAAATCCTATGCATTCAAATAAGCTGTGCATTGCATTTCATAGTACTGTGTTTTTAGTATTTATAGTATTCTTTCACATATTTTGATAATGCTTAATAAACTGGCATGTTATTATTTCATATTTATAACTGGCATCTCTTATAGGAACTTTTACAACAGGCTCAATAATTGGCATTATGTTGCACAAAGCTTTGAAATAAAATTGTAAATGTGCAAACTGCAAAACTGTTTTGATTGGCATCTTACAGTAATGCTCTATCAATGCCAAGTCACAAACATCCCAATATGTACAAATACATGTTTATCTACTGCATTTCAGTCACATCTTCTACTACAACATATCAAAACCTGAACACATTGAATTGAATGATATTTCACTCCAACGACACCTTGATTACTGTTGTATTGCGCAGATAAATTGTGCATCCTTTGATAAATGGTTATGGCTATGGTTTCAAATTAGATTACGTTATTATTTGGTTCAAGCTCATAGCATTTTGGGAGCAAGGAAGAATATTTTAGGCTTCAATAAACAATGCTTTTTAATGCACTATCACCACTATATTTAGCTATAGGTGTTAGTAGATTTGGGGATCCTACAACCTAACCTAATCTGAGCGTTCATGCGAAAACCTGATATTTTAAAGTTAAAATCAAGCCATGCTAACAATTTGCCTAGGCCACGGAATCATTTTGCCAGAGCCAAGGGGGAATAGCAGCCTTCAGCTTCAAATATGCGGACATGCTGGGAGTTGGTCATCGACATTAGTTGCTTTGTGGCATGCTAAATTCAAGCTGTCTCCAATGTGACCCAATTGTCAATTTTGTTTTCGATTCAAGTCTGTCAAGTTTTTTTTTTTCATAGACAGAACCCAAGGATTTTCTCAGGGTCTCCCATGATGTTGCCATAGACGACTTTGAACGAATCAATGAACTGTTCAGTCCACTGTTGCCTCTCAAATCCTTTGGAGAACTTGGCTCTCTGGGCAGTGTAAGCCATTGTGGCCACAGCTGTGGTATAGGTGTCGGTGAGCTTGAGGTCCTGGAGTGAACTGATTAAGTTTGCCACGTTCGGCAGAGTGCTTGGGACGGGGTCATCGTCAGACAGTGGTGAGCCGTTCCACAAGGACACCTCATCTGCAAGTGAGCGTTAAAAACAGTAGTTTTAGGGTTCTCTACAGGTGTCGGCACACTTGATCAGACAAATGCTGACCAACTCCCGCCAACACCGACAGATGGATTATTGTGCGACCTCTGTTTATTTCAGGAGGAGTTCTTTAAGTTTGACAGGCTCAGGGCAACACAAGTCTGTCTTGTCTGGTAGGCTACTGTCTGTGAAGTGTGGACCTGGCAATTGGTTTCTTGATCATTTTATTTTAAAGACTGTAACCAACTGCAACCAACCAACCAAAGACTGCAACCAACTGCAAACAAAATGCAGTGCAGTGTGTGGACACCAAACAACGGACTGCACCTACAATTTAGACTTTCATTATGGTATGCTGTTGTGGTTTAGTTTTTTGGGATGTTTGTTCTGATGTATGGATGTAATCAAATTTACTCTAAATAAAAAAAAGTAATGTTTTGAATAAATAAATGCACATTTATCACTGAAGTAGTAATGTATTAATATTTTACAATATATATTTATATATTTTACACGAAATATGACATCTTAATGTACTCCTTATACGGTAGCCTCAAGGCAAGCTTCTTCAATTATTTTACAAAAAAAGTTTAATTCAGAGACACAAAGACAGGTACTGCATAATGCTGATTATCCACAGCTGAAATTACACCAACAGCTTCTGACCTTGTTCAATATAAACATAAATTGCATACTTAGCCATTAACAAAAGTGATATTTCACATGAAAATGATGACCAAGCTCCCAGCATGTGACCAGTCCTAAGTGTTAGAACACCAAATGACTAGTCAAGTCTTCCGATTCTCTTTTCTCAGTCATAGTCACAGATAGGTCGTCAATTCAATACTTACCTGACAAGCGCAACTCTTCTATGCTATAGAACACTTAGTACCTTCTTGTCCAAATTTGGTCAGGAATTATATTAAAATGATTGTACACTGTGTCTTTATCGTCAAAAAAGTACAAGGAACACACCTCACAGATGCCCCTCCAATTGAGCACACAAGAATACAGCGACTTTGCTGCACTGCACTGGTGTGTGTTTTGAATAAATCTGTCAACTTACCGGCTTTGCATGGAAGGTCAGGGCACACGATGACTGGATCTGAAACACAGAATCTGAGTATTAATGTTGGGACCTTACTTATAAGATCTTACTGAGTCAAGCTAAGATCTTACAACAAGCAGATGGGCCAACTAAAGGTCTAGTCAGTGTCTTCATCTAAACATAGAATCTGAGTATTGTGTTAGATTCACACTGTACATGTCGGAGCTGTTGGGACGGACGGACCCACAATGCATTTCGCGAAAGCTCCATTCAAAGCCAATGAGATCCGTCGACGGACGTGTACAGCCTGAAACAGCCGTTAATGTTGGATCCTTACTTACGAGATCTTAGTGAGTCAAGCTAAGATCTTATAAGGAGGCCAAGCAGATGGAGCTATTAAAGGTCTAGTCAGTGTCTTCATCACTTTTACAACATTCCCAACTCGACTTTCCCTCATGGCCACTATGCAAATTTCAATCTTATACACTGTTATGGCGATGAATGGACATAGTTATTGAGATGTTATGGGCATCTGTGCTTATGGAAGATGGTTTTGAAACATGTCAAAACATCAATGGCATTAACTTAAGAAATATATTGTAAACACATCAGCACATAGTCAACAACCCAAACAGCGCCATCAAGTGGTCTACAGAAAAAACAAACAAACAAACAAACAAACAAACAAACAAACAAAAAAACACTGCTATGTAACACCTACCAGGGCAGAGCACTGACTCCATCTGATCAATGAACTCATCCGCCACCAGGTCAGCAAAGCGCTTCATGGGAATGACGTTGCCTTCTTTGGCTTTGTTCATGCTAGCTGCAGGGCCAGGGCCGTTTTTCTTGCAAGCGATGGAGTTGAGGTTCTCATTGTCCTCGGGGACGTCGAACATGTCGCCGATGCCAATGGCATTGACATTGACGTCCCTGTCCTGGTGACACAGGTAAGTGAGGAGCTGGTCGTTGTCACGTGGGTCGAATCGGCCGTCGGTGATCACTACCACAGACACCTTGGCCTTGCTGCGCTTGCTGTCACGGATGAGGTTGTCATAAGCGAATTTAAGAGCAGATGGAGTGAAGGTTCCACCAGCAATCCACTCCAGCTTCTTGACTGCATCTTTGAAGGCGGACAGGGAGTCGATTCTTGAGTCATTGAGGTTGATGGCCTGGAATGTTCCACTGTGACTGTACTGCACCACACCAACACGGGTTCCTGTGAAAGTGATGAATGGTACAAGTGAAAAAAAGATAGACTATCGTTAAGTCAAGATGTCAGGTACACTGGAACTGTCGACATGCAGACTACATATTACCTACGTACCTACCCACAGTAGCCTATATTTGAGATGTATGTAACTTTACGTACAATTAACGTTAATCTTTTTTTCCTCAGTGTGGGCAGTCTGACCATGTACTACAAGCAGAGAGTTCTCAAGGGAGAGAGGAATGAAATACTCCATTTCCAGCTATAGTAATGGTCTAATGGCTATACAATATCCTATATAACAATAATCACAAAAGATAAAGGTTGAATTAATAGTCAATAATGTCATCCTGGTATATCAAATAATTGCAAATAGCTTATTGTTTCATCCTTAACACACATTAAATGTTTTTAGATACGTGCATTACATCATGCAGTATTGTTGGGCTATTCTCAAACAATATTACATAGCATAACAGTAATTTATCCGCTTATTTCCTCTTGTTGCATATACAGGTATGGACAGTTAGCTGACAACTGGGATTTTACCTGTCTGTGAGCTAGGGTCTTTAGCAATGGAGCCCAATCTGTTGATGGTGTTGATGACAAAGTTCTTCTCCAAGGTAAAGTTGGTGAGGCCCACACTCTCAGAGCTGTCAATCACAAAGACGATATCCAGAGCACCGCACCTCTTCTCGCAGTCTGAGGAAAGATGAGCACACAGATATATCAATTTATTCATACACTCTTTTGATATACTGTAGGAGATAAAATTTTATCAAATTACCAGCAAATAACTTGATGGCAGCTAATGAGAGATTTTATGTTAAGTAGGGGAATATTTTCGACTCTAAAATAATGAATTTCTATAATTAAAAACAGTAGTGTTTTTTGGAAGGGCATTGAGTGATACTATGCCAATGAAAATTCCATGGATCTATTGTATCTATTGTCTATTGCAGCCCATCGGCAGCATTGAACAGTCACTGTGGTTACCACAAACTTACCACAGCAACCGCATGTCTCCCGAACGTAGCTCATGACATCACATTCCTGGAGGAAAGAGCATAGAATAAGTCACTGTAGCGATGGTGAGGTTTTGATTAAACCTTTCACAACAACAACATTGATAAATGTGCTTACTGTCAGGCCAGGATCACCCTCAGGACCAGGATCGCCCTGAAGTTACAAAGAGAAAAACGAAGAAAACAATAAATAAGCACACCAGTAGAAACGCCACAGTCCAAACATGTCACTGACCTATCCAAGTTATCCAGCTTGAGTCAAAACACAATTAGTTCACAATTAGTAGTAAAGACTGGGAGACTACCGACTGTCTTCATTGGGCTTCATTCACCAAATATTCTTACTGTAATTCCCACTTACACAGTTTTTAAGAAAATTTGTTTTCACTAATGTAGGTTTTTAAATGGTATTTAATTTAGAATAAATTTCAGAAGATTCTTAAGAAGATAATGGTGAATGAGGCTCATTGATCTTACAGTAACACCTGTGACGCAAACATGAGTTGTGGTCTTTGGATTTAAGACACTGAAAATCAGACACTGCTTTGGTTGTGGATGTTCTTGAGGGACAGTAACTTACGATTCGTCCAATATCTCCTCGAGAGCCTCTTGGTCCGGGCTCTCCTGCGGGTCCAGGCTCTCCCTAGATGGCATACAGACATTTATTGAAATGCAGGTGGTAATCAATCATTCATGTTGCTTCTCTTATGCAATACTTATCTAATGTTAAAAAAATAATCTAATCTTTTCTGATCAAATAGACAAAATGAACAATCCACTCCACTCTTATCGGATACTGACAATGATTGCTAGGAAAGATTACTAAAAATAAGTCTTATAGTAAAAATGGTGGTGCTCACATCATCCCCAATAGGTCCCTTTGGACCAGGTTCCCCTTTAGCTCCGCAGTCTCCTCTGCTGCCTCTGGGCCCAGGGTTTCCTTTCTCACCCGTTGAACCCTGTGGAGATGTGGAAAGGCTACATTCATATTCAACAGTACAAGTACAAGGCATAGCACAAGCTTTTAATGCTTAGCCCTGTAAAAGGTGGATGCACACACATATACTGTATACTGTACAAATTTCTCAATGCTGTATGAAAGTTGACCAATTTCAATTATTTTCAATTATTAGGTGTATTCTGGTCCATAGCCATGTTGTGTGAGTTTGCCGAGCTAGCAGCAGCAATGCTATTTGTCTGATGTTGTGCCAAACTGTCTTGTTCTTATCCCTACCAACAGCACTCTGTGACCTTGAACAACAGGGATATGAGTTGAATTGGGCTGAGATAAAACAATACTGTTTCCTGTTCTGTTGTTATGGCTGACCCTAATTTAGGGGTCAAAGCCTGTAGAATCAGTCTTGTTTTCAGGTAAGGAAGGAAGCGAGCTTTTCATACAGTACCTTGTCGCCTCTACTTCCTGGATAGCTGAAGCCAGGTCTGCCAGCATCACCCTGATGGAAAAATGAGCATAAACAAAACAGCATAAACAAAAACAATTTCTGCTAAAGTTTACCAGATGTCCAACTAAAAACTAACACACACCAGACACAACTGATTTTCAAGTAGTGACATTGCAACTGCTAAAAAACAAGCATACTGACTAATTCAAACAGTGATTAGCTGATCTTTCATATGACATTTTGGAGGACAAGTAGAGGACAGCTTCCTCTGAGTTTAATTTTTAGAAGTAAATATGTTTATCTGATAAATTCATACATTTCAAAAAGAATGTGAATAAAAAAAAAAATAACTTCAGAGACTGCTGGAGACCATGATGCCCTTGTGAGGAGAGTCTGACCCACAAGCACGTTTTAAGGCATGAAATGCACCCACCTTGGGCCCAGGGGGGCCGGGATCTCCTCTAGGTCCAACATCACCAGGATCACCACGGCTACCCTGTTAAACCGCAACATTTTAGTATTTTAATGACCATAATACCACAAAAAAAAAAAAAAAAAAAACATTTTGGGAGTATTTTTTTGTGTTCTCTCTGACAAGACAGTCAAGATCCATTCCATTGAATACAGCACTGCCTTTCTCTTTTCTTTCTTGAATTAACTACATACTACCTATCTTAGCTTGTCGTTCAATACCATGTAACGTACAATGAATTAAAGTACAGTTTATGTCAGTCCCGAAACACTATTTTTATTTATAAAATAATTTCCTTTTTTAATTCTGAGGAGGTTTTGGAGTTCTTCCGTACTCACATTGATCCCGGGCTCTCCTAATGCCCCTGGTGGGCCCCTTGGTCCTGGTAAACCATTGTCTCCCTACAAGGAAATAAAAAACAAGACAACATTCAACAATCTTTCCTTCATGGTGAACATACGGATACAAACTAGCCTGGGCAAGCTGGCGGAAGTATGCGGTAAATCATCACACCTCTAGCCTTAACAATACTTAAGAAATCTTCAAACCGCAGATCTTTGCGTATCACCACAACTATTGAAAGAAATTTGTTAACAGATGTATGAGAGTGATATAATTGCACAACTCAACAAATGTAATGCCCTATACTGACACCTGCTGGTAGAGAAAGCTATTTAGTACTGATGGAGGATTTCTAACAGATTGTCAGACATTTTAAATCCACAGAGCTAACTGTATACCAGACATGCTGATTTAGCAAGATCTGTGTGAACATTTGAAGAGAAATATAAGATGGTCCTGCCTGAGTTTTTCTGTCTCACACACCTTAACACCAATGAGTGTTATTCTAAGTACTAACATTTACATGTATGCACTTATTAAATTCATTTATTCAAGACACATATATTCAAAACAACTTACATTTGTCAATTAGCTTCAAGGGATGTGCTCCCATTAGCTGAGCCCTTGCCTTACTCAAGGGCACAGTAGTGGCTGCTATTTTTCAGGCTATATTATGCAATTTCGTTTATGCCACAATTTATTCCCATAACTGGGAATGTTTGTTCCCATAACTGAATTTCTGCTTCAGTATAACACATACCTTGGATCCCTTGGTTCCAGATTCACCTGGTAAACCTCTAGTTCCCTCCTGTCCAGCTTCACCCTGGACAAAAGACATGATACAGTGTGCATTACGATTTGGAAGGACTGCTATTAGCGATACACCTCTGATGGAGGTATTTAACGATCAGGGTGCTCATTAAGGTGAGATATTTTAACAATACCTTCTCTCCCTTGGGTCCGGGAGGTCCTGTACTTCCCTTTGGTCCGTAGTCTCCTCTTCTCCCCTATGGACAGGAAGTAAACAACATCAGTGGGCCTACTTGTTATAGGTCATCACAACCCAATAGAAATGTATTAAAAATATATATTTAATAAAGCTCCTTACAGGTTCTCCTCTTCGTCCTGGTCCGCCATCCCTGCCCTAAAGAACACATAGAGATTCATTAACAATAAAAATGGACACTGCCTCAGTTACAGTTCAACCATTACACTTTCATGCATGCAGTCGTTGACATGCTATTATGTATTTATTTTCTATGTATGCACATGGGGAATGAAATGCTTATTTTGACATAAATGAGGGGGTAATACTCACATTAGGCCCTTTGGTTCCAGGTTCCCCAGGGGAGCCTGCATTTCCTCGTTCTCCCTGCAGGGGGCAAAATAGTGCATTAATGAAGGTTTTTGGAACTGATTCTTTTTTACATCAATGTTAATTTAATCACACAAATGTCCTTTGCCAATCATACGTCTAAAACTGACAGAAAAAAAAAGAAACTAGCACATGATTAATCTGACACATAGTCACTGAATACTGAATACAGTTGCAAACATGTGACTTTAATAAAACGTCTTGAAGTTTTTAACAGAATTCAAATGCCCCCATGCCTTTAATGCCCCCATGCTTTCTATGTACATCTCAAACATTTTATGAATGCAGCTTAGAGGGAAAAGGTGCACTTGACCTAACACTGGACCTGATCTCAAAAAGAGCCAGATCTTATGCAACACAGACTAACACAGACAAACATCACTTCCTGTGACATACCTTAAGTCCAGCATCTCCTGGTGGGCCTGCAGGCCCTGATCTTCCTGGACGACCTGGGTCTCCCTACAAGGAAAGACAATCAGTTACAACTGGACTGCACTGGCACACCTGCAGTAAAAGAAATGACCTGGAGCTGCGTATATCCTCAGCATAGTCAATCAATGTCTCCATATCCTCAGCACAACCAATGTCTCCCCTAGGGAACCCAACCCCAGTTTGCAAATATATTATCAATCTTTCATTCTATGTTCATGTAAATGTAGACTATAAGCTATGATATGTTATGCTGTTATGTTATTTTGCTTATTTATTTCATGTACAATACAGTGCAGTACAATACAATACAAATTACTGTATGTAAAATACTACTCTGGCTTTGTGTATCACTATGAAAAACCAAATTGAGGTTACCTTCTCTCCACGAACGCCTGGCAAACCAATGTCACCCACATCTCCAGGGTGCCCATCAGGTCCCTAAAAATACAAACCATGCTTCATTACACTCAGTCGTACACAAACAAAGTCAGTCCTCACACTTGTATTGGTATAGTATGTGTACTATTATCGGTATATTAGGTACTACTCAGAAGTCAGTATTGTTAGTGACCCAACTGAATTCCAGTCCAGTGTATCTATTCATGGGCAGCCAAGACACTGATCAAATGCACCTAACGGTGCTTGATTTGGCTACATTAAAGCATCTGCTGCGGTCATCATCTGCGGTCATAGATGCAGACAATCCACTGCAGACAGAGCTACAGTATATATAGACAGCAGGCACAAACGTAAAGCAAGGTGTATATACAGTTATAGCCCTACAAATATTATTATTCAAAATGTTTGGAGTCTCTGTGTTGTGTTGGGAGATTTGTGTTCTGGTGCATCGTCAGTAAAGGTCATGGGTTTAGCTGATTTTGAAATAAAGTTCCATGTTCTGTCATCTAAACCTATTTTACTATCTCTGTTACAGAGTTTTTACAGCTTTGCCCATGGAATCTGTATGTTTCAGTATCCATATGTGGCCATACTCAGGCATGGGGTCACACTGGAGTCAAAATTTTGGAATCGTGATAACTTTTTGGAATAACTTATTATGGAATGAAGAATACTGACAAGTCTAGACATACTGTACCTTGTCACCTGGGTCACCTTTACAACCAGGTGCACCTATCCGTCCGATTTTACCCTGTGCAGAGAGAGAGAGAGAGAGAGAGAGAAAGACAATTGAGTGAAGACCAACATGGTAACAGTAACTGAAATCAAAGCTCTAGTTTCTCTGTCTGAGTCAACTGATGACAACCCACCTTTTGTCCGTCTGTTCCATTTCTTCCAGGTAAACCACCAGCACCCTGCAATGATTTCACAGAGTCAAGTTAACAGAGTACCAAACTACAAAATAATTATACAAAGTAATATTTTATTAACTGTTTTTGCCATTTGAAAATCAGGATACAATACCTTCTTTCCTTGAGTGCCGATCTCACCCTGTAGACGTAAAACAGTGAATATATGTTATGGCTGATATATACTTTAACGTCATAAGACATTATACAGACATTATACAGAATAAGTTCATGTTGTCTGATAGCATTGAATAATAAGGAAGCTCACCTTTTCGCCTTTCAAGCCAGGCTCTCCCTAAAAGATAAATACAAATCAATTAATATTAACAATTTTCATGACGGAAATTACAGAAATATTTGTAATTTATTATTTTCCATTTCTTGTCAAATAAAGACTTACTTTAGGTCCAGGGTGGCCAATAGGACCTTCAATACCAGGATCACCCTGAGAAGAAATATCACAAAGAATTTATACTATTGAACAGAACAACAAGGAAATGTGCACTTAGAGAATACATAAATAACAAATCAATTATGTCCAGAATGGATATACTGCTACCAGGATTGTTGAGCGGCTTCAATATTTCTGAGGATTATTATCAAATTTAAAGGGCTGACTACTATGCAGTGTCATTGGAAAGTGGGAGTGTAGAACTGTGACTCACCTGACGACCTCTGTCACCTTTTGGCCCGGGGCTACCTTGGTCACCTTTGGCGCCCTGTCAAACCAAACAAACATAGACTCAGTCACTGAATTCTGATGGTGGTGTTGCATGTCTGAATCATCAACATGCAATGTTTTCCTCTATACTGCACATACAGTACAGTACAACACTTAGGAAATACTAAAACATGGCCCAACATTGTGGATCCAGGGAAACTCACTTTCTGTCCTCTGTGTCCTGGTGGACCTGGAGGTCCGTCTGTCTCCAGGCATCTCACGCTGTAGCACTGCAAGACAGACAGACAAGAGAGAAAAGTGAGTGAAGAAAGAGTGAGAAAGAAAGAGACTAATGTGTATGTCAGTTCTCAATGGATAAAATCAGTTAAAATGAATGGATGTAAATGTCATATACGTAAATGTCAGATTCCCCCCAAAAATGCATAAAGTCTAATCTAATAGTTTTAGTTGTAATGAGTCATGGCTATGGCGCATGACAAGCCTGTTTGATAATCAGGTTATGATGGAGTCACTTTTTCTTTAGACATGATTTTCTTTATCACATGATCTAGATCTTACCTCCTGATAGGCTTGGTGGAGCTGTGAGAGAAAAGACAAACAAACAGACAAATAAAACATTCAGAGTCAGTTGCAGTTTGGAAAAGTCCTCAACAAAAAACAAAAAAATTATAATGCATGTACACAGTATACATTCCAAGATGTTTGCATTGAAAGTGATCTCACCATGGCTTGAATGATGCGCTTGTAGGTGCTTTCACCAATCTGCACTCCGGATGGTGTGATGTTCACAGCCAGATAGTCGTTGCGGAACAACCCAACGGGCGAGTTGGCAATCTCCCGTAGACCAGCCTCATCAATGTTGCGCGATGCGGCCACTGAGAACAACCTGATGCCCATGTCTCTAGCATGCTCTGCTGCCTTCTTGATACCGCCACAAGGGTTGCCCGTCACGTGCCCGTCTGTGATGACCACGGCATACCGCAGGCTGGGCTCACCTGATAGTGCTGCTCGATTATGGGGAAAAAAATCATGATCACAATTATTTTGGTAAGTATTGAAATCAGAATTATACAAACAATTATTTTTGAGCAGTATTCCCGGAGTATATCCGTACAATACAACTTTCTCTGCCCATGTTGTCGATCAAACAGGGGCTGTCAAATAATCGTTTCAACTCGATTATTTGAGTTTGGATATCATTTGATTAAAAAATCATAGTAACAATATTCGATAATCGGTAATATCGATAATTTCGATATATTGCACAGCCCTACCTGCTTGCCTGATCTGCTCCGTCATGTTGGTGAGAGCACAGTCAATGTAGGTGCCCTTGCCCAGGTAGCGGATGCCCGGTCTACCTGGCGTGCCCCTAAGCCTGCCAAGGAAGTCATTCTTGTCCGTGATGGGGCTGAACATCTCCTGCGTCTGAGAGAAATGCAGTCCGCCGATCCTCCAGGTGATCTGCACCTGGCCACGGTACTCAACATCCTGCAGCTGCTGGACAAAGCGGTCAGTGAAGGTGCTGATGCTGGTCACTAGACTGCCGGGGGGAGGCTCCTGCAGGGCAATGGTCTCGGAGGTGTCGATGACAAAGTACAAGTGGAGAGGACATTCAGGCTTTTCTGAAGATACACACACACACACACACACACACACACACACACACACACACACACACACACACACACACGCACACAAGACAACAGCTTTTAGCAATATAATGACTTACATTGTAGATTTTTTAAATGATAAAAAAATCAAAAATCAAATTGTGCATGATTATGTTATCATAGACACTAGCTAATGTATTATTGTCAGCTCACAGTCTCTACTATAGCGCCCATAAAAAGACTTAAAAAAAAAACATTAAAATGAAAGTTTCAAGGTTTTTTTCTTTCCCTATGTCCCTCTAGGGACTCGGTACTCTGCTGCATTTTGGCAAGTGGGAACAACTTTGCATGTATTGATGTTGTTATTGCAGTCTGGAGCACACTTACTATGGCATTCTAAAGTCTGGCCTTGGGCATGCACTGTTGCCCCATAGAGGAGGCATAAAGCAAGGGCCTTCAACATCATCATCTTTCCCACCTTCTCCCTGGAACAAAAAAACAAAACAAGACATTTACTGACATTGACTGCTGAAACAGGCTCTTTCAGCGCACACAACCAGCAGTGTGAAAAACAACAACAAAAAAACAGAAAACCCTGTAAACCTTGCCATGTAGATTACCATAGTAGTTTGTGGTTAGCTTAAGTTAATATAACAGAACACAGAGTAAAACAAACAAACAAACAAAACAAAACAAAAATAAATTAAAGTAAAAAAACAAACAAACAAACAAAAAAACAAATGGAACTTGTTATGACTTGTAAAGATGGGTCCAGCACCCAATTGGTCCATTTCCCGACATTCCACATATAAAATCTGGATCTCGTCCAACACCCTCCTCCCTTCCAGCTTCTCCTGCCCCTAATAAGCTCAGTGAGTGTGGGATTCCCATGCATCCTGTTTGAAGTCCCAGAAAGGCTTTCCAAACCCTTTGCTTGACACCTACGCTAACCACACCAAGAAACATGTATAATGTCAGGCCAAACGAGATCTACTACAACAGTAATCAAATTGCAGAATAATTACCCAATAATTACAAAATTACAAAAGAGGCCTGTAAATGTAGCTACTGGTGGCAATAAAGCCATCTTATTTCAAAACCTTCTCATAAAGTACATCAATATTAGTCTTCATGCTAACTCTAGTGGGATAATGTGTAGGATGCAGTGAAGTGATATTTACAGACTGCAGCAATATCTGTAAACTATAGATGCACTCATTTTAGTGACACGTCTGGAGAAAACGGGGTTGTGCTTTGATAGCTGATTCATGCAATCAAAAATGGCCGACATCTGTAGACCTCAGGTAATGAGCTTTATTGCTCCATTTCCATTGCCTCAATCTTTAGAGCCTCCAAATACAAACACTGTCCTCTCCTCCATTATGTAATACCAGCTAGGAGCAACAGCTTGCAGATGCAGAATGTTACTTTATTTTTGACTGAAATGCTAACACGTAGATGATGTCTTTTTTGGCAACATCAGTATTATTTTTGTTCCCAGAGAAACCTTTGTCAAAAATAAGCAATCTTTTAAAGGGATATATCCATACTAGACCAGTGCAGAATTTCTCCACAAGCTTAGTGGTTCTGTAATCACTGTTCAAATCCCACGTGAAACCACAGTGTGGGAACTTGAGGGGGAAGAAATAACCACAATTATTTCTCAAAACAGCGATGACAGCATGTGTATAGAAACATACATGCAAAGGCTGTTGGATGATGAGTCAGTGTATTATTATTGCACATACAGTCCATCTCTATGCCTTTGCAAAGGTCTGTTAGGCTACAACTCTACAGACACCTCTAATAGGCCAAGATTTAAATATCTCTTCTGTCACCAAGGACTTTTTTCTGTTTTGCTTTTTTTGTATCTCTAGGCCTAATCTTCTTCAGAATTATAGTACTACAAAGAGTAAGCAGAGTGTATTATGATGGTGGTCCATTTTCAAAAAGGGACATCATTCAGTTTTTGCTGTAAAACTAGTGAACAAGCTAAAAGGTGTAAAAACCTTTTCAGAATCTTACAGGCACTACAAGTACATGTGAACAATGTCTGACAGCAAAACAGTAGCAATGTCATGTTATAACTAGGTTTTCTTTTCTTTCTTTTTTGACATGGTTTCCTACCCCACCCAGAACTACACAGATCCTTAATGGCTGGTGGGAATAAAACCACCCTTCATATGACTACATCATCCAAATTTACTTGGAGATGTTGCCAAAAGAAACTACCTGATAAAAAGGAGACCTCAAACAATGGCAAAATGTTTCCTCGTGTCCTTTTAACATATTTTACCTATTGCACTTACACTTGTCAGGTAGCATGCTAGCTTCATGGTGGATATATGATGGATTCTAAACTAGTTGCTACTGCCTGTTCATCTAATAGCTATTTCAGTGACCCTCCATCATGCTAAATATTTAATGATGGATTCCTTACTGTTCCTGTTTACATATCAACTTCCAATCAGTTAACCAGTTTATGAGTCAAATGACATGACATGTCTTTGTAGGATAAACATCATAATGAAATACATTTGTTTTGCCGTTAATTTATTTAGATTTAACTGTCTGTATACCATTACATTTTTTTTGTTGTCATCGAGTTACCCTTAGTTTTGAACTTCAATACTTCAGTCACCTCTAACACCCACAGGGCTAAACAGGAGTACTTTGGAACAAAATGACACATTTTTGTTTGCCAAATGCTCTACTCAAATATTTCAAACGCTAAATGCTCTACTAAAATATTTAACACAAGTGACAACTGCAAATCATGTCAGCACTCAACTTGAGGTGAAATTAGGGCATGTAGTCTATTCAATCCCCCATTAGCCAACTGGACAACAGTGAAACATTGCTCTCAGTATTAATGGGTTCAGCACTCTGGCAAAAATGACCAGATGTTTTGTCTGCAAAAGCTCTAACAGTGAACAACAACAACAACAACAAAAAAACATACAGTAAAACATACAACAATAGCACAAAACTTACAATACTGTGCCAACCACTAGTCTGTGTGGGTGAACACAGCCCCCCCCCCCCCCCCCCCATTATACAGGTCAATCTAAAGTCAAGCCAATGGGAGCCCATTTTGTGTGGCACTCAAAACCAATGGACCAATTACGGCATAGGGGCGGGCTATACATGATGCACAACCAATAATATTGTTCTATCCATGTTAAACCAAATGGATGTGTTTACAAGAAAATCGAAAGCTGTGCTTCACTTCCAAATGGATACAAGAGGTCAATGCATCATGCAACAAATGTAATGCACTGAATGCCATTTGGAAATGGGAAGTCACAGAGTCAATGACCTCTGAACTCTCTCTACATCTCAATTATTTGCAACCAAGATTCACCTATGACTATCAAACCACTAACCTCTTGGTAAAAAAGTGCATGATTGTTGCAATGGTCGTCATTTATTGACACCTTACTCTGTGAGCATGTACTGTAAAATGGCAAATGAAAATGGTTCCTCTGAAGATGTAATGTCATTGACATGTCAGACCAGCAGTAAGAAACTATAGACATTTAAGTAGAAGTGGATAGACCTAAAGTAAGCATCTTAAAAGCCTGTACAGTACTTTCATTATTTGATATGAGTGGTGCTTGCAAAGAGCAACACAGTAGCTGACTGAAGAACTGAAGAACAAAGAGACAGACATTTTCACAGGCAATGCAAGCATCTGGTTGCAGTAAATGCATATTTCCTAATTGCTCAGCAAAGTATAAAAGCTTTATAGAGGATGAAATGTTAGCAAAAAGTCTGAATGTTTGCAAAAATGTATGAAAATTTTGTAAAACGGTCTGAAACCAATCAAAAACTGTCCCTGCAACATGTGACTTCTGCTGTGTGAAAGTGCATCTTGTGATTACAAATTGTCCACCATTTTCATGTAGATTTTTAGTGGATCAAAACAAAGTGCAATATCAATGTTTCTTAAGAGGACCATCATTAAATCACTGCTTCATTACATTGTGTAATAGAAACACTGTGTTCCTGATTCGAAAACAGTACTTTTCAGAGATCCAAATGGACCAATCAGCTTGTTAAAAGTCCCTGTAGCCTTTCTAATGCAGACTATAGAGTTTAAGTGGTGCATCACATTAATTTCCATCTCATGGATTGATTCTCATCTTTGGGGGTCTCTTCACTTCTGACCTCATACCTTTCTTGAAGTAAACACAGCTGACATTCACCTTGTAATGCAATTCATTGTAATTGATCATTTTTCAACATAGGAAAAACCAAGTAGGCCTATGCAGAGAGTAGCATAGACAGTAGTGTATTTTAAAGTTGGCCATCTATTGGAGGGGCCACGCTTATTACAGCTGATGATTATAAAGGATGTAGTCTCTGTACCAGATGTTTCTCGTAACCTGGCAGATCAATGCGCGTGCCCTCTCCAGAATTGACAATTTACGCACTGAACACAAATAATTCAAATAAACCTAAAGTAAGAAATAAGCTGAAAAATAACATGGACTAGGGACCGCTGCAAGTTATCCACACCATCTCTGCAGTTTATTTATGGATTTTAAGTTTCTAGCCCTACCATGGGGGGCATCATTGGGTCCAAGGCCCCTGGCTGCATGCGCCCAACTCTGCATTAGTAGGAACATGCACAGCCTGCATTAATAGGAACATGTACAGCCTGTCAGCAAATGCGCGACTTAAAGTAAACTGCTATAACTATAGTAAGTCAGTCATTCCGAAGAAGACAACATGGCAGCACTGTGAAGCGTAAAAGACTTATTCACCCACGGAACGTTGATATTGCAGCATGAAAGATGTGCCGTACACAAACTTTAGACATAGTGGGAATTTATTCCTGTGGTTTGGTATAGAACCTGTTCTTTGACCGTGTCTTCATAAGTAGCCTACTCACTCAGCATAGACAACTTATGCAAAGACTAATTGTAAAACTCATGAAAACTCCTGCACACCCCTAGAATGCAAGATAAAGGAGGGAGTTTGAGCAGAGTTGATCCAATCCAGACTTTTGATAGCTGAACATCAGCAGTCATCATGCCACATTGTCTACGCTATAAAACTGTCCGAAACATTTTAAAAAGAAACAACTAGGACATAAATAAAACGTTTTCAGCATTGTTACGCACGAACTTTGAGACAACGTTATCAAATTAACAATATTTATAAAAATGTTAGAGAGCCGTGTCTCTGACCATCTCATACCCGTTTATAATCCGCAATCATCTACAATCATTACATGTTAGCCTACAGCTTTTAAATCTAGCTAAATTTGGTTTAGTCTACGCACAAACTTGTGCGTCTCGTTAACGGAAAGTATGCCCCCGAAGCAAACTAGTGATGGATTTTGTTGAACTTACCCGGATTTGAGAAGCGTTTAGGAACTTTTGGAGAGGTTAAACTCTATAATTGATTTTCATGAACGCATCACGGGGTAAAAGAAAAAGTCAGAATAGAATCCAGGGAAAGCAGGAGTGGTTGAGGTTGAGGCGTCCGCCGTAGCAGTCTCCTCTACGCTTCTCCCCTGAAACGTCCTTCGAGGAGAAGACTGGTCCCTCCTTTTGCAGAAGCGCCTACACTTTACGCGTGTTAATCATTTACGCATTAAACCACATGGGGGCGCTGTTAATCCATATGGGCGCCGTTTGTGATGCTGTATGCATTTGATTACATTGTATAGTTGCTCCAGATTCCTTTACCTACGTTGTGGCTTTAAAAGTTCAAACATATGTTTGACCATCCCTTGGGGTTGCCTTTGTGATTGCACCGAGTTGTGATCTCTGTTGGCATTAGCTAACATTCTTTTTGTGGATGAGGCATAGACCTAGGCTTAGTGCACAGCCATCCTAGCTGCATTGACATTTAGAACACGGATGTGGGCCTATTCAGTACAGATTAAAAGTATCAAACCGATTTTTTCATCAGGAAATGCAACCGTAAGTTACAGAATATTTCAAAACTCCACTCACACAGAATTTCCAAAAGAGGAGGATCTTCTTGGAGAAGCACTGAGATGAAATTCTCACTTAATCCAGAATGGTCACGAGTGACTGTGTGAGTAATGTCACATCTGGAAGATGTTTCATTGTAGTTACCATGATCTAGCGCTGTGTTGAGCAGTGACAGACACAGACTGCTAACAACTTGGGGTCACACACTGGTATGTAGCTAAGGACATAATGAAGAGACCTGCTACAGTCATAGGTGAGGTAAACACATTTACACAAACTCAAACTGGAATGACTCCATCATGGGAACTGGTAAATATTTAGAGTTTTGTCTACTGGGTCCCTCATTTCCACATCTGTAACTACAATAAATCATGTGTAAACATCGTGAGGGCGAAGGAAAATGTGACTTGGGGTCTTTTCTGCAGGTTGAGAATAGCACTGGCCAGAGTTGTGTTATGACACTCTCTGAGTAGAATGCTTTATTGGACTTGAAAGAAGTGCTGAGCACATTGGCCATCTGGTAGGACACCAAACTCCTTAGGAGTGTGAGACAATGTTGCAGTGTTGGGTTTTAGAGTGAGTCTGAATGCTCATGAGTAGTCTGATCCTCAGTAGCCTACAGCTTCTGAGAGACGGTAGCTTTTAAAGTTTTATGATTTGACTAAGATTTCTTTTTCTTTTTGGGCAGGGGTTCTTTCTCAGAATCATTATTTCCTTAAGAACAAGTATCAATCTTTTTGAGAAGTTGAGAAGGGTTTGAGGAATTAGTTAGGAGCAATGAATGCTAAAGTCATATTTCTGGATGTGACGTAAAATCCTTTTCTTACTCTGTTTTGTAGAACCAGCATGATGGAGCATCATCTCAGTTCGACCAATCATTGCCTCACACCTCTTGGTGGAACCCAGAGTGGAAAGGCCACAAATCACCGTTGCCATGGTGACAAACCAAAACAACATTGCTTCTCATGGAACACAGCCTAGTGTGTGATGATGCTGGGCCACTTAGCTCCTGTCGGGGTTCCACCGCGCCAATGAGTCATGCCCGCTCTCACAGCACCCATTAAAAACTCTCTCTCTCTCTCTCTCTCTCTCTCTCTCTCTCTCTCTCTCTCTCTCTCTCTCTCTTTCTCTCACGGTATCTTTCAAGCTACACTACTACTATTCACAGACACATGCTGAGCACAGATGGCTTTAAAAGAAAAGAACTTCACTCCCTCACCAGTCTCATTGATCCTTCATGATGATTATTTTAAGAGGCCGTTTAGTGTCTTGCCCTGTACATGTGTTTAAATATGATATTATATCGAGTTCAGAAACAGAAGTCAGGCAGTAACATGACATGAAAGATTTGATGCAGTAGACATGGCAACCCTCAAACCTCCCACCCCCCTCCCCACCCACACACACACACACACACACACACACACACACACACACACACACACACACACACACGTCTCAAGTTCCGCACAATGAGGAAGCAAATGGTATCTGTGTGCCATATGTGACTGCAAGCATTCATTTTTAGCATTTAGCTTACAGTATACCATTTAGCTTTGAGCTTGGCCTTATGTGTATGGGATTTGAGAGGGTGAAGAGAATGGGGGGGGGGAGGTATAGGACAGAGTGAAGGAAAGGGAGGAACGATAGCTCCCACATCCTCCCCTCAGCCATCGTGGAGTCTGAGAAAATCCCTTCATATAAGAATGAGGGAGGGGGGGGGGGTTACGTAAGACAACCAAGAAAGCCAGGAAAACTCTCCGTCTCCGTGCCTGTATGCGAGAGTGCAGAGGAACAGAGCTGTGTAAGACAGCAGTGGGGCTGTTAAAATGGTGTTGGTACCCCGAGGCATATTCCACAGGTCATAACACCGCCTTTTACTATAGCGTTTACCACTGGCATTTTATTCATCTCTCATTATGGTGCACAGTTTATGTTAAACTGGGCATCTAGAACGATGAAGATCCTGGCCATAGATGGAGGCTGGAGTCTGCCTACCAGCCGAGGATGCTGAATTGAATGTTACTGGGTGTAAGTGAGGCTATTTTATGATGCTGTTAAATAGATGAAAGTCCATGGGTGCTAGTTTGGACAATGGGCTTGGTTGAGCCCCAGTAGGAGGTCTGCTGTTTAAATGCTGGGGTGGCATGTACAGTAAACACACTCAGTGAGAATGCAGACAGACACAGATGCACACACACACACACACACACACACACACACACACACACACTCTCTCTCTCTCTCTCTCTCTCTCTCTCTCTCTCTCTCTCTCTCTCTCACACACACACACACACACACACACACACACACACACACACACACACACACACACACACACCACATGCCTGTAGCTCATAGCCTTGCTTTACATGTTCTCAGCTGAAAGTCATTAAGTCATCTTTTTTTCAATTGCTTAAACACTAAATAACACAAGTTTTCTTCAGTTCGAAAAACCTTACACCAGAACGCACCAAACAAAAACACTACACACAATGCACAGTACACAAACATATCCCCTGCAGGTTAAAGCATTAGCCAAGAACAAATGTCACGCTCCCAGATATTTTTTTAATGTTTAAACTTTTGTTTGTCATAGAAATGAAAGTAAATAATATATGTTTTTGCCAAGTTTGTTTATTTATTTATTTGCGTTTGTGTGTTTGACAGGGCTGTCCACAGAGCACTGTTACTGTAACCTTCTATGTTGTGTGTTTCTCAGTATAGGAAATACCAAGTACCCTGGTGGCACGGCACTGGAAATGATCATAGACTCCAGTGCATTGTCTTTGTCTTTCACAGTGAGTTACTTCAATGCAAAACCAAAGCAGAACCCTTGCTCACCACAATGCTCTTTCTTTCTGTTCTGCCAGCTGAACCATAGCTGTCTTGTTCTGTTTTGGTTGGATTTCTTCCATTTTGTTTTTAGGGAACGGATTCTGTTTGGACTTGGTTGTCTTTGGGTATACTTTATATCTCTCTTTTTTTGCCTTGTGAAGTGATGACATTGCCCACAGCCCTGTTTCCTAACATCAAGCCGAAGAGAGGAAAGAACAGCGTTTTTCAGATGTGAATGAAAGTGAACATTAGCCATGACTTTTGCTTCTTCTCTTCTCTTCCTCCTTCTCCATTCTCTCTCTTTCTATGTCTTGTGCTCCTTCTGCTGTCTCTGTTTTTTCTCTCTCCCCCTCGTTCTTTCTTTCTCTTGGCGAGGGGTGTATATTTCCTTAAAAAGAGAGAGAGAGTTGAGGGGGTGGGTGGGGGTGGGGGGTACTGTGTCTCTGGGGCCCTAACTGTGACTCATTTTGAAGGAATGGCTCTGCCCCCCCCCCCCTCTCTCTCTCTCTCTCTCTCTCTCTCTCTCTCTTTCTCTCTCTGTGTCCAGAGTGTGGCCACACTCAGTCCTGCAGAGCAGCAAGAAAATCATCCAGAACCTTCAGTGCTCCTTTGCGCCATCATCCCTCATCATCTTATTCCTAGCCAAACCAAACGGTGAGTCATCCCTGCACACCCAACAAGTAGCAGTGGCCTCCGACTTCAGCACAACACAATGCCCCTCAGAGTTTGACCTCCTACTTTCAATTGCACAGCATGATAAATGATGATACAAGTAATTTCTCCCAACATGAAATGAACAGCATGTGACTGAGTCTTCTGCACTACTGTCTGAATCCTAGTGTCTCTACTACTAACCCTGAGCCATGAACCTACTGAGGAGTAGCATTAACGTGTCATTCAGTCATTTAATCAGAGAGTCAGTTAATGGCAGTTTAGTCTTTTAGGGTTAAGAGTTTAGGGCTGGGGGTGGGCATTGGGACTCAACCAGTAAAATTAGACCGTAACCCATTAAAGGTGCTCTCCTGGGGGATGGTGTTTAGGGGTAGAAAAAAAGATCAGTTACAACCAAATGTTGCTTTGCCAAGCCTTTAAGCCCTCCGCTCCAAAAAGTCGTGGGAACACTTCATCAAGGCAAACCCTTATTTCCATGATGACTTACCACATGGCGCATACACATCTTCCATTTCATGGCTTGAAATACTGTAATACAGAGATGAGAGTGGGTAACAGTGAACTGCATCTCATTCAAGAGGATCTCTGGTTGAAATGCCGCCACTCCAACAATTAGACATCAATGTCTGAGTGGCAGTATGTCAGAATGGCAGCATGGAAAAAAAGGATGAAATTATTTTAGTTGTCACTTAAAGGGTCTGAAAACACATGGACATGTGCAGACTACAGTTGTTAGAGACACTTATGAGTTTAGGCCAAAAATAAACATTAAGACTTTTATGTTTGCAGGCAAACCTGGTGACTTTATTGGTGGTCTTGCTTGTGACTAAGAACTTTAACCTCCTTAGTGCAAATATTTAGACGTGTCATTAACAACATTTGCACTTGAGAAGACAACGTTTTCTCCACCTAAGGGACATGCTTCAGGCTTGAGCAAAACACATTCATGCCTTGAATGGATATTTGTATGCTTGTTGATGCAAGCGACTTTTGGCTTTTGTTATTTTTTAAGTGACAAACGAAACCACATGTAGTGTTAGTGAAGTATTTGGATGTGGGCGAAAAGAATTCGTTTGGTCTCAAATCTCCTCTTCAGAATGTCTATGAAGTCTTAGACTTCAAGCATCTCACGACTTACCAATGGGGACAGTTTCTCTTTGCAGCAATGTAGTGGAGAACATTGTGACGTAATGCTGTATTGTAAGGTTGCGTTACAGTACACTAAATCTGAATCAGCGCCGTCTGTGCGTGTAAGTGAAGAACATGAACGCAGCTGGAGAGCCCCAGCGTCTTGTCTCCTGACGTCTCACTGTATTTCTTTGGCATGCTTTGCAGACTCGCTCTCAATTCTCTCGAGCCATTTTCTCCAACATTCCGGTTCTTTCTTTCAAAGGCAGTGTGACAGAGCTCATTGGACAACATGTACTGTAAGCCAGGGCAGCGTTTGTCAGGCACATAAGCAAAACCCGGTCCACGGGCCCCAAGTTGACAGCACCTGAAACCCATATGTGGATGAGGTTTATTTTCAAAGGACGAGGCCAGCTTTCACCAAGGCTCCGTTTGCAAATACAGTACAGTACATCAAACAGCACTCGTCTTGCATGTTCTTCACTGAATGGTGAATGTAAAGACAGCAATGGATTTGGGGCTTTCAACATGTGCGTGCATAATCCCCCCCCCCCCCTCCCCCTCCACCCTCACCCACCCACCTACTCTCCAACCATGACCACCGTCACCACAACCCCACCCTACCTTTCCAGTGAAATCCCCATGACATTTCCCCAAACCCAGAAAATCGAATGATGCAAAGATCCCACTCGCCCCTCTCTCTCTCCATCCCACCCCACACCCTTGCACCACATCATGCTACAGGAGCAATGCACACTGGGACTCTTTCATTGCCCAAGGGGGTTATGGGTCTAGAAGGGGGAAAGATTGTCTCACTAGCCACCCAAAACAGCGTAGTCACCGGGGCGGCCACCGAGGAGAGAAGAGCCGGCTTTTTGTGAGGAAGAGTAAGGCCCTAGCTGTAGGGGAACCATGAGCTGCTCCTTCCATTCAGTCATTTTTGTGTAAATATGCTGCTGCTGCTGCTGCTGTGGTCATTTCGACCTCTGCCCAAACCAAACCCCACCTTGTACCACCACCACCAGCCTCTCTCTCTCTCTCTCTCTCTCTCTCTCTCTCTCTCTCTCTCTCTCTCTCTCTCTCTCTCTCTCTCTCACTCACTCTGGGTATGGAGACCAACACTCCAACCCATGCAAACCAAGAGACGTTGGCTTTTGCGGATGTGGAAAAGTATGAGTTGTGAGGGGTGGGAGTTGCTCAGCTGTGGCACGCACGTTGATCAGTGTTGTGTGTGTTTTGGAGTCACAATGTCCATCACTGCTTTTGGTTGCCTTGGAAAACTACTGGTGGCTTGGGCATGGGCTTCAATGGGGAAGAGTTGGGTAAGAATTAATGAAATGAACTGTTTGAACTGTGTGCTTTATAAACATACAGTGAGTTTTTCCTCTTATTGCAAGTTCTTATTTCCAGTAATTCCCTGAGACTGAGGGCTATTCAAGCCCATTAATTTTGCTCTGTATGTTGCAGTACTGAGTAGTCTACTCTGTTGGGACAACTGGTAACAGGAAAGAATGTAATTAGAATTTGAATCTGGCATTTTCAATGAGATATAAACTACATATCAGTTGGATTAAAGCCTGAAACAACAAGTTTGGCTTTTCATCACAAGTGATAAAAGACATGTTTAGCATTCGTGTCAGGACTCCTGTGAGCTATCTGCCTGTGTGTGCAGTCATGCTGAATAAAATCAGTGAAAGCCGTGGATATCCTCCATCTCCTCCTCTCTGTTGTTTCATCTCTGCCGCTGAGCTCACGCTGTACGCTGGTCACCGTCCTGTACGGCCTTTCCTGTCTCAGAGCTCTCGCTTTCTCTCTCTCTCTCTCTCTCGTTCTCGCACTCTGCTCCTCTCATCCATAATCCAGCGCCATGTGCACATATCCCCATCGTCCCGGCTCCGGAATCTGCTCCAGATGTCGGGCCTTTCGCTCTCTCCAGAGCCAGGCCAGCTGGGAGTCATTAAGCCTGGCCACGCTTTGCCAACAGCCCCTTCCCCAAGACTCTCTCTCTCTCTCTCCATCTCTCTCTCTCACCCTCCCTCTCTCACTCACCTCCTCTCCCTCTCCCTCCCTCTCTCTCCCTTCTTCTGCTCATTTGGCTTCATGGACAAACACAGGCAGAGTTTCCATTGCCTGGGCCACGGGTGGGTGGTTCTTGGGAGGCGGGTCGGACTCAGGTTGGGTGGCTCTTTTGGAGCTGGGGGTGTAGGGTGGGGTGGGGAGGTTTGTCAGCCCTGTGCCCCACAACCTCACCCGTGAAATATCTCTCTGTGCCAACCTCCATGCCAAGCAGCTGGGTAATGTTAGTAATCATTTTCAATTTCACACCCTAATAGCACATATTATTTTCACCTCACAAGACAAGAGTTTACAACTGCTGCACCAAACATCCATCAAATGAATCACATCAGGCTGTGATGTTGACAGTACTTGCACTTTCAGTCTAATGTAATGTCAGCTAATGACAAAATACAGCCATGTTGGCATATCATCTTTTAACAATCGCCACCCAAAATTGGATAATGAAAACTTTTTTGATAATGTTTTCATGTCGAGCTGTAAGAAAAGAAAGGATTACAGGTCAGGTTGACACAACAGCTACCACCGACATGGCCAGGATTCACCTCAGTGTGTGGGAGGAGATTTAGTGTAATTAAAACCAGGCTATGCTGTCTCACTCCCTTTTGCTTTGCACATCACATAGAAGAATAAATCAGAGAAGAAAGAAAAGATCTTGAGATTCTTTGGCGAGGAGAACGAGGGTATATTTATATATATTTATTTATATAGGTCTACATATATGGAATGGAATTTTTGTCTGCAATCAATGGGCCATTCACCAATACCAAATTTGATTCCTTTTCACTGTAAAAGGTTATGTGATATTTTCTGACTGCAGAAAAGACAAAAATGTAATCTGTTATTTAGATAACTGCTCAAGGGTCAAGTGCTCTTCAGTGTGGGTGCATTTATTTTGACATACAAACATACCAGATAAGAAAACATTGGTATGAACACAATCTTCTTGAAAAATGCATAAATGGAGTTTAAGAACAACTTTCTTCCTAAGAGCTGTTAGCCTAGTGAATGAGGCTATGCCTTTAAGATAAGACTCTGCCTT
This sequence comes from Sardinella longiceps, assembly GCA_027497455.2. NCBI lineage: Eukaryota > Metazoa > Chordata > Actinopteri > Clupeiformes > Clupeidae > Sardinella > Sardinella longiceps. Next base: position 11,467,863 of record JAODXP020000031.1, read on the forward strand.
CTCTCTGGCATCTCTCCTCAACTATATGTGTTCTCTCTGCCAGTTGTGAGGAATTGCCTGCAGGTCCGCAGGCTTTATTTGATACGACATATTTGAAGATTCTAAACATTTTAGCCTCTTTTTCTGTATCAACAAGTATCTATCAAATCCCAGAGAATTTAGTTTAACACTGTAAGCCTACCCCTTTTCTCCGTTCCTTTCTTTCAAACTCTGAATCGAGGAAATTGTGTTTTTGTTTAATCCCAGGTGTTTGCCAGACTTCTTGGGAGCTTGCTTGTTCTGGAAGTGCAGTCAGATTTCTCTAGAAATTTCTGAAGAAAATTTGTCTGAGACAGATGCTTTGCAGGCCATTCATTATGTTATGGATGGATCGCCAGCAAACCATGAACATATGACATACCTAAAGTGGTTTTGGTGGGAGAGGAGGTTTCAGGTCACGGATGAGATGCATGCTGGGGGACCAGTGTTGTAGTGGTGAGAGGTGGTAAACGATATGGCAAAGTGGGCCGCCCACAATATACAGAATTCAGTGTTTAAAAAGACACGCAGAACATGTTTGATGAAGGAAGATTATTACTGTGGTATTACATTTTTAAATTACTGTATATAAAGCACTTGTATTTGGTGCATGATATGTAATAAGAGGTGGATAAACTCTATCCACCTCTAAAATAATAATAAAAAAATTTCCAGAATGTGAGAGGTGGGTAAACTGTGTTTACTTACATCTAGCCAACACTATATCCATGTGTGGGTCCCTCTCTCTGCATGCTGTGGTATCCTCTGGTATTTGCCAACAGCTAATCAGTTAGCTAAATTAGAACTATAGAAGAACTAGAATTAGAAGAAATTAGAAGTTTGTTACAACCCTTATGAAAAGCAGTGTTTGCTTCGAAAGGATTACAGCCAACATGCTCACAATTCACCTCTACACTTATGAAGAGATCAGGAAGTACTGTCATTTTTTGATACCTGTTTCATCTTATTCCTTCATAATGATTTTCTTTCCTCACTCATGACAATTATATTGAACTGTGTGTGTGTGTGTGTGTGTGTGTGTGTGTGTGTTTCTTTCTGTGTGTGTGTGTGTGTGTGTGTGTGTGTGTGTGTGTGTGAGTCACTGTGGGTAAGTTACTTTGGAAGTGTAATGTGTTGCAATTACCCAATCGAAAATGTAGTAGCAGTTAAACTAATTAGATTTACTTCATTTTTTATTACGTATTTTCTCAATTGTTAACCATTCGTGTGAAAACAGGCAGGGTTAAGCTTCACTTATTATTCAACACTGACTGCTGCCAAAATCCTTTAAACCTCCTCAACACAGCCACAGTAGAGTCAGAGTTAACAATGGCGTGAGTGTGAGTGTGAGTGTGAGTGCACAACCATTGCAACCCTTTACAGTTAATAATCTTCACACAGTTTCTGAGGAACTGCCGGTAGCTCAGCTGTTTCTCCTTCTGCATCAACAATTAGCTCTGCAATTCCAGGGAATTTGATCTAACACTATCCCCTTTAGTCCGTCCCATCTCTCAGACTTTGGTGGGAGGAAATTGTGTTTTTTTGTTAACCACAGATGCTTACCAGGCATTGGGGACCTTGTCTGTTTTTGAGGTGCAGGAAGACTTCTTAGGAAATTTCTTGAGAAATTTGTTTGATTTTAACATTTTGCAGGCCATTTATGACATAACTCCCCTGCGACCCACAGTCACATCCCTAAAAAGAAGAAGAAGAAAAAAATCCCACAAAAAAAATAAAATAAAATAAAATAAAATAAATTACTGCAACATAACAAGTGAAATCTGTGGCTTAGCATGAGTTGCAGTGCTAGGGGATAGCAGAGCAGTTGGAAGACACAGTAATGCTGGCCTCAGTGTCAATCCTCTGAGCAATCTGCGAGAAGCTTTAAAAAGTCTGGGACAAGACGTAACATTTTGTCGAGACATGCAGTCGTGTTAAGTGCTTTGTTTACTGGGATAAAGACAGTGGAGTCTTTGGTAAATCACCATTAAAAAAAAGCTGTAGCCGTAAAGCCTTCGCCTTACTGGAGGCGATGCTGCATCATACAAGCAAAGTGTAGCCATATGTTATCTGTTTTCACTTGGTCCAGATCACCGTTCATTTCCCCTGAACTTTTCCGCGGGAGAGACGGAAATGAAGCATTGATATCTCTTGCTTGTGGGACAACAGTCAGATAGTGTATGTAGTTGATTTTTATATTTTTATATTATCATAGTATCTCTTCAAAGACACCTTGTGGAACTCCCATTTATTTCTGAATGGAGACTAAACACAGATAAGAGTTTTCCAACACTGTTTACAATGAGGACAGTGAATGCCACAGACATGGCAGAAAATGGGAACTGAGTTATGATAACATGATAACATATTTGAGCCTGTTATGTATTTATTAATTAACTAATTATCATGGTTTATTATTTGTTTATTGATCCTGGCAAGCAGGGCCACCACATTACACTGAGGAAAGAAACTGTGGCTGACATATAGGGAGCCACAAGGGACAATCAGACAAAAAAAGGTCTTTGGCTTATTTCCAGAACCTTCACAGATGCAGCTTACAGAATGTCAGGATAAAGTATAGAAGTTTAAACTTTTTGGCTGCTTGCCTGAGGACAGAGAGGAGAGATAAGAGGGGGACTGGGAAACCACAGTAGAGTGCTTGCGTAAGGTTTGAAAAGTATGGAAACTTGAAATACTATTTTGTACATCTTGAAAAGTTTGGAAATGTGTGTTTCTGATTGAGTCAGAAATGTAAATGTTGGGGAAGTATTGTGTGTCTATTGTGTGTATTCTGTGTGCTGGGGTAGCTGGTGGCAGTAAGTGGTCAATCCTCACAACCCTAACCTTGAGGACGCTTCTAACCACTGAATTGGAAGCCTGGGATTTCCAGCTCAGGTTGGAGTCTTTGACTCCCATGCTATGGGTTTATTGTAGTTAATATGGTGGTGGGTTCAAGCCCCTTGAGCGGTGAAACTGACCTTGGCTACACCAGTCTGTCCTTCAGGGTGAATACAGTATCCTATTCTGAATGACAATACATGCTTATTCCTCAAGAATAATACTCTTCCTCTCTGAATCAATCAACATTGACTTAAAGGTTGCTAGAGGCAGAGTATGGTAAATGGACTGTATTTATATAGCGCTTTTCTACTCTATACGAGCACTCAAAGCGCTTTACAATGTATACCGCACATTCACCCATTCACACACCGGTGGCAGAGGCAACCATGCAAGGCACCGGGAGCAATCTGGTGTTAGGCATCTTGCTCAAGGACACCTCGATGGGGTCAGGCGGAGTGGGGCTCGAACCTGCAACCCTTCGGTTGCCGAACGGCACCTCTACCAACTGTGCCACCACCGCACCGTATGTTAAACAGTTTCTGTCAGTATGAACTATGCACAATAGTCAGATTTGAAACCATTGTGTGTCGTAAAGATGGTTGTGTTTTGCTTTCAGCCAGAGAAATGTCTCTCTGTCTACTCATAACACACACACACACACACACACACACACACACACACACACACACACACACACACACACACACACACACACACACACACACACACACACACACATTAATACAGAAATGGTGTCACTTCCATGATTATACATGATTAACGACTAAGTGAAACTGCTGCTGCTATGAAGCAATCAGTGAGTGAGTGGTCCCACCCAACAGACTACTCAAACTTGGATAGCCTTTATTCGAGTGCTTTACAAATCATGCAGACTCCTGTAGCTCACTTGTCTTCATTAGGGAAAATTAAGTCAGTGAATTGAATTAGCCCTGGTAGGAGCTGAATCATGCTGTCCAGTTGGATGTGGACACACAATGAAAACAGAGGAAAGACTCCAGTTGAATGATTACTTTTATTGATGAGTGATCTGATCAAATTGCAATACAAGGGCAGTAGTAACCAAACATTGAGCCATTAAGAGGAATAAAATCATTAGCCTAGATGATACTATGTTTTAGTTGCAATGAAGACATATGCTGATTGGAGACAATTCTTTGGTAATATGTTTTCATTAATTAATATACATTTTGTCATAGAAGCTGAGAATAAAATTTAGACCTACAACTTCTTATTCAGGAGGTGTGACAGCCACTAGGTCATGCAAGGTAAACATCAAAGTACACTACTAATTTTTAATAAGATGTAATTGAATCTTTTCCCTCACAAGGCTTTATATCTGACCACGACTTTTTTGGGTTTGTTTTATAAATTATCAGGGGGTAAAAAATGTTCATGGCTTAGTTCTAATCCAAACTCCTAAATCAAATGGTATGATTTAGGAGTATGGATTAGGCCTAGGCCATGGACAATATAAATATATATTTTCAGATTATTTGTGAATCACTATGGATGATTTTAACTTGGCTACACTACAACACTGATTGCATTTCTTGATCCTCTTTAAATGTCATAATTGTTGACAGACATCATGATTTACTTTCACATCAATCTTGTGGAGAGGACATAAACTACAGTGTGTGTCTGTGTGGGTGTGGCATAGGCCTCTTCCTTATAAAAACTGATTCCATGTGGCATAATGCTAGTGTATGACCTCATACTGTAGGAAGTAGTAAGACTATTAGCATCATTTTAGCCTAGGTGACATCCTAGGCTTATTTCAATTATTTAAATTGGCAGCTGAACAAGTTCACATCCATGGTGATACGATCATCCTTATAAGAATATTAGTGTAAGAACACATTGCTTCTATTATTTGTCAAGAAATTGTAAATGTATAATAACAAATACATCAGCATTGTATTCGGTCTCTTGCACCTCATAAATTTCTGTCAAATGATGACATGTCACATTGCAGCAGTCTTTCCAAGCAAATTCCAAATGGGTTACACAACTGACAAGAGACAAAGAGATGGGGTGAAGCATCTTTATTGAAAATACCTCTTCGGCAACACTATTGACGTTTCTCAAAATACATGTCCGATGTGTATAAAGCTTTACACAAACCTAGTGGTAAAAAATACATCTTTGGGGAAAAAAACAGTCTTACTGCAAGAAATTGTAACATGAACTTTCCACTACACTAAGAACGATCAAGCTTCAGGTCATCCTGAGGGAATGATGATAGCACCATGTTCGAAATAAAAAATATGATATGTCATGGAATGCAAATAGTTTATCTTTGACAAACAAAGCTTTTAAAACACTTTAGAAACTAAACCTCAGTGAGCTTGTATATGCATGAGACATGTTTGTATGTGATGGGTTAGGCATTTGTACATAACATCCGTGAAGTGCACAAGACTTTTTTTTTTTACGAGCGATTCTCAAAGCTGAAGGTCTGAAGCTGAAAACACCATTTCCTTCTACAGGCATCCTTTCGATGTAAACAAAAGGAAAAGCATATACAGCCTTTGGATGAGTTGACCAGCAAACAGGTAAATGTACTGAGGACATGAATGGCCTCTCTGGCTCTTGTTGATAAACAGAAGCTAAACATATACGTTACTTGGCGAGGCACTCCTTTAAGATGTTGAAATCATACATCTCAATTGACAAATGGCGAGAGAAGGAGAGTCTCTCTCTAGAAGGGACAGACAAAACATTTTAAAGACACATCCAAGTAATTACCATGGCCATAATTACTTGATTCTTCATTAAAACCAGAAGTGCACGCTAGTGTTTTAAACACACTTTACTTTTCACTGTTAAAGCTGTAACTTCAATGTCAATCTCGAAAGTCGAATCTAGCTTTCTCTGTTTGTTTTCACACAATCATTCTCTGTCATTAGAAATAAACCAGACAATGTTACACAAATACTTCTCTGTATGTATTGTGTTTTTTTTTCATACTGAATTCATAATCACGACTTAGAATAAAAAAAAGCTCTACCTTTTGAAGCTCTTCAAAGTAACCCCTCCCCTCCTTTTTTCCCCTTTCTTTTCCCTTTTGGAGGACTTCTTTAACCCCATCCAATAACCAATCTTCTAATTCCCTCAACGCCTCTGTGTTCTCTGAACATACGTCCCCCACTCCTCAGATATTCAGAGAGATTTTACGGGACACAGTTTGGTAGAACACGCCCCTGAGAAGGGAGTTGTAGTCGGTGGCGCGGAACAGGTGGCGGTGTGCATAGGCCACGTCGAAGCTGCGTCCCCGGCTAACCATTTCGCGCAGGTTGGCCTCGTTCACCTGGGTGCCTACTGACAAGACGTACAGCTTGATACCGGCGTTCTCCAACTCCTGGACGCGCTTGGCGATCAGACTGCTGGTGATGCCTTGTGAGCGGCCGTCGGAGAACACCAACACCTTCTTGATGCGCTGACCCTGGAATTGACCGATGACTTTCGACAGGGCCCCCAGGACGTCCGTGCCCATGTTTTCGTACTGTGCATCGTTGATTTCGTTCAGCACCACCGTGATGTTGTCGCTGAATGGGCTGAGGCGTGAATCGCGCCCGTACTCGCCGACAGACAGGCGGACCCTGGCGGCTGATGACTTCTTCTCAGCGGTCAGGAAGCGCTCGGCAAGTCTCTTGACAAACATCTTGGTCTTGTTGAAGTTGTTGGCTCCAACACTGGCTGAGCTGTCCATCAGGATGGCGATGTCGGTGGAGACATCAAATGAGACTGAATAAAGGACAAAGAATTATTAGACTGGAAATGCAGAGAGATGATGACGTTACAGTACAACATCAAGTAGAACAAGTATCTGAATAATGCATTAACAATTTAATCAGAACCAGTCAAGCCATCTTGTTGCTTTGACTGTCTGGAGTTGCTTTGATGTGACATGTTAAGTTAGTTAAGTTTGTTTAGTTATGAAATAATCTTAGTTATGTAATAGCCTGGTCATAAACAGCCTCTCGGTCTATGCTTCGCATCGCACAAGGGTCTGGGATTTTGGCTTTTGAGAAACGATTACTTGCTGGAGGTGTTTAAATGCAAAAAGATTGGTGCAGCCTTTGGTGGATAGCCTATTGTATTCTTGCACAGCATTTTCAAAGCTTCGCTGATTGGCCAGGATGTGATGCATCCTAATACGGACGGAATCCGGACGGAGATGAGAATCAAGCGGAATCACTGTACATAGGAAGGCAATAGCCAGGCTAGTTATGTAGTTAAGTTAAGCATATTTAATTTTCCGTCTTTTGGCCACTCTTCCTCATTGTAGATAACTCGGTACTTTTCAACAGCCAGTTATGGTGATAACCGCAAAGTATAGGCCTACTTACTTGGACATTTGTAATCAGGACACTTCCGATCTGTGAGGAAAAGACAAAAGTAAACAAAGATAAGCTTGATTTCTGAGAGCTGCTGACTACAAAATGAAAAGACATAGAAACTTTTTTTTTTCCTGCAAGAGAACGCAACCTTGGCAAATTTGTGCTGTGAGGTTTTGCAAGAATGAGTCCTCCAGGAGCTCGGCGAAGTTGTCGCGCACAAAGGAGAAGCCAGGCTTCTGGGCGTCACTATGACAGGCGAGATCTTCCAGTTGTTCCTGGTTGGGCATCCTGCCTGAATAGTCCTTGATCCCCACTCCACCAACCTGTCAAGAGTACAGTCCACATTACACACCTTAAATCTACCCTTATTCCCTTGTTCAAGAAGTGCTGTTGGTAGAAAGTAGAACAGGAAAATTTGGCATAGCAAATTTAGCAAAACAGCTTGTAACGCTGGCTGATAAGGGTATTTTCCCTTGCCCCATTCAGTTAGCTGCTGGTTTGCAAACTCAGTTTGTGTCGGCATGCTTGCATGCTGCATGTCAGGCACCACAGAATTTGATGATGCTGCAGTTAAATAATAATAAAAAAATATGCTTCAATAAAAATACCCTACCCTAATGCCTTCATTACACAGCACGGTCAGAGGTGTCTTGTCTCGGACAATGTCAGAACGGCCATCGGTGAGGACAATGACAACAGGGTTTCGGGGGTTGTTGCGCTTGATCAGATTGACTTTGGAGAAGTCCAGTGCCTCTCCGGTGTAGGTTGCCTCTGCTAGCCACCTCAGCTCTTTCACCTTCCTGAAAAAACACAGATAGACATTTCACTTGAACTCGTCTCATGACTCAATAGTTTAACAAATTATATTATATCTATCCAACTATCAGGCCAAACAGCAGTAATACAATAGGTCAGTAATACAATGGTTCATAGAATAGTTTAGTATTTGATAAATGGTGTAAAACCACTGAGGGACCATGTATGGGATGGGCGTGCAGTAAGCAATAGGCTAAAGATTTACTTTTTCTTTCTGCTTCCAACTTACTGTTTGAATTTGGTCAAAGCGATCCTTGAGGAGCTGTCAGATTCCAGTTTGACAATCTCCTGTGCTTTGGCTCCACTGTACTGGACCACACCAAGGGTGGATTCTTTGTTGTCAAACTGTAGGAAAATAAAGATTGACACTTCAAGGATTGCACGTTAAAAAACAGTTGAACATGTCTTTGAACAAATTGTAAATGCTTTGGTACATCCATGTAAACTGATGCATAATTCTCTTGTCATCATTGCATAAATCTTTACATGCAAAATGGTTGTACAAGTTGTCATACAGTCATATATCAAGGACAAAAACAATGTGTAAGCAAGAGGATGCATGTAAGCAAGGTGTCGGAAGACTGCACTGCAATTCCACTATTTATAATCATCTAAATATTTTATAGTTCAAACGTTTATAGCCATAGTTTACATCAGAGCATCCCTCATGTGTACACTGATATATTGACAACATGACTAAGCAATCTGATTGTATTATCCATAAACAATCATTCTGCTGGCACTGATGTACTTTGACAAATATGTTCTTTGAAGAGATGAACTAAGGCTTTTGCAGGTAACCCATGGTGTTTTGCTATTTGTTAACTGTTTGTTTAAATGTTCATGTGTTTCCAGTTAATTTAACTGATGAACATTTTTGATTTGACTAAACTTAAAGACTGCAGTACTCTGTAGTCAATCAGCCAATTGCCCTGTTCTTGGAGGTTGTTGAGTGCTAATTTGGTAGAAATAAGAAAGAGAAAAATTGATGCAATGCAGACAGAACAGCAGGTCCCCAGGATGAGAAGCTGGTTTCAGTGCAGCGCTTCCTAAAGAAAAACCCCTTTAGCCTAACCCAGCAGTGTTTAATACACTGTAATTAGTCTACATCCACAGCTGAGGTAGATTAACTCTGTACTCAATGGGGATGTGTTCTGGAATTTAAAAAACCACAATCCCACACAGTAAGTAACATTTGAGTCATGGAGATAAAACAAAAACCTTTTCAAAAGAAAATTCATCATAAGCTCTAATTCACATAACAATTAACCTATGGGCTAACGGAACAAGGAAGAACAGAGAAGAACGTGCAGCAGGGGAGAAAATCACTCTAGCACTCCTAAAAACTGGAGCATTTCCATCAACTGGCTGCTTGCCTAAGTTGAGGCTTTGGGTGCTGATAGATGGCTTGAGAAGATATCAATTGTTGATTAGTGCTTTATAATCAAATCAAATGAGATCAATATCACGCACCAGCACTCTCTGGTCTTTCGTCAGCCTGTCAATGACGGTTATGATGAAGTCCTTAGCGAGGGCAAAGTTGCTGGCGCCAATACTCTCGGAGCTGTCCACAACGAAAGTCAGGTCCAGAGGGCCGCACTTGCACTCTGTGTTGGGTTAAAACAGAAGTTTAAGTGGACCACACAATTGTTTGGCCACATCTATCTAAGGCGCAGATGGCCACACCAAATGCTTACATTTTAAAGCATTCCTTGTTTACAAAACTTACAAAAGGACTTAAGGAAAAAATGACTCACCACAACAAGCTGGGAGTGGAGAGGGAGGGGAGATGGAGTGCAGGAGAAATAGAGAGAGAGAGAGAGAGAGAGAGAGAGAGAGAGAGAGAGAGAGAGAGAGAGAGAGAGAGAGAGAGACAGTAAAATGTAGAGATTAGATTTTCCATTGCTGTGGCAAATTATCAGCAAGCAGTACATTAAAGCAATGGTACAAATGAGTTATTGCAATGAAGCCAGTGAGTCAGGCATACAATTTGTCTTTAAGGTAGTGTCAAAGAAAATGGTTTATATCGGAAAGTTTATCATACAAAATCATAGAAAGAGTCAGACACTTAAGGCAGTGGACAGACAACACTTTTTTTCAGTAGAAATCTGGACAGAGATAGCCAGTGTCAGGAGTTCACAGTAGCGACGTAACTTACAACTGCTAATAAACCAACTGACAGCTCTTTCACTATCTATCTTTAGTATCTTTTTGTGCTCTACTTACTTACACAACCCAAATTATACACTCAACATTGTGGTTCGCAGTTGCTGTTGTCCCACCCCATAGCCATCTCCACTGACATAACCTTTATTAGGTTTTGAGATAGATAGATAGATAGATAGATAGATAGATAGATAGATAGATAGATAGAGTACTAATCCTGTGGAAATTTGAGGATTCTGAAAGGGAAATCCTCTATTTAGCATGTCTTTTTTCCCTTCCTCATTGCTAAGCCACGTCTCAAGCCAACAATGGCTGCCCTGGTCCGAGCAGATTTTGGCCTCTATTACTGCGTGTCAGCACCATGCAGGGCTGGCTTTCTCATTACCCGCCCAGAGGAATCTGCCAGCTGCTCAGATCCTTTGACTGCAACCTTCTCTAGACCTTGTGAGCAGAGGAGGGACATCCCCTGTCCTCATGTTCGCTCCTGTTAACCATGATAGAAACCACACTCACACAGCTCAATGCTAGCTTTTCAGAGGTGTAAAAAGGATGGCTGACATATTTCAAAAGCCAGAATGCAGAAAATTGAGGTCTTTTCAGGAGTCTGCAGTGATCACATGCAGCTGTCAAGCTCACAATCTAAATCTATCCATCTACCCTATCAAGCAGTCTGATTGCTTTGCGTGTGTTAAAATAATGATAAAGTTTTACACCAACTTCAGTTCTAATCGCTCAACTTGACTGAACATTAAGTGAGACAGCCAAATCCCTTTTTAGAGCGCAAGGTCAGATACTATGTCGTCATTTTGACACAAAAAGGTTGAGAATGAGGAAAAGGTATCAATCAACTTGAGATCTTGTGGGGTAAAATGCCTTGCTGGGTAACCTATCCTTTCCCAGAGTGAAAGCAGCGTACTACAACCTCTGAACATATCAGCAAAGTTAGGCATTAGGTGAGAATAACGCAGAGCAGCTGGTGGACATGAAAGGCAGCGTACTTACAGCACATTCTCATGATGATGTCCAGAATCTCACAGTCCTACAATAACAGGTTAAAGAATGACGTTATGAACTACAGTACACTGAGACACACAGCATAGTTTTTCTTCTACACAATACACTTGATGTTCTACAAAACAATTTGTGGTGTTCAATAGTTGCATAACTGCACATAAATTTGCACGTTTGCAAATCAATTGTTATTTGCAATAAAATGTGTCCCCAAAAAAGTCATGAGTGATGCGTTTGTCATGAATGCAAATCAGATTACACTAAAGCCTATCTATGTGACCCCTGGGAATGGTGGGCTTGTCTTCAACTCTTACGATTATTTTATTTAGACGAAAATTCATTCCATATGCACTATCAACTCACAGAGACAGAGAGTGAGTGAGAGAGAGAGAGATAGAGAGAGAGAGAGAAAGTGAATGAGTGAGTGAGAGACAGAGAGAGAGAGAGAGAGAGAGAGAGAGAGAGAGAGAGAGAGAGAGAGAGAGAGTACAATATCATATCACTGCTTAGCAAAAAAGGTCTTAGATCTGATTTAACCTCTGTGTGTATTTAAGATGACACATTTCATTTTAGCGGCCAATGGATGTTCCTTTGGGGAGACAAACAACCTTCAGAGGGCCTTTTACATTCATAGATATCTGTAGTGACACAACTGCATCAAGTAGTAGATGGAAAATTCTGCTGTGGAGGATATCTCGAGCCACAGCTGTTCTATAGCAGACGCAGTGCCTTCACCTAACTCTGGTGACTAATCCAAGAGGGTTCTTTGACCGGATGAGAGAGGATCTTGTCAGAGCACCTCGGGTGTTTATTTTCCCAGCAAAGAGAGATAAGGAGGATGAGAACTACAGTGACTTTGAGCAGTGAGAAAATCATTGTTTTCCCAAAAAAGGTTTGATACCATTCTGAAAACATCCTATGAGTCAGCTTTTGATCTTTTTGAGGACACATCTTTTGACCAAAGAAAAAAAAAAAAAGTTTCAGGGGAGTACGGACAAAGTGTGAAAAAACAAATACGTCACTCACATCTGATCCGGGAGGTCCAGGTGGTCCTGGAGGGCCCTGAAAATCAGACATTCACACAAATACTTATGAGTTATGACTTTGAGGGAATAGTAACAGAGCCCTAACACCAAACTGTGGCATGATCTCATCGAGCGATTGTCTCTCTAAATGACATCGTTGAGAGTCTACCTGGGTCAACACAAACAAACAAAGCCATGCTGTGTCATTTGTTTTGCACACTCTTTGGAAAGCGTATGGAATTAGCATTGGCTTTTGCGGAGTGCCACTAGCTTGCCGCTGTCAGGCCAAATAAGAGCATACTTGAGGCCTGTGGGGAACTCCTCCCTCCCTGGAGAAAGTCCAGGGGGAGAGCAGCGTTAGCTTCCCTAAATTACACCCTGGAACCAGGCCTCCGTCCCACATCCCTGCTGTAGAACTGAGAGAGAGGCTGTTTATCACGGGCCAGACTACAAGCTATGCAGCACTGACTCATCCTCACGCTACATGTATGGCACCAGCTGGTTTGAGTCAGGGGCTGGTAATTTGCAGTTACATTGTGCATAAAGTCTTTTGTCTTCATTTGCATTTGTATTTCTTTTCTTTTGTTTTCCTTTCTCTGTGCCTCAGCTGTGGTTCCTGTCATCTACTTGACATAGGATAATGGTAAAGTTTTACCTTGAACTAAAACACATCCCTACTAAAAGTCCCATGGCAGGGCTGCAAATTCAATTAAATGATGAGCAAAATGGAAAGTCAAATTATACAGCTCATTTAGGGCTTGTTTACAAATAAATAGATATTTCTATAAACAGATACAAATGTATTTGTTTATTCAATGTTATTGCTTTTACACACAGCATTTACATTTTTAAAATATCCTTTTCAGGTGGCTAAAACCCTGATTAATTGTGTCTAACACTGAGCCTAAACAGACAATAAAATGTCAGTTTATAAAATGACCTAAATATGTACAACAAAAAAAGGATCCTAAGATGGTCAGTGGGAGTTCTAGCATTGTTTTATGCCAAAACAAATTCCTCATTGACTGACATTCCCCCTTTGTCCATAATTTAAAGTAACTGTACAAGGGAGATTATTGTCTCAACAACTATCAGTAATACCATAGGGTAATTACAGTAAGTCTGGGATCAAGAATTTCAGAGATACCCATGGGCACTTTCTCTGAAGCTGCAGCCTTTCATTCTGATGGTGGTCTTCAGCTTGTTCTCATAGTACTCTGAAGACTGCAGATTGCCTCAACAATCAATCTTAAATACAAAGAATTCTTATTGTTGATGCTCTCAGTGGTGCTATGAGGAGCCTCATCTGGCTTCTTTCAAAAAGCAGATCACTTTACTGGTAGTGTTCTCTCGTGAGTTACAAAATGAGTGACCTTCATTTTGAGGGTAGTTGGGATAGGGGGCATTCTTAGGGGCCTAGAACCTGTCACGCATGACAGCATTTAGAGTGCAACGTCCCCTGTGTGTGTGTGTGTGTGTATGTCATGTACATGTGTGTGTGTGTGTGTGTGTGTGTGTGTGTGTGTGTGTGTGACTGGTCTCGTCATACTTACCGGGTCGCCCTCTGGCCCTCTGTGGCCTTTTGCCCCCTTTGCCCCTGGAGGTCCCCCAAGAATGTTCTGTTAAACACACACAAACACACACACACACACACACACACACACACACACACACACACACACACACACACACACACACACACACAAACACAAACACACACACACACACACACACACACACAGACACAAACACACACACACACACACACACACACACACATAGAGACATAATTAGAGAAGATGCTGGGAAGAGTACATGAACCCATTAAACCCCAACACCCACAGCCGCACTAATAGCACCGTGTCCTCTAATGACCTAATCCATCAGACAGCATCCCCGTGGCGGAGGCAGTATTATACTGTAGATCTAGGGGGCGGAGGCTACAGGTTACGGTCGCGCCTGGGGAGGATAATGCCAAACACCTGGGCGCCCGTAAAAAAAGGCAAGGCAAAAAAAAAAGGGCAAAGAAACGAGACACAGTTCCTCCATGCTGGTTCAATTACATTCAAATTCCACACTTCAAAGAGCACACCAGAGTGTCATACATAAAACCCAGACCCCCAGCTCTCTAGAGGCAAGGGTAGGACTTGGGTGGAATGGCATCATTGTTTGGATACAGTGCAATTAGGCTGATAGATATCAGGCTGGGCCTGGAGTTGCTGGAGGCGGAAAGAGGGGGGGTGGGTGCAGGGGAGGTGGGCTAGGAGAACACATGAGTTGTTTATGGCAGAATGTCATTACAATCCCCAAACTGTGAAAGAGGCAGGACACGAGGACACACACAAACACTGCACTTCTGCACACACACTTACTGTACACACACAGAAGAAGAAGAAAAAGAAGAAGAAGAAGAAGAAGAAGAAGAAGAAGAAGAAGAAGAAACTGGTGTTAATGTGTGTCTGTGCATATGATGAAGAGAGAGAGAGAGAGAGAGAGAGAGAGAGAGAGAGAGAGAGAGAGAGAGAGAGAGAGAGAGAGAGAGAGCACACCATCATGAGCCATCTGCTCCAGATGTGTGGAAGAGGCCCTGGCCTGAGTACTCTGTAAGCCATCAACTCAGAGTCACACATACACACACAAACACACACACACACACACACACACACACACACACACACACACACACACACACACACACACACACACACACACACACGACACTATCAGGGGATTACCCCCCCCCCCCACCCCCCCACCCTCAACCTTCTTCCTGAAGTATGCGGTCATTGTGATGGAAAAGTGAAACAGGTGAAGAACATGGAAGAGGAGAATGCAAAACTTGTGAGCTACGTCCATCTAGCCTCAGGGCTAGGTACCGGTACATGTCCACCAGCCCCACAATATGACGCACGTCAGAACTCATGTATATATACATGATACAGACACATTTTTGAGGAATAAAAAAACATGGCAAAAGGAAAAGCAAAGGCCTCCTTAGTCATTGTATAAACAAAACATTTATATGTGTGAGCGGTTAGGATGTAGCTTGCATAAAGCAAACAAGAACTCTAAAACAAGGGTAATCATACAGTATTTATCACGCTGAACAACCCAAACAAAGGCTTGAGACTTGGCTTGATTGTGAAGATATGTGATTGTGAAGGGTCAGTAATTGTGAGGAGGACTGTTAACCCCAGCTGGACAAATTATGCTGTTGACATATGCACAACATCTGCATTAGCCTTGAAGACTGCTGCTGAAAGTGTTTTAGAAACAAATTTTCTCCCTTGAAAAAAGCCAAGCAGATGAAGTATCTAAACCCAAAGAGAATAAGGTCCCCATGATGAAGTCAAGGACCACGCGCAGCAGTCTCAAAAACATACACATGATGAAGAGATCAAAGCCAGACACACTTGATTATGTTCTCAGTCTTAGCGGCAGACATTTTTCATTAGGCTGTTTGTTTTGAATGGGCCTCTGTAGCGGCCATTTTGATTTTTCACGCTCTCCTAATAATGAGGCGGACATGTTACTTAATCTTTAAATCTCCTGATAGTACAGCTAAGTGGCTATGTTGGCGGTGGGTGGTAGTTTAGTACACTTTAGTACAGTTGAGGGTGGGAGTGAGGGTGGGTACAGAGATTGTTGAGCAAGTTGGGTGGGTTCAGAGATTGAATATTGTTGCCACCAAAATAATAACATTTTCAAAAATCATGAAGGACATGCCAATTGCTTTTCATTTAAACATCTGTTAGTTCCTTTTTACATGCTCCCTCTCACTGTTTGTTTTTAAAGCTCTATATGGAAAAATATGCAATTTTGGAAACTTGATACAGCAAGCTACAATTGAACGGACCAAGAAAGAGCTCAAGATGAGATTATAAGAACACATCATTAGGAATGATTAGGACCAGCACAATGCTCATTAGAGCAAAGTGGGGTGACTCATGCAAAAAAACAGAGCTACTCGATGTAAATGCCTTAACTTTTCAAGTCCCTTCAACTTAATTTTTTCTTTTTTTTATGTTGAATGCCCTTTAATGTTCTTTTTTATTTTCCAAGACTTGCCATTTGTAAACCTGCTGTGCTCTGACTTTAAATATTCTAAAAAACTCACATGTTTCTACTTTTCCTCTATCGAAACCAACACTGTCTTTATTGCTTCGCCTTAAGTGACACAGATGTGGGGTATAAAACGTTGAAGCAAACAAATATGACTGAGATGCAAAGAAGAGGAATCTAGGAATGCTTATGATGCAGACCAACAACAGCAATCGAAGGATGGAATAAAGACAGATCAAAAGTTTCCCGAAAACCACCACAGGGCAATAAGTGAGCAGTGGGTGTTTTCCTTGGACCAAGACAAGTGAAGCTAATCTCGAACGAGCTTTGTTGCCTGCTGGGCGACAGAAGTGTCTTCTCAATGACTCCCAGATGACTGAGTCAGGAATCGGACAATCATGAATGTCTGAAGATTCAGGGCTTAGTGTTGAGAGATTATGGTAATCCAAAAATGAATCGAACCGAAAACCACAACTGCTAATTGATATTGGCCATTCACAATTCTGCATTCAATGTGCACTCTTCTGCCTCTGTTCACATACTGTTCTTTGAAAGTACACTACCACACATTGTTGTGTGATTCTACCCCAAAAATCGCAATCAATCAATATGAGAAAATACATAATTTTTGCCATATCACCCAACTCGTAGTTGAGGCTTACGGGCTGTGAAAGGATACTAAGATTCAGCAATGATTTCCCTTGACAAAACATGTGCAGCGTTACCTAATCCCACCACTACCACCACATCTGTAATATATAAGGGTTCAAAGGCTGAACTTGGTGACGAAGCACATTGAAAGAATTATTCTGGGTTAACAAGTTGGGTTAATGTCTGGGACACTTTAGTGCCTTGACAGGATCCCCGAGGATTGTAAGGGAGGTTACATTTAACAGGATGTGACATCACTGGCATTTTGGCAGCCATGTCAGAAACGCAGAGTCTGTATTATCCGCTTGGGTCTGATGGATCCGGAAGGTACAGTACGTTTTGGTTATGGCTTATGTCTTATTGTCTTATTGATGATATGGAAGTCAGAAAAAGTTCAAAACGTCATCTTAATGTTGATGTACTGCAGCCCACAACCCCAAAAGTGACATTTGACACATGCAACTCAGAACAATGAACAGCAAAGGTACATACAGGTAATGTTTTGGTAATTACTCTAAACCAATCTAGGTGCAATATATGTTCAAAATGATCTTAACTGTGTGAAAGCAGTGAAGCAATGCCATCACAGATTTGTGGATACTTTTGAGGGAGCATGTACAACATTCTGCAGAGTTTGAATCACGTAGGCTACATTTTCCCCGAAGCACACGCACGCTTGCCAAATGTCCATGATATCAACAGTGTCTAGTTGGTTTGGAGCAAAGCCATGACTGGGAATGCTCCATTCACTCTGAGAACCAACAGTGAAAAAGCTCAAAAATCATTGGACCATGGATCACCTCACCTCAACATCTGCAGAAAGTTTGAAACTATGCAAATAGCTGATTGCAATTGGAAAAAATGTGTAAATATGACATATTGTCAATCACACTTGAGAAAGCAAACTTCTCTCAGCAGAAAACGTGATCTGGATTATCAAGAGCTATCAGAATATCTGACTAGCCTTAATTCATTGAGATAGTGTATCTCTATCTGCTTCCTTCAGCCATTCTGTTTTTTTTGGGGTCAATGCAATATAAACAAATGGATGAGACAGACAAACAAGCTCTTGCGCTGTTTACATATTTGTTTGCCAATCTACTTCAAAGAGGTCCTCCCATCCTCTTAAGATCAACAGAAATACCACAGCACGTGTGCCAAGACTTCCACACCAACATCGACGTGCATCTCTGCTCCTCACAATAATTTAACCAATCACAAATTCAGCAACTGAGTTCAATTTATTGAGTAACAATAGAAGACTCCCAGTGTCTCACTGACCCTTAACCCTTGTATGCTTTCAGGAGAAATATGGTGTGAACTAGTTCATATGGCTATTGATTGAACTCTCTGAGTGCTGTCAGTTGGAAAATGAATGTGGAAATTTGACAACACATAGAATAGTGAACCAACAACTAACACTAACTGAACATAGTTAGTGGCACAGTAACTTACATTCAGATTTATTTTCCTATGCCCAATTCAGTTACTGTAACTTCAATTCACTGTTTGTTATTCAGTCTATATTGCAACAAATTTTCAGCTTTTTTTCACCCACAGACAGCACATGATAACCACGAAGAACAGGGATATGGGCTCCTTTGATTGACATGAATGAGCCAACGATGATGCAAATTCATGCCCTTGTCTTTGAGTGTTTCAAATGGGTTCTATTATTATGAAATTGAAATTGTGAAATCTAAAGGAAGAATAGACAAGAGAAAGACACACATGCATAAACCGCTACTGGTGTTGTTTTCAATCTGTGCGAGGTATGCCGGATATGA
This sequence comes from Sardinella longiceps, assembly GCA_027497455.2. NCBI lineage: Eukaryota > Metazoa > Chordata > Actinopteri > Clupeiformes > Clupeidae > Sardinella > Sardinella longiceps. The sequence continues at coordinate 11,486,604 of JAODXP020000031.1, forward strand.
ACCGGGTGGGAATTATTACCGGTTCTGGACCAGCTGAACACTCTGGCCCTTAGAATCGGAATTCTTGGCAAAGATGGAACCTCAAACTGCTCTTATTATGAGCAGAGCACAAAGAGGTCTCTGTGAAGACAGAATCGAAATGAAATGGTCTACAATCGCATTATACTCTAGTTCATATCTACCCCTTGCTCAGAAGAGCGCCAGTTAGTTGAACATGGACTACTCAATCTACTGTAAACGGGCAAAAAAAAAGAACCAAGTCTAAGAGTAAGCCTTGCTCATACTCATGGCCTCATTTAGCTAGTGAACCTTTTTGCTTGCTTTGAAAGTCCTATAAATCCACAAGTAATGTGTCCTACAAATAATGAAGCCATAAAAGAATGCCTTGCATACACTCTGACCCCAACTTCCTTGCATCCATGGCAACTGGATACACACAGCTGCTTGTGTTCGCAGCTTTACTCCGACATCTTCACACGAGAGTCGAGCAGTTGTGGAAACATGTCTGACTTGCTCTGTGCTCTGTTGCGTCTCATTTGCATGAATGCTTTGAGATGCGAAACAGAACTCTGAAGTCCAACATAAGGCCCAATAAGACTTCATTTTAGAGGTTTAGAGGTTAGTGAGAGAAAGAGAGATATAAAATGAGAGAGAGAGATAGAGAGAGAGAGAGAGAGAGAGAGAGAGAGAGAGAGAGAGAGAGAGAGAGAGAGAGAGAGAGAGAGAGAGAGAGAGGATGAGAACGTGAGGAATAGGCAGACAGGAGATAAAATCAGGGAGTGTGAAAGGTAGTGAAAGCCAGAGGGGAGATTTGAGAGAGAGAGAGAGTACACAAAGTAAGTGAGAATGAAAGAAGGAGGACATGGGGAGAGAGAGAAAGAGGGAAAAAGAAAATGAGACAGAGAGAGGGGACAGAGAGAGAAAGAGTAATAGAGGTAACAGAGAAAGGAATAGAGTGAGAGAGACAGAAAAAGAGAGAGAGGAAGAGAGTGAGAGTGAGAGAGACAGAGAGAGATGGAGAGAGACACAGAGAGAGAGGCAAAGGGGGAGTAGGAGTCAACTGTAGGAGCAGATGAGTCATAATCATTTTCCAAACAGACTCACATCAGCTCCTGGGTCTCCGGGCTCTCCGTCGTCTCCCTTTGGCCCTGGCGTACCGATTACTCCCTGGAGAGAGACAAGCAAACTGGTATGTTAAACCCCAGAGAACACACATACACACACACACACACACACACACACACACACACACACACACACACACACACACACACACACACACACACACACACACACACACACACACCCACACTGCACCCTTTGAGAGTTAGCCAGCATGTCCATCATAAATTCATATAAGATCACAGCTGCTAACATCTGCTACCAGAGAAGCACGGCCCCTTTACAGTATCGTTGAAATTTTCATTTTAAAAAACCACGGCTCATCCATCATGTATGAATCATATGATACATTTGCTTATTACAAACCAAAACATGAGTTGTATGACTATGTGTGTGTATATGACTAACATAAACACAGAACTCATAGCTTTATCTAAGTCATGACAGCTCTTTGGGGAGTTTCAAGATTTATTAACGGTCTTGATTACAATGAGATGCTATACTTCACTCCACCCTTGTATGCTTAAATTAGATCTACATACAATTGGTCGTGATGAAGTATGTGAAAGAGAAAAGGTTCTTTGGCACACTGTTTATATGTTTTCAACACAGCAGCAGAAGGGTGTGAGGTCATGACTGGTTTAGATCCTAATAAGCTATTGGAAGAACCAAAGGGATGAGGTCAGTATCTCAAGACTGAACCTGATTGGTTCAGTCAGATTGGTTCTGTTTATTCTGATTGGTTCTGATTTTCATCTTCAGACAGATAGTGGTGTAGAATCATAATGGAAAAAAAAATCATTTCGTTGTAATACAGCATCAAATGCAATTAAATACTTCTGTGTTTAATATACTTACAGGCTCGCCTGCATCGCCTCTTGGCCCTGGATGACCCTTTAGACAGAAACGAAAATAGACATTATTATTATTTGACATCTCTCTGACAGTTCAGACAAAACACATCTCGTCAATACCGGTTATGACATCTCACCTGGAATCCATGACAACCTGCAGTTCCATTCCCAGCCACTCCGTCTTCTCCCTGAAATGGAAGAAACAGTGCTGACCCACTTTATGTAGTCTACTGAAATACTACTCACTTCTGTTTGGCATTTACAGTCTTCCTACTGTAATAACGTGAACGTGGAGTGAAATCTCTCGACATTCCACTTCTTTTTGCGAAACCCTCCCAGTATTGGGATGGGAAGCTTGCAAAATACGATGTGGGCAGGGAAAAGGACAGTTATTGGGATCAACTCACCCTCTCACCCATAAGGCCTCTGTCTCCTGGCGATCCTTTGATGCCTCTGGGCCCTTTAGGTCCCTAATGCACGAGGAGGAGAGATGGGAAGTGTAGTTTATAGCCTGAGTAATCCAGTCTAAGCGCTCAAAGGGAGGCAGCCTGTCAGTGTTTATCTCAACATGTTGTAAATCACAGAGGACTTTGAATCTGTGTGTGTGTGTGTGTGTGTGTGTGTGTGTGTGTGACAGTACGCAGGCTCATAAACACATCCTCACCTCTGGTCCTGATGGTCCTTCGTCTCCGCGGTATCCTGGCAACCCTGCTCGACCAGGCTCACCCTACACATAACACACAACACTGTTCAAATCCAACTCTATTAACAAAAATATGTATTAGTCATGTTGCATGGTCTAATAACTGGTGCTATTGGTGGGAATGCTTGAAGAGCACAGAAGTTATCAGAGTGCAGTCAACTGTTGTTTTTCTTTCTTTTTTTTGTAATCTAAAAGGTTAGATATCCAATCGCCTTAAAATTCCTGAAGGTGTTTACATGACTTCAGAGAATTACGAATAGGAAAAGAGAACACTGCAATCCATTCAGGCCTAATTAAAAAGTTAAAGTAAAAAAAAAAAAAAAACACTTAAGGAAACAAAACTGATACTACAGTATAGCTAATCATTTCACCCCCTCTTTTTCACTTTTGAATCAGGGATTCAAGAACAGAACTATGGTGAGTGGGGGGCGGGTGACTCAGAAGGCGGGAAATAGGATGTTTATTTTCATTTTATGCCTTATTTTAACCAGCAGGCACATCTGAAACATGGAAGAATTGCATAAGCAAAATGGAGGTTTGGAAAGAACATTAGCCTTTCTGATGCATTAACGGACTTCTCCATATTTCCATTTCTTTGGGAAGCATGGCAAGTAATACGCCCACCTCTACTGGAAAAAAAATCCCAGCCAATAACCAAAAAAAAAATAAATAAATAAAAAAGGAGAAAGAAAAAGAAAAAAAGAGAGATTTTTTCTCACTGTCAGAAGCTGGTTTGGCCACACCTCAAACACCAATTTCCACACACAAAAACACTATGCAGAACACACACACACGAATAGCAACACTATGGAACGAAACATCTGGCAGCTGTCCAAACCTTACTTGTAAAGATCACATAACACTACACAGTGCACCACGCAGCTGCAGAGAGGAGGTCCTCAGTGCATTGGTACATCAGCTGCCTTATGAGGTAGAGCAGCTCGCACAAATCACCTGACGGTTAAGCAAAAGTTTGGACTGTGTTGTTTGAGACACACAGCGTACTGTAGCTTCTAGAGCAATGGCAATGAAGGGTTGGGCTACGGGAGGATTAGTCACAGTCATAGACACTCAAGCTGGACGCTTTCAGTGGCTGGACAGTGTAATGGTTGTCCTCGGTTGTTTATATTTAGACTCATTCTTGGCTTCGATGCCTGCACACCGTTAGCTTTTGTTAGCTTTTTCTGCTAATTCTGAGTCAGTCTGGTGAATCACTGAGCTAGTCCCAACCAATCCAAGAACTCTGGGCTGTTGGTTTGATGCTTCTGTTTCTCAACGTTTTCTCAACGTTGTGTCACCCACAAAGGCGGTGGTGTAGAAACACGAAACTCGTTCCAAAGACAGCTCAACGTTTCTTGAATAGCTTCCATTTTACTAGTTTGACATTAACGCCTCCGAATGCTTTTATTAGGCTTATGCACTCCTGTTGCATGCCCTCAGCCCACCTTCCTGAAAAACATCTCTATCGTAACGTCTGCTTCATTTTTTCTCACTGTTATATGAAAAGGGCTGTATAAAGTGACCAGGCCTTTGACTGACAAACAAACTGTTTATAATATTATGACTTTATCCCTGTCATACTTCAGAGGGACGAGGTTAGCCCCTGGGTTTCATGGTGTGACCAGCCTGTAGAAGCCAAGGCCAATGGGAATAACGCTGCCCATCTGGGGTCCTTCTGGCCTGCTTCAGGGCCTCATAAATCTAACCGCTTTCTCTACTGCCTCCAAATCCGATGGAGATGAGTCTAATTTCTTATCTGGACGTCTCGGCAACGCTTTGTTCTTTCCCTGCCTTGTGACCTTGCCAAAAGGGCTCATGACCTTGCTAGTTAGGGAGGTCATGGCATGAGGGATGCCTTCGGGAGAGAGGTCAAACCTGGCATTCATGCTGCATTTGTGAGTGAGAAGAAAGGATATACTTCAAAAAAATGCTCAAGGACATCAATGTAATCTTTAAAATCGTTTGAACCTGACCTAACCTCAAAGGTAGTATATCAGACTGTAATGATGGTGATGATAAGGGACACTGAGGAATAGTGCAAAACATCAACAGTGGTAAAACCTAGACTTGGGCTTCGGGCTTCAACAGTTTCTGGTTCAATACCCAATCAGTACAGCATGGCTAAAGTGCACTTGGGCATGGCACCTAACCCCTCACAACTAACTGGGCCCAATGCAGAAGGCAGCCCACTCCTCTGAGTTAAGTTAAGTGCTGTGTCTTTCACTAATTTCATTTGGGTTACATTGTATATACGAATGCTAATACTGTATACTACAGCGATGCTAAGCTATATCCAAATTTTATGCTAAAGAGTGAAGCATTAGATTCAACATGAGGTTCCATGCTCTTCCAAGTGCTTTCCTCTCGGATCAACAGATGATGGTGATTCATTTCTTACCGGATCTCCGTTTGGCCCAGCTGATCCCTCACGTCCAGGCTGACCACGAGCCCCTGGATCACCCTGCGGAGATTATAGGGTCAAAATACTGGTCAGGATAGATACAAAAATGCTTGAAAACAATAAAGTGCAGGTGAAAATGGGTGTAAATGGTTGGAAATCCCTAAAACTGTGACTGGCTAGGATGTTCCCATCAACATTCAACCCACAGTCAATCCTGTTTACCCTATTTTTCACACTTGGCAACTGTTAAAAGTTGAGGCGAAAAAAAATTGACCCACTGAGCACTTCCAACTGCAAAGGCTCTTGAAGACCCAGATTTTCAGAGAACATCTCTTGCACTTGCCCTGCACTCCCCCTGCCCAACCCCCTCCCTATTTTACCCTGCACTTCACTACCCCTCCACTCTTCTGCGGGGTCCCCCTCTGCACTTGACTCCACTTGGGCACCCTCTGGAAGCCCCCTGCCTGTTCACAACTAGTGGTGTTATCTCAAAGATTTCCCTTTTTTTGCATGAATGTAGCTTGATTGTCAATCATGTTTTTTTTTTGTACGTAGCTTTGGATGAAAGCATGCAGCTAAATGTAAATGTTGATGTAAAAGTGACCTGAAATCACTGCCTGCTTTTTTACCTCTCAATGCATAGAATTGTATTGGACAATTCAAACTTGAAGTAGGCCTAGTGATCATGGAGTGCTTACTAGCAATCCTCCAATTGTTGAATGCAGCTTGTTCAATCCATTATTACACTGTTTGATTTGACCTAACTGTGGCATAATGGAACTTACAATATACAGTAGGAGATGTAATGATTACTAGATTGCCAGAGGTGTAGGTGTTGATCAGTGACCAATTAAAGGTCCCATATTACAAAAAATCACTTTTTATGGCTATTGAATGTGTTTGGGACCCTAATATGGGACCTTTAAATCATGTCCCTTACACTCACAAAGTCTCTTGATGGACACCCTTGAGAGCTGACCATGAAAAAAAAACAAACAAAAAAAACCTATGGGATTAAAACTTACAGCCTCTCCCCTCGGTCCACGGTTTCCTCGTGATCCTTGTTCTCCCTTCTCTCCGGCACTTCCCTGGAATGAAACAATATTATGGTCATGACAAAGGCAATCCCTTACTGCTGATTATGTGTAGATTGTGAATTCATTCAATGTGATTTCATGACAAATATTTAGCTATGAGGAATTTTAATTGATTTCATAACTGCAATGTGTTGATGATGCAAAAGTATAACTTACAGGCTCCCCTGGTTCACCATCTTTTCCTGGTGGGCCCTAAAAAAAAAAGAATCAACATTTGAGTTCATTTAATTGAGACTGAATTCTCTCCCTGTAACAAGAGAGGCAGACCACACACACAAAACACACACACACACACACACACACACACACACACACACACACACACACACACACACACACACACACGCTGATATTCTCCAAAGCCCAAGTCAGCTATCATTCCAAAGGCCTCTCCTTTGCCTCAACCTTGGTCTTGCGTGTGTCCTACTGACAGGATATACAGATTGTCCATCACAGAGGCCTCCAGAGAAGCTTGGACCTAAACACAGGACTGTGAAATACTCACATCATCACCCCTCTCTCCTTTGTTGCCGTTTCCGCCTCTTCCTCCCCGGTCACCCTACAGAAATGAACCGAAAAAAATAAAATAATAAAAAAAAAACAT
>JAODXP020000031.1:11495884-11515884 GCA_027497455.2 Sardinella longiceps
TGTGTGTGTGTTGGAAGGGATGGTGGGGCTGAACTAGACAGACTAGACTAGGCCCTCCCCAATGCTGACAGGATGAATCCGCTGAAAGATGAGCACACGCTCCAGCTGTGTCCACCCGTGTTGGCTTGCCCAGCATCTCATCACCAGTGTTGCTGACACAAGTACAGTATAAAATACACACTGCAGAGAGAAGAGCAAAGCCCCAGCGAGAGGAGGGGAAAGAGTTGTGGCCCAAGAGGGTGCACTGCCCACTTACATCTGGACCTGGGGATCCTTTGCAGCCGGGAAGACCTGGGTAACCTGCTTCACCCTGCAGATAAACATGGGACACTGCATAAATACACACGAGAACATACACACACCAGAGTGGTGAGGTAGTGTATATATACACAGGCATGCATGGGGGGCCCGCATGGGGACACAAAGGCAAAGCTGTGGCGTGGGATGGTAAGAGCTTAAACATAGAGTATAAACATAAAGTACATACACAATCACTTAGCCATCCAGAAGGACACAAGAGCATACAAACACACACACACACACACACACACACACACACACACACACACACACACACACACACACACACACACACACACACATTGGGAAGGTCAGTCAGCCTCCTACATGCACATCTAGGTCAAACAACCAGAAACAGCTGGAAGGAAGAGTGTGAAGACCTGTGATGTTCAACACACACACACACACACACACACACACACACACACACACACACACACACACACACACACACACACATCAAACATCCACACAATTCATCGCCACACAGCTTGAACCCCCACTAGTGTGCCGAGCCAGTATGCACCCACAAACAGCTGTTGCATAGGTCATGATAAACAGCACAGCACAGCACAGCACAGCCCAGTCAGACAGATAAAGAACACTCCATGAGTCAAGAATCACGCAGACTGAAGACCCACTCTAACAGACCACACAAGGAGGCCAACCACACAGCCACACGGGACTAGGATACTGAGTGAGGGGGAGAGGAGGGAGGGAGGGAGGGAGGGAGGGAGGGAGGCAGACGTATGTGAAACACATGACAACACATGCATGGGTGGGAAAGCCATTCAGGCATCTTAGACTCTGGAGCTCATCAGGTAAAGGTCACTAGTGTCATAAGCAGCACAAGATGGCTGGAGAGGACTGCAGGACACAGACGTTCACACTAACAAACAATAACTATGACGATAACATCACATGTATTACTCTAGTCCATATGAACAACGATGTCCATGCTCCACACATCTAATAATAAGTGTTTCTCAAAGTCGAGGAAGCTGCTTTTTCGAGTATTCCACGTCATTGTCAGTCGCCAAGTACTGTTCCAAAGTCAAGCATCCTTCTAAATTCTAGCAAGGACAGAGGCCTTTGTTCATAGATTTTTCAAGGATGCACTGATGGATCCTCGTTTTTGAAGTGTATGGCTTCCAAGGCTAGTGTGCTACCTAGAAGCATTCTCGACTTTGAGAAACGCTCAATGACTATGGTGTGAAAATTGTTATGGGGATAAGAGCAATTCAAAGTTTAATTCTAATTGAAGAATGCTGATAACCTGAAAGACTGTAAGAATATACTCAATTTAAGACCGCACTTATGAGGACAGTCTTTACTAAGGACAGAGTAGATGCTCATATTGTCTTTGTTACAGATGTTTTTGCAGTTATTGTTTCTTGTGTAAACAGCCCCTTTAGTAAAGCTCGAAGGAACTTTCTGGACTTGAAAAATTGTAAACAGACTAGGCAAGTTTAAAAACTTTGTTCAATCATGAAGAACAGTTAACTGCAAGTTTCTTCAAGCACATAAATGTAAACCAATCTTAGGATTAGTACCAGTTATAATTTACTGATGATGAATCTACAAATCAGCATAAATCAAATACAGGTGATCTTGCTGTGTGACCTGGAGTTCAGAACTGCATCTTTACTAGCGGATAGCTGATATCATACAGTAGTCACCAGTAGGATCATATTTAAGTATATTGGAGCTATATGTGTGTAACGATAGCAGCAGGGTTTGAAATCAAGTATGGGTGAAATCCTCCTTTACCTTTCGTCCATCAATGCCATCAATTCCATGGTGTCCTTTGTCTCCCTGGTTGAGAAAATTAGAAACATTTTAGTACAGGTTGAATCTGAAAGTTGATATCTAAAGGCTGATACTTTCAGAGTAGGAAGAGATACTTGCCTTGAATCCTTTGTGTCCCCTCTCTCCCTAAATGTAGGTGAAGAAGATTAACAGTAAGTATAGTGCTGTGATTTCATAAAACATATTGTTGTTCTTAAAACAATAGTAATTTGAAATGCATAGTTTTACCTTCTCGCCTCTGATTCCTCTGTCTCCCTATGAAGAGAGAATAGAAAAAAGAAATGTCAAATGTCAATGTTTTCAATAAAAGTAGTAAACCATATTAATATATCATTTATGTATAAAATAATAAGACAGACCTTCATTCCTTGGTAACCAACTGGACCGGGATCACCAGCATTTCCCTATGAACAAACATAAGACCATTAAACACTTGCTATACAGTATACACAACATCATGCTTAAAACATTTTCACAATAAATTAATATTATTATTTCTATCTGTTATTGAGATCTCTGGGGCTGGAAAGGCCAATATGATATCACATGTAGCGAGTGAGTCACAGGCACGTGAGCTCTCTCTCTCTCTCTCTCTCTCTCTCTCTCTCTCTCTCTCTCTCTCTCTCTCTCTCTCCTCACCACTGAGTCCACTCTGGGTCAGGAGACAAGAGTTTGACCTAATGAATGTGTTTTGTCTACAAGTGATAGTGAGCAGTGTATATAATGAGTTCACTGGCTATTAGTGATCACAACGTCTAATGGACTAGCTGGTCCCAATCCAATGTTTGTGAATGGGTATCCTGTCTGTATACATGTTCTCTCTCTCTCTTTCTCTCTCTTTCTCTCTCTCTCTCTCTCTCTCTCTCTCTCTCTCTCTCTCTACTGTACACCCTTTTTCCTTACTGATGGCATGGTAGCAGATGTTTTAGGTTTCAGTGTATCTGTTTTAACATAGCCGATAGCCCGAGGGTTGACAGGTTATTACTCCAAAATCAAAGTGTTTATAAGCCTACTTCTGTATATTGGCTTCCTATAGGACCCAGCAGCTCATAAGATACAGAGTTCAATATGCAGGCAGGGTACTATAGGACATGGGAGGGATGGTATTTGTATGCTGATACCCATCCATATTCTGCTATGAAAATACAATTGGTGCCAATAGTGATATTACTTTTTAACTTAGATCCAAATGATCATGGCCTTGTTAATCTTGTTAATCCCATGCTAGGGAATGATAATCATGATTTACTGTAATGATCTACTTCTTGCTACAGCTTGCACAGTTACGTTACAGTTTCCATTACTGCACTACTACTTCTGATGCTGTTGTGTGGTCTTTGACCTAAGTGTGGTATTTACATATCTTTAGTGTGTGTATCAGATATTTATCAATATGATTACAGTATGTGAGTGCATGCATTTGTGTGTGTGTGTGTGTGTGTGTGTGTGTGTGTGTGTGTGTGTGTGTGTGTGTGTGTGTGTGTGTGTGTGTGTGTGTGTGTGTGTGTGTGTGTGTGTGTGTGTGTGTGTGTGCGCGCGCACACACGTCTATGTGTGTCTCTGTGTGTTTGTGCAGCTGCTGACTGTCATTTTTATACTTACAGGTGCACCCACGTCTCCCTTCTCTCCATGCATGCCAGGCCTACCAGCTTCACCCTAAAGACAAACACAAAGACAAAGTTAGGAAGAGTTAGGGGTGGGGTTTAGAGGTCATCACCTTTTAGAGATCATCACCTTTCATAGCAATATAAGCATTGACGCAATTAGTGCTCCCAGTAACTCTGGAGACTCAACCATGCTGTAATTTAACACAACTGTGTTCACTGACTGTTCATCTGTTAGACTGGGCATATTGGTGGTTTAGTTGCTATTGTCCATTATTAGCCATACTGTATGTACTGTAGATACACAATATATAGACTGTAAACTGTATATGGATGAGCATATTGGGCTCTTTCAATCACAGAGTTACCTGCGGCCATGTTGTTGACATAGAATCAGTCAGTTAATGTAGGTGTCTATCAGAAATATGCTAGGTTTTTGATAGCTAGCTGGTGTGTCTGCTGTATAGAGCTGGTGAAAATACTTCATTAGGCTAAATGCAATTTATAAGGAGAAAAAATTGAAAGCTATTGTAACTTTCAACTGAAATTAGCCCGCAAGGATAGCTAACGCAGCATTTTATTGCAGTATTTTAACAGTTTAATTTGAATACGGCCACTCGTAAAAATAAATAAATAATAATAATAATACACATATGTCCATCAGACATGTCGGCTTACCTTGTATCCTGGTTCCCCTGGACCTCCCTTTGGTCCACCTTTAGCCTACAAACAAACCATTCCAGATTAGAACTCAATCATGGAATAATAGATTTACTAATCCTAATCCAGGATTGGACATCACTGGTGCTGAGCACAAAACCCCTTGAGTCAAATTTAAACATTTATTGATTTTGATTAATTACTAATAACAGTTATTGTAGTGATCTTCCAGTTATCAATCATATAGTGCATACAGGGGGAATACATAAATTACTTGCACTTACATTGCAGTCAAAGGAACAACACTGTGAGAAAATAGAAAGGACAGATGAGTCAGATAAATTGTACATCAATAATGCAATTAAAGTTACAGCAGGGAGACAATTACACCAATAATAAGATAATAAGTAATGGAATGTATGTAGGCTACTGTAGGCGCATCAGAGAGCACATACCACATCCTTGGTCTCGTTCCTCTGAAATAGAAGAGAAATAGAATATACATGAGGACTGTGAAGTAATGCATGTATTAATGATAACACAGCAATGAGTGAATCTAAGCTATACTGTAGGATACTATTTCAAGTTACGTACACATGAAGGAGCAGGTCACACACACACACACACACACACACACACACACACACACACACACACACACACACACACACACACACACACACACACACAGATACACATACACATACACATACACATACACATATACAGACACAGACATACACACACACTGAAAATCAAAGCCTGCTTACAATGATGTCAATGATGGTCTGAATAGCAGCGAGATTTCCAGGAATGTCTCGGTCCTTGTTAGCCGCAGTGAAGTTCTGGCGATAATTTTTATCTGTGGCAATGATAGACAGTCTTGCATCCTGTGGAAGTGCACAGAGAGAGAGAGAGAGAGAGAGAGAGAGAGAGAGAGAGAGAGAGAGAGAGAGAGAGAGAGAGTTACTTTATAGACAGTTGATAATGCCCCAAGTGTGAGCAGCTCTTCCAGTATATGAGCTTCATAATGACCTTTGACCCTTGGCTTGAATCTTATGAGCAAAAATCTGGAAAAAGCACCAACAGCAGGACAGCCATCCACACTGTTGTTTGTGTATAAATAGAATATCTTTAAAGCAATGTATGATGTACCATAGCTGAAGAAGTCATAATGAATATGCTAATCTGCTAAATCTAGGTGCTTTCACAGAAATGTTTCATACAGATGTGACTAGGGTTGACCTACTTTTGCATTGTCATACTCTGGTTGTCTTGGGGTGTTTGTAAAATAACTGAATTGAAGATTGAATAGTTTGAATCCTAGGCTTCATTTGAAAGCCAGTTGGGATAAAAACATCATGTACTGTATATCAATAGATGAAGCGTAATGCCATAGCTAGTCTACCTATCTATCCCCATGTTGAGTGGGCATCCATTTGGTTCTTACCTGTTGATCAGGAGAGATGGCCACAGCAAAGACCTTGATGCCATGCTGTCTGGCCTCATTGGCTGCGTCCTGGATGCCTCCGCATGGCTCCTTGTAGCCCGTCTCAGGGTGGCCATCTGTCACCACGACGATATACTTGTTTTCATGGTAGTAGGAGCCACTGTTCAAAAGGGACAAAAAACATGAAGTCAGTGTTACAGACAGTCAGTCTGCAGAATATGTTAACTCATGCTAACATTTTATAGGGATTCCCCATTCCCATGTATGTGGCTACATAGGGTAACCAGGCGACCCAAATTTCCAGGGTCAGGCCCCAACTTTGGTGGTCTGTCTGGAATACAAGAAAACCCATTTTGACCCCAGTGTGTGTGGTGTATGTGTGTGTGTGTGTGTGTATTTGTACGTGTATCTGCAAATGCATGCATCTACAAATGTACTATATCTGTGTACACATCAGTCCATTGGTTTCTGGATTCGAAACATAATTGATACGTACTTAATCATCACTTCAGCGATGCCCCTCTTGATGGCACAGTCTGTGTAGGTGCCCTTTCCGATGTACTTGATGGCATTGATGGCCTGCTTCAGGTCGGTCTTCTCACTGGGGTTCTGCATGTCCCTGAGCTCACGGATCAGCTGGACCTCGTCACTGTAGTGCAGAGCTCCTGCATTCCAGGTCAAACTGCGGTCACATGGCTGGTGGCTGGCAAGACAGAGGAAATATGCAACAAGGTCCATCAACTCAGTCAAGTCAAGTGCTGGCTAAGTCCACTCTTCAAAGCAAACAAAAGGCCAAAAGGCAATGCACCATGCTAGAAATGCTGCGTTATAGTAAGGCCATGGTTTTAAGTCATAATTATACTCTATAATACCCAGATATAGGACCCAGATGTATTGATGAATATACTTGTAAAGTGTATTTTAAGAATACATTTGTTCGCAAGAATGGTCAGTGAATGAGGCCCTATCTCACAAACAAATACCATTGTTGACATTACTTTACATGCATACTTATCGCCATGCCCATAAAAAATATCTTTCTTTGGAGATATATGTGCTGTGCTAAACATGGGGTTAAGAAAAGAATTTGGGTTGCTGGAGTTAAAGCTAGGCCTATATATTATACTTTCTGTTGGCTTCAATGGTCCTTTAATGGCTGAATTAAGACATCATTATTGTATAACAGAGACAGTGTCTGGCTTTATGTACGTTTCTTTGAGCTCATCAATAAACTTGTTGGTCCAGGTTTGGATCTGGGCAATGTAGTAATCTGGGGGCTTCTGTCGGAGGGCAACACTCTCAGATGTATCCAAGACGAAGAACAGATCCACAGGGCAGTCTAGGGAGAGTGAGAGAGAGAGAGAGAGAGAGAGAGAGAGAGAGAGAGAGAGAGAGAGAGAGAGAGAGAGAGAGAGAGAGAGAGAGAGAGAGAGCAAACATCATGTCACTATGTGTCCTTGAAAAGGTCAGTCCTCCTTTATTCTCAATCTTGACCCTGTGTGCAAGATGACCCCAAATGCCGCCTATACAGTCCATACATGGTTTGGTCTAAGTGTAAACATGTCTTTATTAGTATCTACACTCCATACTGTCTGTATATTGCATTGTATTGCAATGTCAATACTGTGTGCAATGTCTATAAATTAATCAATAAATATAATGAGCGAACATCAGAGAATCCATCCTCCTGACACTTGAAACAAACTTAACATGCTTTCCCTTCCCTTCCTCTTCTGTGCCTTCCAACACTGTTTCTGATAGGCCGCAGCACTTCAATTCCCTGCCTGTACTCTGCACTCTATTCTATCAGTCTTTCCATGTTGCTATTAGCAAATGTTATTCTTGCCAATAAGGTCTCCTCTGCAATGTAGCTTGACCGTTAATAGACTTTGTGTAGCCTCAGTTGTTTTGGATAAATGCACTTGCAAATACATAAATGTAAAGGAAATGACTCTAATGTTCTACAAGGCCTTCAGCCTACATAAAACATCTGTAGAGCTCCTCAGGGAAAGCAGTTCCTGGAGCCTTCCCCTACAGGACACCAAACATGACCTTTAAAAGAGGTGAACCTGAAGAATTAAGACTGTTTATGAAGAGTGTTATATCACGTCTGTGTTGACAATTTGATAGGCTCTGGAGTATACATGTACCTAGTTCAAGTGTGGTATGTGGTTGTTTAGCCACTGAGGAAGTCACAGAAAAACTGAAAGCTGGATTCTCTCCAAAAAAGAGAGATTTAGTTACAGAAATTCAGTTATAGAATATTACACTGCTTTAAAATTGATTAAATGAATCAATAGGCATATATTGTAAAAGAGCATACAAGAGGCTTTTGAATAATTTGATGGAAATTAATAAATTCCATGCAGCACTACAATGCAATGCAGTAACAGTGGTACTACTGATAAGGGTCCATACTATCTAATGCAGAGAAGTATATGCCCAATACCTCAGTTATTCTCCTAACACCTGTATGGATTTGCATCATGTGACCTTCAGGAGTCACATGACATTGATTACAGGTAAGATTCCTAATTCTACATTTCAGTAATCAGTCTCAGACCTGAAGCACAATGCATGCTGACGTTCCCATTTTGAATGCAAACACATTTTACTGCAACTTCAAAATTATATTGATGACACCTAGCCAAAATTACGCTGGTAAGGCTAATGACAAACATGACTGAAGAACCTTTTAGGCAAATTAAAATCTTTGTTTCAAATCATCCCACACAGTACAATCCAGACCTCAACAGGCCCCTTAAACGTAAAACAAGATGTCAGGACTGGGCTTTCAATTCTGATTGGCCATGTAAGCTACAACAGAAGGCACTTATTCTATTCATGCAATATGTGACGGTGAATTCATTGCTGAATGTGCAGTAGCCTACAATGAAAAACATAGCCTACCTGAATATTGTCTTGGCTATATCATTGACTTAAATCAACACAGAGCATAATGTATTTCACACATGTGATGCGCTTGGCGCAAACTACCTGAATTATCTAGTCTAAAGATGCTGAAATCAGCAGTCTAGTCTGAAGCTACTAACCGATTCTCCCAAGCACATTAGTACACAATAAGAAAAGTTATTGCGATATTTTAAGTTCAGCAAACGTGTCTGTAGGCTACTCTGCAGCACAGTTTACAGTCCTTCTCAGCAAATCCATCAAAAGTACCTTACACTAGATTCATTCGCGGCAATTACCAAATGCCTACATGCAAATGTTACAACAAGGCAAAAATTGTTATTACCTTGAAACGGATTCCTTATCCTTTGAGTTCGCATCACTTCCCATAACGAACACAGCCAGAAAGCCGTCAGAATAAGTCCTCTCCGTGCCATGGTTCCACAAAAAGGTCCTTGCACGTTGACCGTGCAAATTAGGGGTGAAACAGCACCGGTAGTCTACCTGAGTACTATATAGGGAAAGGAGAAATTATCAGGATTGTAATCCAGAAATCCCCCCTTGGACCTGCGTAACGGGACAGAGGAGAGGGAGGAAGCGTCGGCTGGAAGCGCAACTCCAGATGTGAACGCCTTAAAGTGAAGGAAGGCGGAGGAGGAGTTGAGTTCTCCAAAGTGGCCTTCTTGAGAATTCTTATCCTCGAGACATAAAAGTATCCTTCTAGTATAGAGAATGTTGTGGAATGACTTTTATAATATTTGTTTTATGTTAGTATTTTGCAAAACATCTTTTTTTTCATTTGCTAGATTGCTTTGACATTTTCATCCAGGTTTTTTCCCCCAGTATACTTTTGGATTGTTACTAATATGTTGTATGAGAATCAGTGAATAGGATACACATCATCATGAAATAAGTAGAGTATTTCTTTCTTTTCTAAAAAAGAAAGAGAACTTGAAACAAGTTTCTTTCACTGGACAGAATGTTGATGAGTTAATGGAAAATACTGGCAAGCTCAAAGAAGGTGACTTGAAAGCAATTCAAATAAAATATAGTATTATTTTATTATCATTATAATTTATATTATCATTTTGGAGAAGCAAACTAGTGTTGAAAGTGTAGTCGGGATATGTGGGTGAGTGAACATTATGCTTTGAGGTGGAGATGGAGGCCAGCGGTGTGTGTGTGTGAGAAGTGATTGTAGGGTTAGGTCAAGGAGATGGTGAAAAGAGACATTTGGTGGAAATCCTAGTTCTGCTCACATGTTTGTGAATCTTGGGGGCGTGTGTGTGTGTGTGTGTCTCTCTCTCTCTGTGTGTGTGTGTGTGTGTGTGTGTGTGTGTGTGTGTATGGTGCTTGAGAGTCTTCACACATCTGCATCTCTTCAACATGCAACCCTACAGCCTGCCCTTCTGCGTTCCCAAAAACACACAAGAGGGGGGGGAGAGAAACTCCAAGCACCCCAACACCCCCTCAGTCTCACCCACCCTGCAACCTACCCCACCCTACCCTACTCCGGCCCAGCCCCATGTCCAGCCCTGCTCCCCAACACCTCTGAAAGAGAAACAGCGCCATCTATGTGTGTATAATATATCCGGCCCTTTTCTCTCTCTCTCTCTCTCTCTCCCTCATATAAATCACTCATTTTGTATGGTCTGTTGTTATGCAACAATGGAGCTTTGTGTTGTATCCTTTCGGTTTTTTAGCATACACACGGGACACATGCAACTCCTCACAGCTGAATCTCAACCACAAACTGCTGACCTCAACCTACGGAGCCGTGTTTCTTCACATTACTGACTCACACAGAGTCTTCAAAGCCTCTGTCATGTAGAGACATACCCCACCAGATCAAGTCTCAAACAGTGACTGACTCCATATGTCATAGGCCTCTATAGAGCGAGAACAGGAATTTTAATCTAGCGGATTATTTCTCAACTGTAAATCAGAAAGATATATATTTCTGGGATAATTTCACATGTCTTTTTGTGACTAGGAGGATTTATGCCAAGACGCGACGGGCCTATTAGGACAAGTGCCATTACCGCAGCTAGTGCACTGGGAATGTCGACACCCTGAATCCCCTCCCTCTTCCATGATGGGGTGACATGCCTACACCCTGTGTTAAGTGTTAAGTGGTTAAGTGGCGTGGCTGTGTATTGCTAAAGGACTAGCCCCTCAACCAAGACATAACCCATGATATGACTGATGGACTGTCAGTGTGGGAGAATGAGTGGGCGTAATTGGAGATTGTGAATGACTCTGGCAAGTGTGGAAGAGCAAAAACAAAAAGAAGGGGGTTGGTTGTGGACACAAAACTTATTGTGAATAGCTGCTGACTATTGGCGTTTATGTTTGTTTGGGTGTGTTCGAGTGTGTGTGTGTGTGTGTGTGTGTGTGTGTGTATGTGTGGCCTTGGTTTGTCTGGAGATGATGAGGGGAAAAACTCTGTACTGCATGAAAAATATTTTCCCTGAGAGGCAGAACAGTTAGTGTTGACCCCCAGCTTAAGCTGTAATGAACAGCTCTGTGTGCCTTGGCAATGAGGAATAAAGTCTAGGTGCCTTCTGAAGGAGGAGAGGGGTTGCCACTGATTATTGTGTGTTTAGAATTAAAACTTTTTTTCCCCCTCGATACAAACGCTTGCCTGTCTGAGAAGGGTTTTTAGTCACATGGTTCTCTTCACTCCCTCAAGCTGGGATTCAATTCTGTTTTAAAAAATTCTATTACTGGAGAGACTTTTGGCCAGGGAGCTGCAAGCTTTTTCCACTGATCTCATGCTGCAGTTTTTTGCCATTAAAAAAAAGGAAGGAAGGGGAAAAAAACTCATTTTGAGAGGAGTGGAGGAGGATAGGATTGAGGAGGGGGTGGGCAAAGACTTGGGGGGGGGGGTGTTTGGGTGGTGTTGGTGGGGGTGGTGGGAGGGGAAAAACCCATCTGGTAGTCATCAGCGTTTAATAGTGGAGGTTCAACTGTAAATCTGAGGAAGAGTTTGGCGGCTGTAGGCGGACCAGCCGGCCAGGAGTGCGCCTTTATGGAGGTGAATGACATCAGGCTGCACTCCGCCATGTACAGGTTCAGAGAAAGAAATAGAGAGACAGAGGGTAAAAATCATGTGGAAGAAGAGAGAAAGTGTGTGTGAGAGAGAGAGAGAGAGAGGGGGGGGGGGGTTGAAAGAGAAGAAGAGTAAAAATGAGAGAAGAACAAAAAAAATGAGGGTAGACAGAATTAGGGAAGGGGGGATGTACTGCTAAAGAGTGTTTAAAAGGAAGAAATGAAAAGATCAGTGCAAGAGAGAGTCAGAGAAGTGAGCGATGGAGAGGGAGGGAGAGAGAGAGAGAGAGAACCAGAAACAGAGGGGAATGCTGGGACACACCAGTGGCGCACAACATTTCATGGCGCCTCTTTGAAAACTATTGTAAACAGTCAGGAAGTCAGAGGCGATGAGGCTGGACAGCTGACCCAAACAGTTTATTCCTGTGTGTATCTGATGAACAGGAACGGTTCAGGCTGGAGGAGGTTTGCATGGGGCTTTGAGAACTGACCTTCTGGAGCTCTGCTGGTAATCCACCTTCTACAATGACCACGCAAAGTGTAAATTAAAGTCTCTGAGATGAAGACAGGAACACTACTGCAGCCTTGTGTTTGCAGTCAAGGGAGGCTGGGATAACGTAAACTGTTAGGTTGTAAATCAAAGTGAGTGAGAGAGAGAGAGAGTGAGAGAGAGAAAGACAGAAACAGTGGTTTCTGGTTTGTTGTAAACAGATATTAATCTTCGGCTAGGCTTTCACCAACGTTGGTGTATACTTGCAATGAAGTTTGCTTTTGTATACTTACACGGTGTGCATACCAATCATTCACCACCAAATACCATGTCATGCATGTAAACCAATAGTATACACCACAGGAAGACTGAAACAGCTGTTGAATGTAACGCTATATCGTCCGTTTAGCATGGCATGATGGTTTACAGCTAGTTGTGATTGGCCGTCAACTTAGAGATTGAAATATCTGACTAGTGTATATGTTGAATGCTGTATTTAGCTGAATTTTGAGGCGGGGGGGGGGGGGGGGCAGACTTTACACCTGGCCATTACCTTTCTACGTACAATGCTTCCTCTTGATTTTCATCTCCCTCCATGACTCTCCACAGCGACATCTGGGATTCTGGCTTTGTTCGCATCGGATTGTTGTGAAGTCCGCATTGCCCGAGCCAATCAGCGAACTTTAGGAATGCAGCGCGAGAATACGAAAGTCAAGGGCAGATCCAATCGTTTTGAATTTAAATATCTCCAGCAAGCAATTGTTTCTCAATAGTCAATATCCCAGACCTAAGTATGAAGAGAAGCATAAAATGCAGGGCTGGTTATGACCAGGTTAAGATACTTTTAGAGACAAGCACAAAAGGTATAGCCTGAGTAGAACAGGTGTTCTCAACATTTTGACACGTGAGGGCCGATTGACAGACCCAACATGGAACTGAGGGCCACCAAAATTTTAATGACCAGTTTGAATATCTACAGTTTACATTTATTGCAATAAATATAGGTCTATAGATACCACTAAACATCACTAAATAGAGATTAATTCTTTCAAAGCAATGTACAGTTTTAACATTTTACAGATATTATCCGATGCTATCGGCTATCGGCTGCTAGAAATATTTCCACAGGATGCCATTGGCCCCCTGTGCACACTTTGAGAACCTACGCTACAGAAGAACCTGCTCACAAGTGGATTTGAATTTTCTCTGCAGTACAGTATACAGTTAGGAGCGCATTGCAGATCATTTGTAACTTACCAGAAAAGCCAATGAAACTGATTACAACTGCTATCTCTATCCCTGGGCTCTATTATTTTATTGACAGCCCTACAAACTATGCTTTGACTACCATCTGATTCTGTCAGACAATATTCTGTACTCATGCTATTACTTTGCCAAAACCATGGACAATCTGTGATCCATCATGGCTTGACCACTCACTGACCGTATGGGTACTTTACTGGCAGGGCCGGTTCTAGATGTTTCACTGCCCTAGGCCAAATTTAAGGTTTGCCCCCTCTTTTCTATAAATATTAGTGAAAAACTGAAGAAAAAAAGGTAATAATTGTATTGTGATGCCCCTCTGATATTTGGTGCCCTAGGCGATCTCCTAGTTCGTCTATGCCTAGAACCGGCCCTGTTTACTGGGCCCCAGGCAGGTGGGTTGAGCCCATAAGATGTGGATCTGCCCAAGGTTTATTCCTAAAAATGAACCATTGCAAATTAGAAGGGAGTTTTTCACCAAAATTTTATCATCTGTGTCTTGTCCTTATACCAATGTTATTGCGTATAAATTTTATTATTAATTTGCACACAGACAAACAAACCCACGCTGGCGAAAACGTAACCTCCTAGGCGGAGATCATTAAACTTTCATGCTGGGAATGTTACTGAAAAAGAGCTAGTGAAATGGACCAAGCTCTGCTACTTCACTTCATTTTGTACAGTTGGGACACACTCTTGTAGGCATACATTTACATTGTGGTGGATTGGCGCTTTTGTTTGAACTTTTGGTTCTACCTTCAATTAAAAGATTCGGTTACACTTTATTTGAAGGTACCATCATAAGACTAACATGACACTGTCATTAACTAACATGACACTGACATGACATTGTCAAGAATATGTCATAAACATTATACACCTGTCATGACTTCTGTCATTAAGTGTCACCCGGTATTTGTCATGGTTAGGGTTAGGGTTAGGTCTAGGATTAGGGTATGTCATAGGTCATGACAGGTTTACAAAGTTTATGACAGATTCTTGACAATGTCATGTCACAGCCTAGTTAATGACAGTGCCAAGTGTTACCAAATAGGTTACTATACTGTACGTATAGTAACCCACCATAGGCTGCTCTTTAAAAATCACGAGTGATATTTAGTCTGGAGACCTACCTATTGCATCTCTCGTAGCGGAAGCACCGTTTACGATTGCCCAGAGCCGTTTATTGGGCGCTACGAATGTCTATCATAGCGTCTGTACATAGCTCAGAGCCGTAAAATGCAATCGAGGGCCATATAGTCCCTTTTTGTTCTGCGATTGGATACCGAAAGCAGGCGAGAAAATCTGGCATGGTCACCATGCTGCTTTGCAGAGTGAAATGAAATAAGCGCGCAAAGGAGCTTGGGAACTCCCAGGCTAGCCTTTGCATAGAAAAAGGGGGAAAGTGTGAGTGGGACTGAGGGTCTGGGTCATTAATATGACTTAATGAATAATGTGCACATGTCCAGCAGCTGGAGGAACATGAAGGGAAGAAGTCTAGACATCTCTAATTTTAAGCTGCATGATCTTGGCTGCTCACTCAGACTCCAGGCTCAGATGATGGACCAAGAACAGGATGATGGGTACAGAGTGGGTTTTGTCTTTGGAATGCTGAATAAGTCATGAGAGACACTTTGTGTGTGTGTGTCTGTGTGTGTGTGTGTGTGTGTGTGTGTGTGTGTGTGTGTGTGTGTGTGCTGAGTTGTTCTGAGGAGTGAGAAAAGGCCATGCAACATGAGATAACAAAAAAAGTGTGTGTGTGTGTGTTGAGTTGATCTGAGGCAAAAGTGAGCCATGCAACATAACAAAAAAATGTGTGTGTGTGTGTGTGTGTGTGTGTGTGTGTGTGTGCGTGCGTGCGTGCGTGCGTGTGTGGCTCTGGCCTTGAGAGAGTGTGTTTTGAAGGAGTGAAAAAAGATTGTGTGGGATGATCATGGGAAGTACATTTGAATCAAAGACTATCGGGAAAGAACAACCGCAGATCACAGAGTTCACATTAAGCTATAAGGTTTTGCTTAGCTTACCCTGTCCAAACAGTTCTACACGATTCCAACCCTGCAGACATCAATGTATTTAGAAAACCTGATAACATAACCACGACTATAAGTGATGACAGTTCACCAGTTTATGAAAACATGGAAGTAATAAAGGCAATCTTGACTTACACTAAAGAATTACATCGAACTGTGAGAGATCCGTTACTGGACTGACACATTCTAATGAAAGTCTGCTGTCTGATATGAAATTACAGACAGTATCAACAAGCCAGCCAGGTCTTCACTGCAGACAAACAACAGTCTGGAAAGCAGATCATATGATGTTTCCGTTCTCTGCGGCAGACCTCCTGCCTCTTGACCCCTTTGTTTTCAATCTGTCACCTTATTATGTTTTTCCACCTCAAGTGACAAAACAATCATGAGAATTTCATCTGAGTGTGTGTGTGTGTGTGTGTGTGTGTGTGTGTGTGTGTGTGTGTGTGTGTGTGCGCGCGTGCGTGTGTCTGGACACCTTTCTGACAGTCAAAACAGACTATTACAATATGTTTGGACAAATGGGTGTCAAAGCGCTGACTCACAAGATTTTCCACAGGAAACTTATGCATTTAGCTGGCACTTTTATCCAAATTTACAGTGCAGAAAAATTGCAGTGAAATTTGGTCATCTGTGGTTTAAAGGTAAGATCACACACACACACACACACACACACACACACACACACACACACACACACACACACACACACACACACACACACACACACACACACATATCTTAGCAGTGGAATTGCTTTAGTCAAAGCATATTTAGAGCCTCTGCAGCCTACAGTATCTCTGATTTATTACAGTATCTTTAATTCATCTGCACAACCAGTCAAACCAAACTTGAACTAAACTACACATCAAGTGATGCATCAGGCAAGTGCCTGTATTGTCTTAAGTGCAGGACATCAATTTTATTTGTAACTGTGGCCAACTTCGTATTCTCATCAATTCATGATTGTTTGCACAACAAAGATTAGGAGCCAGCAACAGTAAATTTCAAAGTATTATGTTGAGTCTGGTATCCTTAATGAATAGAGCTGGAAGCTAATTGGAGCTCATTGGTCAAGGACCTACGTGTATGACTCTCTTTAGCTGACCCACAAGCATATCCATAAATTAGATTCTATAGACCATGACCACATTTGATATACATAGGGTAGGTGTAGCAAGTAAGGTTTGCTTTCCCATTTTTTTTATATAGTGAAATAAAAGATCTCACAACTAGATTATGTCATTGAGTCTAGACAGTGCATTTGCCAAATTTGAAAAAGTTCTTCTCTTGGGTCCAATCAAAAAGTCATGTGACTACAATAAGTTGAAGTATTCCACATTCCTCTTGCACTTTATTGAAACATTTTATTCATACCCATTGTGTTCTTTGTGCACCACTGCAACACCAGTCAAGTCAACTAGAATTTGACTCACTGCAACATGAGCAAAACATGAAAAACAAATAAAGGCCTATACCACAAATTGGACACATGCAAATGAACCACGTTTGATGTTGCATTTCAGAAATTGTAATTTCATGACATAAGATGGAAAAACAAACACGTCTGTAAAACAATGCACACCACACAGACCGCAGCCGTCAGAGGGGATTTGTTTATCCTATAGAGGGTCAATAAAGTCACGCTCCGGAAAAACACACCCAGCTGTGTATCGTTAACAGAGGTGATTATGAACTGTTACACATTCCTCCAGAGTTCTATGGAACTGGACCTTACAGCATAATACCTCTGGGAAAAGAAATCATACACTTTGACACACACACACACACACACACACACACACACACACACACACACACACACACACACACACACACACACACACACACACACACACAACTGATCATTCCTTTCAAAAGGCTGGGTGATGGCTAAAGGCTGATGTCTGCATGGCTTTGATGTTGTGATCTCACCAGGCACACAGATGTCTGACCTGAAATCTGAGGAGACACAAATGAGAAAAAATAAGAAGTTATGACTGAAAGTTTCATTATCCTACAAAGTCCAACCCAACACACATTTGCAAATGGACATGACTTGTTTCCTGAAGGAAGAAGTTAAAACAGCACCTGAGTTTGGTCCAAAAGTTTGTTGATATTTTAATGAAAAAGACATTGCAGTCTCCCATTGCATAATATGTTCTGAAATGAACATGAAGAGGTTGTCTGGTGGACAAGTGGATTATTCATTAAATGAATCAGATGTTAGTCCAACTGATCAAGAAAAAGAGCATCTTGATCAAGTTGAAGAGTTCAGCTGGTTGTAGTGTTGAAATGTAAAAAGATGAAAGAAAACAATGTGTTTGTGTGTGTGCGTGTTCGTGAGAGTGTGTGTCTGAGGGGAGTTTGTCGGTCGTCGGTCGGTGCAGGATTGAAAACCCGTGACTTATAGTAACAGCTGCCACAAAAACACTCAAAAGGGAATTTTCTTCCTCTCATTTCTGCAGAACTCCACAGACAAGCTGGGTTGTGGAGGAGCTGGCTCTGTGACAGCACTTTTCATCTCCTCACTCATTCTCATCTGGCTTTGCTCAGTCTCAGAAACAACAGCAACACTATAGGCAGTCCGGCCAGATAGAGCATCTCATGATGCCAACCTCCACTGTTTCCTAATCCGCTAATCGAAATAGTGATCATTCAGTGCCAACACTCTGCACAGACACCTTCCTGAAGAAGGAGATGTTTGCAGCCCCTTGAGTTTGGACCAAAAATGCAGGGGCGCTGCTAGATATTTTGGGCCCTATGACAGAAAATAATTTTGGGCCCTGATCATTGATTTTCAAACAAAAATTTCCTTTAGGGCCTTTTCCTAACCCCCACCCCCCGGTGGCGCCTCTGCAAAAATGCATAAGATAACATTAAGAGACTGAATCAGGTCTGATTTACTTAGTTAAGGTTGAAGTCTTGCAGATTCTTGATGCTGCAGTTACAACAATTCTGGAACAGAACTTCAAAAAAAAAAAAAAAAAAACTAAAGCAGGGGAAATGTTTCAATGATATATGCTGCCTGGATTTATCCCAGCTCCCCCTAAAGCTTGTAGCATTACAATGATCGACGTCAAACCGAAACCACACAAAAACAAAATATACTTTGTCATTCAACCTGATTAGAAAAATTACAAATTACAGTTGCAAAAAAATTCTTCAAAATAATGTCTGCTCGGGGGACTTTTTGAGTTCTCAGAGTCTTGATGGAAGTCTCGTCCTTTCTTGCAGCAGTCTCTTTGTATTCCTTAAACTTATTCACAGCTCATTTCCAGAGAATTCTTTGTGGTTATCTTTTTCATTTTCATAGGGCCAATTATGGTGACAATCTACGACTTCTTGCCTAACCATCATCATCTTGACTTCCTTCATCCTCGTATACAATGGTGGCCTGTTTAAAACATATCAATCCCTTTGTCTGCTTTCTGTTCTGAGGTTTTTTTTGTGTAATAGTGGCTTACATCTTAAAACCATGTCTGTATTCTCAGGGTCTCTTGGTGTCTTGTTCTCACTTTGTCTGCTTTAGAAAAACAAGGCCGAGAGACTAGGCACTTTATATTTTCTCCCTTGTACACATTACAAAGTATTCTAGAAGATGACTATTGCTGGTCTCTATTCAAACCAAAGAAATAAAATGTATGGGAGCTAAAATAAATGCTGGCTTGCCTGGCATATGCCTTTAAAATATAGGTCTATTAAACAAGTGCTGTAGCCACAAGTCCCTCCGCATTCAGCAGTATTCTACATGCCCCATGTTGGCAGCTGTGATTCTTTTAATCTCCCTGATGTGTGGACTAAATGCATTTCACAGTGTGTTTGCTGATGTTTTCAGATTATAAATGAACATAAAGTATTTTCACATGGTCTGTCTTGTGTATTTCTTGTTTAGGCTATTTCCTGTTTTTCCTGTTGTCTTACTTCTGTATCTAATTTGTTGTGACTGAGAGCTGTTTTGTTTTGTGTCTTTCTTGCATGTACTGCCTGTTAGTTCTTCACAAAGAGTCCTGGCATGCATATAGCTGGCAAGAAATCTTAATGCTGTTGTTCCGTTTTGTTGAAGCCATCTGATTGTAGTTACTGAAAGCTGATTCTCTAGTAATGGCCTGTACAATGAGACAATGTCAGTGTGCGTGCGGGTGTATCTCTCTCTCTCTCTCTCTCTCTCTCTCTCTGTGTGTGTGTGTGTGTGCGCGTGTCCTCTTTGTCAGGACAAAAGGGCAGTCTTTTAACTCATCTGACTGCTTAGAAAAATGCAAATAGACCAATCATCCCAGCTTTGGACTATATATACACACACAGTAGTCTATAACATGATTATAAGCATTCTATAATAGTTTTATTGGCACCATTCATCAATGAGCAAATTCTAGTTGTAAGAGTGATAAATGTGCCTGACAAATATCACTGATTTCCAAAACAAATAAGGG
>JAODXP020000031.1:11518384-11533022 GCA_027497455.2 Sardinella longiceps
TATTTCTCTCTCTCTCTTTTTCTCTTTCTCTGTGCAACGTGGCGTTGTGTGAAAAACTGGTGGGAAGCTCTGTGTGAGAAGTTCCAGAAATCGATTGCAACAAGATCACGCGTGTAGTGCTAGACAGGTCAGCATAGAGCAATAGTGTTAGTGAAATTCTTGCACTGCGCAGCTTGAAAGATGCAGGGCTTCAGAGATCACTGGGAAAGGGAGAGAAAGAGAGACGTTCTAATGCTCTCTGCTCTTTTGACAACATGATGATGGCGCTGATGGGAAAATGGGCAGTAGACTGAGGAAGGCATTTTGTTAAGGCCAAGTTTTCTTTTTGGGAGGAGGAAAGGAGAAAGGGAAAACCTCAGAGAGCAGTGGTCACATGAGGAAGGAGATAGAGAAGGTCAGTTTTAATATCATCTTTGACAACTCTCCAGTGCATGAGCTATGCGGTTCCTCGGAAGATTCCAGGGAAGAGATAAAGCTCCTCCAAAACACACACAAAATAAACTGTAGCAGAAAAAGGCAAAGAAAAACAAAAAAAAATACATCTGAGGGACTCAACTAGTTGCTTGCTGCCAAACTCCTGCTTCTGTATCAGATGCTGATTGTGGTCTTTTTTTTAATACTCTAGGCCTCATTTGTGTATTGCCAGGAAGGTTTGTATGACTCATACTCAAACTTTTTTCCCCCTTTCCCCTCTTAACTTTTCTTTCATTTCCTCCCTCTCTCTCTCCTTCTCTCTGTCTGTCCCTTTCTGTCTGTCTCTCGCTGTGCCTGTAATCTCTACACAACCACAGGAAATGGCAGGGGGTGGGGGCTCGGGTGCAAATCAGCTTTGAAATCGACCAAACATGAGGGCTAATTTGGAATCACAGAGGAGACCCGCTTCCTCAAGAGGGGCACAACCCTGCTTAGCTATGTCTCTCGCCAGCCACCTACTCCCTACCTCCCCACCCCACCCCACTCCACCTCTCCCTCCATCACTACCTCCATGCCAATCTAAACACCACCACTTCCCCTCATGTCATTTGTTTGGCAAGATCATTTACCTCTCCTTGTGTGGGATGGTTTTAGAAACATCCATTTAGCCATGATTTGTATAGAGGACAGCGAGAGAGACAGAGATAGATATATAGATAGAGAGAGAGAGAGAGAGAGAGAGAGAGAGAGAGAGAGAGAGAGAGAGAGAGTTCAAAGAATGATCGATCTGAATCTGAAACAATCTGATTGACATTACAGTATGTATGACGAAATGATCAAAGAATGCTCTTGCAATTTGAAGACAGTATAATCTCATTCCAAGGTTAATGTTAGAGTGAGTGTTGGAGACTTGTGTCTCTTTTGACAAAGCAGGGGCTATACAGCAACAACACTGATTAGATGGGTTAAGTGAAATTCATCAATTTTATTGTTCAGTTTACTGGAGGTGATGTCAGCCCCTAGTCAGCACCTCTCTGTCCCACAGTCTCTTTCTGCACTCTGGTGGTCATCTGTGGAAAATGTGGAGTGAAAGAGAGAGAGAGAGAAGGAATGTGTATTCACCATATACCATATGTGCGTGTGTCTGTATCCGTATGTGTACAGAATGTGTGTGTGTGTGTGTGTGTGTGTGTGTGTGTGTGTGTGTGTGTGTGTGTGTGTGTGTGTGTGTGTGTGTGTGTGTGTGTGTGTGTGTGTGAGGGAGAGAGAGAGAGAGAGAGAGAGAGAGAAGAGAGAGAGAGAGTATATTGCAAACATGTCATTGTGTACTTGAATTACTTGGCATGGATATCTTGTACTGAGCCTTCCTCTTTCAACCTTGATCTTGTGACCCCAAATGTTGGCCACAGTCCATACTCACTGCAACTGGGACCTCGGCTGTCGAGAAACGATTATTAAAGTTCGCTGATTGGATCGGACATGATGCAGCTGATGTGAGCAACATCATGTGACTGATCAACCCAATCTAAGTCTGTGTTGATATGCAGGTGGTGTGTGTGTGTGTGTGTGTGTGTGTGTGTGTGTGTGTGTGTGTGTGTGTGTGTGTGTGTGTGTGTGTGTGTGTGTGTGTGTGCATGTTTGTGTGCGTGGGTGTGCGTGCATGTCTGTGTGTGTGTGTGTGTGTGTGTGTGTGTGTGTGTGTGTGTGTGTGTGTGTGTGTGTTTGTGTGTGTGTGATGTGTGTGTGAGACTGTGTGTATTTGCATGTCTTATCTAGATTGTTACAGCATATGTGATACCTTTGCTCAATTACATAATCCAGAATGTTTAGTAGGCCCAGGCTCTACGGCGAAAACATGAATGGTTCATCACTCATTCACAGAAAGTGACACTATCATAGGAGGAAGTTAAATTCTCTGAACTACTTCCAGTATATCCAGTTGAAATGATCATTTCACCTTACATGTAATGTATTTCATAGATTAAAAAAAGACTTTGACACACACACACATAAATAAAAAGTGCCAATAATACAAAAAACCATGAAGATGTATACTGTAAAGCTCAATTCAGACTGAAAATCTGTAACGAGATGAAACGGTTTTAGAGCGGAGTTGTGGCGGTGTGAATGAATCGTCACAGGTTGTTGCAAGCTGTCACAAAAGATTTAACATGTCAAATCGCAGTTTCAGAGTTTTAGAATGTTTTAGGTTTTTAGAACGCCGCAGTCCGTCTCGTCACAGATCTTTCGTCTGTAGTCATTTTAAGCCCACACCAAACTCACCCCCCATCAAAAAGCTCTGCTAATACCAAAGGACTACATTACTGCTATCATACAACATGCCATATCACGTGTGCTCAAATGACTGTTCGCCCAGACATCCCTACACCTACACCTATATGTTTGCTTGCTCTTTGTAGCTGGACCTAAAGATTGCAAAACCATATCCAGGATATGGGGCCAGGGTCAGCTATGGCTTTTGCTGAAGATAGTCTTGTTTTTTGTCACATGCTCTCACCCCTGTTCATGTTCTACCATACTTTGGAACTTTAGACTGAAAAGGTGCGATGAAAGTCATGGGTGTCATTTTATAGTTTGACAGGACTGAACCGGATGATGGTTCTTATAGCCTATATAGCATTTCAGATCATGGCCAGACCACCTGAGGCCTTTGAATGTTAGGATAATTTCAAACAATAAAAAATCTGAAAATTTCCAGATGAAGAAACAGTTGTCTCTCAATCAAATCAATGGTGTGATTGTATGTTATAAATGACTCAACTCAATCCAGAAACAGTGGATTGGAGACAGAAAGGACAATATTCCTAATGGTGGAATTGCTAGAACACGTTCTTTTACTTTATTTCAATTTCCTTTCAGCAAAATAAAGTGTCCAATTATATTTAGCACTGTGATAGATATGTTGTTAATCACGTAGCTTTCAACTCATTTCTATCTAGAAGATTGTAAATTGTAAATTGAGACAGAAGTCAAAGGAAGGCAAAATTATGTTCAAGTTTTTTTTGTTTAATATTTTTTAATAGAAAGATAAGCCAGTGTACCAGTTCCAAAACTTCACTCTCATCATTTACAAATATAAAACAGATGTCACTGTGTAAATAATCATTTTCCATAATGCTGACAAAATGTAATATATATTTAAACGATACAAGTCATCAAAGATAAAATTTTACTCAATTAGTCCTTTACTATAAATAGTTATGTACATAAATGAAGAAGGCTATCAGCCTATCAAATCATAATTCACTTTCTTGTCAAGAGAACCTCTTCACTTATTTGTCATCCTGTACCTAAGATTAATACTCAAGGGAAATAATATGGAAACACTCACTATACATCATACTGTACAAAGTTTACATTCCATAGTCTAAAAATACTTTTCTAAATTTACAAAGAACAGTGGATGACTTTCAGCTATGTACAAAATTTAAACATACTGATGTGCTAACAATATCAATTCTAAGGCAAAATGTGCCACAACAAGAAAGCCTTATCGATATTTGAGAAGCCCAACAGTCAAATGTTGAGGAACAAGGCAGATATATCTGCTTTGTAAGGGATTAATTTCTAGAAAGTATTGTTGGCTCACTGATGTCACACTCTTTGCAACCTAACTGTTGGATGTGACAGTATTCAACTATTAACATAGAGATGGAAATTAGCCAATGATGCTTTCTGAAGGTGAGCTCCATCGAACTCGATCAGTCTGAGTCTTCGCTGCTACAGGAGCTGCAGGAACTGTAGGAGCTGTCATAGCACTCAGCGGTGTAGGGGAACTTATGGACGTTGGGGTTCAGCTCTGGTATCCAAGCCCGGGGCACCAGATATGTGGCCAAGTTGAACAAGTCCACAAAGACTTTGTAGCGGTCACTGCATTAAGAGATGAACAGAAACAAATGATCATGAACTGCCCTAGTTTCACAATTGTCTCCATATAGTTTTTAGCTCTAACAGGACAGAAGTTCATAAAAAACCCACAAAAATATGCTTTCACATGACACATATTTGTCATTTTCCGTTAACTTTAGTGGCAACAATGGATAACCAATCTGGGGCGAGGTGAGCGGTGCATAATAAAAGCAATATGGCTTTACTGCCTGTCACTGATAGAGAGACAGATAAGAGAAAGTGTTATCTTTTTTAGGGGGCTCCCTTGTTGTTGCAGCCCTCCATACTGCCAGAGCCAGGTGATGGTCCTAAAAACATGGCTGATATGCAGTACAGTACATACAGCATGGTCAGCAGGAGTTAACTCACCTGACAGTGGACCGCAGGTAGTGATAACCAGATGACCCTCCAGTGCCTGCTTTGCTGCCAATCATGCGATGCACCATGCACACGTGGTTATCTGATGACCATTAAAGAGACAGAGAGACAGATATTGGAATCCTCTATAGCATTTAAATAGTCAATTAGCAGAAATATTCAAAGCCCTAATCAGTTGATTGATTGATTCATCTGATCGATCGACTGATTGATACTCACATCTCCACTTTGTCATGAGCGTGTCAATCTCCATGAGGCAAGTCAGGAGTTGAAACG
This sequence comes from Sardinella longiceps, assembly GCA_027497455.2. Taxonomy (NCBI): domain Eukaryota; kingdom Metazoa; phylum Chordata; class Actinopteri; order Clupeiformes; family Clupeidae; genus Sardinella; species Sardinella longiceps. The sequence goes on from JAODXP020000031.1 coordinate 11,523,362, forward strand.
GAACCTGGAAGCGAGGCTCTTCCCTACAAAGACAGATTATGAGCGTGAGATTATAAGCCTAATTTTTTTTTTTTTTTCATGTATGCAGGTGGACATGTTGGATTAATCTATTGATTTACAGTATTTTATCAGTAATCACAGTGTGAAGGGAATGGACAAGGTGGTGAAGGAAACTGATGGAGATATGGTGTCCATTACACCTTTTTAACAAAGCAAAAACAAAGCTTTAGGCACATAGTTTTAGTAAAATGCTGAAAACAGTATATTTACCTGTAGAAATTTATCATCAGAGCTCCTTGCAGGGCTTTGAATGACAGCCGCCGATCCCCTGTGGAGTATGACAAAAAATATTTACACATTCCCAGTGTTTGGACAAATATCCAAGAGGTTAACGAAATATTGACCATAGGCTATATCTGTATTTAGCTCTGACCTTTGCTCAGAAGATGGTCATGGCGTTTGGAGTCAAACAAAGAGTTGAAAAGTTCCACCTGTTTATTCAGATCCTCAAGCATTTCCTGCTTCATCTCTGATTCTGGCATTTTCTGTGATCAGATTGAAAAAAACCAAAACAAAGAAACAAACAAAAAAATCAAGACGTTAGAGCTGAGTCGTTTCATCTGTCAGGTGACCAGAGGTGTGTGTGTGTGTGTGTGTGTGTGTGTGTGTGTGTGTGTGTGTGTGTGTGTGTGTGTGTGTGTGTGTGTGCGTGCATGTGCATGTGTGTGTGTGTGTGTGTGTGTGTGTGTGTACATATTTTATCATACAAACCTCAATCTTTTGTCTCTCAGACATGAGAGCCTGTTCAACATTAGCTTGAAATTTCCCAAAGAAGTTGAATCCATCCTTCTCAAGGCCGGGCGTCCTCTCCAGCCATTGCTGAAAGAGAAAGAACAGTGAGTGAATAAGTTAAATAATGAGTGAGTGATATAGGGTGAGTGAGTGAGAGTGAGTGAAAGAGTGAGTGAGTGAGTGAGTGAGGGAGGGAGTAAGTGAAAGAGTGTGTCAGACAATGAATAAATGAAAGATTGATTGAGTGAGTGAGTGAGTGAATGAGTGAGTGAGTGTGTAAACAACTGAGTGAGTGAAAGAGTAAGTGAGAGCTAAGTGGATGTGAGAGCTAAGTGAATGACTAAGTGTGTTCTTTGAGCTTTGGCAACACTGTATCTCACAGTCATGCTAATAAAGCATCTTTGAATTTGAACTTGAGTGACTCAACCACTACACTGAATGAGTGGAGATGCTCTGAGATTGTGTGTGAGAGATTATCCTGTACCTCTACTAGTTTCAGTAGTGTAGGCTCCTGCTCCGTCTGCAGTAGAGTTTGGCTGTCCTCTCCTTGGAAGTTGTCTCTGTAGTGGCGCCTGTTGTAGGGAACCCTCAGGTTGTCGGCCACCCCGATCTTGTTCTCCAGGAGGCGGAACTGGAGGCTTTGGAACCCAGAGGCTGGAGTAAGGTACTCCCTGTTGATAAGGCAGAATGCATTAAAGACCCAACCTATTTTTTTAAGTATTGATTATAATGAATTATTACAGGGAACACTGATGATGGGCTAGTCCCGAAACGTTTGTACCCAACTTTTGTTCTGTATTCTTTTTGGCATTTGTTTATGTTCAATACAATTTTTGATTTAATTTAGTGCGGTCTCCCTTTTTTCTTCACTTTATCATGAAATATTATCGTCATTTTATTTCACATTCAGGAAGTTGGGGTGATGTATCATTAATCAGCTGTCCTCAAAATGTGAGGACGCAAGATTTATTTTTTTTATTCTTTTAATAACATTTGAATCAGCATAATCCCTCATTGTGTTCTAATGATACCTGAAGTCGAAAAAGTCCATGGCAGTCATAGTCTCTAGAACTGCAAACTGGTCGACTAAGAGTCGGAATATCATGGTAATCCGATGTATCCTGCTGACAACCTTGAGCATATTACGCTCATCTCGCACCTGATGATATAAAACATCCAAAGGAAACAGACCATAATTCAACATAAATATGGAAGCAATCTATGTTAAGGCAATATTATTGTTATAATATTATTATTGCAGCAATGAATCTACCCAGAGCATTGAATGAATGAATCTACTCACGCCATTGTTTATGAACAGCTCTCGAACAGAATCAAGCTCCCAGAGAATCTGCTTAAACCAAAGCTCATAGGCTGTAGAAGCAATGCAGAAAAAAAGGATTATTCACTCACACTCACATACTACTAGAGATACATAAGCAACTAGAGATAAACACACACACCAAAACACACACACACACACACACACACACACACACACACACACACACACACACACACACACACACACACACACACACACACTTCTGAATGTGATTTTTGTTTTTTATATTACATGTTTGTTTGCTCCTCTATTACCTTACATTTACATTTACATTTATGCATTTAGCAGACGCTTTTATCCAAAGCGACTTATTACCTTGATGGGTTATGATGAAGAGGTGTTCATCATGGACTTTGTTTCCTTTCAATTCACTCTGCAACACTTGAGCATCCAACACTTTGTTCAGCTAGAAGATAAACATTGATGTTATGAATCAGATTCACATTATACATACAGTCTACATTGTTTTCCTCATAATGCAAATGTAAACAGCAACAGACAAATAAACAGTCTAGAGTATTTACCTCCAAGTAATCACCATAAACAATGCCTCCGTTGCTGGCCTTGTTGACACCTTTCTGTGCATCATCCTCCTCCTCAGTCTGGTGTTTGTTTGTAAACAAACTGTTGGTATGATGTACACAGAATGAATTACCATCTAAATCATGACATGTGAGTCACAGATACAGTATATGTCAACTTTGGGATTGACTGTGATCTGCAACCACCTCAAGAGCGAGAATAGATTTAAAAGTCTGTTTCTCTACTGTATCTTAGGAACGCACACACACACACACACACACACACACACACACACACACACACACACACACACACACACACGCACAGAGTAGCATCCCTTCAGAGTAAGTCTGAACTCAAGCCACAGAAATAAATTCAACCTACTGATGCTTCTTAGCAAGGAATGGACAGCCGCTCATGATACTTCTTCAATCCCTTATAGCTTGTAGTTTGGTTTGATGGATTCCACTGTAAAAACTTTCAGAATAGTCAGGATTGCTGTCAGGAGTCGCCTGTTTTATAGTCTACAGCACAGCCAATCAAACAGCCCACTTCTGACCCCTGCCCACACAAAACATTGCAGGTGGCCAGTGGGAGGTGTGTGTACAAACCTCGTTTATGGGGGCGAACCCCTCTCCCACCCCTGGACCCAGTGGATCGTTATCTAAGTAATTGTCAACCCATGTTCACTCAAAAGAGGACACCGCGTCATCTGCCTCCTTGGTTTATCAGTGACACGTGAAGAGGTAACTTTCCTCAAATTCTCAGTTGTAAATGGTGTGTGTGTGTGTGTGTGTGTGTATGTGTGTGTGTGTGTGTGTGTGTGAAGATACCCACCTCACGCGAGGAAAATTAGAACAGGTCATGGTTCATTTGAATCTGAGAAAGACGCAGGGGTTTGAAATGTCTTGTTGCCCCCAATACAAAGCAAGTAAAATAATTATTTGGGTGCTCCCTGGGGTCTGTTTATTGAAGTGGACCAGGACTGCTTGCTCACGTGAACAAATATTTTCCTTTTCATGATTATCAGGTTATTTGATTTACTTTCCAAAAAAACCCACACATTTCTCTTCCAAAACACTAACAAATAAAAGACTATTGACTCAATTTCAACTCCAGTTTCAACTGTTGAATTAGAGAACGATATGGCCACTGTCAGCAATCGCTGATTGTAAGGAAGGGCTAGGACCTTAAAATACTAAATGTAGCTATTAAGACCCTGGTGTGTCAGTCAAAACAAAATGACAAGAAGACAGGGAGACATTGCAGCCCACTTCCAAAATGACATTATTACACAGTACTCAAGTACTAATATCACCATCTTCTGGGTGTGCTTGGACAAAATTAACACGGTGGCGTCATTACATGAAAGGAAACATTTTGGCCATGTGAGCTATTTTGTAGGAAGAGTGACATTGTCCTGGACAAATATACTAAATTCCCTACACAATTCCAATATTCACATGTATAGCAAGCAGACAGACAGCTAAATGCACACAAAGTTTAGGCTTCACACTCCGAACTCGGCGGATTAAACACTGGGACAACACTGGGACACCGCTGTATAATCAATTTTACTAAACATCAACTCGTAGTTAAGCTGAGTAATACACATTCAGATCCCAACTGAGGCTAAATATTCACAGGTTAAAACGGATGGACTATAGGCTAATGAACGTGCCTGGATGGTGTTGGACTAAACTCCCAAAAGGCCAGGTTGTGATAATGTGTGTGTAAACGTGTTGTTTTTACTCAAAAATCCTGTCATTTGTAGTCATACACACTACAGTTCTGTGTTGTAAGGTGTCTGTTGATGTTTCATAGCTTTGGTGGTGATATATGGACCATGTTAAAAAATTTCTGCCCCCATGGGTTAGTTGTTAGTACTTATTCTCTGTTCAAGGAAACCTACATGGTTGGACCAAAATGTCTTGCGTCTTCAGTATTGGCTAGTCTCGAGTAGCTTGAGCAATAGAGCTCTTGTTGAAATGGACTGAAGTTGCCCTTTAATTTTGCCAGCACTAATTCTAGAAAAAATACACAAAATGAAAGTAAAGCACTTATTAATGCAGTCAGTCCAAACACTGACCCTATCTGGCCCGCAGCCCAACGGGACTGTGTTTTTACTGTGGGGTTACTCTGTTAAAATTAAACCAGTCATCCGATGAGTGTATTTGTGATCTGCTTCATGAAGGTTACACACATAATACTCACAGACTTGTTCATCCAAACTGTTTGAACAGGCTAATGTAGGCCTACAAATTATTTAGAATGGCTTATATGGCCATTGAATTAGCCTATTCTCTATTTGGAAACGCTCATGAGAGCTATGGACATCCCTATTGAGAGCTATGAAATCCCATTCACAGGTGATCAATAAGTGATGTCTGAAGTCAATGTTATATAAAGGGCAAAATGACACAGACTGATAAAACGAACAAACAGTGGTCATACCTCAGGCAACAAACACATGTTGGAATCCTAAGAAATGTTATTTGCTATTTATACTACACTGTATGTTGAGTTATTTCAAAGCTACTTTTAGCTATAGGCTATCCACGAAAGACAGCCTAATGTTTACTTTCAGACGTCACTTTTTGTATTGTATTGTCTTCACTGCTATCACTTCTTCGTCAGATTACTTGCCGAGTTTTGCCACACAGATAACAAACCTCATCACGTGAAACTGCATGACCTGAACTTTCAACTTTAACAATGGTGTCACCAACTTGTTGCTGTGACAAGTGGTGATTCTGATACATCCATAGTCTTTATGTAATAAAATATAAATGAAAAAAATATTCTGTCAGTACATACATTTGAAAACTACAAAATTCCACAAGATCCCACCATTGTGATATTTATTGCCAGATTTGTTCTGTCCAGTTTGAGCCCCTACCATTTGGATCATAACCTGAGCGAAAATGTCACATCGGGGCCAAGATGCCGCAGCTGCAAAATTGTTTGAGGAGCATGTTTTAATTTGCTCCATCTGCCCATCTGCCCTTACATCAATCCATTCAATCTCTTCTGCAATAAAAAGCACATAAGCCACTCGAAAAAAGATAATCAGAAATAAAATACAAATAGTATTAGCAGTAGCCTAATAGAATAAAAGAAAGTGGCCACACCCAAATAAATTGGGCAAACCAAAATGGGCGTGGGAAGGGGGTTATAGTGTATGAAATTAAGCATGTGTATTAAAAGCTTTTGGGAAAATAGATGTGCTTTTAAAGTCATAGTTTTGGCAAACTTGACATGAGAGAGACGCCATTCCAGAGCTGGAGAGAAGAAACTGCAGCCCTTGTATTGTCACTATACTGGAGACAATACTGTGTATTCAGGGGGCAGGCCACGAGCAGATCAAGGGGAGATGCCTATAGTATAACCACACTGAAACCATGCAGGAACTCATAGTGCATCTTTAATGAAAATAATAATAAAACATTTTATGCTTACTCATGTTGTGAGACATTTTCTTTGTCACAAAAAGCTAGAAATGTCCTTTAAATTGTAAAAATTTAATAATCAAATATCAAATTGTCAATAATTTTTTACAATGTATTATCAATACTGAGGCAAGTGCTATGAGTATGTCACTAAAGAAAATAAACAGCCTTTACATAATTAGTGATTTTGATTACAGTGACGACGTGATAGATGGGGCAAAATACTTGACCCATTTGGACTGAGTTTTTATTGCCATTCTTACTCAATGACGACTTAGCAGAAGAATCAATGCAAATCATGTTTATCTGGTTGGCATTAGGTAGCCTTTTGGAGATGTTTATTTACATTAGAAAAAGACCTCAGTGAATCTGACTTGTTTCCAGATGCCCACCACTGCATCAGGTATCATGAGCCCGATCAAGAGTTACGTAAAAAGTGAAATGCTTGTTGTCCTGGAACACATGGCATTGGTGCACTCACAAGAACACTTTGGCATCTAACTAAATTCTGGATCAGGCCCAAGCACATCAAAGCTGGTGACCTGATAAAAACAACACAGACAATTCGACAGTGTTGTGTCTTTGACCAAAGGTTACCTATAGGAGAGACTATTTAGTGTTTGCTGTTTGGTTAATCAGTAGTTTAACAGGCAAACAAAACTGAAAACAAATGACGTACCAAAAATAGACGAATGAGGGATGTGACAAGGATATGTTCTTTTTTTCTCCTCTCCCTTTTCAGAAAGAGTCACATCTTTTGACTATGTTTAAGCACATGGACATAAAATATTTCACCACTGTAATAATTAACATTGTGGCCTTTCTTGTTTGCATAAATGAGCAATTTGGCATTGTGCGTCCATATTTTTGAGAAATGTCACATTGAACCCCTGCATGATAAGGCTCAAAGTCTTGTGCCCCACCTGTCATGTGTCCACCACGCCCCACAGTTTGAGAACGACTGGCCAAGCCCAGGGGTCTCCTAACTTTTGTCCTCCAAGAGTTACTTTGACAAAATCAACATAGCTGAGAGCTACTCCACGCACGCACATCTGTATCACGGATAGGCCTGAGGGTAGCCTAAATGTGGTTGATCTGATATCACCAAGTAATTACTGATCCAGGATCAACATCAAAGTTGTTGGTCCAGGATCAATGTTACAGGTGACCAATCAGGGATCATTTGTGATTGATGATGTCATTGCCCTGCGACATGAAAAATATTCAAATTTCCCTCTCTTTTTACAACTGACCATTTTGAGCCTACAGGACTTCTGACAGAGCTCCACAGTTTTCTCAAAGCAGAGGAAAGATTAATAAAAAATTTCAATTTCAAACCAATGATTTAGATACTTACTTTTTCTATTTCAAACCACTTTAGATACTATCCACTAGCTACAGTATAACATTAAAAATTGTGGTGGGTTAAAAATAAAAAATAAAATTTAGATGCTAACCACTAGCTACAGTATGACATAAAAAATGTGGTTGGTTAAAAATAAAAAATAAAATAAGATAAAATATTGGTGAGTACTTTTTTTAGTGGATTGCTAAAAGCTCAGGGGTGTGTTTTTTGAAAGCATAGGCCTACTTGTTAGCCAGTTAGCATCTTGAGTAGTTCAAATGGGCTAACATATTTAGCAACTATGACAGCTAACATAGTTAACAACTAGCTAACATAGTAGCTAACATAGTTAGCAACTATGGTTTAGGGGAAATACACACCTACTAGTGATCCAGGACCATTGTTCATTTTACTGCTCAAAGTGATCCAGGACCATTGTTCGTTTTTCCGCTCACAGCGATCCTGGACCATTGTTCATTTTCCGCTCACCAATAGTGATCCAGAACCAGTTTATTTTACCGCTCACAGTGATCCAGGACCATTATTAATTATTCATTTTACCGCTCTCACAGCGATCCAGGACCATTATTCATTTTACCACTCATAGCGATCCAGGATCAAAGTTTATTTTACCGCTCAGTGATCCAGGACCGAAGTTTATTTTACTGCTCACAGCGATCCAGGACCAGTTTATGTAGGCTACCGTTCACAGTGATCCTGGGTCATTATTCATTAGGCCTATTCATTTTACTGCTCTCACAGTGATCCAGGACCATTGTTCATTTTACCACTCACAGCGATCCAGGATCGAGGTTTATTTTAATAGTTTTCTAATCAGTAAACTGCAAAGCTTTGATAGACAATTCAGTACATTTAATTCTTCGTCAAAGAAAGACCAGGAGAAGGGTTCCATTTAATCCATAGTAATTGCAAACTCATAAATCCATTGCATCAAAATAAAACCATGATAAAGAATAAAAAGCATGATATCGGATGGATAAAATAAGCAGTGGTCCTGGATCGCTGTGAGCGGTAAAATGAACAATGGTCCTGGATCGCTGTGAGAGCGGTAAAATGAACAATGGTCCTGGATCACTTTGAGCAGTAAAATGAAGAATGGTCCTGGATCACTGTGAGCGGTAAAATAAACCTCGATCCTGGATCGCTGTGAGTGGTAAAATAAACTTTGGTCATGGATCGTTGTGAGCGGTAAAATGAACACTGGTCCAGGATTACTGTGAGCGGTAAATAAACAATGTTCCTGGATCTCTTTGAGCAGTAAAATTAATAATGATCCAGGATCACTGTGAACAGTAGCCTACATAAACTGGTCCTGGATCGCTGTGAGTGGTAAAATAAACTTCGGTCCTGGATCACTGAGCGGTAAAATAAACTTTGATCCTGGATCGCTGTGAGTGGTAAAATAAATGGTCCTGGATCGCTGTGAGAGCGGTAAAATGAATAATTAATAATGGTCCTGGATCACTGTGAGCGGTAAAATAAACTGGTCCTGGATCACTATTGGTGAGCGGAAAACGAACAATGGTCCTGGATCACTTTGAGCAGTAAAATGAACAATGGTCCTGGATCAGTAGTAGGTGTGTATTTCCCCTAAACCATAGTTGCTAACTATGTTAGCTAGTTGTTAACTATGTTAGCTGTAATAGTTGCTAAATATGTTAGCCCATTTGAACTACTCAAGATGCTAACTGGCTAACAAGTATGCTTTCAAAAAACACACCCCTGAGCCTTTAGCAATCCACTAAAAATAGTACTCACCACTATTTTATCTTATTTTATTTTTTAAAGTTTTACTTAAGATATTTTATTTTATTTTTTATTTTTAACCAACCACAATTTTTAATGTTGTACTGTAGCTAGTGGTTAGCATCTAAATTTTATTTTTTATTTTAACCCATCACAATTTTTAATGTTATACTGTAGCTAGTGGTTAGCCTAGTATCTAAATCTGTGGTTTGAAATTGAAAAAGTTAGTATCTAAATCATTGGTTTGAAATTGAAATTGAAATTTTTTATTAATCTTTCCTCTGCTTTGAGAAAACTGTGGAGCTCTGTCAGAAATCCTGTAGGCTCAAAATGGTCAGTTGCAAAAGAGAGGGAAATTTGAATATTTTTCATGTCGCAGGGCAATGACATCATCAATCACAAATGATCCCTGATTGGTCACCTGTAACATTGATCCTGGAC
>JAODXP020000031.1:11533122-11769851 GCA_027497455.2 Sardinella longiceps
AGGTCTAAATGCATTGGCTATACGCCAAAGCCACCAGTACCAGTACCAGATGATCTATAATATAAATGGGTATCAAAAAGAGAATGTGGGTGGAACATGTCTCAATTTATGTTTACTGAGATCCTGAAGCAGTCTGCTTTCAAAAAAGTATTACTTATTGAGGTTGATTACTTTTTCATAGATTACAAAGGCACTTTAGTATGAGAGAGGCATCCAATTTCTCATTTCCCCTAAAATAGGTATAGACTTGGAAATTAGTAGTGGGGTGGGATGTGAAAAAAAATGTTGGAAACCCTGAGGGTAAAAGCTCTCAGAAAATATATTGTCTATGGGGTTTAATATTTTTCCTCTAAATTCAAATGGCCTATAATGTCACCAAAATAGCCCAATTTGAAATTATGGGCTTTATTTTAGAGGGTGGGGCATACCTTACTTTTACACCATGCCATGTTATATCGCATCCTGAGGACGTATGCTTTCAGAAAAAATATGAGATGTATAGTGAAATAAGTTTCCCCCTCATGTTTCAGGTCAAAATGTACTAATTGTGTGCATTTTCCTCCAAAATCCACCCGAATCCCACTCATTTTTAAATGGGAAAAACTATGCTCATATTTCCTTAAATAGGATTTCTTAGGACTTTTCACATGTTGCTCTGGACATCTCATAGAAATGTTCTAGGCTGAATACAATTCTTTTACAAGCGCAAAACGGCATAAAACGTTATTTCGCCTGGACTATAAGGTGCAAATTACATTAGCCATTGCTAATGAGTCTGCAGAATGCTGCAGAAGATACCTTTCACTTTCAATGGCAATGTTCTGAGGTCCATTATTTCTATATGATGCAATTTCTATGTAATGCAATGACATTTTTTTCTTTAGAATTTGCACATTGAGGTACAGCACCATTTCCACCAGGTCTTGCACAAACCCAGTGGGGTATTTCACAAAACCAAGAGTTATCCAAGTGAGTTACCCTTTTTTTTTTTTTTTAAGATATTTTTTGGTCTTTTTATTAGATAGGACAGTGTAGAGATGACAGGAAGCAAGTGGGGTAGAGAGAGATAGGGTGGGATCAGGAAATGACCTCATCAGACCATTACCCAGGGGACCTGGGTTCGACCCAGGTCCCCGGGGTAATGGTCTGACGCTCTGGCCACTGAGCCACGGCGCCCCCAAGTGGGTTACCCTTGATGAATATAGCCTTGACTTGGTTTCACGTAAGAAATCACATACAAGTTACCGTGGGGATTTATACTTATAAGATTTGTTTATTTTGATGATAATTCTGGTATCGCATTGGTTCAGTCAGTTGTCACTCCAAACAGACCCTCATGTGTTTAGAATGATTCTATAATCTGTAAAGTTTTCACCATTGTATTAACTCGAAAAGCTGTCAGAAAATCTCCATTTTGAAAAATGGTAGTTCGTTTTACAAGTATTTTATTTTGCAATAATTATTTATCATGTTAGCCATTGCTTGCTTATTGTTAATGTTCATATAATAATAATATGAATAATATGAAAGCTACCTAATATAAGTGGAAATGTGAGACATATTGGCCAAGACATCTGCCATAGATTCCTTGAGAAAGACGATGAAAAGTTATACTGTTTCAATGCCGTGCTTTTAGAAAAAAAGTAACTACTTCACGTTGCAGGACGGAATCACACAGGGAGCTGCAGTGAGCTGTCTGCTGCGTCTACTCTCTTAAGTTTGCAGAGGTCATTGCATTTTCCATCTTTAATATGAATAGGTTTTGCTTCCTTGTTAGCGTCAGGCAATTACACTTGTTTTCTTCATGGGAATTTTTTAACATCTGTGTTTTGGATTCACACAGCAATGATTTTATTGAAAAACAAGCGCATGCATGCAGAATTACTTAAAACCGGCTTGACCTACAGGCTTCAACTCATCTGTGCTTGTTCATTAAAAGTTTTGAGCTTGTTTACCTCGAAGAGGCAAGGTCAAGCCCCGTTTTCGTCACTTATCTTGGATCTACTTACTCTGGTTTCGTGAAATACCTCCCTGGTGGACTGGAGAAAAGCTAATTTTTATTATTATTTTTAAGTCCTTTTGCATGCTGAGCATTCACATTTCCAACATTGTACAGGCTTGTTGTCTATGAGGAAATGCATGTTAAAAATAATAGTATAGAATGTTGTCTTATTCAATAGATAAATAAGCCTTTCAAATCGTCTTAAATGGTAAATAATTTTACCGGCCCTTTTGGAAGTGGACGATCGAATGCAGACCAACTTCTTCTTTTTGGTTGAGCCTCAAGCTAGCCAATAGTATGCCATGGTGTAGCACAAAAGATCTAGCTCATCTCCTTTACCATCCCCTCTAAGGCTGGAAAAAATCTGAAAGCCAAAAAAGCTTAGATAAGTTTCATCTTCATGAGCCCTCTGGAAGTAGAACATGGGGTTTAAACCCATTGTTTCTATTTGTGGGTAAAGACTGTTATCCTGTATCTGCACAACTGCAAGAGCGATATTTCTGTTTAAATGACAATTTATTAGCCTCTTGGAAGGACACAATGAAATACAAACAGCTTCTCTCTTTGACCATTCCCTCTGGAATTGCAAAACGATTAATTTGAAATGCAATTAAATTAACAATGAATGGATAATTTTGCAGATTCAACTTTTTCTAATATTGGCCTATCCTCTCAAGATGTATCTGAAATCAGAGAAAGGCCCAATTAATGACACTTATGAAAGCATGGTAGGAAATCTTACCATTATGTGACTGCAGAGGTAAATCAATTAAATGGGTTAGTTATTGCCCTTCCAGAAAGTTCAGAGAAATTAAAGCAACAGCCATTTTGGCTGCTGTGGCCAAAATAATCTTTTCGATTTTTTCCAGCTTCTTACATGTTGCCTTTAGATGGTAAAAGAGAAGGTCGCATACCAAAGAAAGCATTGATTTCTAAGAGAGATATAAAGAAAAATAGCCGTTAAAGCAATATTACACCTTTTTATGAAAATTGATTATTTACCCCCTTACATGAGTTAAAAATGTGGGTAAAAGCATTTTGGTCTCAGTGCATGCATTTTCCTAGTCTGGCAACCCCAATTTTACCTTTTTCTTAAGTAAAGTAGACAGATAGCAACTCTTTGGCAACATTGCATTTCACCACCTATGCTAAGCTAAAGTTAAAATTGGAGTTTCCAGTCGTGGAAAATGCATTCACTAAGACCAAAATGCTCTTACCTACATATGTTACTCCGGGTAGGATTGCGAATAACCCAATTTAATAAAAGGGTGGAATATTCCTTTAAGTGTCCAATTGAAGAGTTCATAACTTTTGAATACGACGTATTCACAATTCCACATCTGTTCAGCATACAGCTTTCTCACCGAAAAAAAACAAACATGTATTTTATTACTTTTTCATTTTAAATGTCATACTATGTAAAACATAGTAGCTAAATCTCATACAATTAAAATGCTACATTATATGGCAAGAACGCAATGAAATTGGCATGTTTATAAATAATTACAGTTATGACGACTTGAAAGGCTTTCAAGTTTTGAATAAGACAACTAATCATCTCAATTTCTCTTTTCAGCTTACACATTTCTTCATAGACTACATGTCCGCAAAGTTTTGAAAACGTGAGTGCTGCGCATGCAAGAATGAAAATAGACTTATTTGTAGTCACTGAGAAAAATGGAAACGCCTGAAATATATTTGTGTGTTAGGACCAGGTACGAGCTCAGGCTGAACTGCTCAGGAGGCAGGAGGAACTGGAAAGAAAGGCAGCAGAACTGGATCGTCGAGAGAGGGAGATGCAGTCTCTTAGTGCCTCAGGAGGTAAGACTTGGTAGTTGACACGCCACCTTATTTTTTGCAATATGGTACAAAAGGCAATAAAAGTTTTTTTTCTGCTCCAAAGAAAGAATGCATCTAAAATACTCAAATTTTGTAACAAAAATGCTGTCCTGTGATGTGACATGGTATCTTAAATCTTAGAATGGATGTGTAAAGGGACACATCTGTATAAAAGCCATCAAGAAGCTCCAAAGGGAGGGAAGGGGGTGTCATTCCTTCGGACATTCCTTCCTCAGACACGGAAGGATAGAATGTCCGAAACGTAACACAACAAATAAAATAATAAAAGGTAGCTCCGGTGTGCGTATCACCTTCTTTTGATTTTAGAAACGATGTTAAAGCATTTTTGTAAGACCTGTTACGGGTCTTGTCCTGTTAGGGTCCTTTGGAAAAGAAACATATTCATTAAAAACCAAAAAAAAAACAAAACTTAACTTAAGCAGTAGGTAGGGGGGATCTAAATGTCCAAAATGTAGTAAATGTCCTGCTGAGTGACACTACTGTCCTGTTGTGACATGCCTTATTTGTTTGACCAATCAGATCTTATGTCTAATGCCCAAGGCTACATGGCATTCATTACAAAAGCATTGTCGATAACAGATGTCTTCACAGTACCTCCATGGTAATTCAAGTGAAAATGTAAAATCCCAGCCTAAGTTGCTCGGTATGCCTAGAGTAAAAAACAACCATGCTTGTCCAGAACAATGCATTTTTGCATTTGAGTTTTGAGTTTGAGTTTGACATGAAACTCTTTACTTATGACCTATATTGTTATATATGTATATTTTAGGTTAATTTAATGTGCAAATCTCTTTTCAAGGAATCCTATATAGTTGGACCAAAACTTCTTGCCTCTTCAGTATTTACTAGTCTTGAGAAGTTTAAGCAATAGAGCTCTTGTTGAAGTTGACCCTTTAGAATGGCAAACAGTGTACTGTGCATGAGGGTGTGGGATGTGTTGTTTATGTGGATGCGCACGCAGACCAGGGACTAAACTCTGTTTTCGGTTCAGTACACTGGGGGAAAACATCTAACTACTTGAATCACAAATGTTGTCAGCAGCAAAAAAACAAACAAACAAAAACAATTTACCCGTAGTATTCCGAGTTTTCGGTCTTCATGCAGTTTGTGTTGTTATGTTTGCCTGATAAAATATATCAAAATACACTGTAACATCAAAAGCAAGAAAATTAAAAATCGCTGTGACATTGCTTGCTCACCCATTCACATTAACGTTGGCGTTACCTATCTACTTACATTAGCCTATGATATACTGTATATTTCCCCAATGACTGTAACGTTATTTCTCCCTTGACGGTAAAATGGCCAACATTACTTTGCCTTATATGAATCACATACAATTTGATAAAAATATCTTTTAAACTTACCATCAAAGGTTTGTGTTACTAAATAGCTCCCTAGCAAAGTGCCTGCTGCTTGACTCTGACATGCTAACGGTTATCTTTACCTTTGTAACACAGCAAATATCATTTATTTGTGTGTGAAATTACTCACTGATAACATACTGAGATGGAAGTCCATCACGCTATTAATGACCTACTTGCATGGGCTCCTATTATTTTTCTGATCCCAAGCTTCGTACTGTGTATGTGTGAAGGCGTTTGTTTACTAGCGTACATTCCTAACATAACATGCTTACAGTACATGTTAACAGATTTATTGGCCACATATGGTTCTATCAGTCAAACAAAAGGAGGACAAACATACTAGGCTCTGGAATTATATAGCATTATAAGAGTATTACCAGTTGTACCAAAATCAAGCAATATTTAAGCTAACAATACGTAACTTTCTAATGTAGTTTCGCACCTTCTGCCCTGGCTGCGCGCGCATCCAGTATGTTAGTAAACGGGAAACCCATCTATAGTGTGACTCCACTCAGTGTTGGGATGTGTTCATGTGTGCTGAGGAGTGAAGGTGTGAAAAGTTAGCATAGTGTGAGTTCAGATGGCCTGGAGATAGAAACTATAGACCTATGGAAAGATCTTGAGAGCGATGATTGGTCCAATTGTGTGTGTGAATGATCGTTTCTATGAGCAGCTATTTAGAAGAGACATTAGTAATAGCAGATGGCAAAGGAATGTTACACTTTAAAACCAATAAATAAATCTTTGATTAAGTGAAATTCACTAAAGTGAATTGAAATGATTACATCAGCAATAATATAATAAGACAATAATGTAATAACTAGCCAATAATGTAATAACTTATTACATTATTGGTAACAGATTATTATGTTGTAGTTTCAAACATTTTCTTACATTATTGGCAAGTTATTACATTATTGGCTTTATTACATTAAAAACAGACAAAAATATTACGTTATTGGCAGTTATGACATTATTGGTCATTTGTACAGTATCGGCCTTTACAGGCTGTCCAACAATATTACCCAATACACAACATTAAATTCATAATTTTGGCATTCACTTTCAAGTGTTTCATGTTAGGAATAACAGGCTTTTCCTACGGGCATGGAGCCGCGCACAGGCGATTACCTGCACAATAAATGAGAGTGAAGTAAGCGAAACCGCGAAGCTTTCGCTGCGTCTGCGTCTTAAAAGATGGCAGAATACGCACCGTTCTGGCTTCTGCATTGCTTTGTGATTGTGCCATGGTAATCGTTGGTAACAAATGTGACTCTTTCCAGTCCAAAATCAGCTGCATAGATATTTTTTCTAAATTAAGTTATTGCATTCCCATGAAAGGCAAGTAATACACTAAATACACTTTAATACGATACCAATATTGATAATATTGGCCAACAAATGAGATATGGGCGTTCAAAGTGTTACAATGTTACAGATGTAAAATAGAAAAGCTGAGAAAAACAAAGGTGAAGTTAGTGTTGTGGCAAGGGGCTTATTAGGCTAGCTATTCTGAACATGATGCTATCAGTGAACTCATTCTGCTACTACTAGTTTAACTAATTAAACAAGTTAAGTGATATCTAGCCTACTTATCTAACGTGCAACGGGAATGCCCCGATTGTGGACTTTACACGAAATATGGATAAAACATTGATATATTTGCAGAGGAGTAGGCTACGCAATAATGCTAATATTAAGCTATGTGTAAATGCAGCTGTCAGTATGGGATTTATGGCTGTCATGTCTCTCATCTGAGTGATATCCTTCAAGCAGAACAATCAGCAGACAGTTAATACTTGGCTTGTGTAGTTTATAAGCACTACTTAACACTTTACAGCTTAAATTTCCAGTTATGCCTACTACAGTAGCTGTGTCAACTTTAGAAGTCGTCTGACTAGCTAGCTTCCAGCTCAGTCAGATTCTCCACACGATGTTAGCTCCATCTAGAGGAATTTTATGGATCCGAACACAGTCTACAAGTTAAAAATGTTACTTAGGGGGCGTTCACACACGTGTTTTTTATGTTTAGAAAACACCTGACCATGGTGGATTTTTAAGAAGCAAAAGCTGCCAGCTGGTGTCTGTCCAAAAAACTGTAACGATCAAGAGTTCATTCTAGAACATAACTACGTTACAATCGTTAGGCTAGGCTACATACTTTAGCTTAGGTTGCTTGTATCAGTGTCAACCGACACCTGATATAGTCTTTGGATGACAAACGTAGCCCCATTTTAATATCGGGTGGTTTCCATTTGGTAGATATTGTGAATTAACATGTTGGATTTGTCACAGCGCTCTTCATGTTCACTAACGAGAACAACTAGTTGATCCGTCGGTAACGACGTTAGAAATAAAAGATGGCGAGCAAAATAATAAAATCAGAATTTTCATTAGACCTTCCATTGTGACACAAGTTCTCATTCATTGGTCAGCTGTCAAAAAGCGCCTGACGTCGGGTGCTTTTTCTAGGTGAGTTGAAGTTTTCTCAACTTGAAAACCACCCGGAGCAGGGGAAAAAACCTCCTAGCGGCAGTGTTTTTAAAAAGTGCCCAGTCTTTTTTTTTCAAAACCCC
Source organism: Sardinella longiceps (assembly GCA_027497455.2). Lineage (NCBI taxonomy): Eukaryota > Metazoa > Chordata > Actinopteri > Clupeiformes > Clupeidae > Sardinella > Sardinella longiceps. Next base: position 11,540,928 of record JAODXP020000031.1, read on the forward strand.
TCTGTACCATAGGGATATAATGTAAAACATCCACCCGCAGCTGAGAAAAAAAACACTAATGTGAACACCCCCTTAGAGTTAAAAAAAAAAAAATGGAAAAGCCCTTGACATTCAGAGTATAATTTTTTTTCTTATAATTTATGACGAATGTTCACCTGCCTTGCTGTAGCTTGATGTACAAACTAGTGCTGGCAAAATTAACTGATTAATCACGTGATTAATCCAAAAAACTTAACTCAGATTAAAAAAATTAACTCAGATTAATCCTGATGGATATGGTTCCACTTTCATGGCATGTATTATGTTCATTTTCAGATAGAAAAAGGCTTGGTTATCAAGTCAAACTATACAAAGATCATGGCCTAGCTCCTGACTGTCCAACAACATGTTTGGGGAAATCCTTGGGGATATGGGATAGGTGTGAATTGCCCCATTTGAGACAAACAAAGCCAACTATTTAGTACCCGGGCCTTTACAGGGCAAAATAAGGATCCAACATACCCTAGCATCCTAATTCTTACTAGAGTAAATGAGTTGCGATTAAAAGTGATTAATCACGATTAATCATCAAAAAATTTTGAAAAGCACATTAATTTTTTTTAATCGTTTGACAGCACTAGTACACAGGGATGCAAACAGCGCGCCTTTTGGCGGATGCCGCCTTTTTCACGGCTGTCTGGGGGACTTTTGTGAATCGTGCAGATCCACTGAGTTTTTTGGGGGGGGCGGGGTCTGAGGTGTGTGATTGTGTAGTAGTGCAGACGCGTTATTTGACCTGGCCATTCGATTCGAGAATGAAGCCCTGTCAAGTTCGGCTTGACCGCAATAAATGCAAGAGTCGGTGAAAACCGCTTCAAAATCTGTTCTGACATGCATGCAATAATTTCGCTGCAAATTCCCACGTCTTTCAGATGCATATGCCTGTAGTGCATCGCAATGTAGTGCATCACAACGTTTGCAGGCCTTGTTTTTATCAATAAGAAAAGTTGGGCCGTCTCATCCGCTGTTAAACACAGCCCAATTGTAGGCTACATGCGTAATGCACCCGACTGGCTTCAAACCTTTCCCATGGGAGAAAGGTTTAAGCTACGCAATCAGCTGATCCGATAGTTCGGGCATTCGGGCATTCACATATTTTTCAGACATCTCTCACATATACCCTATCTCTCTGAATATTGTTCCATTCATTCATAGTTTCCCGCAGTGCATTGAGGCGGCTACCTTGCCAAAAGCTGCCTCCCCGGACCTTTTTTTTTTTTTTTACGCATTGGCCCAGCCTATATATGGAAGCCCATTTCCGCCAGTAAAAAAGAAAGTGGTCATAAAAAATCCAAATAATGAGATAAAAAAGTCACAATTTTGAGATTAAAAGTCTAAATTTTGGGAAATGAAGTCTAAATTTTGATGTTTGAAAGTTAAAATTATTAGAAATAAGTGACAAATAGCATTTATTCATCAAGTTGAATTTAATTCAGTGACAAGTTATGATCGTGCCATAAGTATGGCTGTACTGAAAGTAGCCTAATTGGTACGATGTCAGATGACAAATTGGGCTACTTAATGACTTTAGAAGCCAATAGCCTTGGGGCAAAGGTTTCTTTTTTATATTATTGATGGCCTATTGCTGTTTAAAACCTCAAAATTAAGTTTTATCCCACTACCTGATTAATTGTTGAAATAATCAACAGAATAGGCTACTCGATTCCAAAAAATATATGATGGCATTAACTAGCCTACATCATTGTATATTTGTATAGTAAATAAAATAAGGCTGTGGCAGATTTTGGCCCCCCTCGGGCAACGCCCCCTCCACCCTGGTCATATACCCACCCTGGTCATATACCCACCCTGGTGCGACCTGGCGATCATCACTCACCAGGGCAACGCCCCCTCCCCCCTGGTCAATCTCACTCCTTTTTGACCATACCTCTGTTTGTATCCCTGAGTACAAACCAATTAGCACAAAAAAAAAACTTTGATATGACTGCTAAGTTAGTACAATGCTAAATTGATACACCTTTTCAACAAACAACAAATATTTTTTAACCCATTCAAGGTATGAATTTCGGCACAGTTGACCCTTCGCTAAGCCCCGTTCCCCTTAGTTACTGTTGTCAGGCCTGTCAAACTTACCAAAACAAAACTTGCGTCCATAGGAATGAATGCAAAACATGGCCTCAAACAATGACTCTCCAGAGACTAGGGCTGGGCGATATTCCGGTATTACGACTACGAACTGTATGTTTTTGATATCAGATTGTAGTTGTAATTAGGGCTGGGGCGGTAACCGCATTACCGCTATACCGCGGTACGTGACGCCTACCGCGGGTCTGAGCACGTCACCGTCATGACCGGCAAAAAAAAAATTATTTAAACATTGGCCTGTATATGTGGGGATGTCTGCACACTGATACCAAGTGAGAAGAAAAAAGTGAAAAAGAAGAGGTCTCTCTCTCTCCAAGTAGCCTACAGCTCGCTGCGGCCTGATCCTTCTCTCTCTCTCCCCTGCTCACACACACGCAAGCTGCCCGGCCCGGCCCCCCTTCACACACCTGACATTTTTAAATCCTCTACAGCGCGAAAAAGTCCCACAAATGCAGCGCTGATGAGCCTGTATCAGAGTAAATGTTCTTAGTTTAACATAGCCTAGGCTATAGGCCTGCTACTGCGCTATTTGAAATAATATTTCGAGCGGCGCCATCTCTGCCGCTCTCACTCTCCTGCTCACACACACGCAAGCTGCATCGGTAACCCCTTTACACACCTGACATTTTTAAATCCTATACAGCGCGAAAGAGTCCCACAAATGCAGCGCTGATGAGCCTGTAGGCTATCAGAGTAACTTTAATAAGTTAACGGGTTCTGCTTGTATGCAATCGGAGGACAAATGCCGCCTTAGCTTGGAAATGGTTTATGTAGAAGGTGATCGCGTTTAGAAAGGTTGTCTATTGTAAGAAGGTCATTTGAAACATTGCAGCGGTTCATTTAAGAAAATGACAGCTCCGAAATGACGGTGCTTTAGTTTGAGGTAGTCATTATAATAAAGAAAGATCACCATCACCTTATCCGTTACCATTGATGACCCTTCCTAAAATGTGGAAATGTATTTCTCAAAGCTAAGCCCAAGCGGAGTGCTTTCTGATGGACTACAATACGATGAAGCAGACAGAATGCAGAAGACGCAGCAAGTTGTAACCTCGTGCCAAATGTTTAATTGGTTAACTAGGCCTACTAACAGTAGCCTAATAAAAAATTAAGTGAGGGTAATCATTTGTTCACTTCACACAAAAACATCTTGGACAGATTTGACAAATTGTAGTAGTGTCTACTGTAGGCTAATTTAGAGATTAGCTTTTTTTTTTTTTTTTTTTTTTAATCAACCAACATTTTTCTTTGTTGTTGATGTGGCGGGCTGGTCCCAAAAAAGGTGAACCCTGTGATTGGTTACTGCTCTTTGTCAATCGCGTAGGACTTCTCAAAATATCTGACATGCTAGATGTTCCCCGACAACTTGAGACAAATCGCGTTGGTAAGGAGTTCACACATTGTTTGGTCCCGACTGACCTACAAGGCATAAATATAGCGGTATATCGCAAAACCGCGGGAATTTGTTGATTACCGACCGCGGTAAGAAAAAATCCAAACCGGCCCAGCCCTAGTTGTAATATCGTCATATCGGTGTCATCTTAATAGCCCTTTTCCCATTGCAACGCGGTATAATGCCGGGTTGTAATACCGTGTCCAACCCCGCGTAAGCAATGGGAACGCAATTCTAACCCCTGCCCAAAGCCGTGTTGCTGGCCTGTTCTGAGGGTTTGACCTAGAGGCACAAAGCGTAATACGTAACACGGAAAGTCGGGCGGGTTTAATGACGTAACCTATGTGCTGCTCTTTTTTCATCTGAACCACGTGAACTTGAGAATGTAAACAATCCATATGGAGGTCTAACTAGCAATTAAGCTAGGTTACAGGCAGCAATAGGCAGCTAGCCGGTCACTCAAGGCATAGCAAACCCATGGAGAATAAACAACAGTTGGCTTGATCAACCATAAATCACATTATGACCGTCCCAAAGCCTATGCGCTGCTCTTTTTTCATCTGAACCACGTGAACTTGAGAATGTAGGCTAAACAACAAATCCATACGGTGGTCTAACTAGCAATTAAGCTACAGACAGCAACAGACAGCTTACCGGTCACAAAAAGCATAGCAAAACCGGTCCTACAATCAGAAAGCAAACCCATGGAGAGTGACCAACACTTGGCTTGATCAAATCACATTATGAAGCAGCTACTTTGACAGCTACTGTCACCACAAGCTCACAATCTTGCACCACCACCAGCCTACTGTCATGACATGACCATCTCACAAACAAGCTCACAATCTAGTCAAAACCCACCAATTTAGCTTTAAAAATCCTCAATGGTAGCAGCATTTATAGAAGTAGAAATCCACAAACCTACCTGTCTTTGTAAACTGCTCAAAAGGACCATGCTTTTTAATCCACAGAACCTGCTTGGATAACATAGCCAGTCTTGCAGTTACCTGTCTGAAACGGTAGCCTAGCAATTTTTTTTAGCCTAATTGTTTAAATGTCAATGCCTGAACTCAGTTGCTTTTACTGTTAGTCACGCCCACTTCAGACGCGGGTCATTGTCCGTTCCCATTGAACTCGCTTCGGCAAAAAGACTACCCCCCGAGGTGGGTCGAAAAGCTGAGGCGAGTTGATGCGGCAATACGGCTCCTCAATGGGAACGGAACAGCGGGAACACGCTTAAGGCGTGTTTAACCCGCTATATTCCTCAATGGGAAAGGGGCTAATGAAGGACCATTTTATCAAAATCCCCTCGCTCTGTGTTTTGACCTGTCACAGCCAGAGCCAGTTCTCTTACGTTGCTAAACAGCGCCCCTTTCATATGCACGTGCTGCCAAATTGCAATTGCAAACTTTCAGTTCAAACACGGCGGAGACAGTAGGCTAGAAGAAGCAGAGCTTGCACCATAGAAAAAGATCAGTGGCTCGCTCATATTTCCGCCATTCCAACATTTCAGTACGTCCTGTGTTTGTATTACTTGAAGTAGTCCTACTGCTAACTCATGCCTACTCACACACTCACACCCGGTGGAGATGCGTCCGATGTCCGTGAAAACAAATATTTTACAGACGCAATCATTGACGTTAACTTGCATGTTCGCTATTTAGGTTGTTAATTAGCTAGAGGATTTATGTTGTCACTTAGAAATCTCTTCTCTTGAACTGAATAATATTAGTTTAAAAATTGCAGTGCGAGTGAGAGAGGTTAAACAGTTCGGAGCGCAACAGAGAGAGAATGTTTGTGAGCGTCATTATAGCAATAGCTTTATGCAGACGCATGAACGTATACCCTCTGTCTCTATCTCATCTTCAAATCACTTCGTCACTGAGAGCTTCTTGCAGGGCAAAATTAGCCTGGTGATGCCATCATACGCTAAACATTTTATCTCCGTACGTAGTCTGGTCCAAGCCCCCCTAGATGCCTTTCCCTTGGTTACTCTACGGTTTAGCCAATCAGCACACAGTTTAGAGCGATGTCTCAAATTTTTGTAGTCCTACAGGATAGGAACGCGTTTGTTATTCTCCCCCCCACTTTCGAATTACATTCACAAATTGGTACATGACATTAGCATCCATGATCTTGAGGATTTATTGCCATTATGATGTCAAAATAGATCAGAACTTAACAGATATCTGTTAATACTGAAAGCGAAAGTTGTAGGCGTGAGAGCCAGGCGAGAGAATACGCCATGTCCAAACGAAACCTATTTCAATTGCGTTGGGCCAGACTGTATGACATAGTCAACAGTCGCTTTCACCCAGGCTAGGGCAAAATGGCAATATGGCAAAATACATTTTAAAGGTATGCTCATGCAATGCAGTTTTACTCATGTCGACCATAATGCCATATTTTCATTGAGCCTGTTTAAATTATAGGCCTAGTAGGCTATAAGGGCCTTTTTTTGTTTGTTTGTTTTTGTAAACTTGTGAACTAGGTTCAGAAAAGACATACGTCTCTCTGGCACTACTTTACTTTAATTTTATTTGTAGAGCGCACAAATACAGTACATTGTCTCGCGGCGCTTTACAGACAGTACGGAAAGCATCCATGAGAATCAGGGGCAAGGAAAAACTCCCTCGCTTTGTAAATAATTTGTTATGTAGGAAGAAACCTTGGGCAGATCCACGCCTCATGGACTCAGCCTACCTGCCTGGGGCCTAATAAAGTATCCGTAAAGTCTGATGCATAGATTGACCATGGTTAACACAAAACAGTATGAGTACTGAATGTAGTCAGAGATGATATACACATGGGCAATTCCAGCGTTATGGACGTGACATTTTCATGCATTATTGATGAACAAATTGCCACATAACCTCCGCAAAACTAACTTCACAATTTTGTTCATATTCTTATGCAAACTCCATGGCTGAATATAGACAAACACAAAAAATTTATATCATGATTTACATTATAAGAATATGAGCCATTCAATTTGCGTTATGGACGTGACGAAAAACGGACAAACTTTTGAGAGAGCGTAGTTTTTGCTGTGAAGTGTGTGAAATTTTTAGAGAAATGTAAATATTACTGCATTCATACCAATCAGGACACCTAAGTAAAGACAGAGAAAGACTTAATTTCAAATGTAAATGTAAAAAAAGTTGGTTTTCATTGGAAGAAATGGCGTTATGGATGTGACGTTATGGAAAAACCCTCCAAAACGATACAAAACAATTGTGAACGGTGGATTTTAACCTGTAACGACAGAAATAGTAATACAACAATAAAAAATAACTGATAGCATTGCAGCTTTGTGTGTGTTATCACCCACTTATGCCCATTATAAGCCCCTCCATAGACTTACATTATAGCTGAATAGGGTAAAAATTTTAACAAACAGATATCCTTTCGAAACTTGCTCAGTTGAATATTTACATTGAGACAATACTTTTTTGTATTGGAAGTTTTCTGAAAGAATTTGTATGTCCATGTAGGAGAGACTTAAATTTTTAAGGTGAGGTTTACTTTTTCGTGGAATTGCCCACATAGTTTGTGTGACAGTCAGGGCCAAGGGATGGAGTCAGTAGTTGGAGTGTGGGATTAGTCAGTAATTGGAGTGGGATCAGAGTTCACTGGGTGTTGGTCGCCATCTAAGTAGTGGTCATCAGGGGGCCATCAGGCCAGTTCCATCACGGGCCTCAGAGAAAAGGGGGGATGGTCATGGTGTGTGGCTCCGGGGAGGTTGGTCAGCATCCGTAGTAGGGTAGGGTTGGTGGCAGGGAGGTACGGGAGGTTCATCACTCAGCCAGTGCGTCAGGGCAGAGGAGGCAAGAGAAACAAAAAAAAAAGGGAAACAAGAGGATTAGGCCAATCTAGGAGGATATCACTTTATGATATGTGTCATATAATCTAGCTAGAGTGAGGAGAGGGAGAGAGAGAGAGAGAGGAGAAAGAGGGTTGTACAGGATGGCAAGTGTGCGGAAGGTGGCAGCACTAGGCTATCGCAGCATAACTAAGGTATGGTACATGGCATCTCACCAACCCAGAAGGGGGTGGTCAGTGGCCGCCTTGGAAAAACAGCCCTCCCAGGAAAGCCCAAGAGGAGTGGTGATATGCCATGGCCCACTCCTAATTATAGGAAATGTCAAAAGTCTAGACTTAAAGGTATTGAGAGTGTCCGCTTCGCGAATGTAGGGAGGAATAGAATCCCATAGAAGAGGTGCTCTTCCCCCAATTGTAGTTTTAGATATGGTCACTTTTTCAAGGAGGCCAGCATTTTGAGATCTCAGAGGTCTTGCTGGATGGTATGGAACAAGTAAATCTGTAATATATGCAGGAGCTAAGCCATTAAGTGGCTTATACGTCATGAGAAGGATTTTGAAGTCAATTCGACTTTTGACAGGAAGCCAGTGTAGAGATGCTAGAATGGAAGAAATATGTTCATATTTCTTAGTTCTAGAGAGTGTTCTAGCTGCTGCATTTTGGATTAGCTGTAGACTTTAAATGCAGGTGTTACTGCACCCTGAGAACAGAGCATTGCAGTAGTCGAGTCTGGAGGTAACAAATGCATGTATACGTTTTTCTGCATCCTCAAAGGACAGGAACTTCCTAACCTTAGCAATGTCTCTAAGGTGAAAAAATGATGTTTTAGAAATGTGCTTTACATGGCTATTCAGGGAGAGGTCTTGATCAATAATTACCCCCAGATTTTTCACTTGTGAGCTAAATGAGAGTGTAGGACTGCTAAGTGAGCTATGATGGTGAAGCGAGGTGTCCTTCAGTTGTTTAGAGGCAATCATCATAACTTCAGTTTTATCTGACTTCAAGCATAACAAATTTTTTGACATCCAAACTTTAATGTCTTCAAGACAGGCATTGAGTTTGGTTGTCGGAGTACAGTCGCTAGGCTTCATAGAGAGATAAAGCTGTGTATCATCTGCGTATGAGTGAAATGCAATGCCATGTTTCCTAATGATTTCACCCAGAGGTAGCATATAGAGAGAGAATAGTAGGGGGCCCAGTACTGAGCCTTGCGGAACGCCATATTTAACTTTAGCATGATAAGATGAGACGTTGTGGGCATGTACAAATTGGTATCGATCAGTGAGGTAGGATTTGAACCAAGCTAATGCTGAATTTCTAATGCCTATCGTATGTTCGAGTCTGTGTAGTAGGATATCGCGGTCAATGGTGTCAAAAGCTGCGCTAAGATCAAGTAAAATTAATATGGATATATTACCATTGTCCATGGAAAGGAGGTCGTTGAAGATTTTAACTAAGGCTGTTTCAGTGCTGTGATTAGCTCTAAATCCTGATTGGAAGACTTCCTGGATTTTGTTTTTGTCTAGGAAGCAACAAATTTGTTTGAACACAATTTTTTCTAGAATTTTGGATATAAAAGGAAGGTTGGATATGGGTCTGTAATTAGCCAGAACATCAGGGTCAAGGTTTGTTTTTTTAATCAATGGTTTAATGACTGATGTCTTGAAAGTAGTTGGTACATGTCCTGCTAGGAGTGAGCTATTGATAATTTCAAGTAATGTCTCAGCTAGCGGTGTAAAAGCTGCCTTGAGGAGGTGAGTAGGAAGTAGGATCAAGTAGGCATGTTGACGCCTTCGCTTTAGTAATGAGAGAAGAAATTTCTAATATCAGTGGGCATAAAGGAGTCAAGGTATGCTATGTGTTGGCTACAGCTATCAGTAGTTAGTAGAGAGGCTGTAGGCATGTTGCTAATTTTAAGTCGTATGGTTTCAATTTTTTCATTGAAAAAATTCAGGAAGTCATCACTGCTGAGGTGACCTGAGTTACTTCAGTCTTACTTTTTGTCAAATTTGATATAGTGTTGAAGAGGAATTTTGGATCGTCTTTGTGTTCATGTATAAGCGAGGGATAATAAGCTGTTTTAGCATTGTTCAGTACAGTCTTGTATTCTTTCAGGCTCTCTCTCCAGGCAATGTGAAATACTTCGAGTTTAGTGTTGAGCCATTTCCTTTCTAGTCTGCGAGCAGCCTGTTTTAATGTACGTGTATGTGTGGTGTACCAAGGGGCAGTTTTTTCTACCTTCCTTGTTTTCTTTTTAAGTGGAGCAATTAAGTCAAGTGTCGAATGTAATGTGTTCATAACATGATCAGTAAATTGGTCGATATGTGTTGGTGATGGGATAGGACTATCATAGCGTGTTGGTGTAAGGTCAGGAATTTTTTCAGTGAAATCGTCAGTGGTTTTAGGCGTTATGCCTCTAGTGTAGTAGTGGGTCACATTTTGCGCTACATGGTCGACTGGTATTTCTAGAGTAATAAGGTAGTGGTCAGTCAATGTTGGTTGGGGTGCAATTGTAAGTTGTTCTACTTGAGTACCATAAGTTAGTACAAGGTCAATAGTGTGGTTGTCTTTAATGTGTAGGTGCATTTACATTTTGACAGAAGCCAATGTGCTCAATAAGAGATTGGAATGCAGCTGTCAGGCTGTTGTGTGCAACATCCATGTGAATATTAAAATCGCCCAAGATGACTATTGTATCTGATTTAACAACTAATATGGATATAAAGTCAGAGAATTCAGTTAGGAATTCAGTGTATGGCCCTGGAGGTCTATACAATGTTACAATAGCTAATGGCTTAGCTCCAGGTTGAATAAGGTTGAGGACGAGTACCTCGAAAGAATTGAACTTGTGTTCGAGCTTGGGAGCCATACTGCAGCTAGAATTGTAGATAGTGGCTACCCCACCTCCACGCCCGCGTTGGCGCGGTGTGTGGAAGTTTGAATGACTGGGGGGAGTGACTTCATTTAGCGATAGGTATTCGTCTGGTTTTAGCCAGGTTTCAGTGAGGCAAAGTATGTCAATATGATTATCAGTAATGAATTTGTTTACTAGCGTTATTTTGAAGAGAGTGAGCGAGTATTCAATAAGCCAAATTTCAATTTTGACTGTTGACTTTGTTTATAGTTTGCTACTTGAACATGTTAATGATTTCTGTTGGCAAAAAATTATAGCAATATCATCCTATAACTAGTTTTTTTTATAAATTGGTATTCACCTCCACCAATATATGTTGAGCAGCACTAAAATAAAAAACAAATACATAAATGTTAAATGTTGCAGAGCTGTTGGCCTGTTGTCAGTCATTGACTGCCTTGGTAGCCTGTATGTTATTGTTTACACTTTGTTGCACAGCTGTGTTGGAGCAATATGAAATCAGTCTTAAAACTGGTTGTGTTGTCATAATTGTGGTGTTGAGTCTATACAAAACATTTCAGTCTTCCTCGTTAAAATATTGAGATATATATTGTATATCGCCCCTTGGCCCCAAAATATCGGGATATTAGTTTTGGCTCATATCGCCCAGCCCTGCCAGAGACAAACCTCAGGTGATGAACAATTTCTAATAGCATGTAATTCTCGACAAAAAGGTCTACTTTGAGTAGCCTACCGCAGTTTCAATGGAAATTTATTGAATTCATATAACAGACCTGACGTTACTGTCACCATACAACACTACAGCAAAATCAACCAGCACGAAACTCCATCAAGGCATCTTAGAACGAAGACCAGTCAACTTAAAACGTATGGACTATTTATCCTTCTCCTAATACTGCAGTAAGTAAACCGTTTTTGTGCCAAAACAGATAAAATATCCCGTAAATATTACGTTAGCCATCATGCTAAAAACGGCTAACGTTTCTGGAGGCAGACTTTAGACTCAACTTTTTAAACTATTGTAAAGCTTATCTGGCTACTATGTTTTCCACTTGGTCTATCACAGACATGACTTATTCCACCAAGGACGTACCTAGGATATCTTTTGGGGTAAAGGAAAGGCTAAAGAGCATTTTCCCTATCAAGTTTGAACGATTCATGCTGCATTTTTTTGGACGCCATAGGCAATGGCATATCATTGTAGAATATTGCTGCTACTCAAATATTTGACAGGCCAAGGCTCGTTAGTTACCGTTGCTATATAGGATTGGTCAGTTGCTGTTCTTGGGAGGGGCTTAGTGAGGGGTCAATTGAATTACAATCTGAAAGGGTAGACTGTATACTGTTAAATTATGCTGAAATGTGAAATTCGACCTTTTAGGTGCAAGCATTCAATTTTTAGAATTTTCTCAGAAATGAAGCTTGCGACAAGCGTCTGTTTTTGGCGTGGAGGGACACAAATGAGTTTATTGAGTGCACAGTGCAAAGTTGCAAGATCGTAAGCTGGAGATGCATGATTGATATTGCCTATATCGTCTTCTGCAAATGTGGGGTGCCACTTGGATTAAACAGTTCAGGTGACCTTAAGCAGAGATCTCCGAATGAATAGGCTACTCCCTCATAAGACATGTAGACTTGAACCATAAGTGTTTACGACGGCATTGACATTTTGACATAGCAGAGATTCAGATAACATTACTTTTTACGATTTTACCACATTTTTTAATCTGCTATGGCATTTTGGAAGCGCTTCTGTTGCCTACTGTAGAATGTTCTGGTAGGGCTGCACAGACGCCACAGTAGTGTAGCTTATTAAAATCCCTGCTTTACCTACTCTGGAACACTGACAAGTTCTGGCATTTTGTACAGGAGTGTGAAACACGTATTATGGAAGAAAAAAATAATAATAATCTGAATTCTTCACTAGCATAAGTAAACTCTACTACACCACTGAAGTAAAATTACTAACAGTAGAAATGGGTGTAATAGGGCCCCTTTAAAACATAGAAAGGCCTTCTGGTCAATGGCACGCTAAGTTTGACCATTTTTCTTTTTTGTATATCATAGGAGGAAATCTGTGTAAGTAATAGAAAGGTTGCTGATTAAGATATGCAATTTAGTGTCATGAGGATTTTTTTTTTTTTTTTTTTTTAATTCAAAGCACTAGTGGGTTCCATCAGCTAACATTAGTATGTCTTCCCAACCCAGGAAGGAAAAACAACTGGCCGCCCCTTCCTGACAAGTTTCCTGTGGGTCCCTGCTTCTATCATGATATTTCTGTGGACATTCCTGTGGAGTTCCAGAAGACGGTGAAGATCATGTACTACTTATGGATGTGTAAGTCTTTAGAGTTTCCCACTGAATTTTCTGACAAATCCTAAGATGCAGTATTGTATTCTATTTGACTTTATTGGCTTTCAGGTCCACTTTTAGTGAAATAATCCAAGTTTATAGGCTACAAGTTAACAGTAAAAATGCAAGGTGTTCCTTTAAATTATACTATATTATAAACATACATTTAAACATTGCAAATATGCAATGCCTTTTGCCTTACAAGAAGCTCTGAAGTGATTTGATGATGAGAGACAGACGTTATATGTTCAGGCTTGCATCTGCTTAAATAGGCTAATAATGATGTACACAAACATTCTCATGCTTGCTCTCCTGTTTCACCATCCATCGCTTGTGCTGCTTGTCCCACTTTTAAAATAATTTTGCTGCAATTGGGTCAAGAAGATGATACAGGTCACCAAAAACATAATGGAACTAGAAAAGCGCTCAGAGAGCGCAGACCTCCGCCAAGGCATTGTGGTCACAGACACAATATTCCAGATCATGTAGTGGATCACCGATCACCACCAAAATCGAATCAGCTCTTGCCTGTCCCAATATACACATTGTCCGAAAATGTAATCCAAATCCGTGCAGTAATTTTTCTGACAAACAGACAAACAAACCAACACGACTGAAAACATAACCTCCTCGGCGGAGGTAGTAATTAAGAATAAAGATGATGATATTAATTAAAAAAAAAAAAAAAGTTATAACAGTAAAGTAAAATAATAGAAAAATGGCAGGAATTTAATGTAATGAAACATTCAAAACTAGATGGCACACTCATCAATACTTTGTAAAGTAAGGACAGTTTAGACAGTGGGTTACTCAAGACAGTGGATATGATTAGCCTACTGTTTTTTTCAGGGGTAATGACTAGGGTTGGGTATCGATTGGGTTCTACTCGATACCGATGCCAAATCGGTACTTTTAAAACGGTTATATCGGTACCTGAAAGGGGGAAAAAGCCCCCAAAATAGCCCAGTGCTTAAATCAGTAGCCCAAGTAGCCTATACCTGAAGGAAAAAAAAAAAAATAATAATAAAATTATTGTTTATTACCATTTTTATCAGATTACCAAGACTAGTAATAATAATAGCCTAATAATACTTGTATTGAGCTATTTACTTTATTACCAGTATTTTCAAAGTGCAATGATTTGAGTAACTGTGCCATTTGAAATGGTATTGGTACTGAATGGCTTGCCATAGTAAATTATGTCAAAATGGCTTGCCTTATAATTACAGACGGCAAGTTCTCAGACAAACGGTATGCAGAAATGTTTTCCTCACTCACGGTTTTCAGTCCTCTTTCACGGTTCCAGTTATGATTAATCAATAATTTGGATATGTTCCTCTCATTCACGTGAGTTTTTAAACATGTAATTTCCCATATTAAAATGTTTGAAGACTGTTCAGAAGTAGCGCTTCTAAAATGTGTCTGGCAGTTCTGGAATATTGCTGTGCAAAAGTAGGCTATGTGTTTATTAGTTTGTGATGTAAAATTAAATTATCTAAATGAAGGAAAGCTTAGATTTCAACTCTAACAGCATGCAACATATTAAGGTAAAAAGGTAAACAATAGCTTCAAACTATCCTCTGCAAAGTGTAGCCTATTTCGCTAGTGCAGAGAAAATGCATAAAGGCATCTTGGCATGGATAATGCTGTTGCACCTGAAGACTTCTGATTTTACTATTCAAGGTGCTTTATGTTAGCTATGAAAAGTGCAGAGTCTGTTGTAATCAGAGGGAGTTTTGCAGAGATATACTGTAGGCTAACATGTAGTGACACTTCTTATGCATATTAATGACTGAACGGCAGAGTGCATTAAAACCGCTATAGGGACATAATTGGCACCGAAAAGGAGCCCCGAAATCCATAACGTCATTCGGTCTGGTTACTACTTGTGCTGGCGCCGGTTCCATAGGTGTACCGCATTTCGGGACCCAACCCTAGTAATGACTGGATGGTCACTTTAGAGCCCTAAGAAATTGAGGACCCTTTACAAAGTCCATGAAAGAAGTCCACATTTCTTCAAACGGTGCATATTTTCCTTTCACTGAATGTTATTTTTCCCATGGCTAGAACTTGTACAATATCTGCTAGCCAGGCTTTTGTAGTTGGCATGTGTAAATATTTCCAACATGTTACAATAGTTCGCCTGGCTTGTAGCAGACTTAAAGTAGTCATCTTTCTTTTAGCCCGGCTGGGAATAATGTCCTTTGGTATGAGTCTCAAAATGCACATTCTTGGGCACATCGGCAACTGAGAGGGTTGAAGGAGATCTTGGGCTGACGTATGATCAGAAATGTTCTCTCCAAGACAGCCACCATTTTGGGTCAGCCAAACTGTTTTTGAGCGCAGCTCACAACAATGATCGGTATGAAACATTTCAGAGGTCGAGCAACATCGGCAATGCGTCTCATCCTTGTCATCACTGAGATTGCAACTGAACTTTTGTGCCTGGAATGTTATTGTAAGGCCTAGCCTACGTTCAGGCTACTTTGCCGTTTCTTCATATAAACGGCTGGCTGACTTACTGGATGGATCATCAGATTGCAAGGATTCTGGGCAGTCTGTTCATGCTCTGACAAGCGTCTCATGACAAAGTGCTGACAACTTCGTATTTTCACCAAAAGTACATTACAACAGCACAAGTACAACAGTGGGCTGCTGTAATATATTGAAAAAAAAAACAAAGCAGGTAAACAAACTCAATCAAACTACAGTGGTTGTAGTGATCATTGTGTTACAGCCTGCTATGTACTGTAGATGTTATTTGTGTGTGTGTGTGTGTGTGTGTGTGTGTGTGTGTGTGTGTGTGTGAGTATGAGTGTATGCCACAGTGCATTAGGGGGCTTGAAGTAGCTGTAACTCTGCAACAAGGCTGAATTTCAGGAAATATTTAATAATTTGTTCCTTGATAACCCAAAAAATTTTATCCAGATCTGTGCAGTACTTCTAGGGGTATATAACAAATAAATGCCATCTGAAACATTTTACTTCCACCAAGAATATTATCATTTACATGTAAAACATCCTTGACGGCTTAATTAGAACATGGATTTTCTTCACACCCGAGTTCTTTTTTTTTTACATTTTAACATTTAAACATTAGCAAACTTGAAAATTTTGAACATTGTTATGGAAATCAAAGTAAATGTTTTATGAGAAACATTTTAACTTGATGTTAAACTAACTGTCAACTTAAGATTTGGGTGAGCTTAACATTTTTCTAATATTGACTGTATATATGAGTCATACAGATGGAGCGACCCTCTAGCCATTTCAGATGGTCTATGAATTATAGAGATGAACAGATGCTGGCCATTCTATGTTGTAAATATTCCTTGCAAGAACAAATAGCAAACATACCAACATGAAATGGTTTGCTTGCTAAAAAATGCAGAATACTCCCTCCTCAGGTTGTGCTGTGGGCTTGCCACGTGTGTGAGAAAATAGAGCAGTCATTGGGTTTATGAATAATATGAATAATCTGACTTTGCTCAGCGTCTAACCATCAGCCATAGAGAACTGTTGTGTTCAACTCTATAGAGGTGAGGCAATCACAATGCTTTATGTGTCTAGTCTCATTGGGCGGGCTAAGTGGTTGTTTTAATTGGCTTGTTCATTGATCTGATTGGTCATAGTCAGAGACGGAGCAGTATTAGTGACTGTCTCTATGTAAAAGTGTAATATCGAAGTCTGTATTTTCAAAATTTGAAAATACAAATTGGTATTTGAGTAAAGATGGTTCAAACTGTTCTTGGAGGTTGACTAACTCTGCTGTGTGCAACTGACACATGAGCTGTCTAAGTTCTTGACAAGATTTTTTAAAACAGCTGAGACACGTTAAATGAGAGAGTGTTGTTGTTTTTTTTTTTTTTTGGGGGGGGGGGGGGGGTTCTTTTTGCCTTAAATTCAATAGGACAGTATAGAGAGTGACTTTTCAAGGATGCACTGATTGAGCCTCGTTTTTGAAGTGTACGGCTTCAAAGGCAAGTGTGCTACCTAGGAAGCATTCTCGACTTTGAGAAACACTCAATACCTTAAAAAGACTTGAATTTTGATTCGGTTTGTATCACGATTTTTGACCTACGGTTCGATACACCCCGCGTTTTTAGGGCCCGAGTACCAACCAGGCTTGTGCACTGACTGGTGCGAAGCCCTATTGCTTTTGGAAAGATTATTAGGGCCCGAGCACCGAGGTGCGGTGCGAAGCCCTATTGCTTTTGGAAGGATTCTTTCTTCTTCTTATTATTTTTCTGGTCCTCAAAGCGGCCATTTTTGAGCACTTTCCCGTGCGTGAAAACTTACGAAATTTTGCACACACTTTCGATTAATAGAACACTAGAGGTGTACTGAGGCATGGACCCGGGAGTGGCCCAGGGACTCCGTAGCGCCCCCTAAAGTAAAAAAAAAACATTGGGCTCTATGGGCCGGACACATGATGAACTTTAACATACTCCTCAGACACCTTTTGACAGATTCCCGTGAAATTTGGCACACATGATGCCAAGATGTTGCTGATGTGAAATTGCGAAGGGATTTTTCATACTTTGTACGATTTCAAAATGGCGGACGCATGAATTAAGAGAAAAAACGAAAAACAGGAAATGTCATAAAATCACACTACAGTGATATAATTGTCTGAAACTTATATGGTTCATAGATCTTATGATTACGACAATATCCCTACACTTAATGGGCGTGGTTGTTACAGTGCCACCATCTGGTAAGGTGGAATCAGTGCAGAAATTGACATTAAGTGCCATGGTTGACATATACTGTGAGCTACACGTACAAAATTTGGTATGTGTGTGGGACTCCCCAAGACGAACAACTTTTGTATACATTGCATTAGCCATGCCCAACAGGAAGTGAGGTAATATGGAATGTAAAAATTTGGACACACAGTGAACTTTAACATACTCGTCGGACACGGTATGTCAGATTCAAGTGAAACTTGGTGTACATGATCTGTAGATGCTGCTGATGTCAAATTGCAAACGGATTTTTGATCTCGTAATGTGTTGGAATAACAATATTATAAAATTGTATGATTTTAATTGCTCATCAAGAAACAGGAAGTGTGTCATAAAATCACACTGCATTAACCGTTTGGTCTGAAACTTCACAGGTTCATAGATGGTATGACTGTGATGATATCTAGACACCCTGTGGGCGTGCCTGTTATAGCGCCACCACCTGGTCAAGTAGGAAATGTGCCACAAATTGACAATGCTTTGACCGATTGATCTGAAACTTCACTGGTTCATAGATGGTATGCCTGTGATGCTATCTACACATCCTGTGGGCGTGACTGTTATAGCGCCACCACCTGGTCACGCAGGAAATGTGCCAGAAATTGACAATGCTTTAGCCAATTGATCTGAAACTTCACTGGTTCATAGATGGTATGCCTGTGATGCCATCTACACATCCTGTGGGCGTGACTGTTATAGTGCCACCACCTGGTCACGCAGGAAATGTGCCAGAAATTGACAATGCTTTAACAGTGATTGTGAACATGAGTGTGAGGCAAAGACAGCACTGCTGTTACAAGTGATTGTGCGTGTCTTCCTGTTAATGGTGCACCATTTCTGCGGTATGCCTTGTTTGTGGTGCACCTGGTGCGAGGGCCCGTCATCGCCGCTTGTGGCTTTAATTATTATAATTAAATTTTTTTTTTTTTATTCTTTTCCTCCCAAACATACGGGCCATTTTGGCGACTTTCCCGTGCGCGAAAAGTCATGAAATTTTGCACACACCTTGGAAGTATTCACCATTCAATGTATACAGGGGCATAGATCTGGGTGTGGCCCAGGGACTCCGGAACGCCCCCTAAAGTAAAAAAAAAAACATTGGGCTCTATGGGCCGGTCTCATGATGAACTTTAACGTACTCCTCGGACACCGTTCGTCAGATTCCTGTGAAATTTGGTAGACATGATGCCAAGATGTGGCAGATGTGAAATTGCAAAGGGATTTTTCATACCTTTTATGAAAGGATGGCGGATGAATGAATTTAGAGAAAAACTGAAAAACAGGAAATGTGTCATAACGTCGCAATGCATTGATAGAATTGTCTGAAACTCATACCGTTTATAGATCTTATGATTACGATGATATCCCTACACTTAATGGGCGTGGTTGCTACAGCGCCACCATCTGGCAAAGTGTAACCAGTACAGAAATTGACATTAAGTGCCATGGTTGACATATACTTTGAGCTACACTAAGGAAATTTGGTAGGTTTGTCAGACTCCCCGAGACGAACAACTTTCGTATTACATTGCATTAGCCACGCCCAACAGGAAGTGAGGTAATACGGAATGTAAAAATTTGAACACACAGTGAACTTTAACGTACTCGTCAGACACGCTATGTCAGATTCAAGTGAAATTTGGTGCACATGACCTCTCGATGTTGCTGATGCTAAATTGCGAACAGATTTTTGATATCTTATGATATGTTGGAATAACAATATTATGAAATTGTATGATTTTAATTGCTCAAGAAACAGGAAGTGTGTCATAAAATCACACTGCATTAACCGATTGGTCTGAAACTTCACAGGTTCAAAGATGGTATGACTGTGATGATATCTAGACACCTCGTGGGCGTGCCGGTTATAGCGCCACCACCTGGTCAAGCAGGAAATGTGCCAGAAATTGACAATGCTTTAACCGTTTGATCTGAAACTTCACAGGTTCATAGATGGTATGACTGTGATGATATTTAGACACCCCGTGGGCGTGCCTATTATAGCGCCACCACCTGGTCAAACAGGAAATGTACCAGAAATTGATAATGGCTTAACAGATTGATATGAAACTTCACTGGTTCATAGATGGTACTTCGGACTGTGTTCTGACCGCGCATTACCATTAACTGATAATACAGGTAATTACCATTAACTGATAATACCTTTTTAAGTCTAAAAGGGGGCTTACTGTTGGCTAAAAAAAGGCTTGTTAAGAATGCATCACATCAGCATAGCTTGCTCCCCAGCAAACATTAGAACTCGTATGGCCTTATTTCACAACTTTATTTTCATGTTTTCAAAAAAAGTAAGTAAAAAAAATATATATATTTATTTTGAAGCTATTATTTTAGAGCTTTTTACTTTTAATTTGGTAGGATAGTAGGATTAGCAACTAATCAGGTGCCAGGTGGCCTGGCCAGCTGTTCCACTGTTCCTTAAGGCAGGGCTATTCAATTGGCGGCCCGCGGGCCACATGCGGCCCGCACGCGGCCCAGACACGGCCGACGTCATTCATCACCTTAACTAAAATATCTTCATCAGTCTCCAAAACTTAATATATACCTTATAATTTGCTGAATATTGATAAATAGATAATATGTCCCCAAACTACGTCAATTTAAGTGGCATTAACACATTAGGAAATATTTTTTTAAGGTATTTTCCACTGTTCATTCTCTATGGCGATTCTAAGCAAGTACATGTAATTCCGGTTTTGGCCACCAGAGATTTTGGCGCTGTTGCGCAGACTTTTTATTTATTTTTTGGTCTATTGATGCAGCATTTCCTCTTATGACAACTGTACTTATATTAGAGTCCTTGTTTACGTATTATTTAAAATTTTTCTTTTAGCCTACCTGTTGGAGTGCAAAATAAGTTCTGTGATAGTACATGTAGGGATGAATAATTCACTTTAAAAACAAAGTTATGGTATTAAAATATTCTATTCTGGTAATTTAAAAATGTAAGTTTTGTAAATAAATATTTTGTAGCTATGGTTAACATGCAAAGTTATTGTTTAAACAAAGCAAATATGCATTTTTAATCAATGTGTTGCGATTTGATTATTTGAAAAAGCGAAAAGTTTGCGGCCCAGCTCAAGTTCTTGGATTCTAAATGTGGCCCCCTTGGAAAACTAATTGAATAGCCCTGCCTTAAGGCTTCAGATCCTGTTCCTCTTTCCTCTGCCTTCAACTGTTCCAAAATAAAAGTCTTCACTACAATAAGCCATGATTAACCAATTTAACTGTTTAAACTACTCGATGTATTATCTGTTTGCCTATTTTAACTATCTGTTGTCAACTATGCATCCATGCATCTATATTAATCTATAACCTACCTAGCAACCACCATACCTAACCTAGCAACGACTTAGCAATTGATATGCTTAACTTGGCAACCGCCTTACCTACCCTAGCAACCGCACCTACCCTAGCAACAACCTAGCAACCATCTCAAGTGCCATAGCAGCGGCCTGTAAACCACCTCCACAGTTGCAACCAACATAGCAACCGACATGAATAGCCTAGCAACCACTCTACCTACCTTAGGAACAACCTAGACACCTTGCATTTTAGAAACTTGCATTTTCATGCACTCCTAATTTCCCTGAAATTACATTATTTAGTTGTTTTTATTATGGTAGGGGTGAAATTTCACCCCAACCATCTGGGCTTTTAAAGCTTTACCAATCAGTTCTTGCCTTCCAAGTTAGTAAAGAACATAGTAGGAGAGTAAGGGATTAATCGTGATCTGCACCTTAAAGTGACATGGTTTGGGTATGTAGCATTTACATTGTTTTTTTTTGTTTGTTTTTTTTGCCTTGCCCCTGCAGTTCACACAGGAACCCTGCTAGCGAACATCTTTGGCTGTTTGGCTTGGTTTTGTGTGGACACATCAAGAGGAGTAGACTTTGGTCTTTCCATGCTGTGGTTCATGCTCTTCACACCCTGCTCCTTTGTCTGTTGGTATAGACCGCTTTATGGAGCCTTTAGGTGAGTGAAAAACTTTCCTTGCTTATTGATTACATTAACCCACATGGTTGCCAAGACATGATGTATGACCAGTGGTGGCATTAGAGATACTGATATTAATTGTAACTAGAAAAGCGCTCAGAGAGTGCAGACTACCACCAAGGCAATGTGGTCACAGACACAATATACATTCCAGATCATGTTCTAGATCACTGATCGCCACCAAAATTTAATCAGCTATTGCTTGTCCCGATATACACATTGTCCGAAAATTTCATCCAAATCCGTGCAGTACTTTTCGAGTTATCCTGCTGACAGACAGACAGACAGACAACCCAACGAGACCGAAAACATAACCTCCTTGCCGGAGGTAATAATAATAATAATTTTGTTCAGTGCTGTAGCATCAGGCCACCAATTCACAGTTTCCAAATGATGAAACTGACACCAGAAACCAGAAAAGAATAGGCTAACGTTACTTGCAATTCATTCAGTAGGGCTGCAACGATTACTTGAGGTACTCGAATAACTCGATTACAAAAAAAGCTTGAGGCAAATCCTTATCAACAAATTTCATCATAAAAAAAAAAAAAAAAAAAAAAAACCTCTGCTATATCTTCACTTGTGTTTTGTGTATGCTACTGCGCATCTTCGGCCTTATTGTTTCACACGGACTGTTATTGTTGAAGCACATTCAAAGGTATGCCTACAACAAGCCTACAAGATAATCATTAATCAAAGATTCTAAGAGCGTGTCTTATTTAGTGCTTCGTAAAGAGAACAGCTATGTATGAACGTGGACAATGATCAGTGTCCGTTTTTCTGCAATGATCTTACCTACGGAAATCCACAATTCACCAAGCAGCGTCTCAGTTGCGCATAAATGCATGTTTATTTACATTTATATTTTTACACTTATGCATTTAGCAGACGCTTTTATCCAAAGTGACTTACAAAAGAGGGATAACAATCAAGCTGCAACACAATACAAGTAAATGCCTATTTGAGTGCCATTTGCTAATAGGAGAGCAAGTGCTAATAGGAGAGCAAGTTTATAGCTTTGACTTGATTTAGTTGATGCACATTTCGCTGAGAGTTAGGTCTCCATAGCTTAGCATTTACTGTTTTTGATAGATAAATTTGACATGCCTCAATATACCTACATTAGATTCTCACAATGCAGAAGAATAAGGCTGAATCGAGAAACAATGTCCAGAAATTATGTGTGAGACGACTTGTCGGCCTACAGAATGTGAACTTTAATAAGAGATTAATGCATCCTGGGAAAAAAACATGCTTGACTCCTGTTAAGACTTTTAAAGGCCAGTACTTCCACTCTAACATTGGAAATGTTAAGTGCTGGATTAAAGTTTCAATTCTGTGCAACAATCTTGAAACAGTCTTATAGCCAAGTCACACCATAACGTGTGCGTAAGTGAAAAAATCCACACCTTCTAAAATAAATATGGGTTTGTTGAAGATTGGGTGGCCAAGGTAGGCTGAAGTAGCTTGCCACCTATGTGAAATAATCTTCACAAAAGGGGGGTTATTTCTGAATATTTTGTTTTGGTGGAGCATGGCCCTCCTGACCCCCCTACTGTTTTTGAGTTAACGATTTTCTGATAATGACTGCACCACTGCTCTAACAATGAAAACTAGAGTCTAAAGCTCTGAGATACTTTCTCATGTTTTTGCTGATTTAATAGATCAACTTATATATTATATGTTTGTCTCTCACACCCAGGAGTGACAGCTCCTTTCGGTTCTTTGTCTTCTTCTTTGTGTACATCTGCCAGTTTGGTGTTCATGTACTTCAAGCCATTGGTATAACAGGCTGGGGAGCAAGGTGAGTTTTCACAAATCCTATTTTTCTGTAATGTAAGTATGTTGTTGTTGATGATTATTATTATGGCTGACTGCACCACAGGAGTTAGTTTAGTTCTGAAAGTGATGGTGCACCAAAGTAAATACAAAGACAGAATAAAAGAAAACCTTTAAAGTTAGCTGTCAGTGTTTGTTGAGGCTTAACAAAGTACCACTTTAGAGCATGTCGTCATTTTCTGTGTCAAGATTAGACTATTAAAAATAAAATACCCATTCTTTAATTTACTCCAAATGATTGAATCATTCTAAATTCCACATGACTTGTAGCACTAGCTTAGGAGACCAAAGATCTAAGGATCACTGACGCAATACAAATATCTGTTTATGTTCCAGTTCAGCGATCCCCACCAAAATGTAACAATGTGTTCATTGTATCAATATCAATGTTATCTGAACATTTCATCCATTTTCCGGTTATCTCGCCCACAGACAGACAGACAAATGTCCACTAAACATTTTGGTGGAGGAAATAAAATGCTCATTACCGGTCAAAGATAACGTGAAGTGCAATTGGCTATCTAATTTCGTGTTTGTGCAAGTATGGGTTTTTCCTTTAACCAAGCTGCTACAATAACGGTCACTGCGCTTTAATCGTTCTTCTCTCAGTTACGCCATGTAGCTCGTAGCCTACCCTGCTCTTTAGAAGGCCGTTTCTCTGTTCTTAAAAATTATCCTGATGCAGATAGAAAAATTAAGCTACTGAGCAGAAAACGACATTGTATTTTAGCTGGTGGAGGTTCTTTTCCCAGTAAGATGGCTGATTTAGTTGTTTTTTGTTCTGTGAACAAAATCCTTTGTGCTGTTTCAAAAGCAACTAAATGCAACTATCACTTTATCAACTCTAGCCATAGTCAAATCTCCAAGACTGACAGGTCAACTACATAGAGCTGAGCAGTATTTGTGGACCCTCATTGCAGTAAAGGTTTAGTTAAAAAAAAAATGCTTGCTCCGGTCTCAACGGAGAATTGATGTCTGTGGTGTTAATCAAGTGATCAAGTCACACCAGAGTATCAAAGACATAAATATCATGAGCAATCATGTAATTCAAACCTTTCCACTTCGAATAAGTTCATTATTTTTCCTATATCGGCACACCGTGGACTTCATTATCCCATCCACTGTTGCCACTTTAGTCCAGATGATATGTGAAAAAAGTGTTCACTTTTTCATAAAAGCGTGAAATTTGGTATACTTGTACAGTTTGGTACCCTGAACAATTTCAGAAATGGAGCCATCGCAAAAATAGCTTGTGGCGGCCGTGGCGGCCATTTTTCTTCCCGCCATTACCGAATACAGTATTTTTAAGCATATCTCTTGAACGGAACAAGGAAATGCAGAAATGATGATGGCTACCCCTATGTTTTCATGGTCAAGGATTTCAATGACACCAAACATGATATTGTAAATGCCTTTGGGTTGCCATGGTTACCATCTCAGCTCTCCGCCATAATGGAATTAATACATTTTTCTTCATAACTTGAGGACCAGACATGGTAATAAAGAAATGGTGATGTCTACCCATATGTTTTTATGGTCAAGGAATGCAGTGAGACAATAATAAGCAGTATATAAGGTTCAAGTAAATGGTTCAAGGTGAATTCATTGACACTGTGGATTACAATGACATCTGAAAATATTCAGAATGAACTTTCAAGCATATACTCCTTGAGCCAGAGGGGTTGGTGGTTACCAAAAAGTGGCAATGGCTACCATACCTTTTATGAAAGCCTGGAATATCAGCTTTTCAATGATGTATGATGGCCATCAGAGAGGAGTAATTGTTTTGAGTTATTGCACACAATGTAAAACTTGATAAAGGAAATTATGCATATAAATCTAGCAGAATGCTGAGATAGCTGGATATGTAAAAATGGTATAACAACAAATGAAACATTGATTCTTATGTTTTAGGGTGTGGTAAACCCAATTATGACTTAGTCATTACTGTAAAAGGTCAAGGTCATGACTTTTGGAATGGTCAATGATATTTTTTGACACTTTTTTTTACACAGATTGCATCATTTTTCTCTCTCTATATCCCCCATCCATAAGAAAGGAAAGATCTTTTTACACTGCTCAAAAAAATAAAGGAACACTTTTTTTATTGGGTATCACATTAGCTCAGTTAAAGCTCTCTGATAATGATCTGGTCAGTGAAGTAGCAGAGGGTGTTGTTAATCAGTATACAGCTGTACTGATGTTGATGGAATAAAAACAGGTATACAAGAGGGGCAACAATGAGAGGGCCCCCAAAACAGGAATGGTTTTGTATATGGAGGTCATTTCATTTGAATCATCTTTCTGGATTGTTTTCCACTTAGTGCTGGTTTTGGCTAGAGTCATTATCAATATTGGTAGTAGTGTGAGGCAGATACAGAAGTCCAACTCCTCCAGGATGGCACATCCACGACATGCCATAGATATGAGATTTAATTTATCTCCAAAACACAACTTCCAGAACTTGGAAGACATTTTCAGGAGACAGGCTAGAGAACACCAAAGCTGGCAAGTCTGCCTCTGGTGCATGTACTTTCCACAGATGAGAGCAGGTTCACCCTGAGCACCTGTGATAGACATGAAAGAGACAAGGTTCCTCCAGATGTGTTGCAAGAGTATGCAGGCAGTACATGGAGTGTGAGGGAATTGGTACAATTAATGGCCCTCACCATCACCTGACTTAACCCCTCTGGGACATTATATTTTGGCACATTAGACAGTGCTAAGTTGCTCCTTAGACTTTGCTGAAGCTCAGGCATGCCTTTACACAGATCTGTGAGGACATCCAACAAGACACCATCCATTGTCTCTTTAGGAGCATGCCACAGCGCTATCAAGCATGCATGGGGACTACAGAAATTAAATATAGGTAAAATGGATTAGCCTGAGATATCATTATTTCACTTTGGGGGTGTCTACATAATAAGCCCTTGATAGGCTGAAACCTTATTTCAATGAAAATTATGTGGCATCCTTTTGTTCCTAAGGCATTGCCCTATCCATATCTGCAGATCAAACACAACTTTTTTCTTGTTGAGATATGATATATTATTTTTAAGTGCTCCTTATTTTTTTCAGCAGTGTATATTCTTTAAATTTCCATTTCCCAATAATGAATTTTAGTTATTTGCAGTAGTAAATTTGACCAAGAAATATCCAACCTGATGCAAGCCCTCGATCCAAACATTCCTCACATCATGTATGCATTTTGAATGCCATTTCGTTACACTTTGGTCAGAATCACAATTGCCTCAATTTCATTGTGCCAGATCTATTCATTCTATACACACTCATATAATTTGCAGCAAGTGTTCAACTTCTGCAAAACCATCTTAAGCATGTTTTATGTTGTGGTTTTGGTAGAAGATTGACTGAATCAATAAATGTGTTCAAAGCATTTGAGAATTTGGTTCATATAAACTGTTTAAGTATTTGTGATTAACTGCATCTTTAAAATTTGAATTAGCCTGGCGATCACCAAACTAAAGTCACAAGTGATATTTAGTCTGGAGACCCACCTATTGCTTTTCCCGTAGTGGAAGTGTCGTTTACGATAGAGCCAATTATTGGGCGCTACAAATGTCTATCATAGCATCTGTACATAGCTCAGAGCCAATACCAGAGCCACCAGGTGACGTAAAATGCAATCGAGGGCCGTGCTAGTCCCTTTTTGTTCTGTGATTGGATACCTAAAGCAGGCGAGAAAAAGGCCATGAGCATGGGAACTCCCAGGCTAACTTTGAGTATGAAAAATGATCCTGATGAAAACCAGTCAGGTTCCCGAATCCTGCATTCTCATATTTTTAGAGAATGACGAGGATCCTGTTGTTGGTCTGTTGTCATACTGCTAATAGGCTAATGATAATGACTCTAGCCAAAACAAGTATCCAAAAAGAG
This sequence comes from Sardinella longiceps, assembly GCA_027497455.2. Lineage (NCBI taxonomy): Eukaryota > Metazoa > Chordata > Actinopteri > Clupeiformes > Clupeidae > Sardinella > Sardinella longiceps. Next base: position 11,568,013 of record JAODXP020000031.1, read on the forward strand.
AGATGAAGAGGAAGAAACTTGCAATGACCTCCATATACAAAACGATTCCTTTTTTGGGGGCCCTCTCATTGTTGCCCCTATTTGCTGATACTGATTAACAATGCCTTCTGCTACTTCACTGACCAGATCATTATCAGAGAGGACCTAATGTGATGCCCAATAAAAAAGTGTTCCTTTCATTCTTTCATTCATTCTTTCTTATGGATGGGGAGAATAGAGAGAAAAATGATGCAATCTTTAAAAATGTCAAAAAATGTCATCAACCATGCCAAAAGGTCATGACCTTGACCTTTTACAGTAATGACAAAGTCATAATTGGGTTTACCACACCCTAAAATATTAGAATCAATGTTTCATTTGTTGTTATACCATTTTTATATATCCAGCTATCTCAGCATTCTGCTAGATTTATATGCATAATTTCCTTTATCAAGTTTTACATTGTGTGCAATAACTCAAAACAATTACTCCTCTCTGATGGCCATCATACATCATTGAAAAGCTGATATTCCAGGCTTTCATAAAAGGTATGGTAGCCATTGCCACTTTTTGGTAACCACCAACCCCTCTGGCTCAAGGAGTATATGCTTGAAAGTTCATTCTGAATATTTTCAGATGTCATTGTAATCCACAGTGTCAATGAATTCACCTTGAACCATTTACTTGAACCTTATATACTGCTTATTATTGTCTCACTGCATTCCTTGACCATAAAAACATATGGGTAGACATCACCATTTCTTTATTACCATGTCTGGTCCTCAAGTTATGAAGAAAAATGTATTAATTCCATTATGGCGGAGAGCTGAGATGGTAACCATGGCAACCCAAAGGCATTTACAATATCATGTTTGGTGTCATTGAAATCCTTGACCATGAAAACATAGGGGTAGCCATCATCATTTCTGCATTTCCTTGTTCCGTTCAAGAGATATGCTTAAAAATACTGTATTCGGTAATGGCGGGAAGAAAAATGGCCGCCACGGCCGACACAAGCCATTTTTGCGATGGCTCCATTTCTGAAATTGTTCAGGGCACCAAACTGTACAAATATACCAAATTTCACGCTTTTATGAAAAAGTGAACACTTCACCTATTTTTTGTCACATATCATCTGGACTACTTCTGCACTGTGTGTTTTGCCAACAATATGCTTGTTTTGATGGCTCACAGCACCAGGTCTTTCCGCCACACATCTCGATCAGAATTTATCAAGATAAACTGCCATTGCGAGTTCTAATAAATAGTGAATTAACAGTCGTTAATTGCATCTTCCATCAACAAGCGCTAAATCCAAAGATTCTACCCCGTCTTGGCCAATGTCACTTCACTGTTTCCATTTTTAAACTATCAAACTTACAACTTACAATGTTGCTGTGTGATGATGGTCAGGCCACTAAATTGTGATATTGTCTTAGCATGACTGTTAATTTTAAAGTCTGAGCGAGTTGGGCCAATTGATATTCAAGTCTAACTATTGACGGAAAAGTAGAACTACTTCATAGTCGTGCAGTTATCTGAAAAATAATCCTCGTGCTAAATAGCGCATCACAATCGGAAATTTGCCAAAATTGCATTGGTAGAATAAAGTCATGAACAATGTGACTATTTGACAATTTGAATTTGACAATTTGTGAACAATTTATGAAGGTTGCTGTGAATGTGTTATGTACTCACCCGTCTAGTAAAGCGTTACCACAATCTTCAGTTTCTATTTGCTAATATGTCTACCCTCTGATGATTTGTAGTGGTTGGATCTCGGCCCTGACTGGTTTAAATACAAGCATTCCAGTGGGCATCATCATGATTCTCATAGCTGCTCTCTTCACTGCCTTGGCAGTCATCTCTCTTATCATGTTCAAAAAGGTGAGAGCTTTCACAGCCCAATACAGTACACACATTAAGCAGTACGCTATAAGGGCGGTATTCTCCCAAGTGCTTTAGTCCAAAGAAGTGCTTAGCTCCATTCATTTCATCCTGCACTAAGCACTTTTTTGGACTTAAGCACCTGGGAGAATATGGCCCTAAATGACTAACACATTGTTTGTTGTGTGTGCAGGTACATGGCCTATACCGAACAACTGGAGCCAGCTTTGAAAAAGCCCAACAAGAATTTGCCACTGGTGTCATGGCCAACAAGACTGTCCAGACCGCAGCTGCCAACGCTGCATCTAGTGCTGCACGTGGAGCGTTCAACCAATGAGAGTGCACACTGAGACTTGTTCCTGTTTTCTCTATCCATGCTGTATGCTCTGATGCTCTATACCACCTAATTGTACTCACAAGCCCTGGCCAGCCTTCTCAAGCCACACCCATTCATGCTGCAAATGACTGTAAGCAGACTCCTGATTGGCTAAATCCACTCTAGTGACCACACCCCAAGGTCCTTTTTCTGTCCGCACATGTGGGTGTGTCAAGGTAGGCACAGTGCTATGAAAAGAGAGTGAATATAGTCTTTTCTTTCTTGACTGGATATTAGTTCCATCTTTCTGACGAGCAATGCTTCAGAATGCTGGACATTTCATTCATTTTGAAGATTTAATCACCCCGTCTTCACCCCCAAACACATACACTTGCTCTTTCAGTCAGGTGTTAGTTGGGATAGAACAGAATGTATCCAAATCCTTCTTTTCCGACTTTCTTTTGTCATTCCCTCTCAGCTTATTTCTCAGAGCTAAGCCCCGAAGATGTGTAAACAGAAGTGTGTATGCTGTGGATTTGTCAGAGGCAGTAAGGACCCTCCACCTTTGTACTGTGTCCTGTGTCAGATAGGAGAGAGGTAGGAAAAGGAAGAAACTTTTGACCCTAAAATCATTTGCATTTAGGATGCACTCCACACATGCATGAGAGAAGATGAAGATCTGCTTAGGCCTGACTTCCGAAAAATGGGGAGCCTAGCTTTATATTGAAAATTAAAATTTTAAGTGCTCAGAGCTGGTTTCTTGCATTGTCTTTCTTCCGTAAGCTAAATATCGGATGTGATCCTTTTAAATACTTTTCTCTCACATGGCAAGACTCATTGAACAAATTTTAGTGGTGTATATGTGTGCTTGTTTGGTTTTGGTTAATGACTTACTTATGTTCAGTCATAGATGACAGGAAAGTAAATCAGTGTGTGGGCACTCATGTTCAGGCACTCACCACTTCCAAATAGGTCTTTTCTTTTTTGCTCCAGCACTCATCAGCTCCAAACAGTTCTTTTCTTTTTCACTCTGCCAGGGCTGCCTCTGTTGGAAGGCTTCTGTCTGTACATTTAACTTTTCATTCTCTCTCTCTCTCTCTCTCTCTCTCTCTCTCTCTCTCTCTCTCTAATCAGAGTTGTAATTAATGTGTGAGAGAGTCTACCCTTTGTCCATCTCCTGAGATCTTAACCTGAAAGTGACAGCTAATGACTAAGACCTGTGTGCTTGTGAGTGCATGTCTGTTGCTCCATTAGGAATTCTGTGGACTGAAATTCCCTCATCCCAGTTGAACATTTCACTTGTTGACACACACAATTATGTTTTCTCCCTCTGACTCTCAGACTAGTTCAAACATCTCTCTCTCTCTCTCTCTCTGTGTGTGTGTGTGTGTGTGTGTGTGTGTGTGTGTGTGTGTGTGTGTGTGTGTGTGTGTGTGTTCCACATTTAGTTATTTTATTAAAAATGAAAATCAACCAATCGCACCTGTATATTTCTACTGTTTAATTCTTTTTTTGTGCTTTGATTTTGAAATGCTTTCAAAGAATCACATGGAAAATTTCAGACAGCCGGCTAATATTATGATGTTAACTTTGTTGCAATGAGTTGTGACATTGAGTTGTGCATTTCAATAATCAATGGTAAAAGTATGTAGTTGAAACACTGAAAATTCAAATGGTCCTATACTACTCGGTGACTATGAAGTCTGACGTTATTTAAAAAAAAAACTTGAAGGGATGTTTGTATATTTTGTAAAATGAGTGATCACCTGTTGTCATGAACTAAGCTGTACAATATAAATGCACTCTTGTGTTTCATTCAGTTGCATGTTGAGTAGTTTGAGTTTTGTATATTTATTGTATTAACACAAAATAAAATTTAAAGTACACATCTTTGTCTCTCTATTTGCAGTGCAGTCTGAAACAATGTGAAGTCTTGATCCGTACGTCTCTGATCCTTACCACCTACCTGATGTGTCTAGCCATATCAGGATTATTCATTTCATAGAATCTGTAACTTCAATGGTTGTTATATCATTGATCAAATACTACCTCTACAGTATGTTTTCCAAAATGTTGTTAATTGCTAGTTCTTGCAGTTTGTTTTCAAAATTTGAGGGATTATGAAGTAGGTTTTTATCAAATAACTGGGACACACACCGATGCCAGAGGCCTCATGAGGGTCTTCTTTGGAAGTCACAAGTGGTCACATCAATACAGCTGCTTAATTTAATTTCAAAATAAGGGTCTAACAAAGTTGTACTGAATGACAACCAAATATTTGGACATTGGGTACCAAAACCTAACAATATTAGTTAATTATTTATTTAAAAAAAAAAAAAAAATCTGATCAATATATGACGTTTGTACAATTATGGTACTTTACATTTTATTGTATATTTATCTGTTTTTTTCTTAATGTTGTACTCTTCAAAGAGGTAGGAGGACAGTTGCGCTGAATTACATTTTGGGGCCTATGAATTGAAACTTTTTCTTAAAAAAATAAAAATAAAAAAAAAGACTGGTAAAGTGGAAATGTAAAAGTTGAGTAGATTAATTTCAGAAAGCCAACTAGGCTTACTCAGTATGACTGGCCAATAGTCATGATTGCCATCATAATTTACTTAATGGTCTTCCACTCTCATTCTCACAAGTAAAAAAAAATCTTGGAGTAACTATGATCAAGATCTCTCTCTGAATAGTCATGTAAAGCAAATCTCGTTTTCACCTCAGAAATATTGCTAAGATTAGAAAGCTCAAGGTCTTTGACGATGCTGAAAAGTTTATAGGCTTACATATCAGGCTGGCGCTGCGCTACATGTCAGGACTTACCAAAATGCTGTGGAATTTTGAACTGCTACGACCACCTTTTGACGGGCACACAGAAGCAAGATCACATCTCCACTATTCTAGATTCCCTTCATTGGCTCCCAATTCTACACAGAATTAATTATAAAAAACTTGCAAATCTTTGAATGGTATAAAGCCCCTTCTTATCTGTCTGACCTGCATAGGTACACACCATCAAGAACGCTTAGATCAAAAGACCAAAACTAAATACAAATGCTGTGGTGATTATGCCCTTGCAACAGTAGCCCCTAAACTGTGGAATTATTCCCTAGCTTCTGTCATGTTATGTAATTTATGTAGGCCTATCCTTTGCCTGCCCCCCACCCCCCATTTATTTCTTTTTAATTATTTTAAAGTTATTTTTAGTTATTTTAAGTTTTATTTTATTAGCAATAAGTTAGGTTAGAGTAAGTTTAGTTAAGTTTAATGTTTAGTATTTATTTTTTTCCTTCTCTTTCTACTTCTTTTTATAGCTTCTCTATGATCTAAGTCATAGTATCAGTTAATTTAGATAAATTAGATTAAGTTTCGTTTTTGTCTATTTGTCTTGATTGTAGTCTAGGCTACACATGATTAATTAATATTTTATATATATTGTATTAATTATTATTATTATTATTATTATTAATAATAATAATAATAATAATAATATGATTGAGTTACATTCATTTTTTTTCTTTTTGTTTTGCTCTATAAATTAAAAAAAAAGTTAATTTAAGCTATTTTAAGTTTCTTATTTCTGTCTATTTTGTTTTTGATGCCTTTTTATTGTATTTTGTTTGTTTTTATTTTATAGCACTTTGGTTGACTGCTGTTGAATATAAAGTGCTTTATGAATAAAATTGACATTGACATACCAATCGAATTCTGATGGGCCTATGTTATTCTAATAGGCTTAGGCTACTTCTTATATTTCTTTTTGTATTGTCATTACATTATTTTTATGTGTTTTTTCTTCTTAAAGGAGCTGTGTGTAAGAAATGTATTCCAAATAATCATTAAATGACCCTGATATGCCAATTGACATGAAGGACTCACTCATGTTCATTCATTCAAACTGATATCACTGACAGTTGTAGTCCAGCCAGAATATTTGCATTTGAAAAGCTGAGTTGCAGCCCACAAGTAGTGTTTATGTTGCCATTTTAAGTGGCATTTGTGTTGTCAATGTCAAGGCTTCATTATGCTTCCGAATAATATCATGACAAGGTCAGAAATAAAACAAGGATATGTATAGGATATGCTTTTGAAAGATGGAGACGGCGGAAAGCAACAAAATATTTTGAACATGATTGTAGTACCAATTTTGGCCACAATCCTACACACAGCTCCTTTAAGCGCTTTGTGTTGCATTCTGTGCAGTAAAAATGCACTATAAAATAAAATTACCCTTACCTTTTTGATTGATTTGATTTGAATTATTTATTTCAGATGTTCAGTGTTCAGAGTCAACAAAAACAACATATAATAACTAAAAACATCACCTTACCTTACATGCATTTGTTACCTCCAGACTTGATTACTGCAATGCTCTGTTCTTGGGGTGCAGTACTTAGTCCAGTTCGTAATGTGATTTTGTCAGAATTTGTTGTGGATTATGTAAACCTATGTTCCTTCTAAGATGTGCCTGCGCACTGACCATTTGAACTTTCACTGTGCACATGATTTTTCAGACTTTGTATAGTTTGGTTAGCCTGCTTTCATTCAATGCAACAACAAAACACATGGGTAGCAAACATGTCAAATGAAAATCTATGTTATTCAAAAGATAAAATAGAAGAGAAGGGCAAGTAGAGGAGATGAATCAGAAAATGGACCTTCTGAATACTTTTATTAATAGTAAGAAATAAATCAATGTAGCCTATTTAAAGGAAAAAAATGGTGTGAGTGAATCCATAGTAGACCTATCCAAGGTCACCAAATGCTGTCTGTGGGAAGGAACCATAAAATCTGATGCAACATAGGCAAATAAATCATCAGCTGACCTCTCTTACAGAAATAGCTAGAAGGGAATTTGTCCAAAATCATGAAGATTGCACACTTCTGAACATTTTTTATTTTAGGCAGGGTGTTAGGTGTAGGCCTAAAGTTTTCAAAAATCCATGGATACAAGTCGGGGCGACCTCTTAGTGGCTGGTATGCATACAATTCAAAATGGCCCTGAACAAAAAGAGAAAAGGCTATCTTGGTTTCCTTTAGTCTTAAATTGTTGTATAATGTAATTTTTCTACTTTGCTTGACAAAAGGAATTCTGATATGATATGACCTTCTTCTTCGATCTCAACTTCATCTACTTTGACCTTGACTTGTTCGACTTCCTCGACTTCTACGTCCTCTTCGACTTCGACTTCTTCAACTTCGATTTCTTCGACTTCGACTTCTTCAATTTCAACTTCCTCGACTTTGACTTTGACTTCTTTGTCTTAACTTCGACTTTGACATCTTCGACTTCGACTTCAACTTCGAATTCCTCGACTTTGACTTTCTCGGCTTCGACTTTGACTTATTCGACTTCTTCTTCAACCTCGACTTCTTCTTCTTCGACTTGAACTATCTGACTTCTGGTTAAAACGTTCTGTGGCTCATATAGGTGTGTGTGCGTGTGTTACAGTTTGTTGAAACAGTTGTTAAGTCAGGATACACACACCACACAGATACTCAAACCTGGACTGCAATACTTCCTGCATTATGAAGTACGGTACACGTTACATTAATTTTGTCCCTCTCACAATCACACACACACACACACACACACAGTCTCTCTCTCTTACTCACACACACACACACACACACACACACACAAACACATGTATATACCAACAGGCTTTGTGAGTTTCTTGGGAATAGCTAGGAGGGAATTCGTTCAAAATCATGAAAATTGCGCAGTTTTACATTTTTTGCAGGGTTTATAAGGCTGTCCTGTTTTTCATTGAGGAGCTCCGTAGCCGTGCGGGGAATATACCCTTTTCGGGAGGATCCTTGCTGGGTTACATTATTATTTTTCACTGGATTTGAACACTCCTTGTTGGTGGATTACAATTGTTTCTATTGGATTATACCTCTCTTTCGTTTTTGGGTTATTTTTGCCATTTGGAGAGACTTGGAGGTCAGAGACCAGCGTGCGCTGTGAGTGTGCATTCAGCGGGGTGCGTTGGGAAAGTGCAGGCCTTTGACATGGCGTTTACGCTTGGGACAATTATTGTTTGTTGAGCACTGTGGGTGAATGGAATGAATGAATGAATGCGATTGTTGCTTTGCATGTGTGAAATTTGTTACAATATATTTTGTGAAAAGTCATTGTCATGTTTCCAGACTGTTATTCTCATTAAACACTAAGACATACTGTATCATTCTAACTAGCAGTCAATCTCAGACCCGTGTTTTAATTAGTAATAGTCTAGCTCCCTGGGCTGATTGTTACAATGTGCACACACACACATGCACACCTTCTTTCTAAGGCCTCGTTCAGATTGGCATCCCAAATCCGATTTTTTCATATCCAGATTGTATCTAGAATTGATTTCGGGTGGTCTGAACAGCAGAAAACCACATGAATTCCGATTTTTCCGAATCTGTTACGCCCTACATACCCATGTGGTGTCAATTGCGATTCATATCGGATATGCTGCGATCTGAACAGCTTTTCCACATGGGATAAGATTTCACCGTGTCACTTGCGTCATTTGTCACGTGACACAAACATCAACACGTGGAATGCAGATGGACGGAAGTGAGAGATCAATGTTAATTCTCCTTTTAAAAAACAGTGTCGTTTGCTATAACAACGTGTCAGTGCGCGTTATGGATTTGCCGCAAGTTGGAGTTTACCTCGCGTGTGGAAAGCAAGGTTTACCTCGCGTGTGGAAAGCAACGTCAGTGAAAGTTTTCAACCACGCATCAGAAAGGCAACTAACAGCTGCTGGACTGCATTGATGCACTGAAATAAAGATGAGTAACTTTATTCTTCCATCTCTGATACTTCCTTGTTACTTGTAGCTGTGTGCTACGGCCCCACTTAACCATCTGAGAGAGAAACAACCAGCATTCTACCCTCCGCGGGTTTGTTTATTATTTGTGGGCATGATGCGTTGGGGTACCATAGTAACCCACGTGGATATGGCAGGTGATTAGCGGACATGGAGATCCGATATGACAAGCAATGTGAACGCGGTCGATAGAGAGATCTGATGTTGATCAGATATGCTAAAAATCAGATTTGGAGTGCAGTCTGAACATAGCCTAATTCACCTCCTTCTTGCTCACCCCCCACCCCTAACCCACACACACACACACACACACACACACACACAAACACGTCACACCACATATCACGAGTGCACAACAATGTAAACAATGTAACATAAGGTTAAAATAAATTTGTTTTTCCCCCCTTTTTTAACACTCGTGGAATGTACAGAAGCAGTTTTTGTTCTTGTTGAGGCACAAGTGAACGTCACATTTTGTGTGTTTGAAGCTTGTGTGGTCTGTGCACTTTGGGAACTTGCAGCGTTGCCACACACTGTCGATTTGAGCTGTGACCCACAACATCAGCACATCTTTTTGGCCAACAGATCTTTGCCTTGCATGCAGGGAATGTGCAATGGAAAGCCTGAAAGCCAGCAAGTCCTTCTGCTTCTTCCGTGGAACATGCAAGTTGTCACAATCATGCCGATAGAGCAACCAGCCATTCACAACCACCATGTCCACGAAGTGAAAGAAGAATCGGTGGTAATACTTCTTAGACCTGATGTGGATGTGGTAATAGGCGATTAGGGCATCAAGTGTATCAACACCACACATGAACTTATTATAAAGGGTGATGATGCTTGGACATTCCACAGACACTTTCCTCTTTTGCTTTCTGTCCCACCTCTCTATGAGGGAAACAGGCTGGGCACTTGCAAAAGTGCTGGCAACGATCACCCCTCTGTTGTCAAACCATTTAACAGCCCTAACCTCCACACGGTCAACAGCAGCCTGTTGCTCCTTAAATGTCCCTCTTCCCTTCTCTTTGAGGTGTTTGTCTTTGCTGAAACTGCAGCCTCCCAGACGATTCTCCAAAGGCTGGTATCCCCCTGTTAGCAAGAGCCACAAACAAATCGAGTGAGGAAAACCAATTATCAAAGTCAAAGTGAACTTTATTGTCAATCAAGCACTGCAACAGTACATTGCACGCAGACTGAAATTGCATTTCTCAAAGATCCAATGTGCAGTTAAAATTAAGACATACAGCTGAGATGTATATAGGACATCACAACTCACAAGACATAAAGTGCAAAGACATCAAGATATCAGGCATGGAAATAATAGATAACAGTAACATAATAACAGACACTGGCTCTCCTCATCCTGCGCAGGAAGTGGAGACGTTGCTGTGCTTTCTTGACAAGGGCGGTGGTGTTGGTGGTCCATGTCAGGTCATCAGTGATATGCACACCCAGGAACTTGGTGCTTTTCACTGATTCCACAGCACTGCCGTTGATGGTGAGAGGTGTGTGTGGCTTGTGATTCTTTCTGAAGTCCACTGTTATTTCCTTTGCTTTGTTGACTTTGAGATGAAGGTCACACCAGGGGGGTATTCCATCAACGGAGCTATTCGCTAAGCCGCGTTAATTTCGGCAAGCGGCGCTAGTTTTAGTGTGAGTTCAGTTCCATTACTCTCGCTAACAGTAATCACAGCTGAGTTGCTGGGGTAACATATGCTCCCAAACTAACCTGCTCCGTGGCAGGTTAACTGCAAGGCTTAATAAAGCGGTGTCTCAGAAAATGCAATCAGTCAGAAACACAAGTCACCCAAAAAGGTTCCATACACCTGCTTAATAATCTTTCCCACCAAATAAAGGTTGATAGGTTTTGCAAACACTGTGATCATGCATGAATTCCCCTTTTTACTATATTGCTATTGATATTTCGAAGTATCTATTAGGAATAATTTTAGTTACGAATTAAAAACAAATGCATGCATAATCAGAGACGTGTCACATGCTGGCCCATCACGTGGTGTCTGAAGTTGTAGGCTACATCTTAATTGAATGATTGATTGATTTCAGTTGCAGGTGCAAGTCTCTCTGTGACAGAAAAACATGAGACTGGCAATTTGTTCCAACAAGCAATGGTCAAACATTATGATTCAAAATATATTTTCAATCACCTTTTCAAATTTCTGCATTGCCAGTAGGCCTACTACTATAAAAATGTTATATTCAGTTATTTCACACAAAATTCAACAGATGACGTATGCATATCAAAGTTTCTTTCTTAAAATTCTTTTAGTTCTGCCTTAATTTTACGACAGTTCATCAGATATTCCTATATCACCTATTTAGGTCTAGTGTTGAGCTCGTGCACGCAGCCTTGTTTAAGTTAACGAGAGGCAGGCGCAGCTAACTTGCGTTGATGGAATGTCTTCAGCCTCATCTCTGAGTTGACGCTACTTCAAACGAGGCTTAATCACATAAGCGCCGATATCATTAGCAACTTTGCAGGAATACCCCCCAGGTGATGAGATGGTGCACTTCTTCTCTGTAGGATGAGTCGTCATCGTTGCTGATGAGGCCAACCACTGTTGTGTCATCAGCAAACTTGATGATGTGGTTTGAGTTGTATCTGGCACAACAGTCATGGGTCATCAGGGTGAAGAGCAGCAGACTCAACTCGCACCCCTGGGGGACCCCTGTGTTCATGATGGTGGTCTGTGATGAGTTTTTGCCGACTCTTACTGTCTGTGGTCTGTTAGTGAGAAAGTCCAGTAACCAGTTGCAGAGTGGTGTGCTGATGCCTATGGTTTGTAGTTTGTCCACCAGGTGTTGTGGGATGACCGTGTTGAATGCAAAGCTGAAGTCAATGAACAGCATCCGCACACAGCTGTTTTTGTTCTCCAGATATGCCAGGCTGAGTTGAAGTGCTGCTGCTATGGCGTCATCGGTGGAGCGCTTGGGACGATATGCAAACTGGTAGGGGTCAAAGGTGGTGGGTAGGCTGGATGTTATGTGAGCCTTGACTAGCCTTTCGAAGCACTTCATCATGATGGGAGTCAGTGCTATGGGCCGGTAGTCGTTGAGAGTTGTTGCTGGGGATTTCTTGGGTAGTGGTATGATGGTGGTGGCTTTCACTGAGCCTTCAATAACTTGTGCAAGTTTTAGCACAATCACAATGTTCCCACTTGCCCCGATGTCTGGTGAACCTGGTGGAGGATCAGATGTCCCTGCATAAATGTCAAAGGAGTGCACCAGGCCTTTTGTGTCACACAACACTCTTGTATTCCCAATTTTAGGGCTTTTTGGGGATGTACTGCTTCAGCACAGATCTGCCTTTTGCTTAGTTTACACTACCCCGGGTCTTCGAGAAACCGGTTATCTTCCCCTCCCCCGAGTAAGAAAACAATCGCATTTACACAAACATCAAAAACGGCTAAGAAAGGCGGTGACAATTAACCACCACGTCACAGTTTTATCAAAGATCTTTCAAGGGAGCAACATCGTGGCAGATGGCCACAAACGTGAAGTGTTTCGGTCTGCATTAGCAGCAGTGTCACATTAACGTTACGTCACATCATTAACATTTTCCCTTAAGAAATTATAGAATGATATTAATGTATGTGTGCCATAATATTGTCTGTGATCATTAATGAAACCAACAAATGACAATTCAATCGCTCCTCTGCAAAACAATGTTGTATGAACCAAGTCTGCTTTTTAGCTTTAGACAGAGAGGGTTTGTTTGTCAGTTACCATGACGACATAGCTATATGCTAACTATAAACTAGTCGTTTTGGACTTTGCTCAAACCTCACATATTGCTGTAAACTATGTTTACGTTTGCTCTGTCCAGTTAAAATGAACTCAGCAATGTTACCCGCAGGCTGTCAATAAATTAAATCTCAAATATAAATGTAAAACATTACGTTAGCTAGATCGCTAGCGTTAGCTCGCTAACAACTTGAAATTTTAGTAGGCTATTTACTGCCTGGCAGCTTCATCTGATAGAAATACCAACAGTAACAGTTTACAACATTAGTCTTGAAATCATGTTTAACACTTACAGAATATGAGAGATACATGCCAAAAAAACCTGATAACTCCAAAAAGACGATTTATTGGTAAAAGTCCTGACATCATTCAAAACTACGTGGTGCCCCTTGTGAAAATAGAACTGCTATGTGCGAACGTAGGTGCTTCTCGTTTGATCCAACAGTCTTTGGTGCTAGAGCTCCGGTTATGGGTAGTTACACAAATCTCTGAAGACGGGGTTCTCCGACATCTCCACCTTGCCCGGAGTTTGTGGGATTCTCCGTCTTCACCTTCGGGTAAGTGTAACAGAGAGGTGCAACCGCAGAGAAACATGTGCGTCTTTATGGTTATCTGAGTTTGTGTAAACGGGGTCTTTGAATGGCACCATTTGTTCATTGATTGAAAGCATCTGATCTTGTGGGAGGGCTTGAAATTTGGGGAGGAGCGCATCAATTAGAGGCCTAATTTTAAACAGATGGTCACTGTTGTTGGCATTGGTGTTGTCACTGAAATGTATGTAGTGTTTGATTTCCTCCCACCTGCCACGGGGCATCACATCAGTCACCAGGGGTCCATCCCCCAAAAGCATAGTTGGTAACTGAGGCTACGTTCACACAGCACCTATAACTTCTTACTATGGAGCTACTTGCTTAGTTATCTCGTTTAAGGACACGCGGGAATAAGTTCAGTCGTTAGCTTGAACTAACATAGTAAGATCTTCGTTAAATGCTACGTTCGTTAGTTTTTTGGGAAACGCACTCCTGGTCTACTCGACATGCATTAGGCTATGTTCAGACTACAGATCAAATCAGATTTTTGCATATCCTATCAACATCTGATCTCTCTATCGACCGCGTTCACATTGCTTGTTAAACTGTTCTTATCACCTGACGGAATGGAGTACTGTTTTCTGATTGGCTGTCAGGGTGTCAATTAATTCTTGATAACAGGACACCTGAGGCATTGTTGGGTTAAAAAAGTTTCACCAGCGTTCTTGCGGATCTTCTTTCATATGAAAATAGTACCCCAACCGAACAGGATAACTTCTTTCTAAACGGAGCCACATGTTTCTTTTATGTTTTAAACACTTGCTTACTATAGATACGTTTTAGTTGCAACCGGGTGATAAGCGGGATAACGGCCTTCGAGGTGTCCTGATATAAGAAAAATAATGGACTTCGCGTCGGCTGTGCCGTGGGGCTGTTCTTTGCCTTCGCGTCGTCCATTATTTTTCTTATATCGGGACACCTCGGTGGTCCCCACAGAATTATAAAGAGGACTAGAAGCCTAGTAGGGTTCCAAAACATGTGTCAACAAAGCCACCATATTGGTTACGGCAATTCCAAACAGCAAATGAATAGTAGCCAATGGGGAATACGCATAAAATCCACGAACTACGGGTGATATGGGGTGTCTACAGATGACAGGACCATCTAGACCGGTGCAATAGGCCCGATACATGTAAAGGAGCTAATTATGCATTTCGTTTTTGCATTTGCAGAAGCCTTATTCAAGTTGTGAACTGACAAACTAGTGGCCTTCTTGCACCATAGGGTAATTTCCATTAATGGGAGTTATATTGGTATCCATTTCCTCGTCAAAAATTAAACCAGTCTATTTCAAAATTAACCTATTTTTTTATTTTTTTAAGGGTACAATGTGTAACGTTTCTACTGTTCAATATCAAAATATGCTTTACCTTAAGCTTGTCCTGTCTCATATATATTAATCACCACTATTAATTCCGTATGTCCGTATTGGCTTGAAATTTCGGTAGACTCTCCATGTCTGGGCGCCATCTTGGAATACGGAAGATGAAAGCAGTCATATCGTTCGTGTTTTTGCTGTAGACTGACAATAGACCGACATCAGCATGCAGGCTTCCGTAGCTGTAATACGTAATTTGCATTGCGTTACGCTTAATTTATCTCGAAGGCTACACATTGGGGCTTTCACAATCACCACCACCAATAAGCCTCAAGCGAAGCGAGCGGGGGAGCGGTAACTCCGGGCCCCCGGCTGAGAGAGGGCCCACCTTTGACTAAATATATCTTGCTGAATTGTTGTATTTGGCAATGTTTATTTGTACTATTTGGTGGTGTGAATAAAATACAGCTCTACCGCTGGTCCATATGTGCGCATACAATGCCCTTCACGCTACTAAATAGCATGCAACAGGCATTCTCCCTCTGATGCTAACGTTACACTATTGCATTTTAAAAGCAAAAGAGATGCCATGTATAGACCCTTTTTGAAGCTACGTCACAATTCCATGAGTTGAGTTTTGGAGGCAGAAAATCGTCTGTTCTGATAGACATGGCTGTAAATTTGACAACTTTCCCTATCTTTGAAAATATAGCTTGTCATCATAATATAACTCAAGAATCTATTTCTTAACACGATATGATTCACAAACAACAAAATATAAGTCCACCAACATGATTGAACGAGTACCCAAAGTTCAGAGACTGACAGTAGCACAGGTGGCTATCTGCCTCTTTAGGCTGCTGGATAACGTAGTGATGCCTACTGCCACCGGAGCGACCTCTCTCGATTTAAACCACTTGTCAAAGCAAACAAATTTATCGACAGTCTCCACATATTTAACTGAACACAGGGATTTTGTATCACTTTAACACTACGCCTAAAAGCCAAACTTTACCACCGAATAACCCGCTAGCTTGTTAGCTGACGGTAGATCACCTACCTTGTTACAGTAAGTGACGTTACTAACGTTAGTCGTTTTCCCATAGGATTAAGCACATTTCTCTTGAAGTGCACCTTAACTCATACAATTTGTAAACACTGTAAGGCATACAGGATTGCAACTGTAGTTGGATATTATTTAGTATACATCTGATAGATTACGCCAAAATTGTAAAATGTAGGATTAGCTGTTGAGAAAGCATTAAAAAACAGTGCTGAAAACGGTCACTTTTGTATTGGTTCTGATAGCTTCTGGAGGCTTTCTGCCTAGAACTCTAGACGTACCCCTAGCGGTAGCAAATTAGAATTTGCACAGCGGATACGTCTAGAGACCCCTGATAGAAACCCGTTGTAATCCTTCCTCTGGCGGCGGATAACCAATCACAGCACGGTATGTGTATAGGAAATCGTAAGGCGGGCTTTGTACAATGACGACAGTCCTGCTCATACCAGAGCCGTATGTAGAGATTCTTCTTTGGCTTTAGTTTTGGACGAATTGCACTTGTCATTTTCTTTGAAAGTGAAACAAGAAAGTGCACTGAAGTCTTTCGTTCTGAAAAAAGATGTCTTTGCTGTGTTACCGACGGGCTACGGGAAAAGTTTGATATACCAGCTGGTACCACTGGCCGGAACGCTAGCCTATTACGTGGAGAGGCAGTTTGAAAGACAACGCAATCACCCGCCCCTCCATTGAGGCACAGTCTATCAGTGGTCTTCAGACTATACATTCTTATGATATAGTCTGGCGTGTCAGGTATAGGTTTGCCGATGTAGCCTGCATGCATTTATTAAAGAAAATCAAGTGACATAGTAAATAGGTCTGTGTGGCGATTTAGAGACCGCGACAAGTTCCCCGAAAAGTTTCAGATGACCTTTTCCTTTTAATGTTAAAAAAGAAAGAAACTTTGGCCAAGGATATTGGCTTTTAAAGTCAATGCATGTGTCATCTGACATAGTAGGCTAATAATTAGGCCTACATTGTCTACAACCATATACATGGCACAATCATTACTGAAGCATAATCTTATTGTGAAACATGTAACATCAATGAAATTGAACTTTACTTTTTGAAGATGAACTTCATTGATAAGAATTTAACGAAGCATCGAGGCAAAAGATTTTGCCTCAAGCAATTTTTTACTCGAGTACCTTGAGTAATCGTTGCAGCAGTATATTTAACCTAGACGATCAAATCAGACATGGACAGTTGCCTCAAACAGGTCAAACGGAGGTCTGAAAACCGCGTCTTAGATTCTGTTATGTGTAGGTTAAAGCTCCATTCAAAGTCAATGAGATCCGTCAACGGACGGATGCAGTGTGAAAGCCCTAATGGCAACATCGGCACAATGGTGCGTGCTGTCTGGGCACTAAACTGTTACGTAACTTTAGCATACACATGCAAAATAAATATTCTTTCAGATTTTCAGAACTTCAGATTTACTGTTAGGTGTTTGTGACTTTAGTGTAAGCATTTGGAATTTGCATTTGCATGTGCTAAATACTTTTGACTTGAAAATACCTTCATATTGGTTTGAGAGCTCAACGAGCCTCTGGTTGAGCCCAGCCCACATTGTGACTGCAAGCCAGCAGCTGGGGGTAGTTGGTTTTCTCGTGCTCCTGTCATGTGATCGCAACTTCACTAACTTTTACTTCCGGCTTGCCGCGTAGAAGTTGCTCTGGAGTTGGGATAGTTTTGTTGTACTGAGACAGTGTTGGGACTCATTATTTGATTGGAATATACTCTATATTTAAGGTTTCTCCAAGTGGCATTTGTGGAATAGCCCAATCGTTATGTCGACCAACAACTATAATGACCAGGGAGCAGCGGACTCTGCCGTGGAAGTGGGGCAGGAGACAACTCCGACCTCATTCACCACTGGAGCAGCCTTCGGTCTGTTTAGCGCAGATTTCAAAAAGTAAGCTCATTCGAGATAAACATTTATGCATAGGACATTAATGCTAGATTATGATGTAGCGTGTGCTTATCATGCTTGACAACTAATCTGTTCACAGTTGCAGCCTCACAATATGCTAACAGTTTACGCTACGTCAGTTCTTCCAAATGACACGAGTGCGTTTTTCATCAATTTTATACGATTATTTGTTGGCAAGTATTGTGTCATTCTTTTTCATATGGAAAGATATTCCAGTTTTTTTTTCTTTTTTGCAGATTAAACAATAGGCTATATTTAAGTGAGGCCTAAATTCATCTGTGGAACTTTACCTGTTGATTGTGATGTGAACGCCAGGCCAAATATCATGGAAAGATATCAAATATATAGAGCTCCTTTTCAACCCTCTCTGATGTCATACAAGTATGAACTAATTTATAATTTTAAGTTGATATGAGCCACATTAACAGTTTATATTTTTTTTAAACGATGGTAGACCTAACAGCAGGTTCTCAATTTTCTATAAATCCTATGAGACACCATAGGCCTACAGCAGGCCTATCAGAGAAAGAGACAGGCATCCAGGACTCTGGTGACTAGCCATTTAACTTTAAGAGGGAGGGGTGTGGGTTGTAGGCAAGCTAGATTGTCATTAATAGTTAGGCTACATCCCAGCTATAGATTATTACATCTACTTATTAAGTTAAAGGAATAGTCTACCTCTTTATGAAAATTGGTTATTCACCTTCTTACTGAGTTACATATGTGAGTAAAAGGCTTTTGGTCTCATTGCTTGTGTTCTCCTAGTAGGGCATTACCAATTTCCCCCATTTTTTAGCTTTAGCATAGGCGCTGGAATGCAAAGTTGCCAGATAGCAATTCTTTGGCAACTTTACTTTCCAGTGTCTATGCTAAGCTAAAGCTACAATTGGGGTTGCCAGACTAGGACAACGTATGCACTGAGACCAAAATGCTCTTACCCACATATGTAACTCCAGGTAAGGGAGTGAATAACCAATTTTCATAAAGAGGTGGACTATACCTTTAAATCTAAGATTTAGGTTCCCAGGATATGGAGTGAACGTCGCCAGGAAATGTCAACAGGACATTCCCATGCATTGTGGAGTTCTTCTAAAGTTGGGACGTTTTTTTGGACATTAGGACATTAAGGGTGCTTTCACACCAACAGCATTTGGTGCGCACCAAACTGTCCATTTGTACCAAAAGTCCTTAGTTCGGTTCGTTTTCGTTGGTGTGAAAGCGTCAATCGCACTCGGGTGCGCACTAAATCAAGTGAACCGAGACCTCCAAAAAGAGGTGGTCTCGGTTCGCTTGAATCCGTACCAAATACCAAACTCTGGTGCCTTCATTTCCTCCAGGAGAAAATGCCGCTACGTCACTCGGACCAAGTTTGGTTCGTTTGCCGGTGTGAAAACAGACCACACTGCTGTCTGTATGCTACATTGTAACAATTTCACTGCTTGGTCCGGACCAAATAACCGAACTAGCTGTGTGAAAGCGCCCTAAGGCGTGATTTTACATGGTTACCAGAATCTAAAATTTGAAAGCAAAAATCATTCAGTGTAGCAGGAGATATTAAGTTAAAATGAAATATGAAAGTTAATAGTTCTAGGCTTATTACTTAATAACATTAATTACACTTAAAAGTCAAAAGTCTTCAATGTGCTAAATAGGTACATTTTATTTAAAAGATATTTGTTATGGCTTTTTTGCCTTTAATTTGATAGGACAGTAGAGAGCGTGACAGGAAATGAGTGGAGGAGAGAGAAGGGCAGGGACCAGGTCGGAATCAAACCCGGGTCTCCAGATCTGTGGCATGACTCACCAGCCCACTGAGCTATCCCGCCCCTCAATAGGTAGGGTTGCGCAGTGGGCTTGAGAGATTGCTGATCGGTGAAATACTGGCCCGCAGTACTGGCCTCACACAGACAACGCTCACTAATAGGGCTTTTCGATACAGCCCAGTATCTACTTAGCCTGGTATCTACTTGGCCCTAAACTACACTACCCCGCTTTTGGCTTGCATTTCCACTGAAAATATAAGACCGACTTGGCCCGAATGACGTTGGTGGGTTGGGCGGAGTTACGTCACTTTTCGGAGACGTAAATTAGCGGAGAATTAGCATCGGTGAATTAGCGCCGACAGCTAACCCATTGGGGCAGAATTTTAAACTGTTTTTGAACACCTTACAATGTAGAACTGAAGAGTGTCCTCATAGCCCTTCCTTGGCACATGTGTGGACCCATTAGGACTCGTTAGGAGGACCTACCCAATATTTATTTTTTTTTGTAGGACCACATTATTTTTTTGGGCCCTAAAGTCCTGTCAAAATGCCCCATTTTGGGGTCAAAAACAGGAGTAATTGTAAAAAGTCCTAAATCCTTGTTGACGAAAGATGTAAATTAAAATAAGGAAGGTTGGATGTAGACATTTCTTAGGGGGAGAAATCCTGGACATATAAGCTTTCAGAAAACATATGGTTGATGGGGTCTAGCCATTTTGCAAATGCCAAATTATTTAATTTTTGGGATTTATTGTAATGAGGAGGGTGGGGCATACATCAATGTCAAACCATATCTCCCATACATTTTCTGAAAGCAATTTCCCCTTCATGCTTCAGGCCAAAATGTACTAAGCCTAGTAGTGTACTTTTTTCCTCCAAAATCCACCAAATCCCATTCATTCCAATGGGAAATTTACTTCCCTCCACTATTTTTCATTTCCTCAACTAGGATTTCTTAGGACTTTTAGTATGTTG
Organism: Sardinella longiceps; assembly: GCA_027497455.2. NCBI lineage: Eukaryota > Metazoa > Chordata > Actinopteri > Clupeiformes > Clupeidae > Sardinella > Sardinella longiceps. The sequence continues at coordinate 11,588,429 of JAODXP020000031.1, forward strand.
TTCTGGACATCTCATAGTAATGTTCTAAGCTGAAAAAAAAACGAAACTAACTAACAAACAGAAAATCTTCTGAGTTGTGAATGGCATGTAAGCCAATGGATGTGTCCTCTCAGTTGCATGACACCTCTGTTGTTGCTGACAGGCACACCACACTTACATTTCTCCATGAGAGAGCAACAACCCAACATTCAGCATTCTCTTTGACAACATTGGCTGTAGACCAAATGGGCTATTTTTTTTGGTTTTTGAAGGCTGTAGGCTATATTTGATTGACCTTGTCTTTATCACAAAACTATGCTGAACAAACAAAACTCACACACACACCTCCATCAATGTGAACAAGTAGCCTAGGTAAGTTCACTTGTAAAGCAATTAGTTTTACTTAACCTTTCCTGTCTTTGTATTTGTATTTTTTTGATGAATTCCTTGTTATTTTTCCTTTAAAATGTGAGAAGGGGGGGATTTATAAGCGGAAGCTTCAGCCTCTACCCTTTGGATATGTATGTCTAGCCTGGCTATTGCCAAACTAAATAAACACATGTGATATTTAGTCTGAAAATCCACCTATTCAATTTCTCGTAGCGGAAGCGTTATTTACGATTAGAGATGTCCTGTGCCAGCTTTTTGCACTATTTGAAGTAAAATATTTTATCATTAAGTAACTGACTATGAACATTCTGCTGGGAAAGAGACAGTGAAGATTCTTAGGCCCAATCCCATTTCTATTCCCTAACACTAGCACTCGTTTTCGAGTTCCCTCCAAGATGAGACACCCCTTGATTGTGTAGTGCAGGGGTGGGCAATTATTTTGGTAGAAGGGCCACATTGGCGTTTAGATTTTTACTAATGGGCCGTATGTTAACCGTCAACCGGTTGATGCTGGTAAATTGGCAAGTCTCAAACCAGATAGCAGTAGTAACCAGAGGACATGTTAACATGCAGGGTTAAAAGTGGGATTTGTATTTCATGAATACAACAAATTTGATAATTTAGGCCTATGAATCTAAGTCTCCTTGGCTAAAAGATACAATGTAGTTCTACTTTGGGCCAAGGTTCCATGGGCCATACATTAACACTAGCTCAGCGGGCCGCATGTGGCCCCCGGGCCTTAGTTTGCCCAGGCCTGGTGTAGTGAGAAGTGCGATCTTCCCCTAATAAATGGGACAGCACTTCGCATAAAAACGTCTTTGCCTGTTTCATGCGTCTATCATTAACACTGAACGGATATAAGGCTCTTAACCGGGGTGAACTGTTCAAAAGCCGCCATCGACAATTATCATCACCCACATGAGAGGCTCTGGTAATTCTGGTGAAAGATTTGCGCACTTTGAAAAATATCGATCTTTCTAATAGTCATGTTGTAACACACCAGTGCGGAATTCAACTGAATTTACATCAAACTAAGATATCCCAACATTAATATATATATATATACATGCTTAATTGCAATAGTAGCTATATTTTTGAAGTTCTTATCCAGAGCTGAGAGAACGGGACACAGCTCGGGCAGTCGGACACAGATCGGGTACCGACACGCAGTTCGCAAAGAATCGTGGGTATTTTCATCTTCACTTCAACTTCACTTCGTTCGAAGTCTGCACCAGACCTCCCTCCGTTTGAAGGGGCGATTTGAAGGGCTGAAAGCCACTATCCCTCGGTCCCGAAAGTATTGGGACACCCTACACTTACACATGAACGCGCAAACCGAGTGTTAGGGCCAAAATCGAGGGGAAGTGATAGTGAAGTGATAGAAATGGGACTGGGCCTTAGTAATAGTTTATAATAGCACTTTTGACACTGGCATGTGCAAAAACTTAAACTCATAGGAATATGCATTCCTTATTATATATAACTAGAAAAGCGCTCAGAGAGCGCAAACCTCGGCCAAGGGAATGTGGTCACAGACACAATATACATTCCAGATCATGTTCTGGATCACCGATCGCCACCAAAATTTAATCAGCTCTTGCTTGTCCCTACAGTACAGACCAAAAGTTTGGACACACCCCCTCATTCAATGCGATTCATTTATTTCCAGGACAATTTATATCGTAGATTCTCACTAAAGGCATCAAAACTGTGAATGAACACATATGAAATTATGTACTTAACAAAAAAGTGTGAGATTATGACAAACTTTTGGACCTGAACCCGATCAAGATGGTTTTGGGGTGAGCTGGACCGCAGAGTGAAGGCAAAAGAGCCGACAAGTTCTTAGCATCTCTGGGAATGAATAACTGCTCAAGACAGTTGTAAAACCATTTCAGGTGACTACCTCTTGAAGCTCATCCAAAAAATAAAAAGAGGACAAAGCAGTTATCAAAACAAAAAAAGGATACTTTGATGAAACATCATCTCGTCGTCATCTCACACTTTTTTTTATGAAGTACATGATGCCACATGTTCATTCATACGTTTGTTTATTTTGTAGATTGTCACTGAAGGCAACAGTCATGAAAATAAAGTAAATAATTTAATGGGAAAGTGTGTCCAAACTTTTGGTCTGTACTGTACACATTGTCCGGAAATTTCATCCAAATCCATGCAGTACTTTTCGAGTTATACTGCTGACAAACAGACAAAAAACAAACAAACAAACCAACTAGACCGAAAACATAACCTCCTTGGCGGAGGTAATAATAATTATAAACTTTTCTGGCATCTGACAGACAAGGATAAATAACTCAATCAGCAAATAATTAATTTATTGTTCAAGCAGGCAGAAGTGGGCAGTATGGATATATGTATAATGTATTTGGGCTATTCTAGGTGAGTAGGCTAAGCTAACACATCCAACAGGCTGATATAGAGCTCCTAAAGATGATGTCATGATTTTGGCAGTAATCTCATCGGTAGATCAGTAGATGTCACGGTGAAGGAGAGGGATGGTAAATAACTGTTGTGCAATAAAAAAGTAATGAAATATCCGCACACCTTGTCTGACTGAAAGCTTGCTCTTCGAGCAAAAAACAACTGAAAAATACGGATTGGATCGGTTTGCTTGAAAACTTACTAAAACAATCAGAATCGGATTTTTCTCCTGCATGCCGATCCGATACCGATCCGCAGTTTTTGCTAATATCGACGTCCGATCCGATCCAAATATCGGAAAGGGACATCCCTATTTACAATTGGCCAGAACCGTTTATTGGGCGCTATGAATGTCAACTATAGTGTCTGTATACATATACGTATACGTCTGTAGCTCAGAGCCAATACCAGAGTCACCAGGTGACGTAAAATGAAATTGAGCGGACTGCTAGTCCCTTTTTGTTCTGTGATTGGATATCTAAAGCAGGCGAGAAAATCTGCCATGGTCACCATGCTGCTTTCCAGAGTGAAGTGAAATGAAATGGAGTGCGAAAAGGAGCATGGGTACCCCCAGGCTAATGGATGTCATTGGCCAATGATGAATAAGCATGCATTCATTCATTCATTCATTCATTTATTCATTCATTCATTCACAACATCAAGTTTGTGGTTGCTGAGCAGGTGGTTTATGAGCTCAATGTGTTGGCTCCAGGTGTCTAGTTCTCTGGTGCATACCCCCATGAGAAACAGCCTGTTCTGGACATTAGAGCTAAAAAAGATAGCCATGAAATCATGAATCTCACATACCTTAATATAGGCCGATGCCAATAAGTTTAGAAATACAAAATGTCAGTCGACCTCTGGTTCTATTATTGTTTGGGTGCAAAGGAGCGAGGATCTGTAGCATAAGGGAGAGACCTTTAATTTATAGGTCTGTGTATGAGATTTCTATGGAGAGCTTCTTTGTTTAGTTTTTTTGTTACAAAGTTCTTAATTTTCCAATTGAGGTGTTCACATGATGCAGTTTCTTAGGTTTTTTTTTTAGAAACTGGAACATGGACAAATTTACAATGTAACATTTAGATTTAAGATAGCCTGATGCGCCAGACTATATCATAAGAATGTATAGTCTGAAGACCACTGATAGACTGTGCATCAATTGAGGGGCGGGTGATTGCGTTGTCTTTCAAACTGCCTCTCCACGTAATAGGCTAGCGTTCCGGCCAGTGGTACCAGCTGGTATATCAAACTTTTCCCGTAGCCCGTCGGTAACACGGCAAAGACATCTTTTTTCAGAACGAAAGACTTCAGTGCACTTTCTTGTTTCACTTTCAAAGAAAATGAAAAGTACAATTCCTCCAAAACTAAAGCCAAATACGATTCTCTATATACGGCTCTGGTTTGAGCAGGACTGTCGTCATTGTACAAAGCCCGGCTTACGATTTCCTGTACACATACCGCGCTGTGATTGGTTATCCGCCGCCAGAGTCAGGATACAACGGGTTTCTATCAGGGGTCTCTAGACGTATCCGCTGTGCAAATTCTAATTTGCTACTGCTAGGGGTACGTCTAGAGTTCTAGGCTAGATTTAAGAGTGTACAAGAATGTGTACAGAATATTGTCAATATTCTGGTTTTGGTTTCAATATAAATATTGTATGTCAACATAGTCAGTGTTGAGGTCTTCCTTTTTTGCTCACTATTTTACTCCCTGACAGGAATGATGACTTGAAAGAGATGTTGGAAAGCACTAAAGAGTCAATGAAGCTAGAGGCAATGAAACGGATTGTGGGGGTGAGTCACAATTTCTGAAAACAAGCAGAATAATGAAAAACAATTGTAGATATTGTTCAGATGTCTTGCACCCAAATGTAATAATTATGTTGTACCATTTTGAAGTGCTATCTCTGTGTGGGTATAATGGTGGCAGTCTGCCATTTTTAACCAAATAGCACCTTTTTTGCCACAGGTGAGAGAAAAAGTGTGACCCACGTCACATGGATTAAAGTTCTCAGTCACCATGACAGAATTTTGTGAATTGCCTAAAACTGAACAGGATGAACTGTAGCTTATATTTTGAATTGTGCCTAGACTTACAGAAGTGTAAACAAAAACTAACAGGCTTGTTTGTGGGAGTTCAGTGCAGGTTCAGTTTGACTGTACCACTAATATGAGCAATCACAGTCCTCGTATGTTACTGTTAACGGAACACCTAACTTGTGGTAATTATATGCTATTGGACTATTAATAAAGAATAACCTCAAGCAACTAAAGGTTTGTGCTAAAATTATTGTAAACAGGCATTGCAAATATTCAGCTGTCTGTAAAATTGAGAAGGAGGCATTCAGCTGCTTAGATTGTATGTGAACATTGTAGACAGCAAACCATTCGATTTCAAATAGCTCAAAAGTGCAAAGTGAAAAGTTTTAGCATTTTGTATAAACTTTTGCATTGCCTGTGTAAACAATGTTTTTCCAGAATTGTGATTATTTGATGTCTTGTACTTTTTAGTTGATTGCAAAGGGGAAGAATGCGTCTGAATTATTCCCAGCTGTTGTGAAGAATGTGGCAAGTAAAAATATAGAGGTAGGATTTTTATTCCCCCCTTCCAATCCCATGTAGAGCTGCCATTGCAAGTGTAACTGCTGTGCTGAGATCAAGTATCTTAACTTTCTACGTTTTCCAGCTTAAGAAGTTGGTGTATGTGTATCTGGTAAGATATGCGGAAGAGCAGCAAGACCTTGCCCTTCTTTCTATCAGTACCTTCCAGCGTGCATTAAAGGTGAGTTACTTTGCATTCCCTATGCTTCCGGCATTTTCTGCCAGTTGTTTGATAAAAATGGATCAATAGGCTAATCTGGTAAACTCGGATATAACAAGTGCATTATTTCTATAATAATTATTCAATTAAATTATTATGCCTATTATAAACCTCAAATAGTATTCTATTTGGTTTTACCGAAGCACAAATTTGAATGAGGGTCGATCTGACAGTTCAGAGCGCTAAGAAGCAGCTTAAAAAGCAGAAAAACGTGACTTTATGTCTGACTTCTAAATAATGTTATCTCCAAATAGCTTTACATCTCTGGATGAATACGATGCTTGAATTGTTAGCCTATGCATATGAATCTTGTCTTAGCAACATCCCCCTATTTTCGATATACGGTGCATTACAATAGCTGCTGTTTTTTAAAACCCACAATCCAAAATTTGCTACAACTGTTAAATATTTCATTAATTAACATGTAAATTTTGGCAATGTGTCTCCACTCTTTTTACATGCTTTTAACAGTGATTGCATTCAAATACTCCTCCAAACATCTGGAGACTTTGCAGTTGGTATGATGTCAGTTCATACTTAGTCTATGTATTTCAGATTAAAATAGTATTACTGTGTGTGCTACAGTGGTGGTTCAAAGCTTATATCTGTTGTTATTTGGGAAATGCACCCAAATTCTGACTTGATTCTGTAATGTTGGCCCAACACAGCTCGTGTTATCTTGTTGAAATTCAGGCTTATAAAGGCTAGTGATAAACAATGCTAAGTGATGATGCGTATTACAAAAATCTGTGGAAATTACTGACCGCTATTAGGGCTGTAATGATATGCGCATTGAAATCAGAATCCCGTCACTCAAGCCACAAACCTGTTTCGTGATGTGAGAAGGCAGAATCACAACACGCTATGTTAACCTCTCTGTTAATCCTTCAATGCAGATCCAGATATCAGCTGTTTGTGCTGAATGAACAATAATTTGGGTCCTGCCCCAGATCACACAGTGTTCCAACATTATTTGCAACATAATTGCAGCATCTCTGTAGAACAGCAAAGCCTGAATTTATCCTTGGTTAAAATAAAACTTAAGCTCACCAAAACTAAACTTAACACAGAAGGAAGTGTGCGTCCCAGTGCATACAGTAGGGTCCCAGTGCATACAGTAGGTTGCGGTCGGGGCGGTCATTTTAGTATCTCGTAATGACGTCACCAACGCAATGCCGTTTCAGAAACATCCCCCCCCTCTGATTTTTTCATAAATCGCACCCTGTGTGTAGATATAAGTAATGTTGAAAATGAGTTCGAAGGGCTTTTTGTGCTTTGAGTTTTGATTTTGATGAAGCAGGTAGTTTTGAGTTTTGATTATGATTTCAACCTGTAAATATTGCTTAGAGAAGAGGGGTGGGATTGATCAAGTTTTTACTTCTTCTCACCCCTTTTCAAATATGTAGGGAATTATAATTTTCTTCTCTTGTTGAGTGCCCAGGCGGCCGATCAGTGCAGGAGTCACTAAGGTGGCTCCTGTTATTGCATTAGTGCATGTTGTGATGGGTGCTATGTGCTATGTTGTATTGTGTGGCATCGTCGCATTATGCATGTTAATTGTTGCATGTTCGTTTTGTTACATGTTTGAAATAAATTGACCATTCATTCATTCATTCATTCATTCATTCAAGCCTACAACATTGTAACATAGCTATAACATAGCTGACGGATCTTACCGTACACAGTAGTTTTGTTTTTTTTACATGCATGCCACATTCTTTTACCAAGAATTGATAATGTTCTTGACATTTAGAAATGAATGAAATAATAATATGTGCATGGTATTGGGGTTTTAAACTTGTCTTCAACTTAGAGTTAGTCATAGTTATGACCGATTTGATGGCGAAGCCCCCATCAAGTATAGGTCTTGCAAGTGGATCTGTTACCCATTGCTGTATGTGTATATTCAGTACTTATTTGTTGGTTATCGTCAGGACTCCAACCAGCTAATCAGAGCAAGTGCCTTGAGAGTGCTATCCAGCATTCGTGTGCCCATCATCGTGCCAATTATGATGCTCGCTATAAAGGAGGCAGCTACTGATCTCTCCCCGTATGTCAGGAAGACCGCTGCTCATGCCATTCAGAAGCTTTACAGGTACAAATATTGCCATTTTTAACATTGACAGCAGCTGCACAGACCAAGCTCATTTCGCACTAATGTAAAGTAGTTGTCTGTAGTTTGAATTCATAAGTTTTTATTGCAGTCAATGTATACTAACACATTGTGTATTAATTTTCTCACTCATTCTCAGTCTGGACCCTGAGCAAAAGGAGCACCTGATTGAGGTCATTGAGAAACTTCTCCGAGACAAAAGCACTGTATGTATGTTGCCCACTGGGTAGGGCTTTGCTTTAGGAGAGACTAGCATGTTGGCTGCATGTGTGCAGTAGGGGAGGCACCATCCAGCTGTAAACCCCATGATGCAGTAGGTTACAGTGGCTCACGGCTACAGCAATACCACCACTTTTTCCACTGTGTCTTCATATTGCATAGTTGGAGCAGTGAATTAATTCAAAGGTGGTTTAGTCACTTAATGGCTTTTACTTTCTTAAAGGACACTAGACACTTAAAATTGCTGTATGTTTATTACTGTATGGTATTTATCTCTGAGGAGTTCTAGTTGCACTGGAAAAGGCATTTTTACTTCTCTTGAAAATTGTATAAATACACACAAGTACACATTAAAAAATGCACAAAATTTTATTAAATGTGGGTTATGTGATGCTTTCCTGGAGCACTTTTTATTATATTGCTTAAAATGACACCTCATTTTCAAACAATTCATTAAATCCTTCAACGCAAAAATAAAATTTGTTAAGTCACCTGTGGGACGAGCATGACAGGAAAAACAACATCCAATCATTTTAAGCAACCAGCAAAAAAGATTGGATGGTGATAAGTCTGTCAAACCCAACTGCCGTTTATCCCATCCCCTCCCATCTTGTTCCTGTACTCTGGAGTTGCTTAGCTTAGCATAGGCGCTGGAATGCAAAGTTGCCAGATAGCAACTCTTTGGCAACTTTACTTTCCAGTGCCTATGCTAAGCTAAAGATAAAATTAGACGTTGGCAGAATAGGACAATGCCAAAATGAGACCAAAATGCTCTTACCCACATATGTAACTCCAGCTAAAGGGGTGAATAACCAATTTTCATAAAAGAGGTGGACTATTCCTTTAAGGAAAATCTGAAGACGGGATTGGGCCTCTGTTTCTTTTCAATTGTCTAGTGTCCTTAAACCGTTTTTTCCTGATCACATACCCCACTTTTAAGTGAAGCAAAGCTGATAAAAGTTATATCAAGATGCGGTGAAAGTCTGTCTGTACATACCTTTCCCTTGTTTCCAGTCTAATTCCATTTCTGCTTATGCAGCTGGTGGCAGGCAGTGTGGTGATGGCATTTGAGGAAGTGTGTCCAGACCGTATTGACCTGATTCACAAGAACTTTCGCAAGTTATGCAATCTGCTGGTGGACGTGGAGGAATGGGGCCAAGTGGTCATAATGAACATGCTGACACGTTACGCACGGACACAGTTTACCAGTCCATGGAAAGGGGTAAGATATCAACAAATTTCAAAATACTGCCAGTGCATTTTAAAGTACTAAAGCAACTTCAAGATATAGGTGGCAGGATGCTAGTGAACGTTTTCAGCAGTTTTGAGTTTTGGGATTTTATCCAACTGATATCGACACTGGTTCTGTTGGCCAATACCGATTCTTTTGGTTTTAGAACCTGGTAAAAGTTGAAATCACTGGATGAGCCAGTCTACGTGCACATAGACCATGTGATATTTCCCACTTTCCTCAAGTCTATGTAAAATGTATACAGTAGTCGGACCACAAACAACCGCCCTTCTTGGCTAAGCCTGCCCGATGCTGCACCACGTCTACAGTACACACATAGAGCATTGTAATTGGTTGGACATCTGTGGTGTTCACCAATCACAAGTCCCTATGGCTTGTTTCTAAACATACTAACTGAGCATAACTACTGTATTTGATCCCGCTAGGTTGTCTAGATTTCTAGGCTATCATTTTAGGATTTTGTAAGTCTATTGTTTCACTACAGACTGGTATGGTTTCTTTTAAGGACGCAATATTTGAAGGGAGCACGGCACAAGCATTCTATGATTCTGATGAAGAGAGAAAAGAGCACTCCACTTCTGAGCCCTACATCATGGACCCAGACCACCGACTACTCCTGAGGAGTACCAAACCACTCCTGCAAAGCAGAAATACAGCGGTAAGTCATAGAGATATGCAACAAAAATCAGTGGAAGAGGATTGGTACCCAGAGGCAGTAGTATGTGACCCCTGTCCATACAGTTAGATAACCTGCTGGCATTGCTAAAATTAAGTTGCAATTCTAAGAATGGAATTAAGAAATAGTTATAGTTATATAACTCCCCAGGTGCTTTCTTATCCAGGTCTATACCACAGAAAGCTATTTGACATATATGTGATATGAACTTCATTGTGGTTCATCACGACTTTATAACATTGCTATTAGCCTCAAGGACACCATTGGAAACATGAAATATCAGCAGGGCAGTACAGTTTCATTTTATGGTGCTGCTTAGGGACTGGGGAACTCCATAAAAATGCAATCATCATGACACAAACAATTGGATATGTTCATTTCAAGACTACTGCTTGGAAGTTAAAACTTCTTTGGAGTCTTTAAATTGGACAAGGACCCAAAGCATACCTATTAATTGCATAGAGGCTTAAGGACAATGTAGACAAGGTATCCGCTTGAATCCTCTCTGGTATTGCAGTGGTCAACACAAAACCCTGATCTCATAGACCGTGCAAGCAAGTTTTGATCAGGTTCGGGTACTGAAACCGCCAGTCATTTTCGCCATTGAGAAATCTATTATTACCCACGTTAGACTTTCAACTAGCTACGGCAGAACAAAAGGATTGCCTGTGATCATGACAATGCTAGGGGTTCATATGGCATCAACCTTGAATTAATAAAAAGATATTTTAATCGTAACAATGTTACGGACTCTTTCTTTACTTCTGCGTTGTGTAGTTGCAATTAAAGAAGAGGACTCCCGAGCTGGCGGATGAGCACTTTATTCCTGCATAAAGGGTTGCCAGATGTACAAAAATAGTGGGTTCAGGTCGTGAGTCGAGTCTACTGCAGTGCAGAATCTCTTCCTGCTACTCTAATATGACTAAACCTAATATATCTAATTATCTACATTGCTAATGTTATGGAGTGTGTCAAGAAAATAAACAAAATAAATTCCAAAAGGGAAAAATGTATCATAAAATGAATATATATGTTGGTGTGAATGTGTGTGTTAAAGTACTGAAGGAAACTATAGGCTATTTCCTATGTAATTCTAAATGGAATCTAAGTCTAAATCTAAATGGTGATCATATAGTGTACAATAATAACATAAAAATATACAGAGACTAAAAATATACTGGAAACTAATCCAAAATAAAATAAATCTGACATAAAACATTAAGGGAAAACATTGCTTCATCCATTTTCATTGAAATCAATGCGCAAACTGCACTAATACATAGGTAAACATCGCTACTGGTACTGCACCTAAAAGCAGCACCGAACGTGGCAGGCTAGTCAACTTCGAGATTGCACACGCTAGCGAGCGGTCACGAGGCAAATTAGAATATAGGCAAAACAAACAATCTAAACTACAATTCTTATTGGTTACCTGCATAAAGGGTTGCCAGATGTACAAAAATAGTGGGTTCAGGTCGTGGGTTGAGTCTTAACAAAATAAACGTCTCATTACCAATCTACATATCAATAGGAATACAGCTCAAGGTCAAACGAAAATACAATATGAAATATTAACATCGAAACACTATAAAACATTGCACAAATGCAATTTATAGGTGACCTTGCTTATCAGAAATAATCAGGGAATTACTTTGCAAAAAATGAATAATCTGTAAATAGGACTTTTGTAAACTATATAGGGGACCCACGTTATCTTAACCTACCTACTGCAGTGCAGAATCTCTTCCTGCTACTGCAGCACCCACAATGCAAAGCTCTACAGAAAACTACAAAATAAAAGCACTAACCCATTTATGCAGGATTTAATAAAAAATACTAAAACTATTTATTGACTCCGTTACAACAAGAAGCCACTACACTACCCCTCGTCCCGCAGTGTAAACGGCACCTTCAATTGGAGGAGATTCCCGTTGTTAGGTAATCTGTTGTAGCAACGACGCAGTCACGTAATTCCACACAGTTCAGACCGGATTCAGAGAAAATGACGCCAGTTCAGGAAGTAAAAAACTATCAGGTAAAACATGTTTTCCACGTATTTTAAGCGTAATCTACTACGCAGTAAACTGTAGGAAGTAAGTCACTGTGATGTACTTAACTGATTAGGAGGCTCAGTGAACTATGGTTAGGTCATAAACTTAAGAAATGTTATCGCTCGCAATGACTTATGGGACAGATAGTTCTTCACCTTTCGCCACAAATTCGTACTACAGCCTTGTACCCGCGACTTATTACAATCTTTCGCTCACATTTTCCCTCAGAACGGAAGGTTACACCAGAGAGGATTCAAGTGGTCAGTATTCCATGATCTTTGGTTACACGGTTATCACCTACCCTGTAGCTGATTAGACTGGGCAAAGGCTTTAATCGCTTAATAGGCCGGAGTTTCCAAAACGCCAATTGTGAAAATTAATGAGCTGCATGTTTCTTTGAAACTGAGGCGATTTTTTAAGGGGCGTAACTGGGCGGGCTTTGCACTGTCCATTGCTACAGAAAATTTGTGTGAAGCACTGAAACACCATATGTATACAAAAAAGCCTAAAAAGCGCAGTTACATCAGTTCTGAGGAAATTTCAGGAGACTTGTGAGAACATTGAACAAATATAAATATGTGATGATGTGTGTGTTTTTTTGTGAAGTGTATGTAAGAGTGTATGTCTTGTTTTCCTTTTCCAGCCAGCCTCCTCCCTCTTGTTTACTTCCTGGTCCTGTGTGCCATGTGCTCCTTTGCTTCCTTGTTCCTATCTCTGCCGCTCATCTGTGTCTAGTTCCCCTATTATTAGTCCCAGGTGTGTCTTGTTCCCAAGTCCTCCTCCTGTGTACTTGAACCCCTGTGTGTCTCCTCAGTCCTGGCTGGTCTTTCTTTAATGATTGTGGAATGGCCTGGATCTAAATGTGGTATTCCAAGAAAGCAGATAAATGACAAACCTGGCAAAGCTGGAAGTAGAGGTAAATCTCACAATAGAGGAGCCTCGACTCCTTGTTCTCTCAACTAAAAGCCTGCAGTCTCCTCTATTAGCTGGTTTACGACTTCCTCCAGGCTAACTTAGCCAGGCTTATCACTTAACCACCTTCTTGGAATACCCCCAAGGTATAAATGACAAGCTTGACTTTAATAAACAAAGGTGCAAACACTTACAGCATTTTTCGTCTGCATTTAAGCAATCCGGGGTTGTAGGATGCGCACACTCACACGCGGAGCAGTGGGCAGCCATTAATCCAGTTTGGGGGTTATCCGTGGTTTCCGGACATGGGGAAGCGCTGCACATTCACTCCCCCCACTCCTTTGAGCACCGGACGGGAATTGAACCGGTTACCCTCCAGTCGCCAGTCCAACTCCCTGACCGGTACACCACGGTGCCCGTTTCCCAAAAGCATAATTGCTAACTTAGTTGGAACTTAGTTAGTTGGCAGTGAGAAATTGCATTGCAGTGAAGTTTGCAACTATGCTTTAGGGACTGGCACACAGGGGTTCAAGTACACAGGAGGAGGACAAGGGAACAAGACACACTTATGGCGTTTAGTAGATAGTCCCTATCGTTGTCTTTTTATTATGTTCTTGTTTTTAACTTTTTACCTCTCTTATTGTTGCCTCCAAGGTGGTGATGTCTGTTGCTCAGCTGTATTGGCATCTGGCGCCTAAACATGAAGTGAGCGTCGTCACTAAATCACTTGTGCGATTGCTGAGGAGCCACAGGTAGTAAATACCCGATGCCATCTATCTTTTTCACATAGACGAACATACTTTTGTAACATCATGATAAGAATAACGCCGCTTTATCCCCTGGTTACATTAGTGAAAGGTACTAAGAGTCAGGCTACCACCCATTTTCAGGAGAGTTGGTGTTCGACAGCGACAAGGGATAGTTAGGCAGGTGATTCGTTCAAGTCTTACTGTTGCTATATTGCTAGTATGTCATTTGTAGAATGTTGCTTCATGCTAACTAATTAGCCAACTCGATAACTGAAAAGGCAGAAGTCATTCAAGACTCAGCTGTTAGCAACAGTAACTAAGGAGGATGGGGTTTCGTGTGGACCAAAGGTCAATTCCATCTTTCAGCCTTCGTCCTTGCTCTCTCATTCTAGGAGAGTGTGCCCCCTTTGTCCCAGCTCTCTCTGTAATGCTAGATCTCCTGTTCTAATTAGTGCAGCCAAACACTAGTCTGCATGATGCATTCTGGGAAATGTAATTTGTTCGGTGGCCATCTTGTGGCAGGAAAGCGGCCTCCTCCTCTGAGCATAAATATAGTGAGCTAGGTAAAGAAGTAGTAAAAAGTAAGCTAGATTCTATTTGTTTTTTGTATTTGTTTTTGTATTTTTTGTTTATGTTGTCAGTTTTTCTTCATATTCTGTTTCTCTTGGTTTTATTTTAGAGCACTAGTCAACTGCTATTAAGTGTTGTATAAAGTGGTTTATAAATAAATAAATGATGATGATAATAATAATAATAATAATAATAACAATAATAATAATATTTCCGAAATTCTAGCCTTTTTTGGCAGCTAATGTGACCAAGGGGTAAAACTATTTTGTTAGACTTATATAGTTTACCAAGGTAATGATAAATCTAATGTCTAATTAATCTCCCTTCTCTCCAATCAGGGAGGTTCAATATATTGTGCTGCAGAACATTGCTACTATGTCAATTCAGAAGAAGGTAAAGTAAAAATCAGTATAGCACCTAGCTTATTCAAAAATAATGGGTAAATCATGTTTCCTGTGTGCTTCCTTTCCCCCACAGAGCATGTTTGAGCCTTACATGAAGAGCTTTTATATCCGCTCCACAGATGCCACACATATAAAGATATTGAAGGTACGTTTGTTTGGTTTTATTCCTTTTCTCACCCTAAGCACGTCCTCATATTTTTTCCATATTTTTTTTTCCTCTGAGACAAAAACTTCAATGCTGTTAACAACAAGAGAAACTGGTATACCAGCTGACAGAAGACTTGATACTCAGCAGAGATGATTGTAGTGTAGCAGCTGCTGTCAGCTGGTATATGAGTTTCTCTTATCCTCCATCGAAAGCCAGCACATCTTAATTCTCAATTATGCTCACAATATGGCAGGGCTATAAGACCACAAGGCTGTTTGCTTGGGACATTTTGCTGCTTGGAACGACCAAACTCGGGCTGTGCAATCTTCCAGGAGAGTCCATGTGGGTCTATGAGCTTATTGTGCTGCACAATAGCAAGATAAAAGTTTGTCGTAAACTGTGTGTTTGACGAGTTGGCTAATTTTGCTATGAAGAAAAGTTTTACCATCCCATGATCGTGAAACACACAGGCATGCCCCCAACAAGCTACCCTGCCCTGTCGAGAGCAAGCTTAGTTAGCTTGCGATGGTACTAACCAACCATCATCCATAGCGTACATTTCAACATATTACAGAGATGATCATACAGTCTTTTTCACAAACTCCCTGATAAACATGACAACCAGTTCTGCCAACTGGTCTGCCAACAAAGTCTCTCTGCCAAGAGCTCACTAAGTTTATCCTCTGTACCTGTAGTAGGATCTGCCTAGTCTTATCACTTTACACATTGACGGCAGGCATTTTCAATTGAGCCAGATTGTTGTTGATGTGTGGGGCATTTGATTGACAGATGAACATGCAAAGTAAAACTAAAATCATTCTACAAGTAAATTAAATACGCTTGAATTAAATGGTGGCACATGGAACTGCACAAGGCTGAAAAATATGTCTCATTCAAAATCAAAATAACAGGGAAGAGTAAATGCAATGCCAGACCTCAAAATGAATCCAATTTCTTTTTCAATTGAGTTTAAAGCACAACTATACCACCACAGTAGTATGAAAGGTCAAACTAACAAAAATTAATTAAAAAAAAACTTTCATGAAAAAATGTCATATCCCCAGGTATCAAATTTAGATATTAAATGGTTATTAAATGTAATCAAATTGAAGTTACAAACAAACTTCAATTTGATTACATGTAATAGCCATTTAATATCTAAATTTGTTACTTTGACGTTTCATATTACTGTGGTGGTCTATTATGATATGACTTAAAAAGTGGCAGATATAGTTGTGCTTTGGCATCAGAGTGGGAATTTGGAATCAAGCAAGGCAAGAAATGCAATAGCTTTCAAAGATGAAAGGGGCATCTGAAAAAACCTCTTCCTTCTTTCATGGGAAAAGAATAAAAGGAAGAAGTCATCTAACGCTACGAGCAAAAGACAGAAAAGGAAAAGGTTAATGGTAATTGTAAATTCTGAGAGGACAGTTGTCTCTGGTTGGTTGGTTCCAAATTTGTTGGTTGATACATGTCCTTTTTTCCCCCCTCAGTATGAGACAAAGGTTTAACTTTACTGAGTGCGGCTCTTGTCAAACATTGTTTTCATCACAACTTTCTTTGTCCTTTTTGTTAGCTGGAGATTTTAACCAACCTGGCCAATGAAGCAAACATTTCAACTATCCTCAGAGAATTCCAGGTAATATGTAACATCATGATATTTTTGTATAAATTGATATCTGTCTGTCTGGTCTTTAGTCATTTTCTTTTTTATTTCATCTTTGAAATGTGGACATGTTGTAAAATGCAGTCAATTCTGGGGACAATGACAGACATTTATTTTTGTTAATATTTTTAAATATTAATTTAATATGAATTCTCAGTTGCTATGAAATCACGATTTGGCTGATATTTGTGTTTACAAGCTGTTTCAAGCTGTTTCATAGGACAACTGAATGTGGCGGGAGAATATTTAAGTTTGTTGAATGTATTTGTTACAACCCCGGCCTGTTTGGGGCCGCAAACATGAAATGTAGGTGGAAATGGAAATTGTAGTGTGTCAATGTGTATATGTATGTAGATAGCCAGTGTATGAGGAAAGTAAATGTGCAGAGGGAGCAGGGGAGTGTGTGAGTTTAAAATAAGTGGGCAGGGCAGAGTGTGTGTCAGGGAGCAGATGTCCAAAGCTTTTGTGTGGGACTGCCAGGTGGATCAGGAGACAGGCAGGTGAAAACAATGATGACAATTGCCAATTCAATTCAATTCAATTCAATTCAATTTTATTTGTAGAGCGCACAAATACAGTACATTGTCTCGCGGCGCTTTACAGACAGTACGGGAAGCATCCATGAAAATCAGGGGCAAGGAAAAACTCCCTCGCTTTGTAAATAATTTGTTATGTAGGAAGAAACCTTGGGCAGATCCACGCCTCATGGACTCAGCCTACCTGCCTGGGGCCTAATAAAGTATCCGTAAAGTCTGATGCATAGATTGACCATCGTTAACACAAAACAGTATGAGTATTGAATGTAGTCAGAGATGATATACACATAGTTTGTGTGACAGTCAGGGCCAAGGGATGGAGTCAGTAGTTGGAGTGTGGGATTAGTCAGTAATTGGAGTGAGATCAGAGTTCATTGGGTGTTGGTCGCCATCTAAGTAGTGGTCATCAGGGGGCCATCAGGCCAGTTCCATCACGGGCCTCAGAGAAAAGGGGAGGATGGTCCTGGTGTGTGGCTCCGGGGAGGTTGGTCAGCATCCGTAGTGGGGTAGGGTTGGTGGCAGGGAGGTACGGGAGGTTCATCACTCAGCCAGTGCGTCGGGGCAGAGGAGGCAAGAGAAACAAAAAGAAACAGAAACAAGAGGATTAGGCCAATCTAGGAGGAGATCACTTCATGATATGTGTCATATAATCTAGCTAGAGTGAGGAGAGGGAGAGAGAGAGAGAGGAGAAAGAGGGTTGTACAGGATGGCAAGTGTGCAGAAGGTGGCAGCACTAGGCTATCGCAGCATAACTAAGGTATGGTACATGACATCTGACCAACCCAGATGGGGGTGGTCAGTGGCCGCCTTGGAAAAACAGCAGAGGTAGCCCTCCCAGGAAAGCCCAAGTGGAGTGGTGATATGCCATGGCCCACTCCTAATTATAGGAAATGTCAAAAAGGAAGGTTTTAAGTCTAGAGAGTGTCCGCTTCGCAAATGTAGGGAGGAATAGAATTCCATAGAAGAGGTGCTCGATAGGCAAAAGCTCTTCCCCCAATTGTAGTTTTTCAAGGAGGCCAGCATTTTGAGATCTCAGAGGTCTTGCTGGATGGTATGGAACAAGTAAATCTGTAATATATGCAGGAGCTAAGCCATTAAGTGCCTTATACGTCATGAGAAGGATTTTGAAGTCAATTCGACTTTTGACAGGAAGCCAGTGTAGAGATGCTAGAATGGGAGAAATATGTTCCTCTCCTTTAAAGTGCCCTTAGTTTGATTTTATGTACATTTGAGTTATTGTGGTGGTTACAACACTTAAGGGTATTATCCGGAGTGAATCAACACATAGCCTTGCTGTTTTATACTGCTAAGTGCTACTGAAAGCCACCTCAATGATCAAATTTTGTGCCTCGTAGGCAGAGTTTGCGAAACGGCACTTAACACTAACTGAATGAGGCATGTCAAAAACGAAACCTAATCGATTTGCTTTCGTTTTGAAATGCCCCATTCTCTTACTGTTAGCTGCCGTTTCGCTATCTCAGTCTACCTTGCATGAAATTAAGTGATTGAGGTGGCTATCAATAGCGCTTGGCACTATAAAACAGTAGAACTACGTGTTGATTCACGCCGGATTTTTCCTTTAATGAGTTGATTGGTGGTTGTTTCGATTTGCCCTGTCGCATCTGAGACATAGGGGGAGTTCTGTATAGAAAAATGCTGCTCAAACTTAGGAAACAGCGAAGGAATAGCCGATAGTGTACTGAGGAATCTCAGTAGTGAACATACACAATCACAAAGAAAGAATGGCAGATCCTGTGCAGACCACCTTTAAATAACAACAACAACAACAACAACAAAAATCGGGTTGCATTATGAGACTCCTGGCGTTCATAGTCCCTTTGATGGTTGGTGAATGAAGGCTCTTTTAGCAGTCCCTGCCAGTGCTAAGTGCAGCTGCAAGCAAACCTGAAACCAAATAAAACCAAAGCAATTGTTTGTTACCTTGCCAGTCAATGTAACGGCTTCCTACTGTATGTGTCAGTTTGCATGTTAATCTACATGGGTTAGTGAGAATGTACTGTTATTTTATGACACTAGACTACTGACTGTACGGGTACATGATTGGACCCCTGGCAGTTGGGTTGAGCCCATGGGATGTGGTTCTTCCTAAATTACTAAATTGATTCAAATTAGAAGGGAGTTCTTTTCAGGTTTTTTTTTTTTTTTTTAACTGAATTGAATTGAATGTTAAACAAGCTCCTGTAAGGGGAGCTCCGGAGGTTAGAAAAAAAAAATTGAACAAGCTATAGGCTAAAATACACCTCACTCAGTTTAAGGGTGGGAAAATGATGTGCTAGTTTGACTCAATATGTGTTATTCTCATTTTGTCCTTGTTTGTATGTTTGTGTATTTTTATACAAATGTTTCTTGATGTGTGTTCAGACTTACGTGAAGAGTCAAGATAAGCTATTTGCTGCAGCTACTGTTCAGGCAATTGGTCGCTGTGCCACCAACATCACAGAGGTGACAGACACCTGTCTAAATGGCTTGGTGCTACTCCTGTCCAACAGAGATGGTGAGGGACTCAACTATGATATATGATACTTTGTCAGTTGCAGGGGCGTAGCACCAAATTCCGGGCCCTGGGTACAAGCAATGGCCATGGGCCCCCCATACTCCCATTAAAAAAAAAAGTGTCTAGAAATCTGTCAACAAACACGGGTGCCCCTACTGCCAGTCCAGCCTGGACTGTTATGTAGCCACAGATTATTCTCTTCATTCCTGTCACTTCTCTACCTGGACAGATGACTCTACAAGCATGCAGTGTTGGGCAAGCTACTCATCCAGAGGTGTCATCACATGTTTTAAAGTAGTATTGCCAAATTTTATCAGCGATTAGCCTAAAATGTGTTAGACGTATGTTTATTATAAATGCTGGTCATACTGGTAGAGTAGGAATTGGGCTTTTCATGGATATCTTATTGCTAATGTCACAGAATAGGTCTACCCAGTAGTTGTGAAAGAAAAATGTTACATTATTTGATAAGTAGGGTAGACCTAGCCTACTGGGGTGTTTGGGGGTACTCCCCCAGGAAATTTTAGAATAGTTAGATGTTTTTTTCCTGCATTCTGGTGCATTTTCACAGGTTATAATAGGCTATATATATATATTTTTAATGTAACTTCATGTAAGATTTGAAGCTCAATGTTGCACTAAAAAGTAGTATTGGCAGGCAATACCAGATTGAAAAGTAATATTGCCGGGGCAATACTGAGGATAACTCAGTAAATGTAGCAAGCTGTCAGTTACTCCACATCATCTGAAGCTTCACTACACTACCGGAAGACAAAATGCAGCAAGCTAAGCTATGAAAAAATGTCATAAGTAGCTTAACTATTGTGAAGCTTCTTTTTAATACACAGAAAGGCCTATAAATTAAATCCTGTGATCCAACCAATTGTATTGATCAAACACAAAGGTCTCACAAACAGACAATAAGTAACTAATTATATCTAAATGTAGCCTACTTTTATATGGGTAAAACATTTGTTAAAGTAAACTACATCAGATTGACACATGATAGAAGACACAATTGCTTTTTGTTTTAAGTGAACATGTATTGCACCTGTCAGGCAATAAATGTTCACTTTCACTGTCATGTTCTAATTCTAATTCTGTGTTGTGCAGTAGCACTGACAATCGCGATGGTATTGCAGGTAGGCTATTGTTCATTAGTGTGGGCTGTTTGCTTTCACATTTGGGCTCACCTTTCTTGGGAAAGAAGTTTGTTAGCAGTTGATTTGCCTCATCTCTCTCCTGCCTCCATTTTTGTTAATGAAAGATGGATTTTGTTTCATTCACAGTGGGCCAACAGACACACCAGCTCCAACGCGCAGCGCTGCCTCAGCAGCTGAATGAACGTAACGTTAAATGCGCCTAGTTGAAAAGGCCGGTGAAAGCGGACTAAACCATTTTTGCGAAGTGTGGGGGGGCCCTGTCCCCAGATACTATGTAGGGCACACAATTCAATCCATTAATCGAACGATTTATTATTGCATTAGCTAATACCAACATATATTGTGATATTTAAAGACTATATTAAAAAAAATAATAATAATAAAATTTAAAAAAATAAAAATACAGATTCCTCATGGGCCCTTCTCCCCCTTGGTAACTCAGTCCCCCTTTTCCCCCCACTCCGACGCCCCTGGTCAGTTGATACTTTGTCAGTGGACTGACATTCTTTTTGCACCCCTGAGAGGCTCATTTGAAAACATGATCATACATAACACACAAATAAATGTACGCAATGGTCACGCTAGATAATGCATAACACATACATGAATACAAGGACAACACAAGTTGGTATTCTCTGTGTAGGACATATGAGGAGTCAAAAGAGATTTCTCTGGTTGATCTAAGCATACTCTTATCATGGGCTTCCTGAAAAGATTGAGACACTGGTAACCCAATGATTTTTCAACATATTTCAGTTTGATTATGTAGAATGTTTCTCAAAGTTGAGGAAGCATGCTTGGAAGGCTGCTTCTTCAAGCATTCCACGTCATTATCTGACACCAAGTCAAGCATCCTTCTAAATTCTAGGAAGGACATAGATTTTTCAAGGATGCACTGATGGAACGTCGTTTTTGAATTGTACGACTTCCAAGGCGAGTGTGCTACCCATGTAGCATTCTCGACTTTGAGAAACACTCATAGTTTTGCTTTATCTTTAACTGATATGTCTTATACAGCAGTTTCCAGGTTAATATGGGGCCCAATGTATAGATTAAATATTCAATGTTATAGGAAAAATTCCAATGGAATTTAAATTTTCTTTTTTTCTGATTCAGCGACTATCTATGATTGTGTTATGAAATACACAATATTTAAGATGTACTCTGATTCTATTTGGCCTTCTGCAGAGACAGTTGTGGCAGAGAGTGTGGTGGTGATTAAGAAGCTTTTACAGACACAACCTACACAACACAGTGACATCATCAAACACATGGCCAAACTCTTTGACAACATCACGGTAAGATTAAAGCCTTTAACTAGCAGGGTCTTTCATCAAAGTGGCTATGATAGTACTGCTTAATCAAGCCGCAGGCTCAACTTTTGGTTGAAGCCATTCCATTAATGCAAGTTGGTTCCATTAACTTCTCATTCACTCTTCTGAGTCTTAGATCAGATGGAATATTTGCTCTTGCACAAGCTCAAACCTCTGCCTTAGTAATAGACTGAGGGAAAAAAGACATTTAATCAGTGCAATTACATTTTATTTGGTTTATACAATGCCAGTTACACTAGGATTATCTTGTGGTGCTTTACAGACATTAAAGGGGTCATATTATGCTCTTTCGAAGCTAACTTTTTTAGCTCTAATGTTCAGAACAGGCTGTTTCTCATGGGCATGTGCTGTTTCATTGTTCTCAGCTGCAAAGTGCCTGCTTCTTCTCTCTTTTCTTCTCTCTCTCTTTTTTGCAATTATCCATTCTCATTGCCCTCAGCTGCTTACGTAGCTGCCAATGTTGTGGGACCCCACCCACCTTACCCTGTGACATACGTAGTTAGGAAAAATCTATTCAGGTGGTTTAAGCACACAGCAGCTGAACAGCTACTACTAACTGTCTGTTTTAAAAATTGAGGCTTTTTATTCATCTTAGAGTGTGTGTAGAGGCAGTATAGACCCAAGAAACACATTCAAAAGCCATAAAAAGTGATTTTTCATAATATGGGACCTGGAGCACCCACGAGCAGCTGGCAAGGGAAAACTAGCGGTGTAGTTATTGAGGAAGAAACCATTGGCCAGATCCATAGCTCAAGGGGCAGCCAGGAGTCATGCAGAACAAATAGTACAGTCAGTAGTTGCCATAAGTGATGGACTACGTTTTCTCTATGTATTTCACATCTGTGCCTCTGCCCCGGTCCCAATCCCTGGCTCTACTCAAACCCAGGTTCCTGCACTATATGCAGAGCCAGTCCGTTCTTCCTCCCCACTTTTTTAGTGGTACTCTTGATTAGACTTTTACTATCTGCCCCCAATGTTGTCATTATGAGTTTATTTAAGCCTTGGTCCTCCATTTTGTCTTTGTTGGATTTTGATTGTGTTTGGAAGACTACTTCTTTGTTCCTCTGTCTGCCCATTGTGGCCTTTTGTGTTCAGCGCCTGCCTCTGCTTCCTCGCATCTTCTGTGACAATGTCAAGTTGGTTATGGCAGCTTTGTGATTTTACAGCCCCTTCAGGAGATCTCCCATTGAAATGAATGAAAAAAATGTGATTTCCTGCTTTTTGTATGGCAATCTCTTTGGCACAGAGACTAAGAACTTGTCTCCGCCAAATTCATTATTTCTGTATGACGGCACACCTTAAAAGGCCATTATCTCGCTTATCACCTGGTTGCAACTCACATGTGTGATGAAATGTTGTAAATTTAAGACATACAAAAGCATGTAGTTCTGTTCAAGAAAACCTGTTCAGTTGCTGTTGTAAATGTGATGACAAATGTGGGATTTGTGGATTTGTAGGCTGTAAGAGCTGACCTAAGGTATGGTGCAGGGCTGCTCGGCACAGCAATCGGGATGGGCAGTGGCCACCTTACCCCAGGCTAGAGGCATCAGTCTTAACCTTCTAATCTAACAGAGTTAAAGTTATTGAGGGTGTCTGCTTCACAAATGTAAAGAGGGAGAGAAATCCATTAGAAATATGCCCGGTAGCAGAAAGCTCTTCCCCTTATCATAGATTAGCCTGGGAGTACCCATGCTTCTTTCTGTGCTCCATTTCATTTCACTTTGCAAGGGTGACCATGGCCAAATTTATCCCCTGCTTTATGTATTTAATCACAGAACAAAAAGGGACTAGCAAGGCACTCAATTTCATTTACGTCACTCAGTGGAATCTGGTATTGGCTCTGAGCTACATTCGTAGAACCCCAATCAACAGCTTTGGACAATGGTAAACGGCGCTTCCAGAGAAAAAGTTTTGATGGGTCTCCAGACTAAATATCACTTGTGATTGTTCTGTTTGGCGATAGCAAGGCTAATTGTAGATTAGCATTTAGATCTCAGGGCAGTAAGGAATTTTTTTGATTTTCTCGAGCATTTGACAGGGAGCCAATTTAGGGATGCGAGAATAGGGGAGATGTGTTCATGTTTTTAGCTCTAGTGAGTCTTCTAGCTGCTGTATTTTGAATTACTGTTTGTTTTTAAAACTGTACATTACTGCACCTAGAGAACAGAGCATTGCATTAATCAAGCCTGGGGGGAACAAGCACAGCCCCCCAACAACTTTAAAGGAGAACTGTGTGACTGTGTGCATGCATTACCTGTATGGTTGGCAGGTTTCCATGGCCCGTGCCAGCATCCTTTGGCTCATTGGTGAGTATTGTGAGCATGTGCCGAAGATTGCCCCAGATGTCTTGAGAAAAATGGCAAAGAGTTTCACTACAGAGGAGGATATTGTAAAATTGCAGACCGTCAATTTGGCAGCCAAACTCTACCTTACAAACTCTAAGCAGGTAATCAGCCTCAAGTCTTGTTGCTTCAAACTCTCATGAATTCATTTTAATTGGGAAACACTATGAGGCCAATTTGAATGCTGTTACCACCCATTTTCAGTTTTTCATTTGTTTTTGAAATATCTCATTTTATTGATTTAGACCAAATTGCTGACCCAGTACATCCTGAATCTGGGAAAGTATGATCAGAACTATGATATCAGGGACCGCACACGGTTCATTCGTCAACTCATCGTCCCTAATGAGAAGAGTGGGGCATTGGCCAAATACGCCCGACGCATCTTACTGGCATCTAAACCAGCACCTGTGTTGGAGTCTGCTTTCAAAGGTACCCTGTGGCTATACATCCTTTCAAGTGGGCCCTTAGGAAATGAGATGCGCACATGGGCTATGGAGGGGCAGAGCCATATGTTGGGAGGGAATGTTTCTCAAAGTCGAGAATGCTTCCTAGTAGTCCAGGCAAAATAGCCTATTTTTGTAGCCAAGTAATTGTAAAAAAAAATTTCAGCCTAGATCATTTCTTTGGGGTGTTCAGAATAGTATACTAAAAGTCCTAGTCGAGGAAATATCCTAGTTGAGGAATTATGTCTATGAATCTATGCATCAGACTTTACGGATACTTTATTAGGCCCCAGGCAGGTAGGCTGAGTCCATGAGGCGTGGATCTGCCCAAGGTTTCTTCCTACATAACAAATTATTTACAAAGCGAGGGAGTTTTTCTTTGCCCCTGATTCTCATGGATGCTTCCCGTACTGTCAGTAAAGCGCTGCGAGACAATGTACTGTATTTGTGCGCTCTACAAATAAAATTGAATTGAATTGAATTGAATTATGTTAAATTCTCATTGATCTGAGACGTGTAGGCCAGAATAGGCTTCAATGGGGCTGTTTTTTCCCTTTAGTCCTATGGTGAGGTAGATAGCCAAATTGCATTGACACATAACAAACTTTCGTTTGTACCACAGAAGGCACTTTTAAGACTACCAGTGTTTTTTATCGATTGGCTTTTTAAATGGAAGCGCTCAGGCACTGGACTAATGTGCCTAATGTGCTGATGAAATTGTGAGTTCATACAAACGTGCAGCAAAAGCTATTTTACTGTGATTATGTGTTTTTTTCTATGCTATTTCCTGTGTCTTTTCAGTATTGTGGTAGTATTATAACCTGCTTGTTTTTCTGTATTTGTCATGGTATCTAAATCTTCCTTTTCTTTATCATTGAACAGATCGAGATCGCTTCCAGCTGGGCACCTTGTCCCACACTCTGAATGCTAAGGCCATTGGATATCTGGAACTCTCTGACTGGCCAGCAGTAGCCCCAGATCAATCAGTGAGAAATGTTGAAGTGGCTGAGCCGGTGAGGGTAGAATCTGATCCATAATCTGTTTGACAGGGTTCCCAGGGGCCAGGTTATTTCTGGAATTTCAGTAAAGGTTGTTTCAGACAGGGAAAGTCAGGGAATTTGATAATTTTGCATGCAAATTTAGAGAACATCTGGGAATTTGGTTAATATGTGTCTACACATGCCCTCCTTGTGTTTTTTTGTGACCAAAACCTCTCTCACTCTAAAAGGTGCAACATGGTAATAGCTCATTTTACACTTTGATTGGCTGATTCATGCAAGTGAAGTTTTAGAACTCAAGAGAGAAGATTAGGATTGGTTTCACCATTTTTAAATGACAATTTTTGCTCAGTGCCCATTCGCTATTGGAATGTTTTTTGCGGGAGGTCATGGAAATTCTGCTCAGGGTCCCCGCGGGTCCTTAAAAAGTCTTAAGTCTTAAATACAATAATCGGTTTTTAAGGCCTAAAAATGTCTTAAATTGCCCGGAATGACTGGAATTTTCCAGAAGAAGGTATTAAATTTATTTGACCGAACGAATGAAACCTCCATCCGGTTATTTTTGACCGTAATTTAAGAAGTGACCAGCGTACCTTTTGGGGGCAGTGAATTGAATATCTCCCGGAATCTAGAGCTAGCAAGCCAGATCATGCACGTGAAACATTTACCTGCGCGCATAGAGAGTGAGCGAGAGGGGCAGAGAGAGAAGGGGTGCCTGACAGAACGGTGTGTGTGTGCGTGCCTTTCATTATGGGCGGGCTTTTAACTCTGTTTGATGAGTCGAGGCAAACTTCAGTTCAGTCAGTAGCCTACGTTAACGTCAACGAGATCGTAATGGCAGAGAAAGAGCTAAAGACAAAGATGAAAGGACGTGAGATCATATGTCAAAGATTATTGTGCATGCATGACAGCAGGTAACCTTAAAATTGCCCCTACCTCTACCCACCACCCGACCCTTCGCGATATAAAAACAGCGAACGCATTTAATATTGCGATGTGGTCGCGTGCGCTTATGAGTTCCAAATCTATCAGTTTTTTTTCTATTTAATAACTCGGTGAGTTTTTCTCTCCCAAATGTCATACATATATCATTTGAAAGAACGCCACAAGAGCCACTCATCTATGGTGGTCACTAGTTGCTGTGATAAACGGTTTATCATACAGATTAATTAATGATTTCAAAGTACTGTAGGCTATTGTGGAAACAGGTAGGCTATGCATGATGAGCCATATAAAATAAGCTGCATTCCAACAGGTAACAATAACACCACTATACATACCAATAACAGCTGTTTTTAGCCTCCAATTTTAGGCTGAAGTTCTCATTTCAGACAGGCATCCCATGACTGATATGTTGGTCAAAAAATACCCTGTGCTAATTAGGCCACTGATTCAGAAACACAAGGTAGGCTATTGTAGCCCATTTCCTCCAAGGGTTTAGACACACTTTCAATTAAACTATTTAGAATGAATATCAGGGAATTTAGCAAATTGCAAAGAAAGATTGTCCAAGGCATGTTCCTCATTATTATCCAAAAAGGGTCCAAAAGAATAAAAGACTATTTGCATCACATCAAACTGAGAATTCACGGGTTGGGGGGTGGGTTGTTGTTGCATACCCCCCCAAAAGTGAGTAGTTGCGTCCCTGGTCTTAATTTTTCCATTTAGAGGTCTTGAAAAGGTCTTAAAAGTCTTTAAATTTGTACTTGAAAAATGTGCAGATACCCTGTCTGCTTTTTGGTCATGGAAAAGTCAGGGAATATTAAGTCTGATCTAGGGGTTGCACCTAGATTAGTATTATCTTACAAACTTTCTAATTGTTAACCACAAGCACACAAATTTTTGTGCTCTTAAGAGAAGAGACGTGGTTCCATCCACTAAAAGAGTGTTTATTAACAATGACAGACAGCCAGTTCATACACGGCTATGAAGGCAGATTTGCGACACGCCCATTAACTTTCCAATTAAGTCCGGATCCAGATATCAGCTGTGAGCGCTACCAAATCTTTCAAAGTAGCTTACTAATATTTTTAATTGACATTAGTATAATACTAAACCACAAAACTTATTGATATTTTTGGCCTGTCTGCAAGCATCTTACAACTGAGTGTCATGTGCCCAGCATAAGACACGCAAGAGACACGCCTTGTGCCCCCTCGCCTAGTTTTATATGTTTGAAGTGTCATTGTACTATAAACAAAGTGTGGGGCTCCTTTGAACCTTTCTATGGTTTAAAACAACGATTTGGCCACTAACACTTAGCTGGATGTTACCTCACTCACGTCAGATGATGCGCTACGTAACTTTCGTAAGGCACTTCCGCGCAACGATCTGATGTTGAAGCCCATCAGAGAGACTTCAAGCCCAATATTCTCTAACCGGACCAATCAGGGCCACTGGCTGCTGTAGAGGGTGTGACCTAGCGAAGAAGCAACTGTTTTGAATCCAACCAATCCAACAAAGGTAACCAGCGTCATCGGTTGGTTTCGATGTGGTTGGCTGCAGTGTACGTCAATTAAATTGATGGACAAGCCGTTTGCCCAGTTAGATTCAAGGATTTCTGGCTCCTGAAATAACTCGTCTATCGCTGAATACGCGCGTACATGTGACGTGAGTGAGGTAAAGCTGGATGCCCCTAGAAGCTGCAACTATAAGCTACAACAAGTGTTTTTTTTGTTTTGTTTTGTTTTTTCTCTGGTTTGCTTGTATCAAAATTCTGCAAATGTTCCAACTTCTGATGATGCTACATTATACTTTGGGTCCTTATTACACCAAATGTCTCCTTTAACTCCAAGGAAAGTGGAAAATGAGCATATACACAATCACGGTAGCATATCCCTTTAAATCCAAGTGTTCTTTCTAGTGACTTCCTCTGAATTATCCTTCTGTCATAGATCAAAGAATGGATACCATCATCAGAGAAAGAAAATGTTAAATCTGATGAAAAATTCTACTCTGACTCAGAGGAGGAGGGGGACGAGGCCTCGCAAGGTGACTCAGAAGGCGGCGAGAGCACAAGCAGCAGTGAAGGTAAATGAACTCCGTGAGAATTATCAGAAACCATTAACAAAAAACTGGATGGTGTCTCTTTAAAATATAGGCTTAGTATAATTTAAACAGGCTTTTAAAACAATGGAAATATATGGCATGATGGTCTATATAGAGTAAACCTACAATGCATGAGCATACTTTACCTTAGGGTGAAAATGTATTTTGCCATATTGCCATTTGCCCTGCAAGAAGCTCCCATTTTAATGACAAAGTGATTTGATGATGAGAGAGAGACAGAGGTCATACGTTTAGTTATGCGTCTGCGTAAGGCCATAATGACGATCACAAACATTCTCTCTCTCGTTTGCGCTCCAACCTGTTTCACCTCTAGCCTAGAACTCTAGACGTACCCCTAGCGATAGCAAATTTGAATTTGCACAGAGGATACGTCTAGAGGCCACTGATAGAAACCCGTTGTATCATTCCTCTGGCGGCGGATAACCAATCACAGCGCGGTATGTGTACAGGAAATCGTAAGGCGGGCTTTGTACGATGACGACAGCCCTGCTCAAACCAGAGCAGAATCATCTTTGGCTTTAGTTTTGGACGAATTGCACTTGTCATTTTCTTTGAAAGTGAAACAAGAAAGTGTACTGAAGTTTTTCGTTCTGAAAAAGATGTCTTTGCCGTGTTACCGACGGGCTACGGGAAAAGTTTGATATACCAGCTGGTACCACTGGCCGGAACGCTAGCCTATTACGTGGAGAGGCAGTTCGAAAGACAACGCAATCACCCGCCCCTCCATTGAGGTACAGTCTATCAGTGGTCTTCAGACTATACATTCTTATGATATAGTCTGGCGTGTCAGGCTATTTCACCTCCCTCACTCGCACTGCTTGTACCACTATTACAGAGCTGATAGCAATCTGATGCTGTGCCGGAATTCTGGCGTATTGGTGTGAATGCAAAAAAATAATAATTTTGTCTTGGCTAAACAAGTTGAATTGGAGCCGACGTAGGCTGGCACAGGATAAACTGCTTGTTCATTATCTTGGGAAGACACCAAATATGTCGAGACGGATGTAAAGAATACGTTCCAGCGACCATGTAGCCTCTGCTTTTGCACTTTGTGGAACTTGCAGGGAATAAAATGTTGTGCACAAATTAAACCCACATTGTAATGCATCTGCCTGCGCTACTCCTCTGGTTTACCGGAATCATAGCCTCATGCATAGAATGTGTGACACGCGCAATCGTGCCACAAGCTCTCACATTGTCTTAATTATTATCATCAAATCTATTGAGCTTTCTATTTCAAAATTTCCCATTATAAGCTTGCTAGTTATGCTTGCAGCTTGCTGCTACTCTCAGTTATAACATAGTTAAGTGGATGACTGACTCTTGAGGTGGAGTTGGGCGTGTTAAAACTAGAATTGCTATATACAACTAACACCAAGCCACCTAACCTACAGTATACTATTGCATTCTATTACATTTGGGTGCAAGTTAATGCCAAGTTGCATTTGAGACACCCCGGGGTCCGCCCCGGTGGGCCCAAAACTTGAAAATGAGCTTAAAGCGGAACAATTTTGTAGGATATAATTATGCTTCCCTAAGAAATGCTGCAAAAATAATCAGTGCATTTTTTTCTTCAAATAGAGTCAACCAGTGAGTCGGAGAGTGATGAGACCAGCACCAGCCAGAGTGATAGTGAAGAATCAGAACAGAGTTCCCACTCAAATTCCAGTAAAAAAGAGAAACTTCAGCAAAAGAAAAAGCCAAAAAAGAAAACCAAAGGAAGGTACTGTACTTCACACAATCTGCTCAGTAGACTGCAGAAAGTTCTGTGGAATGTTTACAGAGAAGAGGAGGTAACAATAAGACATAGAATACTCTTGTGAAACAGTTTGTTTGACCGTTCCAGAGTCAGCAAGTCCCTACTTTCCCGTTTCAGACACAGCCAATGTTTGAATGTCCATAGCTAAAATGGCTGTTTACTTACAGTGAGCATTGAAGAATATAATATAAAGAAATATATAAATAAATATATAAAGAAAAAGTAGATTTGCAATTCAATTACAGTACAGGCAAAGCAAACGTTTAGTTTAATATTTCAAACATGTCTAAATTAACTTTCTTTCAAATAATGCACATCCAAAGCCCACAAATTGGGAAGTCCCGAATAGATAGAAGCGTTTACCACAAAAATATAAAGCCACTTTTATCTCTTTGGGACATCCCAAATTATGGTCTTCAGATACATTATTTGAAAGAAAAGTGAATTTAGACATGTTGAAATATTATTACCCTTTTTTTTTCAAGTCAGAAAGAGGGATAAATTAAATGCATTTCAATGATAGAATGTTCAGTTTACTACCAAGAAATGTTGGAATGTTCAGGTGTGAAATAAGCCCAATGAGGTGTGTTCTGGATATGTAACACCATACTAACCCTACATTATTCAAATTTGAGGACTCTAATGAGAAGAATCGCGGAGGGAACTTTAAATGATAGTTGAAAAAGATTCTTCAGAACTTTGATAAACTGTCTCCACTCTGTTAATCAGAGATTGAGATGTTGCATGTAAATATGAACGGAATTCAGAATGATCAATAGTCAGAATATGTGCATTTAAAAACAGTCAAGGCCACCGTACACCGGTTCCGACACAGTGCTGAGCACTCTGCTTCCAACATTCGATTCCATTGTTTTCAATGCAACCCCGCACACCAGCGCCGAACCCTTCCGCCGTCGATTGTGAATTACGATTCAAGTCTATTTTGTCGGAGCCGCCCCTTGACATCCAATGTTAATTTCACAGGCTACTGTGCTAGGTGCTAGGCGAAATTGTCGGATTCGAAAGTGCTCCATAATGCTGTCGGAACCGGTGTGCGGCCGGCTTCATTCTTATGTACATTATAGTCTTTTCCTGCCTATAAACCTCAGGGATGCAAACAACGCGCCTTTTGGCGGATGCCGCCTTTTTCACGGCTGTCTGGGGGACTTTTGTGAATCGTGCAGATCCGAGGAGTTTTTTTTAAGGGGGGGGTCTGAGGTGTGTGATTGTGTGGTAGTGCAGACGCGTCATTTGACCTGGCCATTCGATTTGAGGCTGAAGCCCTGTCAAGTTCGGCTTGACAGCCATAAATGCAACTCAGTCTGTGAAAACTGCTACAAAATCTGTTCTGACACGCATGCGTCTTTGATATGTCTGTAGTGCATTGCAATGTCAACGTTTGCTGAACTTGTTTTTATCCATAAGAAGAGTTGGGCCGTCTCATCCGCTGTTAAACACAGCCCAACGCACCCGACTGGCTTTAAACCTTTCCTACGGGAGGAGTTTGCAACAGCCAAACATCGATTAAGCAACGCAATCAGCTGATCCGATAGTTCGGGCATTCGGGCATTCACATATCTCTCAGACATCTCTCACATATATCTCTCTGCATATTGTTCCATTCATTCATAGTTCCATTTCTTCTTGCTCATGCACGCGCGCACCGGGTTTCCCGCAGTGCATTTAGGCGGCTACCTTGCCAAAAGATCCCTGGACTTTTTTTTTTACGCATTGGCCTTGCCTATGGAAGGCCATTTCCGCCAGTAAAAAAAAAAGTGGTCGGAAAAAAATCCAAATTATGAGATAAAAAGTCACAATTTTGGGAATTAAAGTCTACATTTTGAGATTTGAAAGTTAAAATTATTAGAAACAAGTGACAAATGGCATTTATTCATCAAGTTGAATTTAATTCAGTGACTGTTATGATAGTGCCATAAATATGGCTGTACTGCAAGTAGCTACTTAATGACTTTAGAAGCCAATAGCCTTGGGCCAAAAGTTTCTTTTTTTATATTATTGATATTGCTGTTTAAAACCTCAAAATTAAGCTTTATCCCACTACCTGATTAATTGTTGAAATAATCGACAGAATAGAATAGGCTACTCGATTCCAAAAAATATATGATGACATTAACTAGCCTACTCCTATTTATTTATTCAGTAAATAAAATAAAAGGCTGTGGCAGATTTTGGCGCCCTGTTGGGCAACGCCCCCTCCCCCCTGGTCATCTACCCACCCTGGTGCGACCCTGGCGCCAGGGCAACACCCCCTCCCCCCTGGTCATCTACCCGCCCTGCCGTTGATCATCACCAGGGCGACGCCCCCTCCCCCCTGGTCAATCTCACTCCTTTTTGACCATACCTCTGTTTGCATCCCTGAAACCTAGATAAAGAACAAAAATGAATGGTATCAGTTGGTATAATCACGTTTACTTTGAATTAAATATTTATTTAGTAGTATTTAAGAGATTTTAGTTTAAATAATTATTTAGTAGTATTTAAGGATACGTAGGCATATTCCCTTCAAAAGATGTATTCTGTCATGTTTTATCTGTTTTGTATCCACAGTCAATGAGAATTTTTGTACTTCATGGAAAGCTTGTAAGAGCCAAAGAAACGGCAAAACTCAAGCTGAAATCTAGCTGCCATGATAAATAACGTAGGTGTGTTCTCCCTCAGTGACTCAGATGAAGAAAAGCAGTGTCCCAAGGCTGGCGGGTTGTCCCCTATGATCACTTCAGAAGACAGTTCATCTAGTTCCAGTGATGAGTACACATCCGAGTCTGATTCAGAGCCGGATGTTGGAATGCCTGAAAAGTTGAGCAAGGTCAAACCCAAGGTAGGAAATAGGCATTACATAGCTACTTCCGTTCAATTTAATTTAAAAATTGTAAGGGGTAACATACACTGCTCAAAAAAAAAAAAGGATTATGTTGGATATCTATACAGATATGAGCAGTGTCTTAGGAACAATAGGATGGCACATCTTTTTTATGGAAATGTAAGTATTCAGCCTACAAAGTGAAATAATGTGTCAAGCTAGCCCATTTTGCCAAAAAGTTTCTGTAAAGTCTAAGGACTGACTTCGCCTGATGGACCAAAACATAATGTACCAGTGTTGTTCTATCGGATTGAATAGATGAATGAATGAGTTTGTTGGTCATTGGTCAATGACAACCATAGCCACAAGGTTGGATCTGAAGCATCAGCTTATGTTGACAAACCTTGATACGGTGCTGTTATGAAGTCGACGGCTGCATCCCGAAACAAATCTTCTGAATATTTTCTTGGGCCCAGATTACGGGGGTACTTCATAAACATGACACAACACCACCACTTATTCTAACTGCTTTTGTCATTAATATTCTTAGCAAATTAATGTTCTCAGGTCATCTCACAGTTCATCTAGAAAAATAATATGCCATGGAGGTGGTGGTGGAGAAAGTGTACCCCAGAAGATTTGAAGGTGTTCAAATCAAAAAAAAAAAAAAAAAAAAAAGGAAGGTGTTAGATTCCACACTTTCCACTGGACTGCCAGCTCCGACCCAGATGTGGGCCAAATCGGTGTGCACTATTTAAAACAAATCCATTTAAGTGATTGAAAACTGACCTGGGCCAAAGTAGCCGGGTTAACATGGACAATTCTAATTGGAATAGAAACAGAATAACTGCTTAATCAGAATAGAAATCACCCATGTAAACACCCTGATCGGAATAGATTTTCTGATCCGAATAAAATTCTAATCTAACAACGTGCCAGACAGCGGCTATGGAATGCATCTAACATTCACAGCGCTGCCATCAAAACGTTGCAAAATTACACACATTAGCGCATTGTACCTTTTATATACATTGCCTTGAAGTGGTGATTGATAAATGAAATGTTCCGGAATAAAATGAGCCCCTTTACGATCTTGTCCGTGCCACCTAGAGACCGATATCACACTTGTAAGATCTGTAAGAGCGTCCAAATGTAATTGTGATTTACAGCACAATTTGTGCCTTCTGAGCCCATTCAATTGTCGATACGTTTTGTTGGCAGCTTTCTCCCTCGACTACACAATTCAACATGGAGGATTATTGGCAGTAACGCTTAATAAATGCTTTGTTTGGTTCTTAGTTTACTGGATGACGCTGCCGGACTTGCATAGGATCTCTTAACAATAAAATTCTTTGAGAATACAACCCCTGGAGCTGGTTACCCAAAACATTCTTCAGTAGCTCTTAAACTGTTCCTTAACTTCTCTCTTAACATTAGGACACAATTCCTTACATCTTATACTACATATATGCTCTGTAAGTCACACGTTCGTAAGGTTGGTCTGGACACAGGCTTTGCAGCTTTAAAAACTGTTGTGTTGATATCAAGACATGCAGACTTACTGCCAAGGAAAATCTGAATCATTTCCCTTGCATTATGTGTTTTATTTTAGATAAAGTAAAGATTGTCAAAATTCATTAAGTTGGTTTACTTTTAAACACTTCTAGAATGCAAACTTGGCACTTACACACCTCGTATCAACTATTATATTTTCACTTGCATATTTCTTGTTAATACCTGCACCTTAATCCGCAAAACAAAGTTTCACATATGCTCAAAAGAAGTGCAAATGATAACAATCAATCAGCACAATGCTAGGCCACTTCATAGGACTGAATCCAGTAAATTCCTGGAGCAAACATTATTGGGTGCAAAAAGTTTAAAGCGTTATTTGTGTGCTCTGGGAATTATCTGGGATCGGTCCTATCAAACATCAAAACTTCAGTGCTGATTCTGAAGTCCTGTTCCGTGAAGCACCTAAGGCTTGAGCGCAAGTGACTTTTCGGTTACACTTTATTTTACAGTGTCACTGTTACAGTGTATTTACCTATTTAAATACAGTGGTACAACCTGTGTAACAACATGTAATATCATGTATTACTTATTACTTACATAATGTATTTTTGTGTAACTACATACTGAAATGTTTTTTTAGGCCTATAATACTTTGCCAAAGTGCTGATTTCCTGAAAGAAGGCAATGAGCTGAAATGAGACCCAAGGCACCCTGATGCTGGAGTGGGTGAATCAACCCTCAGAACACCCTTATGTTGGGCAATTAATTTGGCGTGCCAATGTCATGGGGAAATGGTAGTCTGGTACACTTTATTTTAATTTGTGTATTCCACTGTTTCAAAGAGTAACAGAGATGTACCAACACAGATGTTGTGTACTTTGCTTTGTAACGGCCTGCTTGTTTTAAGACAAGAACCGGCCCCAGATCATTATCAGAGGTTCAACTGCCATAGCTAATAAAAAGTGTTCCTGTATTTTTCTTTGCACAGTACATGTATCTAGGTATGTCATCTTTTGATATCCACGTGGTCACATCCTGAGAGTATTTCAAGTCACCATCCTCTATGTGTTTTTTCTTAAGCTTTGTAGAAAACAACCTCTCATTCATCAGTCATTTTCTATACTATGTGCCCTTTTGCCTTCAGGTGGTGCCAAAAACAAAAGAAGAAATTACACTGTTGGATCTGGATGACTGTAAGTTGAACCAGTGGTTAATCTACTGTAAAAATGTATTTCATTTATTGTGGGATTTATTAAAGCGCATGAAAATGCAGTTTTTTACAAGGTAATAATTGTCATTTTCAAATTCTCAAAACTCATGACCACTTTCAATCAGCAAAAGTCAGAGACAGAATCACTTGTCTCCAAAGTATTCATGAAAGGGTCACGTTGCTAGCAGCAAAGAAATGCATGTGCATGTTCGGTGCGCAATGTTTTTAAACAGCTTTTTTCCTGTGGTAATCTCTTCGCCACTTCAACAAACTTCGTCAAATGACATTTTTATCAAGAGTTGAAGGAAAAGTTCAATGTGATAAGGACCTAAAGGATATTGTAAAAATTGGAATATTTGCTGGGAGCAGAATTTTTATACCTTTGTGCAGCCTTGAGAAAACCACTTGCTTGTTGTAGCTTCCAGCAAGGTGTTTGTGGCCAAATCATCATGTTAAACCAACATAGCACCACGCTTTGTTTATGGTATAATGACGGTTCCAACATTTAAAACTAGACGTTCAAAACTTAACTAAACTTAACTGTACTGTACTGTCAAAATTCTGCTCCCCCTCAAACAGTTCATTTTTTTATGATGTTGCAATATACTGTCGTGCCTTTACTTTCTTAATATTGTAGTCACCAGCTGAATGTTAGGTTAGCTTGTTTGCTAGCAGAATGCCCAGTAACTTTGTTGCTTACTCACAGTCTCCTTGAGGCACACAAAATAACACGACAAGAGTCCCGGAATAAAGTTGAGGTGTTTACTGTGGAACTTAGCATACATACAGTACACAGAGCTGCAATAACACCTAGCTCCAACGAGGGTAGTTATGTGGTGTTTATCTGTGCAGCTATCAACTGACTCACCCTCAAACCACACTTTATATAGGGAGTACAACTGAGACCCTACTGGTCATACATGACATTGCATTAACAAGGACTAGTATAGGCAGAACCAAACATAGACAAACGTTATAATACTTATGATCCTTATCATACCGAACTTCTCCTTTAAGGGAAATACTTTTCCATTAATTTCTCCATAGACATTTAAAAAATCCTGGTTCAAATAATTCAATTCAATTCAATTTTATTTGTATAGCGCACAAATACAGCACATTGTCTCACGGCGCTTTACAGACAGTACGGGAAGCATCCATGAGAATCAGGGGCAAGGAAAAACTCCCTCGCTTTGTAAATAATTTGTTATGTAGGAAGAAACCTTGGGCAGATCCACGCCTCATGGATTCAGCCTACCTGCCTGGGGCCTAATAAAGTATCCGTAAAGTCTGTTTTAAGCGTTTTAAGACTTGACTCTGTGTGGCATTTTCATGACCACAGGATATTATGCTGTCCTCCCTTAGCCACTGTAGCTAGCTAGACCAATGGTACCCTGTCTCAGCTAAAGAGCTGAAACTAAGGAGGTGTGGGCTTGGTTAGTACCTGGATGGGAGAACTCCAGTGCAGTGAAGGGGACACTGTGATATTGGAGAGGCCGTCTTTCGGATGTGACGTTAAACCGAGATCCTGATTCATAGTGGTCAAAAAAAAATCCCACAACACTTGTCGCAAAGACAACAGGGTTTCCTGGTGTACCCGTAGTAGACCAACTCGGCATACAGGTAGCCTAGCCTGACGAGCCATACTATAGCATATAATGTATTTTCTGGCCACAAAGGATAGCGAATCCGTGTTTCTTTCAAACGGCCTCTGCGCCTAATAGGATAGCGCTACAACTGCAGCTCTGACTGCGACCAATCAGAAAAATGAACAAGCCGATCCAAACAACACTAAGCCCATCCAATGACTCACTGCTCACACAGAGTTAGATCTTAGCCTCAATTTCAAGTTCAATTTCATTCATGTTTCACAATAAGATTATTCTTCAGTAACGATTGTGCCATGTGTATTGTTGTAGACAATGCAGGCCTAATTATTGATCCACTGTCAGATGACACATGCACTGACTTTAGAAGCCAATAGCCCTGGCCAAAGTTTCTTTCTTTGGGATGAAGCCTTTTTTGGGCAGGAAAAATAGACAATGGCTTACTCATTTTACCAGGGCTTTCATGTCTCATGACATACTATCAATTTTGCTATTTAAAACGACAAAACTAAGTTTTATCCAATTCCTCGATTAATCGTGGAAATAATCAACAGAATGCTCGATTCCAAAAATATTTGATAGCTGCAGCCCTACAGTACTGTGATTGGCTTAAACACTACCGATGACTGAATCAACTATTCCTTATTGTTGATGGCTACACCATACTCTTAGTCGTTTATTTCAGTAATTATCAACCAAATTTAATCAATCAAGTGTGAAATTCAATTTAATTGACTTTAATTAATTTGTAAAGCGCACTAATACAATACATTGTCTCACGGTGCTATACAGGCAGTACAGTGAGCACCCATGAGTAACAAGGGCAAGGAAAAACTCCCTTCACTTAGTGAATATTAATTTTAGGAAGAAACTTAGGGCAGATCCACATCTCATGGACGTAAAGTAACCCATGAAGTAAAGGCAACCCAAATCCATTGATATCTAAAAATATAAAAAAATTATTTAGGAAAATGAATTGAAATTACTTTTATATCCCTATAGAGTATAACAGAGGGCGTTTGAGAGAGGTTTGTTAACAGTGAATTATTTCTCTTACAGTTTCCTCTGAAGCTCAGATGCCCACAAAGACTTGTACGCTCTCTCCTAGCTTGCTGTCAGATTTGGATGGACTTTCTCTTTCCAGTTCCCCTTCTACTGCTCAGGTCAGGATTCCCATGTTTTCTGATTGTTTGTAGTCTTGGAAAACCCACCCTGTTTTGTGATCACTCTGTAGCTCAGTCTGGACACCAGGGCCCATATTCATAAATAATCTTAGGCAAAAAGTAAGAGGTACATTTTAAGATATCAGGCAAATGGCAGAGGAGCACTTGGTAGAACTTAAATGTCAAGGGAGTAATATCCTCACTTTTACATATAGGTCCTCTCCACCATAGACCAAAGTGAAGGCGTGAGGAAATTGACAAGTTAAAAAGAACGCTGACATCAAAGTGTTCCCAAGTGTCCGTCCGCCATATGTTACAGATATCCGTTATACCTGCTTGAAAAATGTCCACGTTTTATTTTGTGTGACCTTACATAGTCAACTACGTAAGCTAAATGTTAGCAACGTTGCACCACGAACCAGAGCAATTGAGTGCACACACACAGAGATGTGAGGTTTGTATCAGGGTCAAAGACGTGACGTGACCCCCATGTTTTATGATGGGACTTTAGTTGGGAGTTTAGATACGTTTAAAATAGTTACAGTTTGAAAATAACTACACAAAGTACTGTAAAACATCATTGTCTCCTAACCCCAATCTTAAAAAAATTGGTATTATTCCATTTTGATGTATAAATAGATTATTATACGGGTCTGTAGAATGTTGAGGGAGGCTCCATTCACTTTCAATGGGACTACTCAACGTTCGCAGGTCAGTTATTTTTGTATAATGGCCGCTGGAAAACTATAATGACCGCTGTCAATGGCAACAGGTTTTTTGCCTGAGATTCACGTCTCCGTATCAATCCGCGCATAGAGATCAACAATGAAAGTGAAAGGACATCAGCTGCGTTCTATAGAATGTTTCAAGTTGAAGTTTCTTTGCGAACTATTTGTTTCTCCACTGAAGCCACGAAACGTTAACAAATTAAATGAAAAAGACGTTTCTGCAAAATATTATGTTGTCGTGTTGGCAAGGACCCGTATAATAAGCGGGATAATGTATTGTCCGCCGGTCATGATAGAAAAATATTTCCCTTGAGGAGGAATCAGAGACCTCCGCTGCGCGTTGGTCTCCGGTTCTTCCTATCGGGAAATATTTTCCTATAATGACCGGCGGACAATACATTATCCCTTACATAATTACTGTCAAAAATGTCCTTATGGTGTGAACAAAAAATATTGACCAAAACATTACACTTGCTAATAAATAATGTAAAATTCTCCAAGTGTTAACATAATTGTCCAAGTGATGGCTGCAAATGCTGGTTATAATGTCAAGTGTCAAATGGTGTAACCGTTTGCCCCTGGTGACCCTATTTGACGTTCTGTTTCAGGCCAATTTGATCAAATTTAAGTCGGAAAATTTCTGATGGTAATTCATATGATGGTAATTACATTACTTTATATCACTTAAATAGATTCTTTGTCATTTCTTGTCCTTTCTGTTGTTGAAGTATCATAGGCAGTAACAGCATGAATACAGAATGTTGTCTGAGAGTTACTAGATAGTAGGGAAAATATAGTATGTGGGACATACACTACCGTTCAAAAGTTTGGGGTCACTTAGAAATGTCCTTATTTTTTAAGTAAAAGCACTGTTTTTTTCAATGAAGATAATATTAAACTAGTCAGAAATGCACTCTATACATTGTTGCAAACGTCTGTTTTTTAATGCAATATCTACATTGGTGTATAAAGGCCCATTTCCAGCAACCATCACTCCAGTTTTCTAATGGTACACTGTGTTTATTAATTGCATTAGAAGGCTAATGGATGATTAGAAAACCCTTGAAAACCCTTGTTCAATTGTGTTAGCACGGCTGAAAACAATTTTGCTGGTTAGAGAAGCTATAAAACTGACCTTCCTGTAAGCTAGTTGAGAATCTGGAGCATCATATTTGTGGGTTCGATTAAACTCCCAAAATGGCCAGGAAAAGAAAACTTTCATGTGAAACTCGACAGTCTATTCTTGTTCTTAGAAATGAAGGCTATTCCATGCGAGAAATTGCCAAGAAACTGAAGATTTCCTACAACGTTGTGTACTACTCCCTTCAGAGAATAGCACAAACAGGCTCTAAACAGAGTAGAAAGAGAAGTGGGAGGCCCCACTGCACAACTGAGGAAGAAGACGAGTACATTAGAGTCTGTAGTTTGAGAAATAGACGCCTCACAGGTCCTCAACTGGCAGCTTCATTAAATAGAACCCGCAAAACGCCACTGTCTACATCTACGGTGAAGATGCGACTCTGGGATGGGCCTTCAGGCCAGAGTGGCAAAGAAAAAGCCATATCTGAGACTGGCCAATAAAAGGAAAAGATTAATATGGGCAAAAGAACACAGACATTGGACAGTAGAAGATAGGAAAAAAGTGTTCACAGTGGACAGACGAATCGAAGTTTGAGGTGTTTGTA
The DNA here is from genome assembly GCA_027497455.2 of Sardinella longiceps. NCBI lineage: Eukaryota > Metazoa > Chordata > Actinopteri > Clupeiformes > Clupeidae > Sardinella > Sardinella longiceps. The sequence goes on from JAODXP020000031.1 coordinate 11,629,711, forward strand.
TCACACAGAAGAACATTTGTTAGACGCAGAACAACGGAAAAGATGCTGGAAGAGTGCCTGACACTATCTGTCAAGCATGGTGGAGGTAATGTGATGGTCTGGGGTTGCTTTGGAGCCAAAGGTCTGCAATGCTATAATTGCTGCAAATGGAGTATTCTTTGACGAAAGCAAAGTTTGAAGGAGAAAATTATTATTTCAAATAAAATCATTATTTCTAACCTTGTCAAATGTCTTGACTATATTTTCTATTCATTTTGCAACTCATTTGATAAATAAAAGTGTGAGTTTTCATCGAAAACACAAAATTTCTGGGTGACCCCAAACTTTTGAACGGTAGTGTAACTGGGACAGTTATGAACCTTTTCATGTTTTCCAAAGTCATAACTGCCTTAATAGCCTATGAAAGATGGAAATAATTACTTTTGTCCGATGTCTCATAGGAACACATTATGAAACCTTCTAATCAACGGTAATAACATGGCGTCCATGATTCCAATTGGCCGAACTCTCTCTATCTACGGCTCTGAGACTGGTGGTGCACTACTGCCACCCTGTGGCCAGTGTTTCCCAAGGTAGAAAATGGTGATTGATCAGTAGGTACAGTACGTTTAAAAGAATCCCTAAAATAAACCGCTCCGGAATATTAACATCAGAGCTGCTATATATATATATATATATACATATTATGTGAAATTAGAAATAAATACAACAAAATCAATCTTTATGGGATATGGCAATAAAACTTAAAACTTATTTCTATATGTGCACTAAGATTGAGGAAATGACCAATGTTGCTGTTAAAAATGTTGGACTGTCTGTCATATTGTGCCAAATGTTTACACTGGGGTATTTATCACAGGGTCTGCACTTTCTACTATGCACTCAGGGCCGTCGCGACAAGGCAGGCAAATCAGGCAATTGCCTGGGGCCCCAGTTTGAGAGGGGCCCCAAGATTGACTGTTTAATCGTTTTAGTAGTTCAGTTGGTGGTGTTTTTCAATAAAATATGACTAAGAAGCTGGAGTTAGACAACTGTAAGTTCAAAGCGAATAATTATATTAATGAAAGATGCTTGAAGATTATAACAATGTGATATATATTGGTGTTTTGGGGGGGTGGAGGGCCCTCATGCCCTCATGTTTGCTTGGGGCCCCCTAAGTCTCTCGAAACGGCCCTGTATGCACTTCATTTGTGAATGTGGATGCTCCAAATTTCTTTGTACTCCTTTGACATTGACAATAAATAATTGAATTCTTCTAAGGTTACTGCATATTTTTGAAATGCACATCTTGCCAACCCTTATTTGTCACTGATCCATCAACCTGTATAAGATAAGGGAAGAACATAGTTGAACATGAAAACTGGTATTGTCTTGTTCTAAAATATGAAGCCAACTAGCTCATAGTTATAATCATGTAGCGTTCTGCCGTCAAATTGGACTTTGAATAGGAAAATACTTTCGCAACCCAAATCATGTAGGAAAACCTCCTTGGCTTGAAATGAACATTCATGAATGGGTGATGTAACATACAGTATCTGATGTTATCATTGGCTGTACCATCCACCAATAACCTTTTGGATGCAGTTGTGTGATAAATAAGGAAAATAATTTGTTTGAATTACTCAATAATGAGAACAGGGTGACATAGCCATCTACTGGTCTTGCATTGGTAGACTACCATTGAATTTGGTAAACTATGATTCTTAACGGTTCTATAATAGTAACGAGTAACAATTCAGCATATGAAATACAAATCCCCCTTTTGGAGTGGAGCTACTGGTTTGAGACCAAATCTAGAGCCAAATCTACCAGCATCAACCCGTCACCAGGTTGACTGTTAACACCTTGCCCGTCATTCAATATCTAAAGCCCAATGTGGCCCTTCTGTCCAAAAAAAAAAATGCCCACCCCTGGTGTGAATGGTCCTCACTTTGCACGAAAATCTTGCACAGCAGCATTTATTACATAGGCTAACAGTGCCTTCTCAAGCGCATCTTTCCCCTGGGCATTGCTAACGCTTAGCCCATCTTTCATCGTCTGCCATGCAGCTGAGCTGAATTTTTCACACTCCACTAAGTTGGTGCAGACATGCAGAATTCTCGTCTGGCCCAGCCGAGGCGAAGCCTAGAACTCTAGATGCACTCTAGTGGTAGCTAAATGAATTTGCTCAGCAAGTACGTCTAGGCACCAGCCACAGCTCAGACTCAATCGAGTCTGAGCTGTTGCTGAGCTGTTTATGCTCTTGGTTGTATTCAGACATCGTGTTGTTTAGCTAATCACATCTTTACATCTGGACAGGGAGTTATTGGGCAGGCTTAGCGTTTGAATCGCTTGTTAGTTACTAGTTACGCTGATTAGTTTTAGCAGTTTTACCCGGGGGTCTATCACTCGTCTCCAGGCTATACATTCATGTTATAGTCTGGCATGTCAGGCTAGCTGAGGCGCGCATTTGGGCTGCCGTGAGGCATTCACTACATAGGAATAAATGCAAACACTCACCAGACACTTACAGGGACTTATTTAGTCCACAAGTCAACATTGCAGCAGGCCAAATACAGTACCAGTGTGTTATACAGTTGAAATCATGCAATAATACATTTCTTTCCTCCATGATTACAAACTTCATTTTGTCCAGTTTCCTGCAGTGACGTGTACCAACACCATTTTTCAGTGTCCTGGCTTCAAATTTCACTTGATGTTTTTACTTCCTCTGTGTGATTCCTCAGGTGAGCTCCCAGGCCTTTGTTCCTGTTAAGTCCCATGAACTTCTTCATCGGATGACAGGAAAAGGTTTGGCTGCACACTACCATTTCCCCCGTCAGCCTTGCATCTATGGAAATGGCATGGTGGCAGTACAACTTAATCTCACCAACACAAGTGATCGACTGCTGGAACTCCTACACATTGAAGAGACAGTTGGACAGAACATTCATGGCTTCAACAGTATTGGTGAGTTTAAATGTAGCCTACACAAGAGTTCATTTACCAGCTTTGTAGATACTGTGATGCTGAAATCACTCCTCAATGAAGAGCGTCTCCACTACCCTTACCATCACTTGGCCAAAAAACAGACTTTCAAGATCAGCCTCAATGCCTCGCTGAAAAACAAGTGCCCAAGGAAATCATGCTTCATTGTATCGAGCTGGTAGCAGTCATTCGAAAAGCGCCTATGGGGAAGGAAAAATGAATGAATGAATGCCTTTATTGTCCTTGCATTTGAATACGATGAGATTCAAAAAAAGACATAGATCCCCAAAATAGATCTGTTGAAGTGTTACGTGAAAGACAGCTAAAATCCAACTAGAGACCTACATGAAATAGGCTACTTATGTTCACCCTCGCCACTATTATTGGACAAGTTTGACATCTTGCCGCGGCCCACCAGACAGTACGGAGAAGTCTCCGCAAATAGCATCAATGTCATTTAGAAAAGCCAGGCAATGTGGAAGAGATTATGCTCTCGAGTCGATTGAGGTGATAAGTTTCACAACAGTCATAACACAAAAGTGTAGATTCACAAACATGGAATCATTAGCCTACACTGGTATTTGAAGCATGTATACAGCAAAATTTTGGTTAAAAAATACCATTTCTATGCATTTCCTTACGGAGTAGGCAGTCCTCCCATTAAAACCCGTGAGAAGTGTAGGTTTACTATGCACCATCTGTAACTATGGGAAGCATCAAAGAGGAAGCTTTTAAAGGAGCAATGTGTAGGACTGTGGTCAAAATTGGTACTACAATCATGTTCAAAATATTTAGCTGCTTTCAGCCATCTCCATCTTTCAAAAGCATAGCTTACAGTACATATCCTTGTTTTATTTCTCACTTTGTCACAATGTATTTCAGAAGCATAATGAGGGCTTGACAATGACTACAACACAAACTCCACTTGAAATGACAACATAAACACTACTTCTGGAAATACTCTGGCTGGATTACAACTGTCAGTTCTATCAGTGCTTAAAATGAACATGAGTCATTCATGTCTGGTGAAATATCAGGGTCATTTTATGATTATTTGAAATACATTTCTTACACACTGCTCCTTTAAGGTAACATTAGCGGTATTTTGTAGGTGTAAAGAAATATGTTTTAATCTTTGCATGGCTATTCATATAGATGTCTTGGTCAATGATTTCCCCAAGATTTTTGTGGGCCAAAAAGAATGAACATTCAAACATTTCTAAAACAAAATTTCTTTAAAAAGTAAAAGAGGGGAGAATGGAAGTTTGTGGTGTGGATATGTGTTATGTTTGACAGTTTTTGTAGTAAGGGTAATGCTGTGATCCAGAGCAGCACGCGCAAGGAAAAACTCCCTTACCCAGGGTAGAAACCTTCAGCAGATCCACGGTTCAAGGGGACTATCTCAACTGTCAGGGGTGTCATAGTGGGGATGGCAGGGGAGTAGTGGAATAGTATGCCGTGTGTATGTGGGGAGAGGGATACCAGTGGGGCCTGTAGTGAGGGGCAATGTGCTGTGTGTATGGGTGAGCCGCCGAGGACTGTCTGAGTATCCGAATGGGGTAGAAGTGTCAGGAATCCGCCTTGGCCTTCATGAGTATCCAGGGTCCCCGCGGGTCCTTAAAAAGTCTTAAAAAGTCTTAAATACAATAATCGGTTTTTAAGGCCTAAAAATGTCTTAAATTGCTCGGAATGACTGGAATTTTCTAGAAGAAGGTATTAAATGTATTTGACCGAACGAATGAAACCTCCATCCGGTTATTTTTAACCGTAATTTAAAAAGTGACCAGCGTACCTTTTGGGGGCAGTGAATTGAATAATATCTCCCGGAATCTAGAGCTAGCAAGCCAGATCATGCACGTGAAACATTTACCTCTACATTGCGCATCTTGACCGAGAGAGAGAGAGAGAGAGAGAGAGAGAGAGAGAAGCGGTTCCTGACGGAACGGTGTGTGTCGTCTAGAGCATGTCGGGTGCATGCAAGACAAAGAGCGTCCTGATTGGCTTATTTGCTGGGTAAACCAATCAGCTTTCATTATGGACGGGCTTTTAACTCTGTTTGATGAGTCGAGGCAAACTTCAGTGCAGTCAGTAGCCTACGTTAACGTCAACGGGATCGGAATGGCAGAAAAAAAGTGTCCATTTTACCCATGGCCGTAGCTACAATAGAGGACCCCGAGGTCCGGACCTTGGTAATTTTTTCGAGCCGAAAATAAGTTAAACATTATTCAGACTTTCCAATTAATTAATCCTTTGCGCGCGTTTATCTAGTGTTAAAGGCTGGACTTGCTAGATCATCACACATTATAATATAAACCTATAATTTGCAGAAATACGTTTTCAAGTTTTCAATCTCATTGAAACCTGTGAAATGAACACAATTTTTAAAACTGAAATCTGTGGTGGGAGCACATTATTGTAGACTAAATTATTGGAGCACTTAAATCACGTCCACTGGACACAACTCATTCACTGAAATAAAATATTTTTTTCTCCAAACACAATCAGTGGCAGGTTACACTGTTGTCACAAAATCATAAATAGCCTAAAGAATTCTGTGCTAAAAAGATACAGCTGCATATTCAGCATTGCTCAGTTATGTAGCCTATTAGGAAGGAAGGAGGAGCTGTGTCTCATTGACTTTCAATGGGTGTAATTTCTGTGTTTCCATCAGAAAAAAAGTCTTGTGGGTGGGTCGGGTGGGTGATGGGACGACACCTCCCTGAAATGAATTTCCCAAGGTTGGGATGTCTGATAATGCAGACTAAGGTTGTTCAGCTGGTTCTCCTTGCCGTTTATTGTATTCATTTTTTAAATGATTCATAATGTTTTCTCCAGTAAACACCGGTTTTCTCCTTGCTGCTACAGTAGTTCTGTAGGCCCAAAATGCATGACTTTGCTTCAGCTTTTTGCATATCTAACAGCTGCTATTGATGCACCCTGTTGTTCACCAATTTTGTGCATTCTTAGGTTCTTTAAGTTAGTAAAAAAGAAACCTATTGCACAAAACAGTTTTCAGTTGTCGTATTTTTAATTTTCTTTGTCGTGGCACAGTCTTAATTTTTCCATTTAGAGGTCTTGAAAAGGTCTTAAAAGTCTTTAAATTTGTACTTGAAAAATGTGCAGATATCCTGGTATCTGTAAAAATACCTTTACTCTATTTTTTGGCCTTTACGATTTTTGGTAAAAAAAAAATAGGGTAAGCAGACAGTAAGTTCCAAGCCTACAACTCTGTAATGCATGCAATATGATATTTTTAGGCAAGATGATTTCAAAGGCATTCTAGTTGGAATAACTAGCATAGCTAGCACTATGCAAAACAAACAACTCACAACAAAAACAATCCCTTTTGGCGCACACTTCAAACTGATTTTTCTCCTCTCTTCCCTCTCCTCTATTGACCTTGGCACCATTTACTATAGGCGGCTTACTACAGACCACTCCCATAATTAGAAATAGTTGAAACAGGCATTGGTTCAAAGTTTTATCAAGGTCTTTATATGTTAACTCAAGCATACATAACATTGTTTGAGCACACACAAGTTACTTTAATGTATGTTTATGCGGTAATACAGTTCCTACATTCCAAGCAACTTCATCTCGCCGTCATCTTGAAATGTTTGAGTTTAAGGCCTTGTCTCAATATCTCCCCTAACCCCATTTTTTTTTTTTGTCTTAACCCTAGATTTTAGGCGTTCTTGTCTAGGGGTAGTGTATCCCATCAATATAAGGAGAAAGGTGAAGTGCGATTTTGCCCTTATGATCAACCCTAGAAATGTAGTGAGGGTTGATGCTGACTTAAAATGAAGTGGAAGATGAAATTACTCATGATGCTCTGCAAACTCAGTGCCAGCTGATTTATTTTCGCAAATGATCATCTTAAAAATTTGAAATATGTTTAATGCACAAAGGACCGTTGCGTTAAGAAAACTGTGTAGCTAGCCCCTATCTGTCAAGTGCTTTAAGGGAGTTTGTGCCCATCTAACGTTAATATATTCCTTATCTGGGTTGTTTTGTCAGTGTTTTGAATGTATATGGCGGTGGTCACTTGAACACAATTATCCGGGGCTTATTCAGATTTCAATCATATTTGTGAGATATGGCATATAAGACGGAGAAACATGTGGAGCTCCATATATGGCAAAGCAGTAAAGTGATGTCCCATTTATTAGGGAAATATTCCACTTCACTTGGTGAGGGACTTTATTGTTGAGGGCATTTAAAAACAAGTGGAAGTTTTAAAGGGGGAGAAATGGGACTGGGCCTAAAAGCCAACAATTGATGTTAGCCGATGTTTCGCTTTAAGTTACATGTACCATATTCAAGTCACTGACATTGTTGTGTTGGCTTGTCTGGGGTCCTCATGTTATCACCAACATGCTGGCTGGCCTTTCACATTCCCGAAGCGTTTTGGTTTTGCTAATCTATTAACTATGCACTGATTTTTCAAAAATGTTTTATTTATTTATTTATCTTTTCTTCCGCTCACTCAGAATGCTTGGAACCAGACACGTCAGTCACAGTGTCCATTGGGATTGACTTCAAGGACTCCACGCAGGCAGCCAATTTTCAGCTGTGGTAAGGGCTTTTTGATAATTTTTTGAAAATGTATAAAATTTTTAAGGACAGAGGGCATAGCCACTTACCTCACTCACGTCAGATGTAGCGCTATGTGCGAACATCTGATGATCAACGATAGACGAGTTATTTCAGGAGCCAGAAATCCTTGAATCTAACTGGACAAACGGCTTGTCCATCAATTTAATTGACGTACACTTCAGCCAATCACATCGAAAGCAACCGATGCCGCTGGTTACGTTATTTGGATTGGTTGGATTCAAAACAGTTGCTTTTTCGCTACGTCACACCCTCCACAGCAGCCAGCAGCCCTGATTGGTTCGGTTAGAGAATATTGGGCTTGAAATCGCTCTGAAGGGCTTCAACATAAGATCGTTGCGCGGAAGTGCCTTTAAGTTACGTAGCGCATCATCTGACGTGAGTGAGGTAACATAGCCACTAGAATTACGGGACACTGATCCATTTGTTCAAAATGTTTGTTAGACAATGTATGATGGAATGATTTAATTCCCTCATGCAGCACATGCACTATTTGGTGCCGCTTCCCATCGTTTTTGTGGCCATCTTGTTATGTGTCCATCTTTGGGCCTACCCATTCATTTCGGTGAAATATCTTGTAGGGCATTTCACATCTCAAAATGGGAATGTACCGATTTCCCTGCTTTCAAGGTGGGGCTTGAAAATTCTCTGCCTTCCCAAGTGGGGAATGCCAGAAAAAGTTTGAAAACCACAGATGTAGACTGACACCAACTGGCAATCATTTGATTGCAACCCATGTTGGGAGTCCTGTTCACTTTGGAAAAGAGCATCTGTCAGACCCAGACCATACCTGCTGCGTTCTGATTCCCCTTTAGATTACACCCTTTAGATACTGTGAGGGATCATCCATGAATTAGTGATACACATACACAGCAAAAAAGGGAGGTGAGACACTGACAGAGAGCAGTGGGGAGCCAGCTGCTGTTGGACCAGAAGAGCAGTGAGGGGTTAGGCGCTTTGCTCAAGGTCACCTTAGCCAGGATAACAATGGCCACTTCCTATACCCAATTTTTCCTACTGGTCACAATTTGAACCTCAAGCTTGAGACCCTAACTAGTAGACCACATCTGCCTATAAATCCAAACCAGAAAGAAACCCTTAGTCATTTTTTTTTCTTGTGATATGTTGTTACATATACATGGAGATTACATCATGTGACAAGTGAAAAGGTAAATTGGCTTATCATGCATTGTGTTTATAATTTGTGCCTTTTCTGTAATCAATACGAATGAAATTGTGCAATACTTGTCTTTTGCAGCACCCAAGATGATAAGTTCAGTGTGTCTATTCAACCAGCTGTTGGAGAGTTATTAGTTCCTGTCACCATGACAGAGAAGGACTTCCTGACAGAACAGGGTAAGATATGTATCATTAATCATGATATTTATTAATGTAACGAAGTCATTTTTCATTTACATAGCTTCTCGTTTTGCTGTGTGTTGTGACATTTTACTAAATTATTCTATTTTGTATCATAGGAAAATTGCTTGGTATGAATGAGACTTCAGCAACAATCACCCTGGGGCAAGAGAGCACATCAAGTCAGCCGGTCAGCAGAAAGATGGAGTCAGTAGCCAACATGTGTGTGGTTCCAACAAGTGAAGATGGTATCTTCAGGTGAGGGGAGCTCACTAAAGCTGACTAAAGCATTAACCCCCAACAAAGTCATGAGATTTTTTATTCAGGACACTAGAATCAAGAAGAAGAATCAAGAAATCTATTTGTCAGATGTATAAATGTGTATAATGATAGATAGATCGATAGATTGATTGATTCCTTTGTTATCCCCTTGCTAGTGAATGGGGCATGGGGACACAAAAAGACAAGATGTTATCTGTTTTCTTGACATGCTACATGTTAACAAAAGACAACACTCACATTGAATACTGCCCCATAACAGATTGAACAGAACAGACTAATCATCAATGCATAGTTGCCATTAGTGCATTTAGACACGCAGTCAAAACACAAGAGTTTAAGAAAGAAAAATAAAGTCATTGCGTTCATAAGAACATACAGTGCATCATAAGTTTTCATTCATGAATAAAGTTGAAGAGATTAATGGCTTGTGGGATGAATGATAGGTTTGTCCTGGGCAGGGTAGCAAAAACTACCAGCTGATGATAGCAGTTCAAAGGCGGTAAATAGTGGATCCAAAGGTTATGATGTTCACCACAAAAGCACAGTAATACCTCTTAGTAATTTAATAATTTACATAAAATGACACTAGCTGTTTTTAAAGAATGAAGTATTTGCTGCCCTTTTTTGTTAATAGGTCTGTGCACTGTTCCCACCTCAGCCTATTGTCTTAAGCCACCCTCAGGTGGTCCTGCAACGCCTTGTGTAAGCCTGGTAGAGTGGTCTTGGTGTTTTTGTTTGTTTTTTTGTCTGCATAGCGAATAACTCTGTGAAAGGCAGACTTGTCAAGATTTAGTTTCCGTACCACCTAGTTATGTTTCCAGCAATTATAGATCATTCTATGGTGGCAGAATACTTTGTAAGTACGAAGTACTTTGTTACTCAGTTGCTATCTTGAACTTTCTTAATACCCGGAGGTGATATAATCACTGTCTAGCCTTCTTCACCAGAGTGGAGACATCGGAGGTCCAGGACGGGTCCTCAGAAATGTGAATGCCAAAAAATTTGAAGTTACTCACTCTCCACTCGGGCATCATAGATATTTTGAGGAGTGTAGTGGGCCTGTTTTCCCTTCTGAAGTCCACCATCAACTCTTTTGTTTTGGTGACATTAAGCTCTAGGCTGTAACCTCCATGAGCAGAGAGTGGTTTAGACCCAGATCTTTCAGCTTGATAACTAATTTAAAGGCGTTACATGCTGAGCTGTAATCAATAAAGAATAGCTGTGCATAATTCCCCTTCCCTTTATCCAGGTGAGACAGAGTTGATTGAAGGACATGAGAGATTGCATCATCAGTACTCTTATTTGAATGGTAGGCAAACTGGAGAGGCTATAGTAGAGGGCCTGATCTGGGGGCTTATAATGTAAATTTTTGGACACCATTATATCTTACTTTAAGGGAGTCTAAGGAATAAAAATAGGTGAATGGGGGAAAATGAACTGATATCCCCCAAATAACTTCCTCAGTTTATTATTTATAGAGGCAAAACTTTTTGCATTTCAAGATTTCTGAAATGTCTTGCATACATATTTAAATGATGCACCATACCATATGCATATCGTTAGCCTCATAATTACCTCCGCAAAGGAAGTTATGTTTTCGCCGGTGTGTGTGTTTGTCTGTCTGTGTACAACATAACTCGAAAGGTTATGGGACAAATTGGTCTTGGGACAAATTGGTTATCCAGAGCAGTCTGGAATTTATATTGTGTCTGTGACCATATGGCCTTGGCGGAGGTCTGCGCTCTGTAACATCTTTTGGGTCGATTGGTAGCTAGTGGAGATAAGGACAATGCAAGCTTTATCTGGGGAGCCACAAGCTGTGGAGCTGTAGAGGGAGTTCTTTACAGATAAATTTGAACACAAACCTTGCTCAAACCAAGAAAAGGGTGACAGTACGTAATGGCTGATCCTTGGATCTGTTTCTGAAAAACATAGTTACTAACTTATACAACACTGATGAGTATTGTTGGGTAGCGGAATGTCATGGCAGAATGTCATGGATTGCGAAGCCACATGTGCGACATGGGTTGTTATCCCCGCTAGAAACTTTATCTTGTCTGCAGTCCTTGCAATAAGACTTGAGTCATTTAGTTAGGGTGACCATACATCCGTATTTGGACGGACATGTCCGTATTTCATGCCCTGTCCTGGGCGTCTGGTGATATTTTTAGAAAGTGAGGGAATGTCCTGCTTTTTAAATTACCTTCATCATTGGACCATTACATTTACAGGCACTAGGACACTGCACACGGCGCTGCATGTGACGTAATCCCTGCCGGCAGCCCTGTTCTCCTAATCAGAAGATAGCCGAAAATAAGTTTGTTAAACATTCATCACGGGCACTTCAATTAATCTAGCGTTATCTTTTTGCGTGCGCTATACTATACATATCGCGGGTTATGCGTCATTGTCTTTCGGAAGCTTTATATGGGTATATCTGCTCTTACAATGGAGGTATTTGGTATTAAATTAAACTACACAATCAGATCTATCCGTTGGTATCATTGGTAACATACTTGCTTGAGAATAAGATGGCTCAATTTCAGTGTAAAGATTGCCAATTAGAAGAGGGATTTTGATAAAATCATCACACATTATAAGACCTGCAAACTTTGAGATAAGTTTTCAACCTGATCTCACAGAAGTGAAATGAAACACAACTCACCCACTAAAATAAAAGATGTTTTCTCCAAACATAATCAGTGGCAGGTTACACTGTTGACACAAAATCATGAATAGCCTAAAGAATTCTGTCCTGAAAAGAGACAGCTGCATATTCAGCATTGCTCAGTGATGTATTGGGAAGAAGCTGTGTCTCATTAACTTGTGAGTGTGATATCTGCTTCCATCCCAATAAAGTCTACAATAGTGTGCTCCCACCACAGATTGTTTTTTTTTTTATAAATTGTGTTCACTTCACAGATTTCTGTGAGATTATGTTGAAGTTTTATATCACCCAATTGCAGAATTGGAGCACCCTCATCGGTAACACTTTGCGGTAAGGGTACATGAATTATCATGAATTCATGCATGATTTCATTCATGATTCATTTGTGATTCATGCATTACTTCATCTCTGAATATCTAATGACTCATGAGGTATTAGCATGAATTCATTGTTTATCATTAATGACGACCTGCTGAAATAGCAGATGATCTTAAGCATTAATTACTCTGGGTACATCATCATGAGTCATGACTAATTACTACACATGATCATGATGTTTTTGTTCAAAAGAATTTGATATAATTTGATATAATAAAAGTACTTATTTAGCCTACTTTGGCCTAGTTCCTCATATCTATCCAATATGTCAACAAAATTTTACCAGTTTAACCATGTCAACACTTTAGTTGAGGGGGCACAAATATGATGAATTCATCATGATCATGCGAAATAATCATGACTCATGCTAATTAATCATGACTCATGATGATGTACCCAGAGTAATTAATACTTAAGATCATGTGCTATTTCAGCAGGAGGTCATTAATGACAAACAATGAATTCATGTTAATTCCTGATAACTCATTAGACTTTCAGAGATGAAGTAATGCATGAATTCATGATAATTCATGTACCCTTACCGCAAAGTGTTACCCCCTCATCCAATTTAGGTGGTGCTGGGGTATTTCAGACGTTTCCCTTTTTCTATAGCAGCTAGACATGCATATAATAATAATACAATAAATGAGTTTAGCAAAGTCCATAATTAGCAGGGGGAGTTCAAAATTTAAAAAAAAAAAAAAAAAAATAGATCATTAGATTTCAATAGATCTATGTTGGAAAATTTTTTTGCCGCGCTTTGCGCGCATCTCATACCTCTCCACCCAAGGTGTCCTGCTTTTCCAAAATGAAAATATGGTCACCCTAATTTAGTTCATTTAATGTTACTTGGTGGGTAATATTTTGAGTGAAGTTTGAGTTGTTATTTGTAAGTGTTAAGTGTAAGTGGCTATTGATTTTGCATTTCATGTGTTGCTTTCCAGGTTTGCAGCAAAGTTGGCCAGTAGTGGTGCGCTGGTTCTAGCAAGTGTGGAGCTAAAAGCCAGCTCTGCACACTTGAGAGTCAGCACAGAAAAAGCGGTCATCGGTGCCATGCTGCTGCGAGACCTCAAAACTGCACTGGCCTAACCCCACAGCTTTTGATCCAGTCCTCTCCTCTTTAAGTGCATACACACTCACACAGACCTCTATGTCCCTGTCTTCCAATGAACTCCTCATGAACTGAAAAGATGAATCCTCTTCAGTGAAGACAGTGCCAAGAAAGAGTAGCCTCCTTCAAAGAAAATGACTATGCATGCTTTTTTTCACTCAACACAGTAAGGAAACTGCATTAGATGCATATGAGTTGATTATGATGAATTTTATGTGTCACATACATTTCAAATCGGTTATTATTTGCAGCTGCATTCCAAACCTATTTGTCTTTGTTCTGAAACTGTAGTGTTAAAAATGCCATCCTCTGAAGTAAAAAAAAAAAAAAAATGATGCAATTATGGAATGATGCAGTCTGGAATGCTTCTTTTTTTTCGGGGGGGGTCTTGTCTATTTTGCAAGATTGTGCATTCAAAATATACATTTTCCTTTTATTTTGGTCTATCAGAATTGCTTTATCGTGAGAATAGTGTTTTTCACAACTGCTATAACACTTTTCTGTAAACTGTAACTGTAAACATCATTTTCTTCAGTGTCGTTGAAGGACTGGCTAAGAGACATGTTGAAAATGAGGGGTATTTCAATGGTCCTCTACCATATGACAAAACATGTAAACATTTTGACTTGTAGTGCTCACACAATGCCAAAGGGATTATGCATTTTGGGGGCACTGACTATTTGAATGAGAAAGAAACGTCTCAACAAGAAGAAACATCTCAACAACAAAATCATTTTGGCACATGGGTGAACTGTTTTGGGAGAGATAATGAGCTTTATTGATAATCCATGGTGTTTTGCCGAACCATCCAGTCTAGTTTTGCAAAAAGCAATAAAGAGTGTGGAGCATGTCTGATCTGTTTCGAGAAATGAGCCGAAGCAATTGAGAAAGATCTTGGCAGTTTGGGTGGCGCTGACTCTCTACATGGGAAAGAAATTAGGTCTGAAGCATGGGTGAACAGTTTTGGGAGAGATACAGTATACGTGCTTTTGTAGGTTAGCTATGCTGTTGTGCTAGCCTGACATAGCCCGACCATAATACTGTTGTGCTCCCCTCCCCTAAGAATGTTATGCCAAATGACCTTCGTGTTTTGACAATGTAATTTCTGTTTCAAGAAATGAGCGAAACCAATAGAGAAAAACTAACATTAGGTTTAAAAATGCCTGTCACAATTCTGCCCAAGTCATGTTTTTATTTGTTACACAATGATGGATCTATATACAGTATTTTTGCATATTTGTTCACAAATGGTTGATGTAATGTGGAAATATCAAGACAACTAGCCTAGAACTCTATACGTGTCAGGCTAGACAAATACCAGTGTGATATCTAAAAACAGTTTTTTTTCTTGTTCCAAAAACATTCAAAATGCTGAGGCGGCCTATTGCTATTACATGCGACTGCCTCTAGGTTGCTGTTCTGTAAAGGGGCTACTGACACATGCGCAATAACGAGCTACGTTGGATGAGAGTATGACTGGCTTGTTTGCTTGAGTTAGCTGTGAATTTAAGCCAAGTGTCTCTGTTTAAGCAAAGGGCCTCTGATTTAAGCGTTAACGTTACTGTCTCCATTACTTCTCTGTCATCGCCCCGAATATTACGTGGAACTCTTCATTATGGCTGATCCAAGAATACGACAAATGAAGATCAAGACAGGAGTCGTAAAGCGGTAAGGGTGGCGTGCAGCCTGGATGTTAGCTTATTAGCTAACGTTAGCTGATGTAAAATACTTTGTTGGTTTAACAGTCAGTGTTTTTATTAGAACTAGAATTACGTGAACTTAAATGACATAATGGGTTTCGAGATCGTGACTAGTCTCCATGGTTCTAATGTCATTAATGAAATTACAATTTGGATAAGTGGGAGCAGCGTTAACTGTGTTAACATGCAGTTTGCCGTTTTGTTGGGTATCCTTGATGGACAGACATTATTTGGTGAAGTAAGAAACATCTGAGAATCTGCATGATCTGAAACGATTGCAATCTAGTTAGCTAATCATGGGAGACTTTACAAAGCAGGCGAGCTGACATGCGTCAAACTACTTCACACCGTGTGTTCCAGTGTGACCGATCCTCTCGGTGTCCCTGGGATAAATATCAATTTAAATATCTGGGGCGTCATCACACGCAGTTAAATTTACCTTTCTGAATGCACTCTCAATATGCCGTGACATGATAAATGGCCTGCTATTATGCGGTAATGAAGATGTCTAAATGTAGAGAGATTGCTCAGACACGTGACAAATTGGACAGAAACGCCTTCAAAAAGCTAAGAGTTATGGGTAGGTAAGGTAAATTAACTTTACCTCACTCACGTCAGATGTAGCGCTACGCGCGTTCATCTGATAATAAGCTCGTTCGTGTTCAGAGTCGGTACGGCTACAGGCTGTAGCCAGAGCCAGCAGCAGTGTTAAGCTAGCGACAATAGAACGTTCAGGCCGGATACGCGATGGTGTTAGCAAAAGCGGCTAAAAGTTAGCCAAAATGTCAAAATAAAGGTTCCGCGATCTACGTGATCTATAACGGTGAAAAGGAGGAATCTTTAAGATAATGCTCTACGCAGCCACAAACGGTCGAAATCTTAGATTTTAATGTATAATAATTTATAAAAATGAGAAAATAAATTGTTTATGCTGTACATCTTCCAGGTTGTTCTCATGAAATGGGGGAAATAGCATGCATTTTTATTAAATAGCCTGCTATTTAATAAAAACTGTAATTTTCAAACACCCTCTGTCATTTTCAGTGAGTTATAATAGCCTACTTTTTAGAGAAATAGATTATTTCTATTCCTTGTACACACAATCTGTAGGTCTAAGGCCACTTCTCATATGGCAAATCTAAAAAATGACAACATAACAGGTGTAAAACTTCAAATATGTTTCTGATTGTTCTTGCTTCTGTTTATAATATTCAACTCCTAAGTATTACTACATGTAAACATTATTTTTTTCAATATTATTACATGAAATTATTCATATTTCATTCAACGTACAGCTTATAGTTGTGCCTGCTGCCCCGCTCGCCATAAGCACAAATGGAGAGTGCACATAATATTTAACTAGTGTAGCTAAGAGAATGAATTCTTGTGCACTCACAATATGGGTCTCTGTGGAATCCTCATAACAAGACCTTTCAAATGATGTATGATTTGTATGCCAATACTCGCTTTTGTGGCGTTGGCGTGGCATCTCGTGCCCGCTGTGCCATTCGCCATAGACACAAATGGTGAGTGCACCTTATATTTAACTAGTGTAGCTAAGAAAATGAATTCTTGTGCAATCACAATATGGGGCTCTGTGGAATCCTCACCACAAGACCTTTCAAAGGATATATGATTTGTATGCCAATACTCGCTTTTGTGGCGTTGGCGTGGCATCTCGTGCCCGCTGCGCCATTCGCCATAGACACAAATGGTGAGTGCACCTAATATTTAACTAGTGTAGCTAAGAAAATGAATTCTTGTGCAATCACAATATGGGGCTCTATGAAATCCTCACAACAAGGCCTTTCAAATGATGTATGATTTGTATGCCAATACTCGCTTTTGTGGCATTGGCGTGGCATCTCGTGCCCGCTGCGCCATTTGCCATAGACACAAATGGTGAGTGCACCTAATATTTAACTAGTGTAGCTAAGAAAATGAATTCTTGTGTGTCTATGGTGAATGGCGCTGTGGGCACGAGATGCCACGCCAATGCCACAAAAGCGAGTATTGGCATACAAATCATACATCATTTGAAAGGTCTTGTTGTGAGGATTCACATATGTCACAGAATTCGTGTCTATTGTTGTGAGGATTCCACAGAGCCCCATATTGTGATTGCACAAGAATTCATTTTCTTAGCTACACTAGTTAAATATTAGGTGCACTCACCATTTGTGTCTATGGTGAATGCCAGCAGCAGATGGACACAAATCATAAAATGACTTCCCATATATCATTTGAAAGGTCTTCTGGTGAGGATTCCACAGAGCCCCATATTGTGATTGCACAAGAATTCATTTTCTTAGCTACACTAGTTAAATATTAGGTGCACTCGCCATTTGTGTCTATGGCGAATGGCGCAGCGGGCACGAGATGCCACGCCAATGCCACAAAAGCGAGTATTGGCATACAAATCATACATCATTTGAAAGGTCTTGTTATGAGGATTCCACAGAGCCCCATATTGTGAGTGCACAAGAATTCATTTTCTTAGCTACACTAGTTAAATATTAGGTGCACTCACCATTTGTGTCTATGGCGAATGGCGCAGCGGGCACAAGATGCCACACCAACGCCACAAAAGCGAGTATTGGCATACAAATCATACATCATTTGAAAGGTCTTGTTATGAGGATTCCACAGAGCCCCATATTGTGAGTGCACAAGAATTCATTTTCTTAGCTACACTAGTTAAATATTAGGTGCACTCACCATTTGTGTCTATGGCGAATGGCGCAGCGGGCACAAGATGCCACGCCAATGCCACAAAAGCGAGTATTGGCATACAAATCACATATCATTTGAAAGGTCTTGTTATGAGGATTCCACAGAGCCCCATATTGTGATTGCACAAGAATTCATTTTCTTAGCTACACTAGTTAAATATTAGGTGCACTCACCATTTGTGTCTATGGCGAATGGCGCAGCGGGCACAAGATGCCACCCCAGTGCCACAAAGGCGAAGATTGGCATATAATTCATATATCATCTGAAAGGTCTTGTTGTGAGGAATTCATAGAGCCCCATATTGAGAGTGTACAAGAAATAATTCTCTTAGCTGAACTTGTTGAATATCATGCGTATTGTCATTTTGTGTCTATGGCGAATGGGACAGCAGGCACAATTATAAGTTGTATGTTGAATGAAATATGAGCCTTAAGTAACAAGCAGTCTTAGTTCAGAAAAAACATGTCAGTTAAACCTATCATGAAGTTAATACATAATGTTTTACATGTTTTTTTTGTGACATAGCCTTCATAAAACATGAAGAAATCTGAATGTTTAATGATAAATAATGGTAAATAGGATGATAAATCAAAAATATTATAGGCCTAGGCCTAATTAAAAAATGAATAATAGAAAATGGAACAGAACTGGGAATATATCTTGCAGATATCTTAATGTTGCATTTAACTACAATGCCAGTCCATTTGTTCATTACTTTTCTGAAAACTCACTGGAGGTCAGGATATTTTGGGGTTTAGTTAAGGCTATTTTTTTAATATATTCCCTTGAATGTCTTCCCCGAGCATGATAAACAGAATAACGACACTTCCTTTATATCCTCACCCAATAATAGCCAAATAAATAAATAAACAAATAAATAAATAAATAGTTCAAAGACTTTGAAACTTGAGGTCCCTGCCAAACATTGATAAACTTGGAGGGTCTATGTGGAAGGTCTGTAGGATAAAATGCTTAAGTCATGCAATGGCTTCCAATGCTGTGACTGACAGCAAAGACATGCTAATTATGCGTATTTGACGACCTATTTCGCCCTTTTCTGACATGTTTGTCTGGCGTGGGATATTAAATGTCATAAGTCAACAAATGAAATGCAAAACCGTGCGATGACTCCAAAGGCTAAACAGTCATTTTGCTACGTGCATTTTGCTCACGATTTCTGCTGTTTATAGGCCTACTAACCCTAAAACATTGAAGATAAACGTTGAAATGATTCTAGCACGGAGGTACCATGCAGTCAAACCTGTGATTTCTGCCGATAAACCGAGTTTAAGGCGAGCGTTCCATTCTACTTTTATTTTGACGAAACATTCCGCCCTTTTCGGACTGACCGGATGTCTTAATGTCGCTGGAGAAATCACTAATGTCGCTAGCTTAACGGAACTAGAGCCAGCGAGATCTACGGAAATACGTCGGTGGGAGTGGAAAAGCATGGGGGACAAGGTGGACAACACAGCTGCAGCTGGCTGTAGCCAAACACACGTGAAAATGGACGTGATGTCAGGAGATATCGCGGAAGTTTGTTTGCACTGAAAACAGCTTGAATCCCCTCATTTCATCATTAAAATGAACGTGATAACTGGCGAAATAAATCATATAATGTTGCTTAATAAATTATTGTTGCAATGCAAGAGGAACAGAGTTGTGTTTGAAGGTGTTTTGTTAAAAATAGTAATGTGGTATGAAATGCTTATTTGAGATGGCAAACCAAGCCATGCTGGAGAGCAATAAGGCTATTTCATTGGGCAAAACTTGCATACTGCTTAGCAGCAGCTCATTCAAATAAGCCCATTTTCAGTGGGTACAACGTGGTTGGTGTCATATTTGTCATGAGGAGTTTCAAACCAATCGGAATAATGAGTTACGTCATGGGGGTGGGATGCATCCTCTTGCAGCCGAGAAAAGGAGATGCGGGTTTCGGCTGCAGGCGCCTTGTTACCGCGAGTTTTGAGTGACGTGCTGTGGGCGTATTTTGGTGACGCATTCACAAGCTTGGTGAAGTCAGCCGGAAGTCGGACACCGCGTCTAACCACGATGCATCGCTTGGCTGCAGCCGGCTGCAGGTGGCTGTAGGCGGCTTTACATCTCAAACACGCCTGTTCAGCGATAGACGAGATATTTCAGGAGCCAGAAATCCTTGAATCTAACTGGGCAAACGGCTTGTCCATCAATTTAATTGACGTACACTGCAGCCAACCACATCGAAACCAACCGATGACGCTGGTTACGTTTGTTGGATTGGTTGGATTCAAAACAGTTGCTTATTCGCTACGTCACACCCTCTACAGCAGCTAGCGGCCCTGATTGGTCCGGTTAGAGAATAATGGCTTGAAATCTCTCTGATGGGCTTCAACATCAGATCGTTGCGCGGAAGTGCCTTATGAAAGTTACGTAGCGCATGATCTGACGTGAGTGAGGTAAAAATTAACTTGGGCTGAACCTGATTATGTAATAATTTCCCATCCTGATAATGCAATACGTTGCATTTCCCAATAATGTACAAATGGGCATACTGACAATGTAATAAAATGTCACATTAATGGGACGTTGTATTACATTATCTGGTTAGCCTCAATTTTGCAGAATCTAATGTAATAATTTACTGATATTGTAGGCCTAATAGTTTTGGTCAGCCATGTGGCCACCAATCTCCAGGGTCCAAATGGTTAAGCTGTTCAAACACCTGCTGTCTCTCTATTTGTGAGTGCACAATTTTTACCATGTAATGGCATATTTAGTGGTAATTAACGAATAGGGAAAAAATCGGAACATTTTGATACGTTGGACAGGCAACATAGAAAATTTTGTTTTTAAAGGGAGTGGTTCAGGATTTTCGATGTTAAGCCTCATTTCCAAGTAAGCCTGAGTGATATCTGTCATTGGAGACCGTTTTCAACTCATTTCATCCAGTCCTTCTATCAGCTGAGTTCGCTGGTGCTAGGCTAACGCAAGTGAATGGGCACTGCTAGCCTGCCAATAAAAACAGTCTTACGGTCCACTCTGCAGTCTCCTTTAGGCAAATACATTAATATGCCAGGTCATCGGTGTTGATTAAAAAAACATAGTAAAAGAAAAACTACCCTTGAATCGTCATGATAACATTACATTTTGAGGGACTACTTTCTCAGCAGCAGCGGAATATTACCTTGCTCAGGTTAGTTGTTTGACTAATATGACGATAGACAGAGCCTAACGTTAGTGGGATAAGGTCTAGGCTAGGTAGCCGAGGTAATATCAATCCGCTGCCTTGCGACAAACAGGGAACAATGTAGGCAGAATATAACACTTTTCAAGGGTAGTTGTACTTCAGAGATGATTGTATCAGCTTGGACGTACACATCGATGGCCTGGCATATTAATTCACTTGCCTAAGGGAGACTGCAGAGTGGGTAAGACTGTCTTTTATTGCCAGGCTAGCAGTGCCCATTCACTTGCGTTAGCCGAGCACCAGCGAACGTAGCTGACAGAAGGACTGGATGAAATGAGTTGAAAATGGTCTCCAGTGACATATATCACTCAGGCTTACTTGGAAATGAGGTTTAACACAGAAAATTCTGAACCACCCCTTTAACCCTCGTTGACCAACAATAGCTTTCATTGTAATATTTGATGTATGTTGTATCAAATATAATACAGTCGACTGATTGGTCGTAGCCAGAGCAATATAAAGCGCTATCCTATCGAATGCAGGGGCAGTTTGAAAGATTCCACCCGTAAGATCTATCCATCATGGCCACTGGCCAAACTATACATTTTACGTTCATCAATTACATTCCAAGGTTTTGCAAAATGAGGCTAACCTAATAATGTAATAACATCCCATTAATGTAATATTTCATTACATTATCAATGTTCCAATTTTTACATTTGTTGTGAAATACACCATATTACATTATTGGGATTTTATTACATTATAACATAACATATTTTATAACATAAGGGTCATTCCACGCCAACTCACCTAAGGCCTCCCAGTTCATGTCATGGATTTCATTGAAAAAAATCACATTTATGCTCCTCTCTGAGAAATGTAACCTTGCCGAATTTCAAAGCTCTACCCCAAACCGTTTTCCTTCAATAAATTCTTGAAATATACATTTTAAAGGCAAATGAGCCTATTTGCATCTCTCTATATTAAGCTTCACCAATTAAAAGGATCCCCGGCTAGTTTGGCATGTTAACGTTATAAGATTAGTAACGACGTCAATTTTAATTTACGTTACCCCAAAACATTAAAAATACGACGGTTTTAAAGAAAATGTTTATTAGAACCTGACAATCAATTCTTTGGTAAAGTTCTATTACGGTTACGCCTCAATGACTTATGGGTAAATCGTGACATCAAATGGTTGTCCAGCAAAATTCTATGGCTTTACAGGACCAGTTTAGGACATTATTGCAAAGTAAAATACATCTTCTGTTAAGTTTGCCGTTTAAACTCACGCCACCATGAATTAAGGGAACAACGCGGAAGACAGTACACGGTGTTGGAAGATGATCGGAGAGGTGAGGATACGATAGAGGATCAATATTTACGTTGTCCATGTGTAGCTCCAGCTTAACCAAAAGCAGTGCAACCATTTGTCGTCACGTTTTACCCATAAGTCATTGAGGCGTAACAGCAATGGAACTTAACAAGTGAAATTAATTTCAGCTTCTTATAAACATTTTCTTTAAAACCGTCGTATTTTTTATGTTTTTGAATAATGTCAATTAAAGTTGACGCCAATGCTAGTGTTATAACACTAACATGCCCAACTAGCCGGGGATCCTTTTAAAGGAATTTCAATGGATAAGCCTGTAATTTTCACCATGCCTAGATATGATCCCAACAATGATTTCTAGTTGGAATTTAGCCTGTTTTATGCAAAACATGGACTGTTATAGAATAACGTAAATGCTTGTCCTTGAGCATCAAATCTTTACATTTCAAAATTCCACATCTCTTTCGGTTTTCAATATTTTGTAGCGAAACTTTCTGAAATTGTAGTTTTACCTTGGTTCTTCAAGTACTGAAAGTAAAAAATGTTTGCAAGCAACGATGAGCAGGTGCCAAAGGCTCAAACATGGCCTCCAAGCTGAAAAGGGGGTCATTCCACGTCAATTCAACAAGAGCCCGCGCACTTAGGTCTCAAAAAAATCTGAAAAAATCACCAAATGTACCCATGGTACTTAAGAGAAACACTGTAAATTTATTTGAATGTAAGATGTATACTTTCCATGTTACAGCCATTTTTACTGGGGGAGGGGGGTGCCCATTTTGTTCACGCTCTTTTTTTTGTCAAAGTTCACAAGCCCATAGCTCAAGAACTAAACCATGTAGGAAGCTCAAATTTTGCATGCTGGTACATAGAAAGGAATAGTTTGTAGTAAAACTGTCAGTTTTGGTCTGGATGATCCTGCATGGTCATAGCATTCCCTCAAAGATGATAAAAATTTTATTGGAGTTTTTGGCTGTGCTCTGTTTAGGCCTTCAGAAAACATATTTGTACCCAACATAGGTTCTTGATTTTTTTTCCCTTGTAGAGATAAGTGTTTCTACTCTCATAAAAAGCAATAAATATAAAGGAAACGCTATCAGTGTTTGAACAGAAGACCGCACAAGTCTGACAAATCATTTTGGGTGTCATTTTTCAGAGCACCAGAACACCTTGTGGGATTGTCCACAGATTTTTTTTATATTGTTTTCTTTATTTTCCATGAATTCTTCTTTTTAAAAATGGCAATTTGACTTGTCTTATGTGACGTTTTCTTTTTTAATTTCCACCCTGAACATGGGCAAAATGCACATTGAGAGCAATATGTTTTCTGTAACATTAATGTAAAGAATACATAACCAAAGGCAAATTTTGCCCTGACATGATCACCTGAGAGTCCCTGTCCTAACATGGCCTGGTGAAGCTAATGTGATGACCTGAAGGCACCTAAGTAGAGGTGGGATAGAGGCCTTTTATTTCAGTGATCCCAGTGGCACCTTTTGTCACTCTGGAATCTTAAAATTGCCACAAATCTTCCAAGCTGTTCTTTTGGTTCGGCTGAAAGTGAATGTCATCAGTCTCATTATACAAGGTTGGTAATATTTTATTCAATTAATGTATTTATTGATGATACAACTCTGGAATAAATTCTTGATTGGCATATTTCTTTGAAGGAAGCATAACCTCCTGAGGCTGAGTGGCCTGGCTGAGACCAATGTTGAACTCGTAACACTCAGAAAGGCCTCTACCCCACCTCTACTCATGTGCCTTCAGGTCATCATGTTAGCTTCATCAGGCCTTGTTAGGATAGGTGGGGGTGCACAGAACCACTACTGAGAGTAACCACAGGTGATCCTTAAATCATTGAAATTGAAAAGGATACCTGCACCCCTGCACAGGGACTCTCAGGTGATCATGTCAGGGCAAAATTTGCATTTGATTATTTATTCTTTACATTAATGTTATAGAAAACATATTGCTCTCAATGTGCATTTTGCCCATGTTCAGTGTAGAAATTAAAAAAGAAAACGTCACATAAGACAAGTCAAATTGGCATTTCTAAAAAGAAGAATTCATGTAGAATAAAGAAAAAAATATAAAAAAAATCTGTGGACAATCCCACAAGGTGTTCTGGTGCTCTGAAAATGACACCCAAAGTTATTTGTCAGACTTGTGTGGTCTTCTGTTCAAACACTGATAGCGTTTCCTTTATATTTATTGCTTTTTATGAGAGTGTTTCTACTTATCTCTACAAGGGAAAAAAATCAAGAACCTATGTTGGGTACAAATATGTTTTCTGAAGGCCTAAACAGAACACAGCCAAAAACTCCAATAAAATTTTTATCATCTTTGAGGGAATGCTATGACCATGCAGGATCATCCAGACTAAAACTGACAGTTTTGCTACAAACTATTCCTATCTATGTACCAGCATGCAAAATGTGAGCTTCATACATAGTTTAGTTCATGAGCTATGGGCTTGTGAACTTTGACAAAAAAAAGAGCGTGAACAAAATGGGCACCCCCCTCCCCCAGTAAAAATGGCTGTAACATGGAAAGTATACATCTTACATTCAAATAAATTTACAGTGTTTCTCTTAAGTACCATGGGTACATTTGGTGATTTTTTTTCAGATTTTTTTGAGACCTAAGTGCGCGGGCTCTTGTTGAATTGACGTGGAATGACCCAAGGGTGTTTTTTGGCTACTTTGGGACCACTGGAGACCAAAAGGGATTTGTTAGAATGCTTCCATTTTTTTTTCTCAGAAAGACCACCTTTATATCAGGCACATATGGAAATTTCAGAGATGTGTTAGGTTCCAATTTTTTTCCACATTTTTTTGAAAATATGTTAGATGACACACTACAAGTGAATGGGGTAGGATTTTAAATTAAGACATATCACAATGAAACTTTCCCAATTGCTCACTTACATTAAGGTAAACATTTTTTGTATTGGAAGTTTTCTAAAATTGTATGTTTAAGCAATGCAAATAAAGCATTATCAACTTAAATGAGCTGTGTGTAGGATTGTGGCCAAAATTGGTACTACAATCATTTTCAAAATACACGTCAAGTGTACGGTTCCAAGTTGTATCCAAAGTTGAAGCTTAGCCTATTTATATTCAAGCGTGAATATTTTGTATTTATGTAATTCCAATAGGTCCTACATGGTTGATATGACAGATGCACTCTGTTGCAGCTTTTTCAGATCAAACGCTTTGCTGCATGCAAATTCAGATTCATTGAAAGGACTTGATGTTACATGCCTAATATATATAGCACCACTTGTAGGGAGGGTGGGCACTATGCAGCTTTTGCAGCGGGACACATCGTCAGTTGTGTACCTGAGCATCACTGGATGTTTCGGCCACTTATCACAATACACCCTCTGCTGAGGCAGGCCCACCACAGGTTGATCAGGCCTGGGTGTGTGTCCCGCTGCTAGCTGTTCCTAGCAGCCCAGATGGTATCTCCTCTCTTCAGCCACAGCCAATGGCTTGTCCTCTCTGCAGTATTGGCCAGCTCCTTGATGACTTGCCTGTGGGCCTGCCCCCTGACTCCAACTTCCCTAAGGAGCTTTGCTGTAGTGCTTGCTACAAAGCCCCTGCAGCCCACCTCCACCGGATGCACCCTTATCTGCCAGCCTTTGTCCTCTGCTTCAGCTGCAAGCTCGGAATAACGCAGCTTCTTGTGTTCAAAAGCCTCTTCAAGAGCATCCTCCCAGGGCACTGTTAACTCAATGATGTAGGCAAGCTGGCAAGAGTTAGACCAGAGGACGATGTCTGGATGCAGTGTTGTTATGGCGATCTCTTGAGGAAAGATGAGCCTCTGCTCCAGATCCACTCTCGTTTGATAGCTCAATAACTTATTTAAATAGTTCATTAAAAAGATCACGTCATGCAAAATGCAGGTTAACCAAAATCCAGAGTGATCAAGGAATCTGTAACCAGCATCGCTTCAACAACCGGCTGCGCTCTTATCCCAAATTTTATTTTATTGATCAAAAAATGTAAGATTCTTTTCGAGTTAGAACACCTCCGCTACTTCATGCATTTTCCCCAAATCAAACTTGTCAATTAAATGTTGGATCCAAATAGTGGCTGATTAAAATATAGTTTTGACTACTTTACATAGTGAGACACACCATATCTGACTTTGCTGAGGTCTTTCCCCTCCAGTTTGCATAATTTAGGGAGGAGAGTGTTGTTGTTGTGCTTGTGCTTGTGCATGTGCGTTTAATTTCACGTTGATTGGGATGTACAGTACAGACCAAAAGTTTGGACACACCCCCCTCATGCAGTGCGATTCATTTATTTCCAGGACAATTTATATTGTAGATTCTCACTAAAGGCATCAAAACTATGAATGAACACATATGAAATTGTGAGATTATGACCAACTTTTGGACCTGAACCCGATCAAGATGGTTTGGGGTGAGCTGGACAAATACAAATTCAAGCCATTCACATTGAGTCAGTGCAGCCTACAGCATTCAAACCAAAAGTAAAATAGGAGGTTCCACTGACTCAACTTTAACTACTTGTTTGCATTTGCATCGTGTTGTTCAGCCCATGTTCTAAATTCTTTCATCCCTCTCGCTATGTAGCAAAAACTCAAGAATTACTCTCATGTGTGTGATGAGATGTAATAAAGACAATCTTGAATCTTGAATGGTAGTCAAAGCATTAGTTTGGTGTTTGGTTTTTGTTGGTCAGCACAGAGCTGTCAATCCATGTAAGAATCAAGGGGTGGGGGTAATAGCGTTTAGCTAGAGTTCAACAAGGTGTCCATTAAATCATCTAATTTCTGGTGTCAACCATTCTATTTCGTTTTCCTTAATTGGGATGCCTTTTAAGAGGTGTACAATATTTCTAAATAAAGGTGTCCTTTTCTATAGTTTTTAGGGTGCATTCGGAATTGGGAAGACATATGACATAAATGTGATAGGATGTGAGATTATTTTTGTATGCTTGTCATAAAGCACAGGAAACTGTGAGAGGTAAAATGAATGAATAAATGCTAGTGTTGAAGATAGACCCAACCAACCCCACTTTATGTTTTGACAGACTTGCCAAAGAAGAAGTTCTGTACATAAAAGAGGCCAAACAGCAGGAGGAGAAGATTGAACGTTTGAAAACAGAAGCCGGAGATGAATATTTGATTAAGAAACAGGTAAGGAATTACGTGCTTTGTTGATACATTTGATTTGAAGTTACAAAAATAAATTAGGATAAAGGTACTCCATTGAGTAAATGTTGCAAACAAGTTTAAAAACACATAGGCCGATGTGTTGCGGGAGGGGAGTTATCCTCCTACAGTACAGACCAAAAGTTTGGACACACTTTCCCAATAAATGATTTACTTTATTTTCATGACTGTTGCCTTCAGTGACAATCTACAAAATAAACAAACTTATGAATGAACACGTGGCATTATGTACTTAATAAAAAAAAGTGTGAAATAAATGAAAACATGTTTTATATTCTTGTTTCATCGAAGTATCCGTTTTTTGTTTTGATAACTGCTTTGTCCTCTTTTTATTTTTTGGATGAGCTTCAAGAGGTAGTCACCTGAAATGGTTTTCCAACTGTCTTGAAGAGTTATTCATTCCCAGAGATGCTAAGAACTTGTCGGCTCTTTTGCCTTCACTCTGCGGTCCAGCCCCCCCCAAACCATCTTGATCGGGTTCAGGTCCAAAAGTTTGTCATAATCTCACACTTTTTTGTTAAGTACATAATTTCATATGTGTTCATTCACAGTTTTGATGCCTTTAGTGAGAATCTACGATATAAATTGTCCTGGAAATAAATGAATCGCATTGAATGAGGGGGTGTGTCCAAACTTTTGGTCTGTACTGTATGTAAAAGAAAACCAAAACCAATTATCTTTAAATCTGGTAAACCTTGGTTATTATTACTACCATAATATTGCCATAATTGTATATTATGCTATTGTAGCCTACATTTCTTACTGTGTGTTTGCCTTCTTTTTTAACGCTCCAAGATTGAGGTCCTACAGGAGTCTCGCATGATGATCCCAGACTGCCACAGACGCCTTGTCACAGCACATGCTGATCTTCTGCAGTTGCTTGTGAGTTCAGAGATGCCCACTGAGAACTGCCTTGTACTTGCTTTAATTGATAGAAATGCAAAAGTTTGAATTGCAATTTGTAGGTCTCAGTGGCTGTGTCCCAATTCAGGTGTGAATGCTTCAAAGTGTGTGCTCTATTAAGCACCGGTCTTCTCCAGCTGCATAGATCCACTTGGATCCTTCGCTGGGCAGGAGAAAAAAGGGGGGTTTTCGGCTGAATTCAAAGTTTTCTCCAAAATAAGACGGTACTAGTCACGAAACTATGACGCACCTGGTCCAGAAATCTAGCACTCAGCCCTAGGACTGGGGCACTTTTTTTTTTACAGCGGTATGAAAAAGCAAGATCAAGGTCCTGACCATGGTCCATAATACGTCACCACGGGACAGTGGTAATTAGATACCACGCCCAGTCTTACTACTACCAATTCACCTTTGGCTAAGCCCCGCCCCACATTGTTGACATTCCAGACTCCGACATCGCTTACTAAAGTTGCATAGGAATATAATGGGAAACAGTACGTCTGTCTGTAAAAATGAACAACTCGTGACTTTTGTGCAGACCTAACAATATGATTACAATATGCCTGTATAGGTGAAAGCCAGTATGACATCGAGGGATATGTTGCAAAATTAAAATCTGGCTTCGTTGAATGCCAGGAGATGGATATTCACTGATGGCTAATGTTAGATTTAATAGCAATGCTTCGTTTCATTTGGATCAGGATGAAGGATACTATCTTGTAACAAACAGGTGACAAATAAATGATTGAACAGTTAAGTACATCGTAACATTAGTGTCTCTATATTTTAGTCAATGTACAGTAAATACATTATTTCCCTAACTGTTAAGGGAGAGCATGCTGCTGCTGTTAACCCACGTTAGCCCATTTTAACTTAGGCTACAGTGCTACATGAAGTTCATGAACAACTCCGTTTGCTCTGTTGATCCTTGATCGCTCACACCTCCACTTTCACATGGAAAGCACAAGCCCAAGTCCCTTTTAACTGTTTCTACAACCACCAACACGTTTCTACCGAAGATCATTCATATTTGTCCAGACGAATCTCCCTCTCTCAACACTAAAAGTTAACAGTGATTAGCAAACTATACTAGCGATATAAGAGTGACGACTGTGTTTGTTTTCTTTAAGTGACACGAATATTATCTACAACATTGACGTGTATTAAGCCCAATAAGTAGCCGTAATTGTTTATTTCACATTGAATGGACTGTGTGACTTAATCCACAGGCATGTTAGTTCATCTTGTTATGGTTTAGTTGGAGCTGTCTTCTAGGGAAAGCTAAAAGGTGGGAGCCTGGAGGAATTAATTTAATTAAACTTAACGTAATTTACAAAGATCTGAACGAAAATGACATGGCATTCCTCACATCAGTGTTAAAGCAATACAGTCCATATAATGTGGCCACTGTTCTATATTTACATCTCTATAAATCTGAAGAAATACGGAGAAAATTCAGGGCTCCTAATGCAACTCTATGGGGCTTACGCCAGCGAATGTCGGACCCCTGCCGGACAATGAATCATTTTGAACTCCAATTGGTTTATCTGCGTTCGATGGGCGGGGCTTATAAAGGTGAATTGGGACGCAGCCAGTGGGTATTAAGTGCTTCTGCTATTAAGAACCTTAGTATGTAAATTCATTCCTATAGACCTAGAGTGGGCTGGGGAGCCTTGTGATGTCATTGCTGGCCTGGTAGGCTTATGGGCCTATATAAAAGAGATTAGTTTTCAATTAACTTTAACAGTCAGTCATACATATTTGTCATTTTGTAGGCTAGCCCAACTAATTTGCTACTACTAATGGGACCCTGAGGGACACCACACTTGATTGAAGCTAAGGATGAGGAGTACAGTAATTATCCAATCTGACTGAAAAGGTTCTGTTGCTCATATAGTATTTGAACCATTCTAGTACTGTGCATTGTAAACCATCCACAGTCGGCAAGATATTAGAAAAAAACACATTGCCTTGGCGGAGGTCTGCGCTATCTGAGTGCTTCTCTAGTTACTGTTATGCATTAGCCTGGCAGGCCATCTTATATCATTTAAATGCATAGTCTGGCATTGAGAGATAGACAAGGCTGTTTTCTTTCAAACTACTTCTGGATGCAACAGGATAGCCTATGGCGTTGTGATTAGATGTCACCAACGGCATCATCCAATCAAATTCCCTATGGCTTGCTACTAGACTTACCACTAGCATTTATTTGCTGCCGCTAGGGTACGTCTAGATTTCTAGTCTAGTAATGCATTGCTTTTTGTAGTAACTTGGTAATGTAAGGCAAGTAAGGCAAGAAATTGGTAATATTTTACTCTACATTTGTCAGTAATACAATGCATTTTGAACTTGAAATGAAGAGCTGTTTTTTTTTTTTTCTCCTTCATACAAATTCTTCAAAAATCACTGGGAGACTAGCAAGGGTAAAATATCTGCTGTGCCGAAATTAATATAGAACTGTACGGTCTCGGCTCGTCATTTTCAACATTCATACCGGATTAGTGAAGGTCATAGGCTACCTTACGGCCGGAAGAGTAACTTAACGCCTTACATTTTCAAAACAGTAATATTATAATGTAAGAGATGAATTTAAAATGTCAATAACAAGTAATAAATAATGCATTACAGTTTTGTAATAACTTGCCCAACGCTGTTCCTGATCATTTGCCAAGATTTCTGAAAACTTCTGTGTCTTCAGACACACGTACACAGAGAAAACAGTTTTAGCACGGTCATTGGTACAATTATACACTATTAAATAATTTAACTGTTATAACTACTCAACCATTTTAGAGTGTGGATCGGGCCGTTTTTTTTCTGTCCGAGTTCGACCCGAGTCCGACAGAGCAGAGATCAAATCCGAACCGAGCCCGTTACGTATTAGCATACTTGTGTCCGAGTCCGACCGAACACCGAATCACACTATTTTGATTGCCCCGCTAATGACACACATTGCCCGTGTGGAAAGTCCGGTTTTATCACTCAACTTCAGGGAGCTATCAGTGCGCACACACATACATAGCAACAAGTGACTGGGCTCAGCCATGTCAGGCATCAACGTAGCCTTAGGGTGTTTTCACGAACCCAAATGATGACTCAGCATGTTTTCTGACAGGTGTGAACACAAAACCATACTTACACCCCCCCAAAAACACCCCTGAATCGAACCGTACTCAGACCACCTCCGGAGGTGGTCTGAGTACGGTTCGCTAAAAATTAGCGGTACGATTCGCTTAATCTGCTTGATGTGAACACAAAACGGTCTGGGTTCACTTTGCCTTTTTGCGTTGTATTTTATCCCTCTACACTTGCCGTCGCATTGCTCCTGTATTTATCTCGAGCAGAGAGGGAGTTTTCTCTACCACTCTGATCACGATGTAAACATACTGTAGACATGTCAAACATACAGACAAACGTCTGTTCTTCACAATGTGATAAGATTTTAACGAGTAGATACCTAGGATAACGTGACAGAATTGCTCATCGTAGCTTTCGTATGCAACGGTCATGCAATTAACAGCGCAGTATTTTGACAGAAAACTGCAGCACAATCGCCGTATGTAGCCTATTCGTGCAAGCTACTACAAAACTTTTGCTTGTGCTGGTTGTGTCAGGGGGTCAGGATTTGGCCGGTTAGCTTTACCAATTAGCATTGCACTTCCTCGTCGCCATTTTCCAGAAATGACATCATATCCGACTCCATTTGACATATGCTGATTGGTTAATGCTACACTTTCAGCTCATGTGAACGAGCTCCCTGTGCACAAACTTTTGTGTGCGTGCCCAGACTTGCCATCTGTAGCTCATCTCCATTTGTAACATGGGCCCTCATTGGCCGAATGAAATGGAGTCGGAAGTGAGCTCCATGAAACGCCATCTTGACAACTGAAAATTTTGTTCAATTTTGTATGAATTCACTAGCCTAGCATTCCACATTGGAATGAATGGGAGGCGGGACTTAGTATGTTTCTCCAGGTTTATTAATACCTCCATGGGTTGTGTGCAGCGCTCGTATAACCGGGTGGGTTGTCCTAAAACAGTTGGATTTGGTGTGATTGGTTGGTAGGCTCGCGTTGAGTGACATGTTCATATCAGATCCAGTCAGAATCCTGGAAAATTATTTTAGTGGAACATGGATTTTTGTTACATCCATAACGTAACTTTAGTAGAATATATTCAGATCAAATTGAATAGACTAGCCTATGTGAAATGTACAAATTTGCTATAGACCTACTCAACTGTAGGCAACTTATAAAAATACCATGCTTGCCTTGTTCTGTCACATTTATAATCCTAAAAATGCTCAAAAGAACTGTTATTATGAATAGAAAATGCATACCAACCCCCATTGTCTTTATCATCATACTTATGAAAGAGGCAGTGGATAGCCTGATGAAAACACAGCCCAGTGCCACTACATCTTACCTCACTCACGTCAGATGTAGCGCTACGCGCGAACATCTGATCCTCCGCGATAGACGATTTATTTCAGGAGCCAGAAATCCTTGAATCTAACTGGACAAACGGCTTGTCCATCAATTTAATTGACGTACACTTCAGCCAACCACATCGAAACCAACCGATGACGCTGGTTACGTTTGTTGGATTGGTTGGATTCAAAATAGTTGCTTCTTCGCTACGTCACACCCTCTACAGCAGCCAGCAGCCCTGACTGGTCCGGTTAGGAAATATTGGGCTTGAAATCCCTCCCAATGGCATCAACATCAGATCGTTGCGCGGAGGCCTTACGAAAGTTACGTAGCGCATGATCTGACGTGAGTGAGGTAACACTACATCCCCCATAATCCAAAATGCTCAAAAAGAGGTCTGAGACCTCTAGAAGAACCATATGTGAACGGAAAGAAAACTGAGGCCTCATTAGAGCTGAAGCAGACCAGAAAGGGGTCGAGTCCTCTTTGATAATTTGAACACAAACAAGTTCTTTTTGTTTGGGTTCCCTTTTTAGTCCACTTTAAGAGGACTGAGTTCGGTTCACTTGAATGGGACCAAGTGTGAAAACACCCTAAATCACCAACATGAGGGTATTTAAATGAAGTAGCCCAAGGCTAACGCTAATTTAGTTGTAGCCTACAAGACGGTAAAGTTAAATTTTATCCGCTAGCTCACCTTTCATTAACGTTGCTCCATCTCCTTTTCTCTCCCTCTCCTTTCTCTACCAGAATTAGCCATCTCGTTGTTGTTTATTCTCCATACATCCACACGAAAAAAAGTTCTTATGGTTAGGCTATTCTGCTGCATGTCTACTCTGTAGCCCAGAGTGTAAAGGCTCTGCTGCCTGGAGCCTATGCAGACATGTGCGTTTCTGGTTGGCTGCTGTAGTAACGGGAATAAACGCACTTAGATGTGCATTTAAGATTACCTAAATTAGATGGGATAAGATTCCTTTTGTTTTGTAATTTGCTTCTATAATATGCCTACCGTTAAAAAAAATAAAATAAAATAAAATAAAATCTTGTAGGCTATTCATCCTAGACCCCGAAAATGAGTTATAAATATTTGTTCGAGTTCGACCGAACCCGTTGGTTCTGTCGGACTTCGGTCGGGTTTCCATGCTCTAAACCATTTAACTGTTTAGCCATTCAAACAATTTTGTCAACTATGCATCCTATTAAACTATAACCCACCTTGCAAGCAGCATAGAGGCAGTGAAGGGAGGCTAGAATGGGAGAAATGAGCTCTGGCTTATGGGTACCCACTGAAAGATGAGTTACACCATTTTTAACCAGTTGCAGGCATGAGAGAAAGCTCTGGCTTATTCCAACATAAAATGATCAATAATCTAATCTAATCTTATTTTGTATGTGTCTCTGTAGGAAAATGAAGAGGATCTTTCAGAAATGGAAGAGTACAAGGAAGCACGCGCTCTCCTGGATTCTGTGAAGCTGGATGGATGATTTATCAACCACATCTTCCTTAAGTGCATCCATGCAAAAAGTTCATTATAATTCCAGTAGTGTGAAACAAACTGAAACAACCAAGATGTTTTTCATGCTTTTTGTAATTCTGATTAATTTGGTATTTGTCTTGACATTTTTTTCTCGATGTAAACTCTCTCATCTAATATATTAAATCACATTTTGTAGTTTTTTGCATTTGTGTATTTTATCTATGTTGTAATTAACTGACTCCATGTGGAAAATACAAGGTCTTCCGTGAAAAATATGTCTGGATGGGAGCGTCTGGATGTTGTTCTAGAACTTACAAATGCCTTTCAACATTTATGGTGGCTTTCCACATGTCACACGCACTCATGCAACCCCTTAACTTGGGTTGTTCTTATCCTCTTTAGTCCAGATAGCATTAGCCTGACATAGCCCGCCCATAATACGGATGTTCATCCGTATCCATGGTCTGGGCACGGTCCTCTGGGGCGTGTTTACATCGGTAGAGAGTCTACCGGCCAATAAGCGAAGCTGATTAGACGAGCTGTCCAATCGTTTCAAACCAGAAGTGAATGCCCTCCCCCCCGCAGTATAATTGTGTCAGGTTAAAGAACCTCCAGACCATGAATACGGATGAACAGCAGTATTATGGTCGGGCTATGTCAGGCTAAGATAGCATGGCATTACAGTTTTCTAAAAAGAACTTTGAATTTTGATTTGTCTCACCACAGACGACAGACAGTCTAAGGCCCGTGATGGAACTGGCCCTGATGACCACTACTCAGATGGCGACCAACACCCAATGAACTCTGATCCCACTCCAACTACTGACTAATCCCACACTCCAACTACTGACTCCATCCCTTGGCCCTGACTGTCATACAAACTATGTGTATATCATCTCTGACTACATTCAGTACTCATGCTGTTTTGTGTTAACCATGGTCAATCTATGCATCAGACTTTACGGATACTTTATTAGGCCCCAGGCAGGTAGGCTGAGTCCATGAGGCGTGGATCTGCCCAAGGTTTCTTCCTACATAACAAATTATTTACAAAGCGTGGGAGTTTTTCCTTGCCCCTGATTCTCATGGATGCTTCCCGTACTGTCTGTAAAGCGCCGCGAGACAATGTACTGTATTTGTGCACTATACAAATAAAATTGAATTGAATAGAATAGTTTTCCATTTTGCCGCTGTCCATTTTAAATGAGCCTTGGTTCAGAGAAAACTGCTGCGCGTCATGTTTAGAAATGGCTTCTTTTTTGACCTTTAGAGTTTTAGCTAGCAATGGCGAATGGCACGGTGGATTGTGTTCCCTTACAGTGTTTTCTGGAAGTATTCCTGAGCCCAGTTTGTGATTTCCATTACAGTAGCATTCCTGTATGCAATGCAGTGCCGTCTAAGGACCTGATGATCACAGGCATCTAGTTGTTTTTCTGACCTTGACCCCCTTACACACAGATTTTTTCCAGATTCTCTGAATCTTTGGATGATTTTAAGATTAGAAAACATGTTGATGGAACCTGTGAATGCTGCGACAGTCAAGAGACCGTAGAGCATGTTATAATGGAGTGTCCAAGGTACCACCAAGAGAGACAAGTGCTATCCACTCAGCTGCGAGGAAGACAGAAAGTCTATCTAGCTACAAGAGGGCTACTGTGCAGAACATAGGTCTACTGCCTACACTTCTCACCTTTTTCTTTTCTTTTTTAATTTTTAAATTAGTTTATTATTTTGGGGGGGATGGTAGACTCCCGATTTACACTCCACTCCAGATGGTGGCGGTAATGCTCATAAAAGCTGGTTGCCAATCGCCATATGAAGAAGAAGAAGAAGAAGAATGCTTCTGATTGGCGCTTTAGCACAACTCCCGACCAGAAGTTTCATTGTTTTGACGGGGAAAGGAACAACTGGGAAAGAGTTATCGTACTGTTTGTAACTTCCTGGATATTAACAAGGTAAATACTTTCAAACGTTTGAACAGTATTTTTCTGTAACCATCAACACTGCTGTACCGTAGTAGGACTTAGAACAGTAAACCCTCAAGAGTAGCTTAATGCTAAATACTTGACGGCTAGCATAGCATGGTAAGAAGGATAGGAAACACGAAGAGACATCGGTTCACACAACACCATCTCGGAACAGATGATCATCTGCAGGTTTTCTCGGTCCGTTTGACTAACGTTACTGTTTCTTTAGGATTAGTCATTTTTTTTAGCCCGCTGAGCTTAACTTACTTATACCATGGTTTAGCCTACAGTCGCTGCATGCATGGACCTGCCTCGTTTTCCAGATGACAAACGAAAGCTGTCACCTGTGAATGAATGGGAACCCTAGCAAAACCTTTACCCCAGCACTGCTCGTCTTTTTTTTCTGGCACTCATGCAAACTCCCCCTCTCTCTCTCCCAATTCAATTGAATTCAACAGAGTTTTACTGGCATGACAAAATATATTTGAAATGGCCATAGCTCTCAGTTATGATACAGGTAATTAGTACAAGGAAACATCATGATCATAGCCTAGGCTACGCCAGGGGTCCCAAGTCTTTTTTGCACCATGGACCGGTTTGCTTTGTAGGCTAGTCTAAATCTGCTCTTCTGTGATGAGCATTTTGTAAGATATTGAGGTTTAACATTACAATTGGTGATTCTATATGTCTATGGGGTACAGTTATCGATAGCGGTTACGCACCTGAATGCATGAAATGTAACCCTGCTTATCAATTCAGTAAATGGTAAACTTTACTACAGTTGTCGCCGTGTATTACTCTCTGCACCAACATAACATGGTGTCAGAAGTTCGTCTTATACCACGCGAGGGAAGAGTGAAGCACTGAGTGTTTTTATTTTTTGGGGAGAAGACAAGTGAGTGAGTAACGTTAGTAACGTTGAAAAGTTGCTAGTGTGTTCGGCAAGTCAGCTAGTTCGGGCGCCAAAATGAGCACAGGAGAAGCAGCTGTACCACCACCACGTCAGACCAATGTTACACCAACTGCCTTCACCATCCAACCACCTGAAGCATTCACGTTCTCAAAACCGCTATAGTGGGAGACTGGCTAGCAATCTCAACCTCTCGTCTGATGCTAATCAGGTAAACACTCTCATCTATTGTATGGGTGACGAGGCTGACGATATTCTCCGCGGACTAGTGTTGACTGCAGAGCAAAGACAGCAGT
Organism: Sardinella longiceps; assembly: GCA_027497455.2. Taxonomy (NCBI): domain Eukaryota; kingdom Metazoa; phylum Chordata; class Actinopteri; order Clupeiformes; family Clupeidae; genus Sardinella; species Sardinella longiceps. Next base: position 11,667,214 of record JAODXP020000031.1, read on the forward strand.
ACACGCCTGTTAAGGATGCCTTTGACAAGTACTTTGTCCCAAAGAAAAAGGTCATTTATGAGAGGGCGAAATTTAATAGGAGTGTGCAGTCAGGAATGGAAAGTGTGGATTCATTTATCACTGCATTGTATGCCCTTGCCCAAAACTGTGATTATGGACCACTTAACGAGGAACTGATTCGTGATAGACTGGTCGTTGGACTGAGAGACACGGCCTTATCTGAAAAGATGCAATTGGACAAAGATTTAACACTGACAAAAGCTGTGACAATGGCAAGACAATCCGAAGCAATTAAAAGACAGCAGTCTGATTTAAGAGCAGATGCTCAGCCTGTGAAAAGCACCATAGAAGTGGATGCAGTGATGTTCAGAAATAAGAAACAAATGCAAGGAAAGTTTAAGCCAAACATGCAGCAAAAGAAAAGTGGATTTGAGCCAAAAGTGAATTCAGATAAACCTACCTGTCACAAGTGTGGAAACCCAGCGCATCCCAAGGGACAGTGTCCAGCTAAAAATGTATTGTGTCACACATGCTCAAAGAAAGGCCACTTCCAGAAGGTCTGTAGGAAAGCTACATCAGTGAATGCAGTAGGCTTTGCGGATGAGCAGCCTGATGGCCTCTTCCTAGGCTCTGTTGAGGCAGGGACAAACCCATGGTCCGTGGATTTAGAGATTCACAACCACAAAGTTAGGTTCAAGATTGATACCGGGGCAGATGTGTCAGTCATCCCACATCAGACCTACACATCGGTCATGGACCCCAACAGTGGACGCACACTGGTCCAAACAGATAAACCTCTTTTTGGCCCGGGGGGTGGCTGCCTTTCTGTTGTTGGAGTGACCGTGGTGCGCGGCCTGCACACCCCTCTGCTAGGCCGGCCTGCCATAATGAAATTAGGACTGGTGGCTAGACTCGATACCATTAACACACAGACACTAAAAGAGACTTACCCCTCACTGTGCAGTGGACTTGGTAAAGTGCAGCAGCCACACAGAATCAAACTGAAGCCGGATGCCACACCATACTCACTGTCAACACCCAGGCGTGTGCCAACACCCCTGTTAGGCAAAGTTAAAGAAGAGCTTGCACGCATGGAGCAAATGGGTGTGATAACCACAGTGGACGGACCAACGGATTGGTGTGCCGGTATGGTGCCAGTGCCTAAAAAGAATGACAAGGTGAGAATTTGTGCAGACTTCACAAAACTTAATGAAGGAATGTGTAGGGAGAAATTCATTCTGCCCTCAGTGGAGCACACATTAGGAATGTTAGCTGGAGCCCGCATCTTTAGCAAGCTCGACGCCAACATGGGCTTCTGGCAGGTGCCGCTGTCAGAAGAATCTGCCAAGCTCACTACATTCATTACACCATTTGGGCGGTTCTACTATAATAGGCTCCCATTTGGAATAACATCGGCACCTGAACATTTCCAGCAGCGGATGTCGCTTGTGCTGGAGGGCCTCCCAGGCACGGTGTGCCATATAGATGATGTGCTCATATGGGGCATGTCACAGACGGAGCATGACGAAAGACTCCACAAAGTGCTGGGAAGACTCCACAAAGCAGGGCTCACGCTGAACCTGGACAAATGTGAGCTGAACAGATCAGAGGTGAACTTCTTAGGTCACGTGATATCGGCCAATGGAGTGAGACCCGACCCGGAGAAAACCAGCACTGTGCAGGATATGAGAGAGCCATCCAATGTCAGCGAACTGCGAAGTTTCCTGGGAATGGTCATGCAGCTGGGGAAATTCATTCCTCACCTAGCAGAAAGAGAGAAGCCATTGAGAGATCTGCTCTCCAAGAAGAACGAGTGGGTGTGGGGACATGCCCAGCAAACTGCTTTTGACCATTTGAAGCAGCAGCTGTCTTCACCGCCTGTTCTCGTGCTGTATGACCCTAACAAAGAGCTCAAGCTGTCAGCTGATGCGTCTTATACGGGCTGGGAGCTGTCCTTCTGCAAAAAGAAGAGGATGAATGGAGGCCAGTTGCATATGCGTCTCGATCGTTAACAGAGACTGAACAACGAAATGCACAAGTGGAAAAGGAAGCCCTAGGCTTGACATGGGGATGTGAGAGATTCAGGGCCTTCCTCATCGGGCAGCATTTCCAGCTCGAGACAGACCACAAACCCCTGGTCAGTCTGCTGGGTAGCCAAGCACTGTCTGAACTGCCACCGTGGATCCAGAGATTTCGTATGAGGCTCATGACATACTCCTACACGATCCACCATGTACCTGGTAAGACATTACTTACAGCCGACACACTTTCACGTGCACCTGTAAACAACAGCACCAGAGCCAGCAGCACAGCTAATAGCCTAATGGAGGACACTAACATATATGTGCATAGCATCATGTGTAACTTACCTGCCAGCGACACTTACCTTGCAGAACTCTGTGAGCAGCTACAAGCAGATAGCACATATTCACAAGTCATGGCTATGTGTCAGCATGGATGGCCTGAGTATAACACATTGAATGCAGTCCTTAAGCAGTACTGGCGAGAAAGAGCAATACTCACTGTGCAGAATGGTATCCTACTCCGAGGCACCAGACTGGTGATACCCTCTGCAATGCGAAACGCCGTCCTAGAGAAAGTGCATGAGGGCGTTGTAAAGTGCAGAGAGCGAGCCCGAGAGACTGTTTGGTGGTCAGGATTGAGTGGACAGTTGAATGAGCTGGTAATGCATTGCCGAACCTGCATCAAAGAACGAACCAATCCTGCACGACCACTCATGAGGTCGGAACTGCCAGACCGACCATGGCAAAAACTGGGCGCTGATATGTTTACACTAGACTCTACTAGACTCTACTAATAGTCGTAGACTATTACTCACGGTTTGTTGAGAGAGCCAGACTTACACCCACACGATCTGAGGATGTAATTGTGCATTTAAAATCAATGTTTGCGAGACACGGCATCCCAGAAGCCCTTGTCTCCGACAACGGGCCTCAGTTTTCAGCCAGTCACTTTGCCCAGTTTTCAATGGATTATGGCTTCAAGCACATCACTAGTAGTCCTAAATTTCCCCAAAGTAATGGCGAAGTGGAGCGACACGTCCAGACAGTGAAGAACCTGCTCAAAAAGGCAAAAGACCCTTACCTGTCATTACTTGCTTACAGAGCAACACCACTGGCCAATGGCTACAGCCCAGCGCAATTGCTGATGGGACGCAGGCTCAGGACCACTGTTCCTCAGCTTCCTTCTATGTTGCTTCCTTCTATGTTGCTTCCTGAGCTTCCTGACCGGGAGAAGTTGGCTGCTACAGAAAGGGAGAGGAGACAGAAGGACATGGCAGTGTACAACAAAAGGGACGCGCGACCTGAGCCCACTCCCACCAGGCACTGAGGTGTGGATGGCGGACATGAAAGCTGAAGGGACTGTTCTGTCACCCCATGCAGCCCCCAGATCGTATCTGGTGGAAGGAGCACAGGGAGTAATGCGCAGGAACAGAAAACACCTCTTACCTCTGGAAGACACATCCAGCCAGCAGAGATCATCAGAGGGTCCTGTTCAGGCACATTCACCTCCCCAACAGGCCTCGCCTGTACTACCTCAGCCACAGCCTCAGCTACACTCAGAGACTGTCACCAGAACTAGGAGTGGCAGAGATGTAGTTAAACCCAAGAGACTGGATTTATAAAGCAAAATGCAGAGCTTTATTGTTCTTGTGCATACACAGTAATGCAGTTTAAAGAGAACCTATGCAGGATCCGGTGGCGTCATCCAGTAAGCTAACAACCAAACAAAGCAGTTATTATGCGTTTCTGCCAATAATCCTCCATTTAGAATTGCATAGTCAATGGTGATCGCCGCTAACAAAATGTATCGACAGTTGAATGCGCTGAGAAGTCACAAATCGCGTTGTAATTCAAACAGTAAACTCTGGCTAAGTCACGTGACCTAGCTTGCTTGCTAACCAAAACTTACGATAGCCGGGACGCGCTCCCTGATCTTGCATAGGCGGTATCTGCCTCTAGGAGGGTCGGACAATCTCGTGAAGGGGCTTGTTTTACTCCGGAACATGTCATTTATCAAGTCTAGTGAGTTCTAGGCAATTTACATAAAGGTGTAATGAATAGGAAACGTCGAAACTTTACCTAAAAGTTGCATGTGGTGGCTTTAAAGTTGCAGTTTATGTGTTGATATGTGATCAGCAGTTTAAGTATTGGTTTACTTTAAAATATGAGATGCCTGAATTTTTAGTTATAGCACAGGTGTGAACCTAATCTAGTTTAAATAATATCCTGCAGATATTTCTTACAAAGGGGGATGTTGTGTGATTGGTTTAAATGAGTAAACAGTGACGTAATGACGTCTAGGGGGTAAAGTTATCGCTAGCGGTTACGCACCTGAATGCATGAAATGGAACCCTGCTTATCAGTTCAGTAAATGGTAAACTTTACTACAGTTGTCGCCGTGTATTACTCTCTGCACCAATATAACAAAAACCTAAGCTTGTTTTCATTAAAAACATTTGGATTGTACCATAATTTAGAAGAAAAAAAACTGTGTGCTTATCACATTTTAAAAAGCAGGTAGGCTAACTTTGGGACAACTCTTGTCAATTATTTCAACTCTTCCAACATTCAGATGTTTTGATGTCATATTCCTAAAGGAATAGTCCACCTCTCTATGAAAATGGTTATTCACCTCCTTACTGAGTTACATAGGCCTATGTGGGTAAAAGTATTTTGATCTCAGTGCCTGTGTTTTCTTTGTATGGCATCACCAATTTTCCCAATTTTTTACCTTTAGCTTAACATAGGCACTGGAACACAAAGTTGCCAGATAGCAACTCTGTGGCAACTTTACTTTCCAGTGCCTATGCTAAGCTAAAGGTAAAATTGGGGTTGGCAGACTAGGACAACGCTTGCACTGAGACCAAAATGCTCTTACCCACATGTATAACTCCAGGTAAGGGGATGAATAACCAATTTTCATAAAGATGTGGACTATTCAGATTCAGAAAACTTTATTAATCCCATCAGTGGGCAATTAAGTTTGCAGTCCCAGTCTCCATCAATCAACGATAAAAAGTAATCTTATAATAAATAAAAAAGTTAGAAAAAATATAGAAATACAAGACCTAAAGAAAATAAAAAATAAATAAATAAGAAGATGACGTGCATATCCATATGCATCTTAATACAGTTAACACACACATACAATCAAACACCCTGTCCTGTCAGTGATGAACAGCGCTCAGTAAATCCAATTGTCATTAGTGTACTCTATCCCTACAACCTTGTTTAATAATCTAATGGTGTAGGGATGAAAGATCCAGAATACCTTTTTGTTTTTGTCCTGACAGAATAATAGCGCCTCCCAGAAGGCATTAATGAAAATTCACCACCTAAAACATGATCAGGCTGACTGATGATACTTTTAGCCTTTTGGCTTGCCTGTTTGTTAAACAGAGCACTGAGACTATTTAGCTGTGTTCCAATAATCTTTGATGAAGTGTTAACAATGCTGCTGAGACTGTTCTTGTATTTGACTGATAGGCTATTGAACCAACATAAAAAAGAGAAAGTTAAAAGACTCTCAATAAAAGACTGATAAAAGTTACGTAGAATGGTTTGAGACACTGAAGGAGTTAAGCTTCCTCAGCAGTTGAATTCTCTGTTGTCCCTTTTTGACAGTCTCAGTGTTTACATGAAACTTCAGCTCACTGTCAAATATTGTACCTAAGTACTTGTAAGAATCAACGATTTCCACATCCCCCCTATGTATGACACTTGCTATTGGTTCTGCCTTTGCCCTCCTAAAATCAATTATGAGCTCTTTTGTATTGGCTACATTTAAATCTAAAAAATGATTGTCGCACCACTTCACAAATGATGTCAATGCTAGCCCATGACTGGGATGTGGACCTTGGAATAAAGATAGCAGTGCAGTGTCATCTGAAAACTTGACTAGGTAGCTTCCTTGTTGGGAAGACCTGCAGCTATCTGTGTACAAAATAAATAACAAGGGAGAAAGTACACAACCTTGTGGCGAGCCAGTATTTGAAGTAATAGGTTGGGACAACTGACCATTTACAAAGACTCTCTGTATCCTATCTGTTAAAAAATTTAAAAGTAGCAGCAATAGTTGATTCAGTACCTGAAAATCATGTGCTAGTCTCTCGATCAGGATATGTGGCTGCATTTTGTTGAAAGCAGAAGACAAATCTGCAAATAAAAGCCTAATATGAGACCCAGGCTTCTCCAAATGTTTAAATACTGTGTCTAAAATAAAAAGCTTTGCATCATCCACACTTCTGCCAGTTTGATAAGCAAACTGTAATGGATCCAGTTTTCCATTGACCAAGGACCAGGGGCGGACTGGGACAAAAAATCGGCCCTGGCATTTCGATCAGGACCAGCCCACCATACTGGTCTGACCATTAGAAAATAAGCCTATGATTACAGTTACAGTGAGAATGTCAGGAATGTTCAGGATTTTTTCAAAAATTTTCATCACTAAGGACGTAAAAGCTACTGGTCTAAAGTCTTTCAACTCCTTGGGTTTATTTAGTTTAGCTAGTGGGATTATGGTGGAGCCTTCCTTTAAGTGAATACCAGAGGTGTCAAGTAACGAAGTACAAATACTTCGTTACTGTACTTAAGTACATTTTTTAGGTATCTATACCTTACTTCACTACTTATTTTTCTGCCTACTTTTTACTTCTACTTCTTACATTTTCATGCAAGTATCGGTACTTTCTACTCCTTACATTTTAAAAATCGCCTCGTTACTGCCATTTCTTTAGCCATGTTTTTATTTAGTCTCGTCATCGTTCAAACTTTTCTTTTGGGATCTTCTGCTGTGCACGCATTGTGTGCGTGTTAGATGCAGCGCAGCTAACCTCCTTGGGCAGAATCGCCCGCAATGCTTTTCTATCTTTCCTCTCCAAGCTACTAGGAAGAGTCATGTGGCAAGCTTTGCTGCTGTGAAAGCAAGCACCTGTCTAGAATAAGTATCTTCCTATCAAATTGTCTCATTTAAATTTAGGATCCCTGCAACATAGCCTACTGTCAAGAAGACGATTATTTGGCTATTAACGCAGCCTATTTTCATTTTACATCTAAGTAGCGATTGGTACGCAAGATTGAGAGGGCAAAAAGTTATACCTATCCGAGTTAGAAAGAGCTAAAGACAAAGATGAAAGCACGTGAGATCATATGTCAAAGATTATTGTCCCTACCACTACCCACCACAGACCCGATATAAAAACAGCGAACGCATTTAATATTGCGCGTGTGCTTATGAGTTCCAAATCTATCAGGTTTTTTTCTATATAATAACTCGAAGAGTTTTTCTCTCCCAAATGCCATACATATATCATTTGAAAGAACGCCACAAGAGCAACTCATCTATGTTGGTCACTAGTTGCTGTGATAAACGGTTTATCCTACAGATTAATACATGATTTCGAAGTACTGTAGGCTATTGTGGAAACAGTCCTGTATGCATGATGAGCCATATCAAATAGGCTGCATGTGGAAATTGCAGTGTGAAGAGACAAGAGACAATTTCTACTTTTGAACACGCAATGGCGTGTCGTTTATTTATTCATCCATTAAAACCGTTAATTCAAACATGGCGCTGAACATACCATAACAACGCTGCGTATCCCATAATAAACAAATATAGAATCCTTCCTTAAAGGGACAGCGTTGCAGTAACGATAACACAATGTGGATTGCATAATAGAACAGACCTACCAGCAGTGTGCAGAAGCAGGGTAGGGAAACATATCAATAAACTAGGTATGGTGAATTATAACCATATAGTGTCCACTACATACGTCCCCCCAGAATTCACCATAACAGTCAAAGAACAGAATAACTCTTAGGATTATCGACGAGGGGGTCGAATTGCCCTGCCACAACAGCTCCGTCTGACTGGGCCGTGAGAAGAGACGCCTGCATCAGAGGGCCTGTCGTGAGGGCGAGAGGTGGGCGGTGAGGCCTTTGGCGCCTCAGAAGAAACCTTTGGCACCGAAGGTGGCCGCCCTCGTGGCGGAGGGCGGGCAAGTTGGACAGGACGGTCCACATCAAGGTGGGCCGGTTGGAGGCGGTCAACTGAAACGCGCTCCGCCTTACCCCCAATGTCTATGATGAAATGCTTGTCACCCGTCTCCAGGACGCGAAACGGGCCATCGTAGGGAGGTTGCAATGGCCCACGGTGTGCGTCGTGACTAATGAAGACATACTCTGCAGACGGCAGGTGTGGGGGAGTGTAAGAATGTGGGAGGCAGTGCTGTGAAGTGGGGACTGGAGCACAAAGCTTAGCCTTTTCATGGAACACGGCCCGCTGGTGAGCAGCAGACCAGGGAGAAGAGGCATCTGGAACAAAACCCCCTGGGACCCGCAGCGGCTGGCCATACACCATCTCCGCCGACGAGCACTGGAGGTCATCTTTGGGGGCAGTCCTGAGGCCCAGCATGACCCACGGAAGCCTGTCAACCGAGCCACTGTCCTTGAGACTGGCACGGAGCGAAGCCTTCATAGAACGATGGAATCGCTCACAAAGTCCGTTTGCCTGAGGATGGTACGCGGTGGTGCGGTGCAGCTTCACGCCCAGGCTGTCTGCGATGGCGTTCCACAGCTCTGAGGTGAACTGCGAACCATGGTCGGAAGACAGGTCAGACGGAGTGCCAAAACGGGCGATCCAAGTTCCAATGAACGCCCTGGCCATCTCCGGGGTAGCTGATGATGTCAGGGGAACAGCCTCGGGCCATCGCGTAGTCCTGTCCACCATGGTGAGAAGGTAGGTGAAACCGTGGGAGGAGGGCAGGGGGCCTACAAAGTCCACATTGACATGGTCGAACCTCCGTTCCGGCACAGGGAAGTGTGCCAGGGGCGCTTTGGTGTAGCGGTGGATTTTAGCGCGTTGACAGTCCACACAGGAATCCGCCCAATCACGGACGTCTTTCTTCAGTCCGCCATACAAATTTGGCTGCCACCAGTCGTTGGGATGGTTTCCTACCTGGGTGGGAGAGGCCGTGGACAGCGTCGAAAACAGGACGCCTCCATGACGTGGGAACCAGAGGCCGTGGCTCTCCTGTGGAGATGTCGCAGAGGAGTGTAATGCTGCCCTCACCAAAAGGGACCTCCGACAGCTTCAGTCCTGAAGAGGCAGTTCGTAATGCCTGGATGTCCGGGTCAGTGGCCTGGTCGGCAGCCATGCGAGCATAGTCAAGCCCCAGATGGACGGCACCGGCGACAGCACGCGAGAGGCAATCCGCAACCACGTTGCTCTTACCGGCCACATGCTGTAAGTCTGTGGTGAACTCAGAGATGTAAGAGAGCTGTCGCTGTTGACGAGCGGACCACGACTCCGACACCTTAGCCATGGCAAAAGTCAGCGGTTTGTGGTCGACGAATGCTGTAAACTGTCGGCCCTCCAGCAGTGAACGGAAGTGTCGAACACCCAGGTAAAGAGCTAGCAGTTCTCGATCAAAAGTGCTGTACTTACGTTCACTGGGGCGCAACTGCCGGCTGAAAAAAGCTAGAGGTTGCCACGCGCCGTCCACCCACTGCTCGTGCACCGCGCCGACGGCGTAATCTGAGGCGTCTGTGGTGATGGAAATAGTGGCCTTGGGAGACGGGTGTGCCAGAAGTGTCGCATTTGCCAAAGCAGCTTTGGTGTTTGCAAAAGCAGTCTCTCTCTCCGTGGACCAGTCCACCAGGCGTTTAGGTGCTTTCCCCCCTTTCAGGGCTTTGTGCAGGGGGCGCATAACTGCAGCAGCTTGGGGAATGAACCGGTGGTAAAAGTTTACCATACCCAGAAACTCTTGCAGGGACTTCACAGTGGTTGGCCGTGGGAAACTCGAAATTGCATCCACCTTAGATGGGAGTGGCGATGCCCCCTCTTTGCAGACTCGATGCCCTAGAAAGTCAATGGTGTGCAACCCAAACTGGCACTTTGCAGGATTGATGATGAGGCCATGCAAGCTGAGACGTTCAAAAAGCACTCGCAGATGGGACACATGCTCAGTTCTAGAGGCGCTGGCCACCAAGATGTCATCAAGGAACATAAAAAGGAAATGCAGGTCACGCAACACTGAGTCCATGAGGCGTTGAAAGGACTGGGCAGCGTTCTTAAGGCCAAACGGCATCCTCAAGAACTCAAACAGGCCGAAAGGTGTTATCACAGCTGTTTTGGGAACATCCAGGGGGTGGACAGGCACCTGGTGGTATCCGCGGACCAGGTCCACTTTTGAAAAAATCACCTTACCCGCCAGGTGAGCAGAAAAATCCTGGATGTGTGGTACCGGGTAGCGGTCTGGTGTTGTAGCATCATTGAGCCGTCTGTAATCACCGCAGGGACGCCAGCCTCCGTCGGGCTTTGGGACCATGTGAAGGGGTGAAGCCCATGGACTGCTGGAGCGGCGGACAATACCCAGTTGTTCCATATTGTCGAACTCGGCCCGTGCAATAGCCAGCTTGGCTGGGTCTAGACGTCTCGCTCTGGCATAGACAGGTGGGCCTGTGGTAGCGATGTGATGCTCCACTCCGTGTTTGGCAGCTGTAGAGGAGAAAGTGGGCTGTGTGAGCGCCGGAAACTCTGATAGCAGCCGAAGGAAGTCGTCCGTCGGAGAGAGCACACTAGAAAGTCTGGCCGAGTCTAAACCACTGAGAGTGCAAGTGTATGAACAAAATGTGGTGGCGTCAACCAAGCGACAGTTCTTGACATCCACCAGCAGCCCATAAGCACATAAAAAATCTGCTCCAAGCAGCGGAACTGCCACTTTGGCTGTAATAAAGTCCCATTGAAACCGCTGACCACTGAAACACAGTTCAACATGTCGCGTGCCATAAGTGCATATGGGGCTACCATTGGCAGCCTCCAGTGGCGGGCCAAAACCGTCAGCCAGAATGTCCAATCGTGACGCAGGCAAAATGCTCCTCTGTGCACCAGTGTCACACAGAAAACGGCGTCCAGAGATGGTGTCCTGGATGAACAGCAGCCTGCCGGTGCAGCCGACACTCATGGCCACTACTGAGCGCCGGCCCTGACGATTCCCGTCCCCCCAAAACTGCAAGGCGAACGGCAGCGCTTGGCTCTGGCTCCAAATTTTGCATGGTAAAAGCACAGATTGGACTCGGGGCGCCGCCGGGGTGCAGCAGTTGCCACTGCTGTGAAGCCTGTGTCACCAGCCGGAGTACCAGGGGCATGGGCCAGCACAGGAGAAACAGGGCAGAGGGGCATGAATGCTGCTGCAGCCATACCATGATGCTGACCAGCCAAAAAAATCTATCAGCCTCATCAGCCAGCGCACGGCAGTCAGTGATGGTGGTGTTGGCTAAAGCTGCTCGGACTTGAGAGGGGAGCTGTCGCAGGAAAAGCTGGATGAACAAAAAATCAGGCTTGTGTTCTCCCAAAAGATCCAACATTCTGTCCATTAGCTCAGAAGGCTTGCTGTCACCCAAGCCCTGAAGGGAGAAAAGGCGGCTTGCCCTCTCTGCATCAGAAAGTTCAAAGGTTTTCAACAGATGAGCCTTTAGGGTGCCATACTTATCTTCAGCAGGGGGGGTTTTCAAGAGACTAACCACACGAGTTGCTGTTGAACTGCCCAGCGCTGATACCACATAGTAGTATTTCGTAGTATCTGCCGTTATCTCACGCAACGCGAACTGAGCCTCAGTCTGAGCGAACCAGGCAGAGGCGGACGACTCCCAAAATTCTGGAAGTTTTAGCGAAACGGCGTTCGCGGCGTTCGTGGCCAAAAAATACCCTGTGCTAATTAGGCTACTGATTCAGAAACACATGGTAGGCTACTGTAGCCCATTTCCTCCAAGGGTTTAGACACATTTTGGGGATCCCCCAAACCCCCCAAACCCCCCTGCTACTTCTCTACACAAATGCATCCCATATTCCTCAGTAGTTGACAAGTGCTGCATTCACTGTTGTTGTGTTAGCCTAAATGTGTTGTTCACAATATACCAACTTTGAAGGTCATCTTATGATTCAGAATTTTATTAAAATCCACCATTCACAATTGTTTTGTATCGTTTTGGAAGGTTTTTCCAGGCGTCACGTTCATAACGTCACATCCATAACGCCATTTCTCCCAATGAAAACCAACTTTTTTACATTTAAATTTGAAATGAAGTCTTTCTCTGTCTTTACTGAGGTGTCCTCTTTGATGTGAATGTAGTAATATTTACATTTCTGTAGAAATTTCACACACTACACAGCAAAAACTACTCTCTCTCAAAAGTTTGTCCGTTTTTCGTCACGTCCATAACGCAAATTGAAAGGCTCATATTCTTATAATGTAAATCATGATATTAATTTTTTTTTAAAAAAATTTGCCTATATTCAGCCATGGAGTTTGCATAAGAATATGAACAAAATTGTGAAATACTGCTAGGTTTGCGGAGGTTATGTGGCATTTTGTTCATCAATAATGCATGAAAATGTCACGTCCATAACGCTGGAATTGCCCTCTAGTAGCCAGCCCATAGAGCCCCATTATGAACCCGGAAATGTTGAGTACACCAAAGTTTTATTGCAGAAATGTGAAGTATGGGTCCCCAGTATACAGAAACTGCTGGATGCTAATTTGCATATGTTGAGCAATTATTTTAATTAGCATAATTAGCATTATTAGCCAAATCGCCCATTGTCACCACATACTTTTCATTGTATAGCCAATTTCTACAATATATGAAAGGTTTTAGATGTTTTAGAGGATGCTGATTTAAGTTCTGCCATTATCATTTCTAATTTCACATCACATATCTATTTATTTAAAATAAATTTTAAATTAGATTCATTTTAGGCATAATTTTAGGTATTTTATAATAGGTATTACTCCTGAGAATGTTGATGCATTGTTTTCAAAATTCAATTCAATTCAATTAAATTTTATTTGTAGAGCGCTCAAATACAGTACATCGTCTCGCGGCGCTTTACAGACAGTACGGGAAGCATCCATGAGAATCAGGGGCAAGGAAAAACTCCCTCGCTTTGTAAATAATTTGTTTTGTAGGAAGAAACCTTGGGCAGATCCACGCCTCTTGGACTCAGCCTACCTGCCTGGGGCCTAATAAAGTATCCGTTAATTCTGATGCATAGATTGACCATGGTTAACACAAAACAGTATGAGTACTGAATGTAGTCAGAGATGATATACATATAGTTTGTGTGACAGTCAGGGCCAAGGGATGGAGTCAGTAGTTGGAGTGTGGGATTAGTCAGTAGTTGGAGTGGAATTAGAGTTCATTGGGTGTTGGTCGCCATCTAGGTAGTGGTCATCAGGGGGCCATCAGGCCAGTTCCATCACGGGCCTCAGAGAAAAGGGGAAGATGGTCCTGGTGTGTGGCTCCGGAGAGGTTGGTCAGCATCCGTAGTGTGGTAGGGTTGGTGGCAGGAAGGTACGGGAGGTTCATCACTCAGCCAGTGCGTCGGGGCAGAGGAGGTAAGAGAAACACAAAGAAACAGAAACAACAGGATTAGGCCAGTCTAGGAGGATCTCACTTCATGATATAAATGTGTCATATAATCTAGCTAGAGTGAGGAGAGGGAGAGAGAGAGAGAGAGGAGAAAGAGGGTTGTACAGGATGGCAAGTGTGCAGAAGGTGGCAGCGCTAGGCTATCGCAGCATAACTAAGGTATGGTACATGGCATCTCATCAATCCAGAAGGGGGTGGTCAGTGGCTGCCTTGGAAAACCAGCAGAGGTAGCCCTCCCAGGAAAGCCCAAGAGGAATGGTGATATGCCATGGCCCACTCCTAATTATAGGAAATGTCAAAAAGGAAGATTTTAAGTCTAGACTTAAAGGTATTGAGAGTGTCCGCTTCTCGAATGTAGGGAGGGATAGAATTCCATAGAAGAGGTGCTCGATAGGCAAAAGCTCTTCCCCCAATTGTAGTTTTAGATATGGTCGCTTTTTCAAGGAGGCCAGCATTTTGAGATCTCAGAGGTCTTGCTGGATGGTATGGAACAAGTAAATCTGTAATATATGCAGGAGCTAAGCCATTAAGTGCCTTATACGTCATGAGAAGGATTTTGAAGTCAATTCGACTTTTGACAGGAAGCCAGTGTAGAGATGCTAGAATGGGAGAAATATGTTCATATTTCTTAGTTCTAGTGAGTGTTCTAGCTGCTGCATTTTGGATTAACTGTAGACTTTTAATGCAGGCGTTACTGCACCCTGAGAACAGAGCATTGCAGAAGTCAAGTCTGGAGGTAACAAATGCATGTATAAGTTTTTCAGCATCCTCAAAGGACAGGAACTTCCTAACCTTAGCAATGTTTCTAAGGTGAAAAAATGATGTTTTAGAAATGTGCTTTACATGGCTATTCAGGGAGAGGTCTTGATCAATAATTACCCCCAGATTTTTTACTTGTGAGCTAAATGAGAATGTATGACTGCTAAGTGAGCTATGATGGTGAAGTGAGGTGTCTTTCAGTTGTTTAGAGGCAATCATCATAACTTCAGTTTTATCTGAGTTCAAGCATAAAAAAATTTTTGACATCCAAACTTTAATGTCTTCAAGACAGGCATTGAGTGTGGTTGTCGGAGTGCAGTCGCTAGGCTTCATAGAGAGATAAAGCTGTGTATCATCTGCGTATGAGTGAAATGCAATGCCATGTTTCCTAATGATTTCACCCAGAGGTAGCATATAGAGAGAGAATAGCAGGGGGCCCAGTACTGAGCCTTGCGGAACGGCATATTTAACTTTAGCATGATAAGATGAGATGTTGTGGGCATGCACAAATTGGTATCGATCAGTGAGGTAGGATTTGAACCAAGCTAGTGCTGAATTTCTAATGCCTATCGTATGTTAGAGTCTGTGTAGTAGGATATCGTGGTCAATGGTGTCAAAAGCTGCACTAAGATCAAGTAAAATTAATATGGATATATTACCATTGTCCATGGAAAGAAGGAGGTCGTTGAAGACTTTAACTAAGGCTGTTTCAGTACTGTGATTAGCTCTAAATCCTGATTGGAAAACTTCTTGGATTTTGTTTTCATCTAGGAAGCGACAAATTTGTTTGAACACAATTTTTTCTAGAATTTTGGATATAAAAGGAAGGTTGGATATAGGTCTGTAATTAGCCAGAACATCAGGGTCAAGGTTTGGTTTTTTAATCAATGGTTTAATGACTGATGTTTTGAAAGTAGTTGGTACATGTCCCGCTAGAAGTGAGCTATTAATAATTTCAAGTAATGTCTCAGCCAGCGGTGTAAAGGCTGCCTTGAGGAGGTGAGTAGGAATAGGATCAAGTAGGCATGTTGACGCCTTCGCTTTAGTAATAAGAGAGGAAATTTCTAATATATCAGTGGGCATAAAGGAGTCAAGGTATGCTACGGGTTGGCTACAGCTATCAGTAGTCAGTAGAGAGGCTGTAGGCATGTTGCTAATTTTAAGTCGTATGGTTTCAATTTTATCATTGAAAAAATTCAGGAAGTCGTCACTGCTGAGGTGACTTGGAATGGACTGAGTTACTTCAGTCTTACTTTTTGTCAAATTTGATATGGTGTTGAAGAGGAATTTTGGATCGTCTTTGTGTTCATGTATAAGCGAGGAATAATAAGCTGTTTTAGCATTGTTCAGTGCAGTCTTGTATTCTTTCAGGCTCTCTCTCCAGGCAATGTGAAATACTTCGAGTTTAGTGGTGAGCCATTTCCTTTCTAGTCTGCGAGCAGCCTGTTTTAGTGTACGTGTATGTGTGGTGTACCAAGGGGCAGTTTTTTTCTACCTTCCTTGTTTTCTTTTTAAGTGGAGCAATTAAGTCAAGTGTCGAATGTAATGTGTTCATAACGTGATCAGTAAATTGGTCGATATGTGTTGGTGATGGGATAGGACTATCATAGCGTGTTGGTGTAAGGTCAGGAATTTTTCCAATGAAATCGTCAGTGGTTTTAGGCGTTATGCCTCTAGTATAGTAGTGGGTCACATTTTGCGCTACATGGTCGACTGGTATTTCTAGAGTAATAAGGTAGTGGTCAGTCAATGTTGGTTGGGGTGCAATTGTAAGTTGTTCTACTTGAGTACCATAAGTAAGTATAAGGTCAATAGTGTGGTTGTCTTTATGTGTAGGTGCATTTACATTTTGACAGAAGCCAATGTGCTCAATAAGAGATTGGAATGCAGCTGTCAGGCTGTTGTGTGCAACATCCATGTGAATATTAAAATCGCCCAGGATGACTATTGTATCTGATTTAACAACTAATGTGGATATAAAGTCAGAGAATTCAGTTAGGAATTCAGTGTATGGCCCTGGAGGTCTATATAATGTTACAATAGTTAAATGTAGTGACCCTGTCCTACTTTTGAAGATTCAAAATAGTTTTGAATCTTTTTTTGGCTGGATATTATGCATTTCTGGAAGAAAAAGCAAGGCTGATATTTGACATACATTGGCGAAAAAAAGTATAGATCACATCAACATTTTTTCAGTATACAGTAGATATTTCAGTTTGGAAAACTCTAAAGTAGCCTGGTTCTCACAGACCCTTCGTGCTTCGTGCATCTTTGTTCAACTTCATGAGCTCGCACGAGGGTCTGGGCGCGGCTTGTTGAGCCCGAAGTCTTCGTTTAGCCCATACTCGAGCCCGCCTCTATGCCATAGATCCAATCACAATCGTGGGGCGGGATGTTAACAGGTATGACGTAGCAAGTAGTACGTGACAGGCACATTGAATTTTCCAATCAGGTTCGAGATTTTTTTTTAATACAACCCCCGCCCCGTCACAGCAGAAAACAGCTAGGCAATCTACGAAATCCCAGATGGATGAGAAACATCCATCTGCGTGAGAACCAGGTTAACTCTAAAGCACTAAAGCACACATGGGCAAAATGCGGCCCGGGGGCTGGATGTGCCCCCCACTGTGCTTCAATGCGGCCCCCAGAATGCCCTTGCAATTTAAAGGAATGATTAAAAAAAATCCTCAAGATGAGTACAGTAAAGAACAGATAAGTTGTCTCTGACAGTTGAGTATCTAACAAAGAATGGACACCAAAATATTTTGCTACTATTTTGTGTCTGAAATGTTTGAAATGTCAGGGAAGTATCTGTCTTCAAAGGATACAATATTAGCAAACTCTTCAATATAAAACATGCTAATAATGCCTAGCCTGGTAAACCAGACTAAATGTGAGATTGGATGTCCAATATCTGGCCTTGATGAATGGATACAACGGGAGATTGTTGATGAGCACAACCCTTTGTCTTTCAAACCATATTTGTGCGTATAGGCCAACGCTCTGTTGTTTCTCCCTCAAAACCCCGCCCGCTTTGATTCAAAACACATCTCTGCGTTATGATTGGTTTTGCCAGATTCCTGGCATTCTTGCCAGAATTGGAGAATGATGCGAGGCTAGACCCACTCGCAGACAAAATGTTTTGGCGTCCAGCGGGTGTTGCTAGTTTACTAGGCTAAATAATGCCCTTAAATTTTTCTGCACTGCCAGGTAGAGTATCTTTACAAAACGGTCTACCAGGACCAAAAGTGAGCTGTATGCTATGTCACAAAATTGTCAAACACAGCAAACCATTTTCTGATTTATAAAAGACTGTATGGTAGAGGCAGCTTTTATTATGCTGTAGTCTACAATAATTGCGTCAAATTCATTTGTGCCATTTAACCGTGTAATGTTTAATTGCAGTCATCTAATGTTTGGCCCTCCGCTAAATTTGCCAAAGTCAATGTGGCCCTCAGACTAAAACTGTTCCCCACCCCTGGTCTAAAGAAATCAGAACTTTAGAGCCCCAAAATAATGTGTGTGTCTATGATAAAGGACAAGTAGCAAAATTAACAGGGGGCAAGGGACACAAAAAGAAAAAACACTACATCAAGACCAGAAAATGCAAGAGATCACCCACTCTTTGAATACAATTTGACAGTAATTCTGCCTCCTATGCACAACAATATTAGCCAGGTAGGCTAACGTGTGTTACAAGAATGTCTCCATATCTGTAACCCTATTGTGGCAAATTCATATCAATACCAATGCCTCCAGCACATCACTTTGCTATCACTTGGACACTTACAGAAGTTCCTTGCAAATTTTCTTTGTGAATAACAAGTAGGCCTAAAGTTGTTACTGATAAAGCAATATACAGTATATTCCAACACCATGACTCATATTGACTGCCAGAATAGGAAACCTGCAAAATGTTCTACATGTGTTCAGTTGACAGTGGAACAATGTTCCTCCTTAGAAGCGTACTTTGGATAACAACTTTTGCTCAATATTTTTTCCCCTGCTAATTCACTTTATTACACTGCTATTTTGGAGGTTGTAACATTCAGATCATTTGTGTGGGAAAGTGCTGTCATATGTGGAACAAGGACATGGTGATGATGTGGTGTTGTATGTGGGGAGGGGGTGTTGTGGGCAGTGTTCTGAATGTATGTTAGAGTCTGTGTGGTGGGTGTGTGTGAGGGAGAGCGAGAGAGAGAAAGAGAGAGAGAGAGAGCATATGATGGCAGGGAGATAAGAGTGTGGACGTGGTGGTGGTGGAGCAGTGTGCTGAAGGCATGTTCAAGGGACCTTACTATTGTATATTAGTGTTGAGAAGTAGTGTTGGTGGGTTTTGTGTGTGTGTGTGGGTCTTATGTACTAGTTAGCTTAAAAAATGTTGGACAATGTGAGTGTTGGGAAAAGGTTTTACAGATTTTGGTGGTGGCCAGTGATCCAGAACATTATATTCCCTGAGGGGCCATATTGCCTCTGTGGATGTCTTTGTTCTAGTTGATCACACAGGGTGATGAGCTTTGGTGGTGTCATCTCATTAGGTGTCAAGAGATTCCATTATGTATTGTACAGTTGCAAGATCCAAGTTATGTCAAGTAGCTATATAGCTTATTCCTCCAGAAATGCAAAAGATACTTACATTTTTTATCCAAAAAGTAATTTTGAATCATAAGGAAGGGAATAACGTTCACTACATTCTGAAAACAATGCATCAACATTCACAAGAACATGATTCTGAAATTCGTGATTATTATTATAATAAAAGTTATATAACGCCTTTCAAGGTACCCAAGGTCACTTTACAGTAGGAGGAAGGGGGGGGGGGGGTGTCAGTTAGAGACTGAAGGCCTCAGTGAACATGTGTGTTTTTAGGTGCTTTTTGAAAGCCGTCCGAGAGGGGGCATGGCATATGTTGGGTGGCAAAGTATTTCAGGGAGTGGGGGCAGCAACACAAAAGGCTCTGTCCTCTATGGTCCGTAGTCTGGTACAGAGGATGGAGAGCAGGTCCTTGGCAGGGGACCACAGAGACCTAGGCCCAATCTCATTTCTATTCCCTAACACTAGCACTCGTTTTCCAGTTCCCTCCAAGATGAGACACCCCTCGATTGTGTAGTGAGAAGTGCGATCTTCCCCTAATAAATGGGACAGCACTTCGCATAAAACACATGACTTACACATGAACGCGCAAACCGAGTGTTAGGGCCAAAATCGAGGGGAAGTGATAGTGAAGTGATAGAAATGGGACTGGGCCCTAGACTTAGAGTCAGGATGGAGAAGGTCAGAAAGGTATTGTGGGGCAGAGGAGTGGAGTGATTTCTAGGTGAGGAGCAGGATTATTATTGTGTATATTGTATGAGTAGCATAAAGTACCTAAAATTGTGTCTAAAGTAATTAAAATTAATAAATAAATATAAATATGTGATATAATTTGAAAAGATGATGTCAGAAATGAATTCAGCACCCTCTAAAACATCTATCACCATTGACATATTGTAGAAATTGGCCATACAATGCAAAATACTGTATGTGGTGAAAATGGGCGATTTGGCTAATAATGCTAATTATGCTAATTAAAAAAAATTGCTCAACATATGCAAATTAGCACCCGGCGGTTTTTGTATACTGGGGACCCATACATCACATTTATGCAATAAAACTTTGGTGTACTCAACATTTCCGGGTTCACCTAGTTGGCTACTAGACTAAATCTGATGTTTCCATCCCATCAGTGATGGTCATAAACACAGGTTATATTGACCAGATATCATGTCACTGATCTGGAAGCTCTGCCACATATTTGATTAGAAATCTAGGAAGTACAGACACTCTGCTGATCTAAGGTGTTGTTGCATTGTCCCAAAGTTGTCCCAAAGTTACCAGCATTGCATTGAATATGATAAATTTAAAATCAATAAGTGTGATAATAATACATTTATAATATTGTAATAGGCTAATCAAAATAATCAAATCGACTAGACTGTCAAAGACATTAGCATGAATAAATAGATAGCATGAATAAATAGATTTCCATGTCTTGCATTTGGATCTGGATAGTTTAATAAAAAAAACACAGTCATGTAATGCTATGATTGATTGAGTTT
This sequence comes from Sardinella longiceps, assembly GCA_027497455.2. Classification (NCBI taxonomy): domain Eukaryota; kingdom Metazoa; phylum Chordata; class Actinopteri; order Clupeiformes; family Clupeidae; genus Sardinella; species Sardinella longiceps. Next base: position 11,687,528 of record JAODXP020000031.1, read on the forward strand.
TCATTTTCATTTTCTTTGAAAGATGAAGTGAAAAGGAAGCTTGCCACTGTAGCACTTTATGTAGTAGCAATGTCCAATGACCAATCTATCTAAATGATATAATTGCCATCATAAATTTCCAACTTTTCCTTTTCAAATTGGCCTGAAACAGTGGAAGCCAGTTACAGCATTAGACATTTCACACTTAAAATCAACATTTGCAGCCATTGTTACAGACAACTAACATATCCTGTTCTGAATATTTTTTTTTTTTTTTTTAGGGAGCTTGGACATTTTTGAAAAATGAATGGAGAAGATGATCCTGCTGTTGATGTGGCAGGCTTGAAAAAAAAGGTGGAGGCACTAGAGTATGAGCTGAAGGTGTGCAAAGAAGAACTTCAGAAACTCCAAAGTCAACTAAATGAGAGGCAGCAGCCTGAAAACACAGATGACTACAAAGAAGATCTCCGACAGCAGGTTTCTAATTTATTCTGGTGTATTTGCAGACTTGCTTTGATGCTCATTTTGCTCATTTTTTGTTGGCATTTGGTTGAAATGAACTAAGCACAGAAAGTAAGGAAACTTTACCTCAAGTTTGACCCATTATATCTCCCCTTTAGTAATAGCAACCAGGAAAGTGTTTATTATTTTAATTGTTGATTTGTCAAGTTTTTTTTATTTGTCAGTTTACAGTGAGGTATAGTTTGTAAGCATTGTGCATTCCTGGAAGGAGCAACACGTGTTGGTAGTGCAGACCAGAATGCCAAAATGGCCAGTAATAGTGTCCACTCTCCTTTTGGGCTTCAAATGCTGCCAGGTCAGTGCCAGTCACAAATGTGTGCCTAAATTAGCACCTGATCATTGGTTCTGCAACTTGTTGGGTTTGTGGTTTCTTCAAGCAGGGTCATTCTGTGTGAAATCAACCAGTGACGGACCGGTCACCCTCTTTGTTGTTTGTATACTCAACCTATGCTTGAATCTGAAATAGTAAGTCTGTATCACTAATGGTTACAAAAGCACAGCCATTTGAAATTACAAGTAATTTTAAGCATTTTGGTGAACAAGCCTTTTGCCCAACTTCCAACATAACTGGCTCTTTTAGTATTTCACACACAATGATGAAACCATGTGCATAGAACCACATTTTCTTGTAGAATTCAAAAATTTACTCAGGCCAGATGTATCTTGTGTAGTTTCCCCTGGACACCTCCATCTTTCAGGGCTTCTTGTGCAAAAACTAAGTGAGACAAGGTTATCAGAGTATTTTTCCTAGTCACATATGGATTTTGCAGTCCTTAACTTTTGTTGATATTGTTATCATACTGTCAGAGCATTTTTTTTAAAAATAGGTATGATTTTTACAAAGGCCATTTTCATCCTCTCATTTCACCACGTGGACAGTTAGCAAGATTTTTTTCAAATTTTACCATGAGTCATTCAGTATCTGAGGAACACCTGTCCAAAATTTGGTGTTGTTGCTGAGTCTCGTTATTTAGATATGATTTTTTGAAAATATTGTCAGTAAATCCACTGAATTAAAGGAGAAATCCTACCCAACAACTTACTTTCACTTTTATTTCATTCTGCCCCATTCACTCAGCATTACTTTGTTATTTGGTCTATGCGGCATCAATTTTTATGTTCTTTTTTCTGAAAGACAGCATTCAGGTTACTGGAACAATGGGCCTATGGGCTTTATACTGGATTGCTCCTTTAATTACTTATCTGCAGTACCACATTGCGCCATGTGTGGTGCACTTTTAATACAATGGAAGTCAATGTAAGTCAGTGGAGTTACTGACAGTATTTTCAAAAAAACATATCACAATAACGAGACTTGGCAACAACACCAAATTTTGGACAGATGTTCCTCAGATACTGAATTATTCATGGCAAAATTAAAAAAAAAAATTGCAAACTGTCCACGTACTAAAATAAGAGGATGAAAACAGCCTTTTCCAAAATTTGACCCATCTTTGAAAAAATGCTCTGACAGTATGATAACATTATCAACAAAAGTTAATGCATAAACAGGACCGCAAAATCCATATATGAGTGGGGAACAAAACTCTGATAAATTTGTCTCACTTCCTTTTTGAACGAGAAGCCCTGAAGTGGTGGTGTGAAATCACACACATCTTCAGAGCTCTGGAGAGGTTAAACTACATAAGATACATCTGATCAGAGTAGATTTTTGAACTCTACAAGAAAATGTGTTTCTATGCACATGGTTTCATTATTGTGTGTGAAATACTAAAAGAGCCAGTTATGCTGGAAGTTGGGCAAAATGCTTGTTCACCAAAATGCTTAAAATTACTTGGAATTTCAAATGGCTGTGCTTTTGCAACCATTAGTGATACAGACTTACTATTTCAGATTCAAGCATAGGTTGAGTATACAAACAACCGTAATTTTTTTCAGATTTTTCAGAGAGGGTGACCGATCCGTCACTGGTTGATTTCACACGGAATGAACACTGGTGGAAAGATATCACCAAAAGTGTGTGTGTGTGTGTGTCAGAAGCTGTATCTGGGCAAATACTTTGTTACCTTACTTAAGGAGAAATTTTCGGTATCTATTCTTTACTGGTGCAATTATTTTTCAGCCTACTTTTTACTTCTACTCCTTACATTTCCACGCAATTATCGGTACTTTCTACTCCTTACATTTTAAAAATAGCCTCATTACTTCTATTTCATTTTCCACGTTTTTATTTTGTCTTATCATTGTTCAATATTTTATATTTATTAATATGTGCTGTGCATGCATGTCAGATGCAGCCCGAATAGGCACAGCGCAGCGCAACCTTGAGCAGAATCTGAATCTTTCCTACTGTATCTTTTCTCTTCAAACTACTAGGAAGAATCATATGGTGAGTTTTGCTTCTGAGAAATCACCTGTCTGGAATAAATATAGTCTTCTTACTGAGTCATCTCAATTCGATTTAGGATCCCTGCACGATAGCCTATTGTCAAGAAGACAATTCTTTGACAATTAACGGTAGCCTACTTTCATTTTACATATCTAAATAGCGATTAAGATTACCTTTGAAATGCTGTAGCTGGTCATTTTAGAAGTTGCAGGATAATTTTCTGCACAACATAAAGACTTAACTCCAAGAGTAAGAGCTGACTAATCAATGATGAAAAGCATATAATACACTTTGGTTCTGTTTGGTATTATTAAAGGTGAGCTATAATAGACCAAAGTTTCCTTACTTTTTGGGCTTAGTTTACATTTAGAATAGTAAAAATTTGACAATAACCTGACAATAACCCTGTTACAGTATATTCCAGGTGCCGTTTTCAGAAGACACACCCATTCTTTTGTCATATTAATTACAAAATTTTCGCCACCATCATGGATATGTTACTAGCCAGTTGCTGTGACAAGGGTTTTGTGAAAATTAGCTAGGGATGCACCGATACCGATACCAGTATCGGGTATCTAATCTGGCCGATACTTCGTTAAAATACTCATACTCGTATTTGTACATACACTGCCGATACCACGCACCGATACCACTCAACAATGAATGGACCATTTTCACCGCATCTAAGGGGAGACATATGACCTGAACATTTGGCTTCGGTGATCTGTTAGCGTCTCTGGCGGCTAGTAGCGAGTGAGAAACTGAAAGCATTAGACGACGGAACACATTTTCCAGTGAGACCAATCAGCAATGTCTGATTTTTTTTTTAAGATAAATGACGACGACAGGAGTAAGGCACATTGTAAAATCTGTACTGCTACGAGCTGGTGATTAAGTAAGGTGGCTATTAGGCTACAATCAACAGCTTTATTGCATATCATTGCAGGCTACTGAGATGCCATGATGCAGTGGTTAGCCAAACATAAACTTTCCTTGCGAATTAAAAACAACATCTCAATGTCTCCCGAGCACAAATGAGCCAAACCCAATTAGATCAAACCATTTGTATATTACAAAAAAGTTACACTTCACTTTTCTCTGTTAATTTTACGGTGCCGTTCTGAGCACATGTAGCTATTCACGATCAAAGCTGGCAGGTTGCGCCATTACTCTTTGAGCCAGAGGGGTGGACTGTACCATATTATTACAGCAGACACTATTGCCACTGTTTCATGTGAATATTGCTGTCTATTTTTGTTTTAACACCCACATACAATTATTTAGGCTAGATAACATTTCATAATGTTAAAAAGGAAAACAAAACAAAAAAACTTGCTGTAAATATTTTGAGCTGCTTAAAAAAATACAATGACTTCATAGTTCATAGTTCAAGTTCATAGTTTTCCTTGACTACATTCTGTTGCTTTTGTCAACTAGGCCTACTGTATGCTGCACATTATATTGTCCTATTAATTTGATGAGAGTTTTTTTTGTTACAGCTTTTTGAGATTGTTTTCAGACTAGGCCTAATACATTTATAAATGTATGAAATAAATGAATTTCCACTCAATTTACAAAATTCTACAAGAAGCATAATATCTACACACATTTGCACATTAGGCCCAATTTCTGCTTCACACTTTCAAGGAAAACCCAATCTCAGGAATATCGGTATCGGTACTCGGTATCGGCAAGTACTCGTACTCGCACTCGTACTCGTATCGGTTTTTATAAAAGTCGTATCGGTGCATCCCTAAAATTAGCTTTTAATTTACATAAACATAATACTGTAAACTCTGCAGACAGATAGCCTGACTACATCATAAGAATATATATGAATAGTCTGAAGACCACTGATAGACTGTGCCTCAATGGAGGGGAGGGTGATTACGTTGTCTTTCAAACTGCCTCTCCACGTAATAGGCTAGCGTTCCGGCCAGTGGTACCAGCTGGTATATCAAACTTTTCCCGTAGCCCGTCGGTAACACAGCAAAGACATCTTTTTTCAGAACGAAAGACTTCAGTGCATTTTCTTCTTCCACTTTCAAAGAAATGGACAAGTACAATTCCTCCAAAACTAAAGCCAAAGACGATTCTCTATGGCTCTGGTTTTAGCTGGACTGTCGTCATCGTACCTTACGATTTCCTCCGATTTCCTTTAATCGTGCCTTACGATTTCCTGTACACATACCGCACTGTGATTGGTTATCCGCCACCAGAGTCAGGATACAACGGTTTTCTATCAGGGGTCTCTAGACGTATCCGCTGTGCAAATTCATATTTGCTACCGCTAGGGGTACGTCTACAGTTCTAGACTAGCAGACAGATGCAATGTCTGTGTAAATTCACATTTCACACTTCACACTTTTCACATGGATATCAAATATGAACTCATGCATCACATGAAACCGCCCAACCTGACCTTTCTGATGATGTTTTTTGCTAGTTGATTGCTAGTACACACACACACACACACACACACACACACACACACACACACACACACAGAACAGTTCACAAGGGATAAGTAGCCTCGGCGCAACACTATAAAGGATGTGTTCCTGTGTCTGGTTGTTTTTGAATGCAACACATCTGTGAGGCGAGGAAGACAGAATTTATAAGGTGTTGAATGGTAATTGTCATAATAGATGTGTGTTAATTCGTTTCATGTTTCTCTGTATTTTGATTTTGTGATTATGTTTACATCCTTTAGGTTAAGAAGTTAAGTGCTGAGCTTTATGCGCATCAGAAACAAGAAAAAAAACAGGCAGATGCAGAGACACAGACAGACCATCACATTGGGACAAAAATAGGTTTGTCTGATGCTGCAAGTTATAGTACAGAGCCCCCTAGAGGACTTAAAAAACATAGAAAAAGAGTACTCTTGATCAATTCAATGATTGATTTTGATTGATTGCCAGACTACTGTACGGAGCTACAATCATTGAGCGGAAATACGTAGGATGGCGTCGCCAGGCTAGAGATGGCCACCATTGTGATGAAAAAATGCATGAACTCAAAGTGCACCTTTAAGAGTGGTCTAAAACACTCAGAATTCTGTAATTCTGTTTTGCGCCAATTACATTTCATGTTGATTTGTGTCTCAATACATTTTGTGTTGCTGTGGCACACCCTGCTTGGGCAAATCATAGTGTTCCTGACATTTGTAACAATGCAAAACTTGCTAGCAAAAATCACTAGCTGAATAATTTCAGCTTCAGCTCCTTCCTATCTCTTGTACTGGAAATGGGTTTCCTATAACAGAAAGACGGCTCCTATCTAGTCTCCTCTTTAGTATAGCTCTTTAGAGATAGAAATTTTGTACTATCTCAAATGTTTTACTTATGCATACACATACTTTTTAAACATTTCCCTGGGGCTCCGTATTATATATTTGATGTGACCATCCCTCAATGTTTTGGATGCATGGCTTAAAGGAAAGCTCTGGAGTGAATTCAAGCATAGCCCTGTTGAACGAGCCTGCTAAATGCACTATTTAGCGAGCGGAACAAAATAATTTGGAACAGCATAGACCGAACGCGAGCGCAGAAGCAAACAAGCACTTTACACTGAATCAATGGAAACTGATTATTGGAAACTGAAAGTAAGATCTGAGGTACCGTTGACTCAATGTAAAGTCTTTCGCATTCGGTCAATGCTGTTCCAAAAGATTTTGTTCCACTCGCTAACTAGTGCATTTAGCAGGCTCGTTCAACAGGGCTATGCTTGCATTCCCTTTAAGAAAATAAATAATTGAAATTTTGTTATGACATGAAAATGTTTAAGTTAATGTAAGCAAGTAAAGAAAACTGCCAAACACACTTTCAGTGGCTATGTAGTTTGAGGACTGACTTTGTGAAGCCAAAATGAATTTCTTTTGCATTTCTTATGTGCTTATTCCAAGATTATAACCGGTATGGCTTTGGAGATTACCACAGTTCTGAAGCAGAAGCACAAGATTTAGAAGATGCTGCGGTAGACACTTTCAGTGCAGTTCAGCACAAGAACATGGAACTATGCCAGTCAAATCTGAGACAGGATGAAGACAAAGAATGTGGGAACTTAGATTCTAGTAATTTGCTTCAGCCACAGGTAAGTCTGAAGCATGGATTTATCAGTTTTCACTATCTATTAGTCAACATAATAAATAAATAATTCTTCTCCCCTGAGGATAAAGTGTAGTGTAATGGAATATTTTACCCTATCTTGTCTGACTTTTTCCAAAGTTTAGACAGTCTAAAGTTTAGATTGTCTAAAGTCACATTTCTTATTAGGTCTTCACTCTTCATTAAATGTACATTATAACCACAGCGTAGTGGGCCAGCTCTGGAAAGGAAAATGGGGGGGAAAAAACTGAACTGGATAGGATATTTTCACTACGATAATTGTTTTGGAACATCAGACACCTTTAACCACTCTGTGAGCTGGATTCTAAATGAGCCAAATGTTTACAACAGGACCATTCGTCAAAATTCTGGTGTCAATCATTCTATTCCTTCTTAGACACTCCAGAAAAGGAGCTAAAAGTGATAAATACTTCTTTATTTCTCAGATATTTTAGTACTGCTAAGCTCTAATGTGTAAACTGTTGATGTGTTTTCAGGCAGGTACTAGTGGCTCTATTGCGGAAATGCTGCGTGCCACTGCTGAAGAGGCCCTCTCTCATACAGGATTTGTCTTTGATGAGAACTCTGGAATGTACTATGATCACAACACTGGCTTTTTCTATGACTCGGTGAGTGTAAAACAGATTTTTCACTGAATGGAAACATGATACAAATATGACTACAACACAAAATGATAATCTCTGGTTCCCACTCTTTGGTTTGCAAATAAATTTATATCGATTGAAGAATGTAGAATATTGATGCTATTTTTTTTTTTTTTCTTCTTCTTTTTTTTTTTTAATTCGGCGACCATAGGGGAAGCTCCTGAGATGGAAAGCCGTCCCTTTAAATATAAATCGGTCTGAATTAATGACTGGACTCGAGGGTGATGGAAATATCAAATTCTCACCATATTGCTGTGTATACCAGTAAAGCATAGAGAGGGAAAGTGAAATACAGTGATTCATGTGGTAGCGTTCCTAAAATGAGAGCCATAGTCATCGCATAGACACCATCCATTTGAATTATCTACTACCTGTGAAAGTACCAGGTTAAATTTCACAATCTTTTAAAACAGGGTAGGGCTGCAAGTAATGACTATTTTGGTAGTCGACTAATCTTTAGATCAATTTTTCGATTAGTAACCGATTATCAATTATTCTTTTAGTTTTTAGTAGAGTTAAATATTGTTTGGATTTTATTCGAAATCACCCTAAGGAGTACTTAAATCGGGAGAAAAAGCCAAAAACAATTATTATTATTTTTATTATTATTTTATCATTATTGTTATTGTTATAATTATCATCATCATTTTTACAAATTGAGCAGTGTATTTATTTGCAACCACCATCACCTGCAGTGTTTCTAGTAGCCTGACTGTGAAAGCCTATCTAAAGTAGCATTTTTACCAGCTTGCCATAATTTACCGCTAAAATGGCTTGCCATAGGCACACACACGTCTTGTTTTGGGGAGCAAAAAACGGTGAAAAGATATTTTTCCCTTTCAAGGTTGTCAGTGTGTCCCCGCGCGCTTCATCATGAAATAGCACTTATTCCTCATTCCACACGAGTTTTTGCATGCTTAAGATGTTACATTCTGGGATTTTGGAAGACTATAAGATTGTTTAGCTGTTCAGTCTTGTTTACTGTGAGTGGCTACGTTACTGTCAGAGCAAGTGAACTTGCAATCGCTAAGCTACTTGTGCCTATCGTCTGCACCTTGGGAATCACAGTGTTAAGGTATGTTTTTACTTGTGGTTTAAAAGTAAATAGTCCAGATCAAAGAAAACTTTAACAAGAAACCCCTTTCACCTTGTAGAATATTAGCGAGATTGGTGCTTTGCTCATGTTTAAAACTTTTAGCTTAATGTGGCTACAGGCAGGCTTTGCTGTTCTGCAGCGCTGCAGAGACGCAATCTGCATTGCTTCTGATGGAATAGTGCTTTCTGAAGCAGCACCAAAATCCAAAAGGTTTTTTTTTTGCCTGATAATAGATTTGAGATAATAGCGGTCTCAAGTTTACGAGCTATTTACGAACAGTCTTGCTCAAGTTGACCCAGGGCTTTTCTCATCATTCATGTTTATTGCAGGTATGTAGTGGATAGATGAGGTTACTGCCCCCAACACTTCCGGCAGGGAATTGCAGTGTTCTAAAGAGTCAAGTTAAATCTTTCAGGCCGTCTCTGCATTAGTGAAAATCAACTTTTAACATGCAAATTATATGTAGCCTCATAAATATGACGACTAGGCAACCACAAAATTTTACGTCGACTACGTTTTATAGTCGACGTCGTTGACGTGTTCGACTAATCGTTGCAGCCCTAAAACAGGGGTTTTCAACTGGTTTAGTCCCGGGGACCACCATTCTGACTAAGAAGTCATCGGCATCCCTGTGTCGGCAGAGAGTTCATTCTTACACAAGATTTTATGGACATCTTATAAAACACCTGAAAGTACAGCTGTGAAATTAATGTGCACATAAAGCTGCGTTTATTTCTCAAATCAGGTATTCAGAAATCAATTTCAAATATGCTAAACTGAAACAGGAACCCATGTCACGGACCACCTGCAGAGTCGTCGCAGACCACCTGTTGAAAATCCATGTTTTAAGAGATCGAAAATGTATACATCTCCGAGGTTGCAACTGTGGAAGTGGCAACTAGGTTAGCCATGCTACGACAGATTACCTAGCAACGTGAATCTCCTCCAATTGAAGGCGCCGTTTTATACTGTGGGATGACGGGTAGTATAGTGGTTTCTTGTGATATTACGATTTAAAAAAGTTTTTATTAGGCCTAAATCAAGGTTGATGCCATATGAACCCGTAGCATTGTTATGATCAGAGGCAATCCTTTTGTTATGCCCTAGCTAGTTGAAAGTCTATGTTGTGTGGTTAAGACAGCGTGGGTAATTGATTTCTCAATGGTGAAAATGACTGGCGTTTTCACTTCCTGAACCAGGTCAAAACTCACTTGCACAGTCTATGAAGCTGGGACATACAAGCTGGTCGAGTACATGAAGGTAGCCTACATTATAGTGTGTCCATCGCTGCTTTATAGTAAAAAATAAAAAAACATCCATTGCTGACACAGGGAGAGAAAAAATAAATAAATAAATCCCAACCGACCACCAAAAAGGAACCAAAACTTTTTTTTTTGGGGGGTGGGGGGTGGGGGGGTGGGGGGGGGGGTCTAGGGTACCAGGGTACCTGGGTACCTGAGGTGGGTGCTAGGCTGTTTCTAGGGTTGGTGTGGTGGTTGCTAGGGTGGTGACTAGGTTAATCATGTAGGTTGCTCTGCTAGTTGCTGGGTTGCAATTGTGGAAGTGGTTGCTAGGCCATTCCTAGGGTACCTGAGGTGGTTGCCAGGCTGTTGCTAGGGGTTGGTGTGATGGTTGCTAGGGTAGTTGCTAGGTTAGTCATGTCGGTTGCTAGTTTGCAACTGTGAAAGTGGTTGCTAGGCTGTTGCTAGGTTAAGAATGGGATTGTGGATATTTATGTTATTTTTAATCTGAAAATACTGTCAAAAGCATTAAAAATGTATTTTTACCCTATTTTTAGACATACAGTAAAATATCATAGAATTCAGGATTAGAATAATGTATTGATATACATCTGATATACAATTGAAATCATACATTATTGTTACATTTTAAAACATGAGGAAAATGATTGATTGCTCATGTCATTGTTACATGATATGTCTTTATGTCCTTTCTCAGGTTAATCAACTCTATTATGATGCCAACACAGGGATATACTACTACTATGATGCAGACAGTGGAAAATATCAGTTCTATTCAAGGATACCCAGCACACAAACTTTGGTCCAGGACTATGAGATTCATGACCAGACGACTGATGACAAGAAAAGCACTATTAGTGATTTTGATCATGAAGATGAGGTAATTAATAAGTGTTTATTAAGGCATTTTTTCAAAATTTAAAAATTACTCATTTTGGATCATGGATCAATGGAGACTTCTATAACTGCTCCAGTCCATGATGGTGATTGTTTGAATTGCGTTCGATGCCATTGTAAATCCACCATTTACCATGGCTCCAACTGCATTTTGTTCTAAACTGCTGCGCCATAGGAAAGTGAAAGGAGCTGCGTTTATGCGTTACTTGGCAACCATTCAGTAAGTGGAAATATATTTTTTGGTGGAGTAATTGGTATAGATGAATAATTCGCTATATCTAGTTGTGTCTTACTTAAATGTAACCATTCCCGGTGGTAACAGTTTTAGAAATGCAATAAATCCCTCAAGTTCGGTAGTAATGCTGGCTTTAGCACGGTGTCTATCTGCACTCGGTTGTGCCTTGTGCCTAGCAACACCCGTGCTAAAAACAGCATTACCACCGGCCTCTCGGGATTTATTGCTTACTAGTAGCAAAGGGATCTGGAGCGCTAAAAGACCACTCTAATCTCTTTGGTCTTGGGTGGCTGGTCTTGGGTGCTGTGACTAGCATGACCTGTGCCATATCACAGAGGCTTCCACCATGCTCTTGTTCTTTTACACTGCCCCACAAAGCCAAATTGCTATAACTACGAAAATTGTGAAACCGAGAAAAATGCTTAATGTTAACACGGTGTCCTGCCAAATGTGTTAAAGGTAGATGACTCATCTCATCATTCATTCAATGCCTACTTAAAGGGATATTTAAGTGTTGTACCACTGGTAAATGAACTGTAAAAGCGTTGCCTAGTATCGCTTTATCGTACCAATATAACATTAACCTGCCAGGGACTACAGATGGATGTACATTGTCCCTTTCTTAAATAACTAAATATAAATAAAAAGACACAGAACACATCAAATGTAATTGCTAAATAGGAATATGAATCTACAGTATGGTACCACTTTATAATAACCATGTCCTATAAATGGTTATTAAATACTTAATTAACACTAATACATAGTTATTAATCTATTGTTGCCAGTAATTCACAGAAATTAAATAGTCAAGTCACTTTTATTTATATAGCACATTTCATACAACATAGTGCTTTAAAGGTCCACCTCTTTATGAAAATTGGTTATACACCCCATTACCGGGAGTTATTATGTGGGTAGGAGCATTTTGGTCTCAGTGCATGCGTTGCCCTAGTCTGGCAACCCCAATTTTACCTTTAGCTTAGCATAGGCAGTGGAAAGTAAAGTTGCCAAAGAGTTGCTATCTGGCAACTTTGCATTCCAGCACCTATGCAAGGCTAAAGCTAAAAAAAAATGGGGGAAACTGGTGATGTCATATTAGGAAAACACAAGCACTGAGACCAAAATGCTTTTACCCACGTATCTCAGAGTAAGGAGGTGAATAACTAATTTTCATACAGAGGTGGACTATTCCTTTAAAACAAAATAACAAAATAATAACAAAATAACAAAATAAGAGAGGAAAAGAGTTTAGGGAGAATTAAAGGCTAGGGGAAAAAGATCAATGGTGTGAATGGACCTAATGTGGGAGGGGAGACTATTCCAGAGCTGGGGAGCAGAAACAGAAAAGGCTCTGTCACCTCTGGTTCTAAGGTGAGAGGAGGGAACAGAGAGAAGAAGTTTAGAGGAAGATCTGAGTGGCCTAGAAGTACAGTAGGGATTTAGTAAGTTGCAGATGTATTGTGGTGCTAATTCATGTAAGGCTTTAAAAACGAATAGTAACAATTTAAACTCAATTCTATATTTCACTGGCAACCAGTGCAGTTCACAGAGCACAGGAGTGATGTGATCACGCTTCTTAGTTCCAGTAAGCAATCTAGCAGCAGCATTTTGAACCATTTGTAATCTAGCAATAGAAGAGTTGGGAAGGCCAAAATAAACCGCATTACAATAGTCTAATCTTGAAGTGATTAATGATTGAATTACAGTTTCCATGTCTTTAGCAGAGAGGAAAGATTTTAACTTTGCAATAGTTTTCAATAAGGGACCATAAGGGACCAAGAGCATTACTCAGGTCAGATACAGAAGTAAGAGGCCCAAATATGATCACTTCAGTTTTCTTTTCATTAAGTTGTAAGAAATTCATGGCCATCTAACATTTGATGTCATTAAGACAGTTAAACAGGTTTACCAAAGAGCCAGAGTCGCCAGGAGTGACTGGAAGGTAAAACTAGGAATGGTACTGAACACTGTATTTTTCAAAAATTGATCCAAGTGGGAGCATATACAGTGAAAATAAAAGAGGGCCTAAAATGCATCCTTGGGGGACACAACACTTGATTGAACCAGAAGAAGAGGAATAATTCTGCATTCCATTTGTCTCGGAAACTTGGATTCTGAGCCCTGACGGATGTCACGTCTGCTAAAAACATAATAAACTTTGTCTCGATTGCATTCCATTTCACTGATAAATTCGGATGGAAGGTGGAAGCAAAATGAATTGAATATTGACCAAGACAGATGAATACATTGCAATCTTACTATAATGAATGATGTATAATACCAATAGCATTCTGTGTATTGTCTGTAATCACATATTACACCAACAAATAACACTTTAGAACAACCATGAATCTCTGGGCTACTTAACTAGTGAGTAGGAACTGGCAGTAGCCTAGGCTACCTATGCTGGAAGCTGACTGTTTTTGGACTTTGCTTGAACTAGATTGTTGCAGTCTAACTTTTATTTTTGCTCTGTCCACTAAAATTAATGTCATAATGTTATCTAGTTACTTGTCATTCAGTGAAATACCACTTCTCAATTTAAAATGTTAGTTAGCTAGTTTGCTAACGTTAGCTCGCTACAAACAATAGTCAGACAATAGCTACCTGAAGTGAAATGGAAGTTAATTTAGTCCTCAAACAAACAGTAACAGCATAGCCTAAACTGCTGGGCTTGAAATGATACCAAACACTTACATGTCATGTCACAAACTTTATTTTACTCTGTGCATGTAATCCAGGGGGTTGTCATTTGAAATACCACAAGTGGTGTTAGCTAGTTCGTTAGCGTTAGCTTGCTAACAGCAGCACTTTGCTGTCTGCCCGCCCTGAAACGTTATTTTTTCCAAAAAAAAACCGAAATGCAATGATTCCAAAATGATGATGCAATGATGTAATGATACCGAAAATGTGTGGATTACAAGCTTACTGTTCAAATTTGTGAGATACAAAAAGTAGGCTTCTGAATCAGACTACCAGCTCTATCCCACAGCAGTGCTTCTTTCAATGGGCGTCTAAAACTCGGTGTGCTCTATGCTGGTCCGAATTTCCGAAGCTCTCTGGGTCGAAAGCATGGCATGATTTCTCTTCCTGTTTTAGCACCGGAAAATACGAAAATCCGAACCTCCGACTGCATATGGAATGCGCAATAATTATCCAACCTGACTGAAAGGGTTCTATTGCTCAAATAAGACAGAACTGTGCCCTGTAGACCAACTTCAGCTTCCAGTCTTTTTACAAGAATGGAATGGTCTATTGTGTCAAATGCAGCACTAAGGTCGAGGAGAACTAGGAGGGCACAGGAACCAGAATCAACAGAGAGAAGGATGTCATTGTGGACTTTGATCAGAGCAGATTCAGTGCTGTGTAAAGATCTAAACCCAGATTGGAATTTATCAAAAATGTTAAACCTGTTTAAATATGGAGATACCTGGGAGAGGACTACTTTTTCCAGGATCTTAGACATATAAGGTCATTTGGAAATAGGCCTATAATTCTTAAGATCATTGGTGTCAAGATTAGGCTTTTTAAGTAGTGGTTGCGCTACCACCTGCTTAAAACAGGTATTTAATAGTATAGTAAATTAATTAGTTAACAGTTAGATACTGTAGTTTACAGTTTAAGCTTAAATGGAAAAACTTGATGGAATTACATCATTTCATTGAATGAAACTAATTGGTTTGACAGGCTACCTTTTTGCCGTGTAGTTTAGAACTTTGGCACAGAGCAAAGACCGCTCTAGAATCTTGCTTCGGAGTTTCATTCCATTTCCTACACAAACCAGTTCCGTTGGTCCGTGTACTTTTTCGTTCATTCATTATTCTATTTTGGAAGTCGCATGAGAAATTAATAAGGACTCGTTTATGGTGTTTTACGCTTGAAAATCACTTATGAAATCATGGACGTTGTTAGGTCCATTTTGGGGGGGCTCAAGCCTCCCTAAATTTCCCCCAAGC
Source organism: Sardinella longiceps (assembly GCA_027497455.2). Lineage (NCBI taxonomy): Eukaryota > Metazoa > Chordata > Actinopteri > Clupeiformes > Clupeidae > Sardinella > Sardinella longiceps. The sequence goes on from JAODXP020000031.1 coordinate 11,702,599, forward strand.
CCCCCTAAGGCTGGGCAGATTATTTTCATTGTATGTAAATTACATCCATTCTTAGCGGTTATATTACTCGCGGAGTTAACGTCAGATACGCGATCTCCGGACACCATCGGATTCAGTAGGCTCCAAGCTTTCCAATGGTACTAGTCACTAATTGCTATGATAAACGATCCACGAGAAAGTCCACTTTAAGTACATGTGAAATTTCTCAGTAAATTCTCCAGCTCTGCCTGCATCCACTGAGAGCATTTTGTTCTTGTTGTAACTGATGACGAACTATGCTTCAAGTTGAGCAGGAAAAATAGTCTTAAATCTGAAGTTTGGTAGGCTATAGTCTGATCCAGCAAATTTCTAGGCAACATATTCTCCAAAAGACTGAACTATGAAATATACATTAGCCTGTAGTCTATGCCATATTCGTTTGTCCTACATGCATTGATGGACATATTTATTTGCTATAGTCTAGCATAATATTGTAGTAGCTATTGTATGCTCATTTTGCAGAATAAATGTTTTAGAAACTTTCATATTTGACTGTATCATCAGATGTCCCTAGGATTTGAACTAAGCTAGTTGTTACCATTGTTGTATCTTGCTCAGTGCATTAGACTGAAATAAATGCAGCTATATAGAAGAGCCTAGTTCATTTACACCACAGTCATTGATGGAGATATTTGCAAACATCTCTCTTCACAAACCAGTCTGATGAATTGATTTAGACTAATTTTGTTAATAAAAATAGCCTAAGATATGAGATATTCTGATAAATGTCCTTCAAGTAATAAATAGTTGGCAATATACACACATATACACTGTAGGCCTATAATATAATTTATTTATTAAAAATGTTCGGCGTGCGCTCTGCGCGCGCATCTACATGTTACCCCTCTGGGGCTAAGCCCCCCTTGACTATGGATCCTAGTGACGTCCATGTATGAAATGGAACGAAGCGCCATATTTTGATATCTTTTAGGAACTGAAAATGAAACGCTGAATCCTAGAAAAAAGAAAAGAGCAATAGAGAAAAAGGTCCATCTGAATTGCATCTTTAGTTTGTTAAGCACCCAGAATTCGGATGACCTGGAAGTAATTCTGGAAGAAGGTGGTTGAGTTTTTAGTACATGGTTTATTTGGAGGCAAATACCGACTTTGCAAGCATTGTTGCAACACTATTCCGGAACGTTGCTACACTTCAAAAGATATGGTTGGTCTGTGATGAGTGTGCGAATAATATTTTGTGACGCTCACAACCTCATGAGATGGTTGCATATATCCATAACGCCACAAGCAAGTGCATGCAAACGCCACCACAATATTGAGTAGGGACAGAGGACGGGAAGGGTAGACCAACTGTGATTGAGAGAGGATTTTGACAGCTCTGATTATCAGCATCTTCCATCAGCTTCCCAGCTCATCTCCAGCCTTTACCTGTGTAGTCTACATGGACACATGGCTTCCCAACGATAATGCCCCAAATACATCAAAGACAAATGTGTATTAAACGTGCGTAAAACAGTGGTGCACGCTTCATCTCATTAATAAACTTGCCAGCTAAAGAATACACTTTAGCTGTATATATGCAATATTTTTCTGTTATGTCTCTGGCTCCGGCTACGTCTGGAGCGCCTTTGCGTATGCCTCGTATGGTCGCTATCTAGACCTTTTCTGGTGCGACTCAGGCTGCAAACTTTCCTTCTGGGTAAACGGAAGGGTCAGTCACATGAATTTCAATAAATGAATAAACAAATATCACACATTGTTGCGTGAATGGTTTTAAACAAGACAAGAAGTTGCACCCTTTTTTCAATTTCATCTTTCATTCCAAAATAGAATAATGAATGAACGAAAAAGTACACGGACCCCCGTTATCTAAATGTTCTATTTCTCATTCAGTTGCAGAAATCGAAAAACGAAAAAAACACTTATCCGATTTTTAATTTTTGTTTTAAAAAAAAAAATCCTTTTTTTTTTTCATTTTGGTTTCAAATCGAAAAACGAATGAACGAATGATACACGGATTCAATAAACTACTTCAAGTTAATAAGCTAATTAATAACCATTTATAGGGCATGGCTATTATAAAGTGGTACTGAATCCTTCACTGCTTTTTTGACTGGTATGTTATTCATTTTATTTCATTCATTTTCAGGAGAGAACCAGAGAAGGACTGATGAGGGGTAATCATAAGTTTGACACGCGGGAGGTAGAGTGCCAGAAGAGGAGGAAGTGTGCGACCAGCAGTTGTAGACTATCTGATTGTAAAGAACATGTGCAAAAAATTAAGACAGCCAAAGAAAGCTCACATGAACAAAGTTCTTCTATAAAGAAGAAGTGCAAGAAGAAGAAGAGGATAGAGGTTGAGACAAATTCTGAAGGTAAAAAAAAGAAACATAAAAAGACTGGGAAGGAGAAAAAGAAACATAGAAAACAGAGGAGAACAGCAAAAGATCACAGCACAGACAGTGAACTTGAGGATGGTGAAATTGCAACATCAGAGAGAGAAGAGTCGATTTCTTCAACCTCCTCCACTGAGAGCCGTACTCTTCCCAACACAGAGGAAGGTGAGTAAAATGAGACCAGCTAGTCATAAAATGGGTTTATTATGATGACGATTGTTTAGAGCAAACTCAAGTTTTTTGGTGGGCTTTTGAGGTATGAAAGTGACCCAACATCGATCCGACCCAAATACCAAAAGTGTGTCTTTCTGACTTTCCCAGCTACCGTGGTCGTGCATTATGTTAAAAAATGTTAAAATTCTATTTCAGACAGACATGTTGCTTCTCTCACGGCTATCATGCAAGCAGTAAAAAAAAATAGGAACATAGAAAAACATTGTCAGTTCAGGGATGTTTCACAAAACCAAGATGGGGGATTTACTACTGGATTATCCTGGATAATAAACCAGGCCTTGACTTGGCTTTACAGAACCAGAGTGCATGAAATGCTTCAACCTTGTATGCTTTCATCGCTCTGTACTGACACAGGTGTTCAGCCTCATGCGCTTTTTTGTGTCTGAATTGCAAGTATTCTAAAATAGTGACTGTCAAAAAAAGTTTGAAACTGATTATGTACATCTTATCTGCTTGTTGATGTCAACTTTGAGCACTTTTTTTCGTCGCTTGTGTTTTTTTCCTTGTGCTTTGCACATATCTATGCAAAGTGTGTTGCAACGGTTGTGGCATCATTCCATAGGAAAACAATTGCATTTGACCACCTGGAGGTGCTAGGCCCTAGCTAGGGTACCTGAGGTGGTTCCTACGGTAGGTGTGGTGGTTGCTAGGTTAATCATGTTGGTTGCTGGGTCGCCTCTGTGGAAGTGGTTGCTAGGCTATTGCTAGGGTACCTAAGGTTCTTGCTAAGGTAGTGATGGTGGTTGCTAGGTTAATCATGTTGGTTGCTATGTTAGGTATTAGGTAGTTGCAAGGGTAACTGAGGTGGTTGCTAGGTTGTTGCTAGGGTAGGCATGGTGGTTGCTAGGGTGATGGTAGGCTAATCATGTCGGTTACTATGTTGATTGCTATGTTGCAACTGTGAAAGTGGTTGCTAGGCTGTTGCTACAGCTGACAGCTAACGGTGCACATGTCGTTACTGGCTGCAGGGACAGATTTGACGATGTTGGCACACAACGCTAGCAAGGTAAACATACAACAGACAAAGCTCAAATTAGCTAGTATGGTCAGCAACCTACTGAACACATTAAAGCTGATTTTGCTATTTTACCTTAATCAAACTCACTGAATGGATCCATGTTATCAAGTAACCTTGTGTGAAGTGAAAGGCATATGAGTGTACCAAAACAAACTTTGTTTTGAAATCACATTATGCTAACGCATCTGCTTCAGAACAGGAGCCACATAAGCTACAATGTAAACCATACAAAGCCCCTCTCTGATTGGCCCATTTAACATAAGAATAACATAACATATTTTCGTTAAAATATTAATTTCCTTTATGTGTTGGTAGGCCTATTTATTCAGCTTATATTTCAGTGTGGGAGACGACTTCTCTTAAATGATTTTTTTTTTTACTACTAGTTTTATTTAAGGGAGAGAATGGGCTACTGCAGGAGTTTAAAAGAACCCTAAAATAATAGGCTACTTTAAAGCAGAATTCAACCCTGAAACAACATTGTGCTCAAACACTATATTTTACCTATTTATACGTGACAGTGCTGCCATTTAATGTAATGATTATATTGAAAATAAAATATAAACCTAAAAAAAAACCTAATTGCGCACATGGGCCCTTTTACATACGTCATTAAAAAAATTCAATAATTATCGATATCGACCAATATACTGAGCCTATATCGTGATAGAATTTTCAGCCATATCGCCCAGCCCTAGTATGTCCCTAGACTTAATTCAGTTGTGAATTATTATATTGTGATGTGATGGCAAGCTAATATCAGCCTGTTAGATGTGTTAGCTTAGCCTACTCACCAAGAATAGCCTACATGTAGCCTATCCATACTGCCCACTTCTGCATGCTTGAACAATAAATGAATTATTTGCTGATGGAGTTATTTATCCAAATTGTGGATGAATGGAGTTATTTGATGGAGTTATTTACCCTTGTCTGTCAGATGCCAGAAAAGTTTATAATTATAATAAGGAATGCATATTCCTACTGCCCATGCCAGTGTCAAAAATGTTATTACAAACTATTACTAAGAATCTCCCTGTCTCTTTTCTGACAGAATGTTCATAGTTAGTTACTTAATGATACAATATTTTACTTCAAATATTGAAATTTGAACATAGGCCTACTTTAAGAATAAAACCCTTTTCAACAGGAGTCTGACAACTACTGTAAATAAGTAGCCTAAGCCTTAAATACATGCTTGGATCGGCCGGTATCGGTATCGGCTGATACTAAAAGCTACAATATCGGTAACCGATCGGTAGAGCAAAAAGCTGGATCGGGACATCCCTAGACCAGCACCCACACAATATGGAAACTGACACAATCTCAGTAAGATTCCAAGCAATCTCTCAAAGCTTCTCCTACTTGTGAGGCTTCTTCTGCTTATAGCCCTTGGACCTGTTGATCAGTTTTTTAATCTGTTAAAACTGTTTGCAGTGGCTCCTGAGCTTTGGCCCCCCTGTGTGCGTGTCACTGTTGTCCGTTCGCCTGCATTACATATTGGAAGTCTTTTCATCCTCACAGCAGACACAGCAGCTACAATTGGCAGGTGAGTGCCCTTAACAGTTATATTTCCTTTGGGTAACGCTTTAATTTACAGCCCATGAAGTACTGGGTAAGTATTAGGTAAGAATGGTGTAACGAAAAAGTATCAAGGGATAAATTACTGAGTACTCACAGCGTAAGTTTGCTGGAATAACACACGTTCACGCTTTATTTTACAGCCCTTGAAGTACTGGGTAAGTACAGGTAAGAACAACATAACAATATAGAACTTTATGTGTAATATTGCCATAATTACAAAATGGGTATAGCCTAGATGCGCAGTATAGCCTACAGGAAATGCATGGTTGATTCACTTCATTTTACAGCCCCCACATCCAATATTAGGGTGTAGTTACAAGTAGTTTTGGGGTATTTAGGTAATTCCACTGTAGGCTACTTGTTCTTTACTTTTCAATAGGGTAGCCTACCTAAGTGGTGTAGCATCAGTGTGCGCGTCCTATCTATGCAAAAGGTGCGTGGAGGCCGAGAGCGGTATTGCAGACAGATATAGATTATCTCGCAACGGCAGCAGCTATGTTGTTTGATCACTAAGTTGTTTGTTCAGCGTTAAACTAATGAAATAAAGTCTACCTTATTTATATAGAGGCCCACGGACAACCGTGAATGATGTAGGGTAAAATCATACCCATACCCTGATGTAGGGTAAAATTATTCATGCGAGGGATTTATAAGTTTCATTTCATGCGAAGGAATTATTAGTTTAATTTTCCATGTTGTAAATAAAACGCATCTTTGTCAAACTGTTACCTCTGACTATGCATGCTACTGTACACCACTTAGGTGTAGGCTACCCTATTGAAAAGTAAAGAACAAGTAGCCTACAGTGGAATTACCTAAATACCCCAAAACTGCTCGTAACTATTGGATGTGGGGGCTGTAAAATGAAGTGAATCAACACATGCATTTCCTGTAGGCTATACTGCACATCTAGGCTATACCCATTTTGTAATTATGGCAATATTACACAAAAAGTTCTATTTTGTTACGTTGTTCTTACCTGTACTTACCCAGTACTTCACGGGCTGTAAAATAAAGCGTGAACGTGTGTTATCCCAGCAAACTGTAAGTACTCAGTAATTTATCCCTTGATACTTTTTTGTTACACCATTCTTACCTAATACTTACCCAGTACTTCACGGGCTGTAAATTAAAGCGTTACCTTCCTTTGCAGTATAACATAGAGCCTCAGGGATAAAATAAATTAAATTCTTGCGTTTTTACTAGCGCTTTTTTTACGTGAGGCGCGTAGCAACGGTCAAGTCGCATCGTTCCATAGGGGAAACAATTGAAATCGAGCGCCTGGAGGTGAAAAAAAGCGTGTCAGTGTGAACGGCCGCAAAGTGGTTGCTAGTCCGTTGCTGGGGCATTTGAGGTGGTTGCTATAGGTTGTTACAAGGGTGGTTGCTAGGTTATTCATGTCGGTTGTTAGGGGGCTAGGGTACTTGAGGTTGTTGGTAGGGTAGGTGTGGTGGTTGCTAGGGTGGTTTCAAGGTTGGTCATGTCGGTTGTTTGTTCATGGCCGTAGCTACAATAGAGGACACCGAGGTCCGGACCTCGGTAATTTTTCCGAGCCGAAAATAAGTGAAACATTCTTCAGACGCGCCAATTAATTAATTAATCCTTTTGCGCGTGTTAGTGCCGCAAAACATATCTCCGGTTTTGCTTCATTGTCTTTCGGAAGCTTTAAATGGGCATGATTCCTCTTACAATCGAGGTATTTGGTATTAAATTAAACTAGACAACCAAATCTATCCGTTGGTATCATTGGTAAAGTACTTGCTAGAGAATGAGAGGGTTTAATTTCAGTGTAAATATCGCCTATATTTAGGCAAAGTATGTCTTTATCTAGTGTTAAAGGCTGAACTTGCTAGATCATCACACATTATAATATAAACATATAATTTGCAGAGATAAGAGATAATCTCATTGAAACCTGTGAAATGAACACAATTTTTAAAACTGTAATCTGTTGTGGGAGCACATTATTGTAGACTAAATGATTGGAGCACTTAAATCACATCCACTGGACACAACTCATTCACTGAAGTAAAATATATTTTCTCTAAACACAATCAGTGGCAGGTTACACTGTTGTCACAAAATCATAAATAGCCTAAAGAATTCTGTGCTAAAAAGATACAGCTGCATATTCACCATTGCTCAGTTATGTATTAGGAAGGAAGGAGGAGCTGTGTCTCATTGACTTTCAGTGGGTGTAATTTCTGTGTTTCCATCAGAAAAAAGTCTATCATTATGTGCTCCTATCATTGGATTTTTAAGAACTGTGTTCATTTCAGAGATTGCTGTGAGATCACTGAAGTTTTCCATCACCCAATTTCAGAAATGGAGCACCCTCGTTTTAGGTGGTGCTGAAGTCTCACACAACTGATGGGAGAATGCAAAGGGAGAGGGGGTTTGTAGTGTCTCAAACCTTTCCCTTTACTGTGGCAGCGCAGCTATGCATATAACAGTGTATCTAATACAATAAGTGAGTTTAGCAACGTCAGTATGAGCAGGGGAAGTTCAAAGATTAGTTCAAACACTATTTCAGTAGATCTCTTATGTTGAAAAATTTTCGGCGCGCTCAGCACGCATCTAGGACCTCTGTAATTTCAAAATGCTGGCTACGGCCATGGCTATGTTGGTTGCTAGGCTATTGCTAGGATACTTGAGGTGGTTGCTAGGTTGTTGCAAGGGTAGGTGTGGTGGTTGCTAGGTTAAATATGTCGGTTACTAGATTGGTTGCTATGTAGCAACTGTGGAAGTGGTTGTTAGGCCATTGCTAGGGTAGGTGTGGTGGTTGCTGGGATGGTTGCTAGGTTAAGCATGTCGGTGGCTAGATGCCTGGTGTGTAAGGAAAGTTACTACATTGTTTTATGAGTTACTCACAGTCCTGTTTGAAGTGAAGAAGCAGACAATGATTCGGTCGTTAGCTGTATAGGCCTGCATGAGTATCCAGTGGAGAAAACAGACTATTCAAGTTTTCTGACACTGTGTCTTGTAACGATAATCCTTCGATCTATCTTCATCTCGAAGGCATATTGAAGAGTAGCTCTCACTGTCGCAATTCTTGAGCGTAGCAAACGGCTAAAAGACATACAAACATCTCCCTGGCACTACTTGAACATGGTAATGATTTCTGATAGCAAAAATCATAGCAATATCATGCTGTAACTAGGTTTTCTTTTATTTTTTATTGCTATTCACCCCCACCAATTCATGTTGATAACAACATTAAAATGAAAATAAATAAATAAAAATGAGACAAAAAGAAATCAAGGGACATTTAGAATAGAAAAGAAGTTGTGATTATTCGCGATAAATTATGAGTTAACTACGGCATTTTAACCGCTTGACAGCACTACATATAAGATTTATAGCCATTTTCAGAGCTTTGGAGGGGGGATGTACACAAGGTACATCTGATCTGAGCAGATTTTTTAATTCTTTAGGAAAATGCATTTCTATGCACAAGGTTTCAATAATGTCTGTGATTGTGAAGTACTAAAAGAGCCAGTGATGTTGGAAGTCGAACAAAAGTCTTGTTCACTAGAATGTTTAACAGTTGCCTGCAGTTTTATGAAATGACCTTGAAGCAGTGTTTCCTAGGCTGCGTTTACACTGGCAGTTCAAATCCGATTTTTTGCTCCCATGTGGCACAATTCTGATGTGTTTGACGACAGTGTAAACAGAAAAAAGTCACATGGAATCTGATTTGTCCAGATCAGATCCAGGCCTCTTTCATATGTGGTCATAAATCGGATATGTATCAGATATGCGTTGATGTGATGGCAGTCTAAACAGACAGATCGGATGTTCCCTACCAATGCGTCTCATACGTCATTAATTGAGAGTTTTTCTGCACCAACACACAAGTTAGAAGGAGAGAAGTGACCTAGCCTAACTCTCCATAGCCTGCACACGAGGGGAAACAAGGACGAATTTCAGTAAAATTAACAAATCAATTTTGGAAGATATGAGTAGGGCAGCGAAGAAATGCGTTTTGTTTCATTCCCTCAAGATTCATTTATGTCTACTCCACGATTAACAACCACATAACCGTTCATCATCTCCGTTTTGACAGTGATGTTTCAGAGTGCCCCTATCATACATGCAATGAAGCCGACATGCTTTCACTTTCACCAATGCTCGGACTTTATTTTTTCCCCTTCACTTTCTCAAGCGGTTCATTTCATTTGCTGGTTGATAGCAGGACTTTCATTTTACTGACAAAGTCATTTGATGATGAGAGAGACGGGCCGTTTGTTCAAATAGCCTAGTTCTAGATCTGTAAACTGCTCGGGAACTCTCTCTCCGTTGCACCTCTGTCTCGCTACCTCTCACTTGTACAACGCGCTACACTTTATTTCTCTCCATTCACAGGAGATTTTACAACACTCGCGGGTGTTCATGAGCCACTTTAGGAAGTCGATTGTTCGGGGGTTGTGCCTGAAGTTTGTTAAGGATTAGCTTTCTACCTAGTCGTCATCATTATGATGGAAATAAGCATAGAAGTTATTTAATGGCAGCAATAACATCCAGGTTCTGGCCACCTTTATTTTGAATGTCCCTTTGGTCAGGGCGGACGTGCCTTCTACGCATGCGGGTTGTTTCAAGTGTCTGGCAAGTGTAGACATGCACATCTGATTTGGGCACTTTTGAAAGTAGATGTAAACACGCAATCAAAAAAATCAGATGTGAGCAGAAAATCGGAATTGACCCTTCGCTAAGCCCCGCCCCCCTTAGTTACTGTTGTCAGGCCTGACAAACTAACCAAAAACGTAACTTGCGTCCATAGGAATGAATGCAAAACATAGCCTCAAACAATGGCTCTTCAGAGATAAACCTCAAGTGATTAACAATTTCTAATAGCATGTAATGATTGACAAAAAGGTCTACTTTGAGTACCTTACCGCAGTTTAAATGGAAATTTATTGAATTCATATAATAACAGACCTGACCTTACCGTCACCATATAACACCACAGCAAAATCAACCAGCACGAAACTCCATCAAGGCATCTTAAAACGGAGACCAATCAACCTAAAAATTATGGACTATTTATCCTTCCTCCTAATACTGCCGTAAGTAAACAGTTTAACTGTGCCACAACAGATAAAATATCCCGTAATTGTCTGCAAATATTACGTTAGCGAACATGCTAAAAACGGCTAATGTTGCAGGAGGCAGAGAGAGGCAGGCTTTAGACCCATTTTGCTATCGCTAAATGTCCGTGACAAAATCTAACAAACTAAGTTACGTTGTTTTGAGCTATGTGATTGATTAGTTAGAGTTAAACTGTCGGTGTACCTTTGCAGTGCTGGATTACAGATGAGAAATCTTTGGGAATACAGTGCTGAAACTTGCTAGCATGTTAGCAGCAGCAAACTTTTTAAACTATTGTAAAGCTTATTTGGCCACTATGTTTTCCACTAGTGTTTACCGTTTTGACCCCAGCCCCCCCACCATCCATTTGAACAGCACAGAACTAACGCGAAATTTAATTCAATTCAATTCAATTTTATTTGTAGAGCGCTCAAATACAGTGCATTTGTCTCGCGGCGCTTTACAGCCAGTACGGGAAGCATCCATGAGAAACGGGCAAGGAAACACTCCCTACACTTTGCTAGTAATTCATTTCTAGGAAGAAACCTTGGGCAGATCCACGCCTCATGGACTCAGCCTACCTGCCTGAGGCCTAATAAAGTATCCGTAATGTCAGTAGTCAGATTGACCATGGTTTACACAGAACAGTATGGGTACTGAATGTAGCCTGAGTTATAATACAAAGTTTGTGTGACAGTCAATAGGGTAGAAGGGTCAGGGGCTTGACCACTTAGCGGATTGTGCATCGGGCCTTATATGTCATGAGAAGGATTTTAAAGTCAATTCGGCTTTTGACTGGAAGCCAGTGTAGAGATGCAAGAATGGGGGAGATATGTTCATATTTCTTGGTTCTAGTGAGTGTTCTAGCTGCTGCATTTTGGATTAACTGTAGGGTTTTAATGCAGGTGTTACTGCGAAACACTTTACATTGAGTTAATGTAACCTCAGATCTTACTTTCGGTTTCCAACAGTCAGGTCCCATTGATTCAGTGTAATGTGCCTGTTGGCTTCTGCATTCGGTCTGTGCTGTACCAAATTATTTTGTTCCACTCGCTAACTAGCGCATTTAGCAAGCTCGTTCAACAGGGCTATGCTTGAATTCACTCCGGTACTCTCCTTTAATTGTAATTCAATTCAATTCAATTCAATTTTATTTGTAGAGCGCTCAAATACAGTACATCGTCTCGCGGCGCTTTACAGACAGTACGGGAAGCATCCATGAGAATCAGGGGCAAGGAAAAACTCCCTCGCTTTGTAAATAATTTGCTTTGTAGGAAGAAACCTTGGGCAGATCCACGCCTCATGGACTCAGCCTACCTGCCTGGGGCCTAATAAAGTATCCGTAAAGTCTGATGCATAGATTGACCATGGTTAACACAAAACAGTATGAGTACTGAATGTAGTCAGAGATGATATACATATAGTTTGTGTGACAGTCAGGGCCAAGGGATGGAGTCAGTAGTTTGAGTGTGGGATTAGTCAGTAGTTGGAGTGGAATTACAGTTTATTGGGTGTTGGTTGCCATCTAGGTAGTGGTCATCGGGGCCATCAGGCCAGTTCCATCACGGGCCTCAGAGAAAAGGGGAAGATGGTCCTGGTGTGTGGCTCCGGAGAGGTTGGTCAGCATCCGTAGTGTGGTAGGGTTGGTGGCAGGAAGGTACGGGAGGTTCATCACTCAGCCAGTGCGTCGTTGTAAACATCATAGGCCTACATTAGACCATAACCGGCATCAAATTGTAAATACTGTAACTAATGCATGGTTAGCGATCGTAAATCAGTTAGAGTAGCCTAGACTTTCAGGCAACTTTTTGCTTGGTAAACTGCCTAAACGGGCGGATAGGCTACTTCCTGCACAGGTAGCAGTAGTTATGGTAGGCTGCATTCGTACACATTGTTCTCTTTACCAAATACTAGTGCATTGCCCGTGTGAACACGTTTTCCCAGAAATGTGTAGTCCATTTAGGCCTACGTGTATGCAGATGAATCAGAGATTGTGATATAGCCTATCCAGTACAGTTGCCTGAGACGTTTTTCAAAGTGCAAAGCAGGCCCATGTTGAGAATTGAAGTTGCAATGTGGTTTGAAGTAGATAAAGTAGGCTACATCTTTCCAACATAGATTTTTGTTTGACATGTTTGCTACCCGTGTGTTTTGTTGTTGTATTGAATGAAAGCAACCAAATTATAAATGCCGTGTGTAAACGAACCTTCTCTGTCGTCAATAGGTATCACATAGGCAAAAGCATGTTTTGAACTGCATGTTGATAGATGTGCTTCTAGTTCTTACCAATGTGGGTTTGCATGTGTTTATATGGTGTTGTGGGATCAAAAGAGTCATCTTGCTGGGCCATTGTAATTTCTTGAACTGCTTCTAGTTCTTACCAATGTGGGTTTGCATGTGTCTGCATGGTGTTGTGGGATCAAAAGAGTCGTCTTGCTGGGCCATTGTAATTTCTTGAACTGTTAAAGGCCGCCTAGGTCATCGTAATTTCGTTTAACTGTTCAACGTCGTCAGAGCCAGGGGCGCCGCTGGGGGGGGGAAGTTAGGATGATTCTAAGGGCCCAGCACAGACAGGGGGGCCCCAGAGAAAATTTTAATATTAAAATCCATATTTGAGGGGCCCAAAAAATTATTTTGTCATAGGGCCCAAAATTTCTAGCAGCGCCCCTGGTCAGAGCGCTAGGCTACAGAAAACACACTGCCTGCTAAGCAGTGGACCGAGAGAGTGAAAGGGAGAGTGGCTTTACAGTAAGAGCGGCAGAAGGCAAAGTGGCTAACTTTATTTACTGATATCGTTAGTATTTCTTAGTATTTCTTAACAGTACTTGAACATGTGATCATGGTGTAACTAGGTTTTCTTTTATTTTGAATTAGTATTCACCCCCACCAATCAATGTTAATAACAGCATTAAAATGAAAATAAATAAAGAAAAAAATGGGACAAAAAGAAATCAAGGGACATTTAGAATAGAAAGAAATTAGTGATTAACTCATTGACTGCCAGCCGTTTTCAGAATAGAGAGTTCCATACTGCCAGAGGTTTTGGGGAATTTTGACTGTTTTTTAAAGAGCCACAGAATATTATGTGTTACGACTACATAAACAATGAAACTACCACAAGAAAGAGCAGACTCTCTTCTTTCACCAGAAAAAAAAGTTCGTTTCAACCCCTTTCCATTGCTTAGAAATCAGCAGGCGAACATAAGCTACTTTCTCCAAACACACCCGTTTTTTATCAAAAAAGGGAGAAAATTAGCGTTTTGTTTGACAACGTTAGTGTCTTGGATGCGCGTTTTTTTCGGTCTATTAGCACGTCAAACATCGGGGAAATGTCTTCCTTTGATAAGACCACAAAAACAACAGTAACAGGGGGCTTTTGGTAATAAAATAGACATTGTTGTAACAAGGTAAATATATGCTATTTACAGGCTGTGACAGCGAAAACTCAGTGATCAACAACTGGCTCGCAAATTCTTACCTGACCCGGAACTGTGAGCTAGCTGGGCACTGAAACAAGTCAACAACTGCTATTTCCGTTTGCCCAAGGTTGATCTCCTTCATCTCCCACGATCGGAACACTACTCGAACTACTATGGCAGTGACACATACTCTGATCGAGTGTGAACTGCCTAAATTTCTCCGATTTACGTCTGCACTTTGCTAGCGGCATATTTAGCCATGTCATTAGCTTTCTCTACTTCTCCCTTGGCCATACCTATGAATCTATGCTCATCTCACATCCAAAGTGACACACTGCCACCCTCAGGATCAATTTGGAACAACAATTTTCGACGGAGAATTCTGATATTTACAGACAAGGTTCCCTAGGTCTTTCTGCAGCCCTCCCCATTAAAAAATGCAGTTGACGTCTAAAGACGTCATTGGCAGTGAACGGCAGTATTTCAGTTGACGTCTAAAGACGTCATTGGCAGTCAATGAGTTAATCGCGATTAATTATCAGTTAACTACAGCATTAATGTGATTAATCTCAAGTTTCCTTGACCGGAGAATTAGCACTGACTGCTAACCCATTGGGGCAGACATTTAAACTGTGTTTTTAACATCGTAACATACTCCAAATTTAACCCCATAAGCTATGCTACACCAGTGAACCCCATAAGGCGAGTTCACATTACACGATTTTAGAGCCGATTCTGAGGTCGCAGGGTCGATTAGAAATCACAGGTGGTCGTGGGGAAACTCGGCAGTGGATCTGCAAGTGCAAGTCGTCATGTGTGAACAACTCTCCGACACGATTTAGGGCAGTCGCGGGTTCAACGCAAATTGTCGGGGGACATCTAGCATGTTAGATATTTGGAGAAGTCGCAAGCGATTTCCCAGGCAACAGCCAATCAAGAAACATGACTCATGTTGTCATCTTTAAACTTTCCAAACTCCAAAACCATATGTGGCTGGACATGAAATTGAGAGGCTCAAGAGCATTTTTGGCAATTTGAGTTATGTACATATTCTGAAAGTGTAGGTTCTAAGCTTTCTAACAATGTCTTACACTTGGAAATTCAATAACATTTGAAGAAGTTGTAGCCATTTGAAAGTGTACACATGTCAGCGCTACAAACTCAGAAAACTGAGAAAGAAAGTTTTCTGTCTTGGTCTCTGAATCTATGGGAGGGAACATTAAGTTAAGCCCTCCACCCTGTCATGGTAGTTTAGGCCCTAGCTAGTTAGCATACAGCAGTTGAAATAATGACCTGGCCACTACATATGGTGCATTTCTAAATGTCGATCTCTTTCAAGTCATTTAAATAAAAAAAACGACATTATGGTTAGTATTAATAGAGTCTGTACATGTGGTCCCTTGCTTGGTTTGTCTGAAAATTAAGTGGAAATATGCTTTAGAAGTGCAGCTAGAAAAGTGCCCTGCTGTCTGATTGCAAGCTAGCCATCGCTAGCCATATTCTCATAGTAACCCAAGCAAAAACGGTTGCCATGCTAACGTTAGCTATCGAACTAGTAGCATCGAACTAGTAGCACCGGAACTAGTAGGCCTACAAGTAACGTTAATCCCTTCCAAATTTCACAAGTGAATGTTTCAGTTAATAGCTGGGTTTCACCCGACGTCACTAACGTATTTTTCAGTGTTCTTCTGTACGCGCGCGAACTTCAACTGGTGGGCTTCTGGAGCTGGAGCCATTGAAAGC
The DNA here is from genome assembly GCA_027497455.2 of Sardinella longiceps. Taxonomy (NCBI): domain Eukaryota; kingdom Metazoa; phylum Chordata; class Actinopteri; order Clupeiformes; family Clupeidae; genus Sardinella; species Sardinella longiceps. Next base: position 11,718,075 of record JAODXP020000031.1, read on the forward strand.
ACTGCATTTTGGCTGCAACTTTTTTCTACCAAAAGCCTCTGTTTTGTGCCGTTTTTGGATGTTATAAACTGTCTAACCGAGAGAAGGGAAAGGGTTAATATCGAGTACCTAAGGAAATCGCCCATAAAGGTGAGAAATGGGGGAAAAACTCAGAGAACCATGCTGTAGTTCGTAATGCCCACAGCCGCGATTGTCGGCTAATCTTTCCGCTCTTGAGAAAATTCTGACATTTTCATCAAGTACGGGTCACGTCCGATGTATTTCCCTACTAATTACTTGTATTTTCCCCTACATACCGGCTCCAAACCACTACAATATGCACTTTTCTCCGTGCCGTCCATTGGTGTTGTTATGCTTGCCTCCACATCCTGCCCATCAGTTCGAATTGTTCGCGCACCCGTTATCACGTCACTGGGACCCTGCTATTACTCACAACATAGTCGAAGAATTCCAATTCCACAAGGCGATAAGAATCCACTTTAGCTTGTGAGTTGGATAACAAACATAAACTTTTCCTACCTCCTCGTTCAGTTCAGTTCCGATTCCACAAGGCAATAGTAGGCTAATCCACTTGCGTCTTCGATTTGGGTATACAGAAACTTTTCCTCCCACCTCGATCAGTAAGTTCATTTCAACAGTTCAGTTCATATAAAGTCCTTCCTATATTAATGTCTCTGGTTCATATCAACAGTAGGCTTCAACGAAAGATTACTCCAGGCTCGTATGCCTAACGTAACGCTGTAATGTTATTTAAATTAGCCATGCGGCCACTTCAAGCATACAGCTGATTTGCCGACAGAACAAAGAGCACGCCCAATTCAAAATACGGCTTCGTCCATGAAAGATAGCCATTTTCAAAGATAAAATATGCCCTTTTAAAGCAACCAATGTTGTTGTCTGAAACATGGAATTGATTCTTTAGGACTTCAACTTGCACATTCTGAAAAAAAAAAAAAAAAATACCCAATTTTGAAAAAAAAAAAAAAAAAAAACGTTATATTGCGATTTTCTCGGATCGAGGCTTTGCGACCTGTTTTCTGATGACGAGACACATATTTGAAGTTGCACTTCTTCACCCAGCAATAGCCTTCTTTGAAAACAGTCATGTGAAGTTTACTTGCGAAAACAGACACAATTGGCCATCCAGGTAACCTCGTCAATAATTCTAAAATATTTTTGCGAAACAGTAGCTACAGACAACATGAGATCAGTGGCAAACTAATGAGTTGCAGTCATGCCTGTAGCCTTTAGTCAGAGACATTTTTAGCCGTAAACTGTATGCTAACATTAACGTTATGGTGTTGATTATACGAACGTGGACACAACCAGCGCACCCTAGGCTCTGTCTGGGCCCGGTCTTGTAGTGTGAACACAGAGGTCGCAGATCAGCTTCGCGCCCGACCATGAGACTCCCGATACTAAAACTGCTAGTCGTTAAATGTGAACACTCGAGAGCTCACAGACGTGTCTTGTCGTGTCGTGGCTAAAATCGTGTAATGTGAACTTGGCATTACAGCACAGAATTGTTGAGTGTATGACCTCAAATGACTAAAAAAGTGGTTAAAGCAGTGTTCTTGTGAAAGCAGAAACTTACCTGATTGTTTACATCCTGGCTTCCACTAATCCATGTCAATTCTGCTTTACTCCCTCAATGGCAGAGACGAAAACTTGAATTTTGCAGACGTGAACCATATCCCAATATCTTCCTTTTTGTGCTCAAACATTACTGACCATGTTACAACAGGGTCCGTGTAACGCTTTGCAGTGCTTTGATATATTTTTAGAATTAACATGGACAAGATGAAAATTGGGTTCAAAACTTCAATTTTCCATTTATCAGACAACTCAGATAGGCTAATAGGTAATTGATGCTGTTTGTGTATTTCATTGTTGTTTGTCGGTTGCTTTTGAAAGAGTGGATAGTTGAATTTGATACCAAAGTAAAAATGAGTCAATATTTCAATATTCCATTTCTGCGCCGTGGTTGGACTGAACCATGCGCGCTGAGGGATGTCTTGGTTCAGGTAGGCTATAAATGAGATGATGGACTTGAGACGTAACGTTACAGACCTTACAGAACAACTAGCCCACCATCAGGCTTACCTGTAAATTTTCTAATACAGAAACCATGCATGATTTAACATTTTCATGTTTTACCGTGGCCCGCGCTTACGCACAATCAATCAGTGAAGAAACGGTGATGCCGAGTGTTACCTATACCACCTTGGATATATTTGGGGACGATATAACGGTATAACTACAGAGACTCAGATCTAGCCTACATTAACAATAAGTTCGTGAATGACCTCTAGGCTACTTCAAAACCAAAGCAGACGTCAGCTGAACCGAAACTTCGCATATGGTTACCGGTAGGCTACACGGTAACCGCCGGCCAGGTGGCGAGAAGCTCGAGCTACCTGTTGGAGACCTTTCCGCTACGGTTCACCAGGAAATTGGAGACCCCTGGTCTAAACAAAATGTTATTCTTATATCGTGACGAAATATAGCCTAGGTGGCATAGGCAACACTCGGCATCACAGTTTCTTTACTGATTGATTGTGCAAAGAGCGAAGTGTTCCAACTTGGCCACGGTGATTAAAAAAATCACAGCCACATCATAGGCTGTATTAGAAAGTTTGCAGGTTAGCCTGCAGGTGGGCCAGTAGTTCTGTCAGGTCTGTACGTCTCGAGCGGACTTGATAAGTCTATCCATCTCATTTATAGCTAAGGCCTCTCTCTGCTAAAGACAACTGGCAGACATCCCTCTGCGCACTTGGTTCAGTCCAACCACGGCGCAGAAATAGAAAATTGAAATATTGACTCATTTTTACTTTGGTGTCAAATTCAACTATCCGCTCCCTCAAAAGCAACCATCAAACAACAACGAAATACACAAAAAGCACCAATTACCTATTATCTGAGTTGTCTGAAAAATGGAAAATTGAAGTTTTGGACCCAATTTTCATCTTTTTCATGTAAATTCTAGAAGTGGATCAAAGCACAGCAAAGCGTTACACGGACCCAACAGCCTGCCATGAGATATGAGCCTTACAATAGCCGTAATACTCAAAATTGCATCTGCATTGCAATGCATTTTGCATATGGGCCAATGTAATGATGAGGGCAGTATTTTTACATGATCTTGATAAAAATATCATTCAATATAGGATAATAAATCGTGATTTCGAAAATGGGATAATAAATACGTTTTTTTTTTTTTTGCCAAATCGCTCAGCCCTGAACTAACATGATTACCTACCCTAGCAACCAGTGTTGTGCCTGAACGCGTTCATTGAATGAAAGTTCATGAACTCGTTCATAATTTTGGTGAACTTGAACTGAACGTAGATATTACTGCTTGAACGATAGTGTAAACGCGTTCATTCTGGTGTCGGTGAACAGTGCGTTCACTCTTTATAATCTCGTTCAATAAGGTGCCAGATTTCCAGACTTCTAGGCGAAATGCGGAAGGGGGGTTCTGTTGGTTGGAATGTCTGTATATGGGCTGTGGAAATAATTTAGAAAATGTATGCCTTGCAACATAAAAAAAATGAACTGAACTACAGTAGTTCATTTATTGGAGCGGTAAACTTACTTATACTTCAAAATTTTGAAAAATGAATTATGAACTGAACTAGTTCATTTTAAAATTTGTGAACTTATGAACTGAACTAGTTCATTTCAAAAGTGAACTTTCCCAACACTGCTAGCAACTACCAAAGGACCACTTCCACAGTTGCAACCTAACAACCAACATAGCAACTGACATGACTTATCTATAATTTTTACAGTCAATGCTATAAACCCCCTAGCAAACACCATACCAACCCACAGTTGCAGCCTAGCAACCAACATGATTAACCTAGCTACCAGCATAGGAACCAATATGATTAACCTAACAACATGTCTAAAAACCAAAAAGTTTTCACCTTGTTAAATTTCCATACACTTTTTTGCACTTCTGTCTCCCATCACAAATACTGGCTCTCCTCCTTCACTGGCATGGTTTTTCTTTTTGTTCGTTTTGTTCTGTTTTTGTCTTATTTACCTCAATTTGCTGTCTTGTGTTGGAAGTCAGTGTTTTGAAACAAGTTTGATTTCATACAGAACCAACTTATCAAATTAGTTGGCCTTATTCTGACATTTAACAAAAAAGAAAAATCTAATGATATTGACTTACATGTACCTGAAACAGACAAAGCTTAATGTTTTTGACAGTAAAGAAAAATCGGTTTTTGGGTCTCTTTCTGAGGTATATGTAAACATACAGTTTCAACCGTATATGAGAGACTAATTAATTGAGAGGGAAGATGGTGTGTGACTGGGAAATGACTGCAGTCTGCACTCAAACCTGGGAGTTTGTCTGAGCCTATTTATGGTACAATGTTCCTCTGCCAGTTAGGAGGATTATTAATATGTATGTTCAACAATTTCAACAGAGAGAAGGACCTGGATCATGCAGTTCGAATACCAGAGGCTGAAGTAAGCAAAGTAAGTTACAATTGTCAAGTTTGTTTCAGCATGTTGTAGGTATGAGCAATAATGTGGTGCCAAGCAGAAAAGTAGGTCAAATTTATGTAAATGTCAGCGGTGTGTACATCAAGAGTAGCTGAAACATTACCGTATTTTCCACCCTAAAAGGCGCACCGGATTATAAGGCGCACCGTCAATTGTCTATTTTCAAACTTTTTTCACGTATAACGGTCGGTTTCCACAGGGCGAAAATTTCGCCTACCTCCCATTGAAATGAATGGGAGGCGAATTTCGCCCTGCGAATGGCGAATTTGCCAAGACCGGCGAAAAAAGTTGAGAAATCTTCAACTTTTGCCGAATTTCGTGATAACCAATCAAGTTCATTTGAAATGTTACGTGACAAGACAAGGGCGGGAGTACAAAATTTTGCAAACATCATGGCGGCATCCATGACTTTGTTACATGAAAAATATATTATTTGATTAAAGGGTCCTGAGGCCATAGTTTCTGTCTACATCGTCCCCGATTGTGTTTAATATTGTATACGAGTGCTGTCGTGGCAGGTAGAACACTATAGGTTTACAAATGAGTTTAATAACTTCAGTTAGCTCAATGCTAACAACTAGCTAACGATTAGCCATGTTAGCACACTGATATCAGTCAATATTGACTTGTGTGACACAAATTACCGTTGACAATAAAATAAAACCAAAACGAACATTTGCATGTGTTACACGGACATAATAGGGGCAAATAAACCACTGTAAATCCCAATTCCAACTCCTGGTTAAGTTTAGTTGCTAGGTTAATGTGAGCAACCCGGCGCAACCGACCCAGACACCCTGCTACGACCAGAGAGTGCTCTGCTTGGTACACACCCCCCTCAGCGAAGATTCGCCTGGCGAAATTCGCTGAGTTTTCGCCCTGTGGAAACCGACTGTAAGCCGCACCGGACTATAAATGAGAAATGAGAAATGAGAGACGTGGAGAACATCCCCTCCGATTTGCATACCACTTCAGCCACACATCGATCCTCCATACTTCCTACTTCATCCTGGATCTTATTTGGTTCTGATTGTGGACAAAACTACTTCTACCGTCTCCATTTTATTGTTTTTTAACCCTGTCAGCTGAAATATTCACCAACTCCACTACAATGTGGTTCAAATATGCTTTGTGTCACATGTCGATTTTGCCGGGCTCTCTCTCTCTTTCATGCAGCGCTGCGAGCACCCAATTCAGGGCACACTCAACCTGGGTATGCTACCTGCGGACGGGGCTTTGAAAGCCAGCCTCCAGTTTTCTGCACGTGGCAGCTAGATTTCCAAATGCATCCATACACAGCAATATTATGGCCGGTGAAGTCAAAGCCTGTTTACCGCTCCCATTAAGCCCTCTCTGGTGAAGCACACCGGGCAATATTACACCCACTCCGAGACGCGCCTGGCCAATGCACATTAGCACAACGAGAATTAAACCCGCTAGCGGCAATGGCGGGCCCTCGTGTAGCCGGTGGCGGTCTGCACCGCACACAGGTCTCGAACCCGCCACCCCGCAAGCTACAAACTCCCGGCGTGGGAGTGGAACGCTTTAACCAACTGGGCTAAAAGCCCGAGCTTCTAACTCGGCGTGTTAGAAGCGCCCATGGAGTTGGGTGATGAGGATTTACACGTACTACAGCCGAGCTAGCTGGCCTCTGTTACACTCGCTCCAGAATTAATCCACGTACAAAGCACACTGGACTGTAAGGCGCACCTTTGCTTTTTGAGAAAATTCATGTGTTTTAATTGCTCCTTATAGGGCGTAAAATACGGTACTCGCTTGGTAAGACTTTACTTTATGGATTGGTAATAATATGGTAGTCTTATTTGTGGTAATAACTAAGTGAAATCAAGGTAACCACTCATAATTACTCATGTTTTAATGGAACTGAATAGTGACTGAATGATATTGTTTCAAAAATTGTATTTAGGCCTATAAACAGTGAACCACTATTTATATAAAGACTGACTAACTAACTTTTTATTTAACTTTTTTGGTTAGTAGTATATACAATATGTAATTATGATAGTAATAACAATTTACCTATTGAAATGGTGAGATTTATTAAGATTTGGTAAGATTTGAAATGTAGTACTAAAATGAAAATGGTGTGGTGTGGCGTAATAGCCTAGAACTCGAGACGTACCCCTAGCGGCAGCAAATTTGAATTTGCACAGCAGATACGTCTAGAGACCCCTGATAGAAACCCGTTGTAATCCTTCCTCTGGCGGCGGATAACCAATCACAGCGCGGTATGTGTACAGGAACTCGTAAGGCGGGCTTTGTACGATAACGACAGTCCTGCTCAAACCAGAGCCGTATAGAGATTTGTCTTTGGTTTTAGTTTTGGCCGAATTGCACTTGTCATTTTCTTTGAAAGTGAAACAAGAAAGTGCACTGAAGTCTTTCGTTCTGAAAAAAGATGTCTTTGCCGTGTTACCGACGGGCTACAGGAAAAGTTTGATATATCAGCTGGTACCACTGGCCGGAACGCTAGCCTATTACGTGGAGAGGCAGTTTGAAAGACAACGCAATCACCCGCCCCTCCATTGAGGCACAGTCTATCAGTGGTCTTCAGACTATACATTCTTATGATATAGTCTGGCGTGTCAGGCTAGTGGCGTAATGTAATAATGATGTTAACTTTGTTAACTCTCTGGATTAGCAGACGTTGTTATGGTAACAAAAGAAACCAATTGGTCAGTGACAAATTTATTTATAATTAAAAGGATCCCCGGCTAGTTGGGCATGTTAGCATTATAAGACTATCATTGGCATATACTGTAATTGACGTTTTTCTAAAACATTAAAAATACAATGTTTTTTATTAAAATGTTTAGTAGAACCTGACAAACCTGAAAATCATTTTACTCTGAAAGTTCCATTGCAGTTACACCTCAAATGGTTGCACTGCTCTGGGTCTAAGTTGGAGTTACATATGGACAGCATAAATATTGTTCCTCTATCGTTTCCCCCCCTCTCTGATCATCCTCCAACTCGATGTACTGTCTTCCTAATTCATGGTGGCATGGGTTTAAATGGCAAACTTAACAGAAGGTGTATTTTATTTTGCCATAGTGTCCTTAACTGGTCCTGTATAACCACAGAATTATGCTAAACAACCTTTTGATGTCACGTTTTACCTAGAAATACGGTGATAAGGACACACATCCAATTTAAAACTGGGAGCCGGACCAAAAATAATAAGTACCAATGTAAAAGAAAAAAAGTCAGCTTTGACCAGATGCTTCCCAAGATTTTACAAACCGGATTTCCAAATAGTTGGGACTTTTTACAAATTGTGAATAAAAATCAAATGCAGTGATGTGGAAGTTTCAAATTAAATTTCAACATTTTATTCAGAATACAACATCGATGACAAATCATGTTGAAACTGAGGGAATGTATCATTTTAAGGGGAAAATAAGTTGATTTTCAATTTCATGGCATCAACACATTCCAAAATAGTTGAGACAAGGTCACGTTTACCACTGTATGGCATCCCCTCTTCTTTTTATAGCAGTCTGCAAACATCTGGGGGTTGTGGAGAGAATGTTGTCCCATTCTTGTCTAATACAGGCTTCTAGTTGCTCAACTGCTTTTAGGTCTTTTCTTTGTCATGCCTTCCTATTTATGATGCACCAAAAGTTTTCTATGGGTGAAAGATCTGGACTGTAGACTTGATGGTGCCTTTCCAGATGCATAAGCTGGCCATACCACACACACTCATGCATTTCCATACCATCAGAGATGCAGCCTTCTGAAATGAGCGCTAACAATAAGCAATAACAACTTTGGTTATCCTTGTCCGGATGGTATGGCATCCCAGTTTTCTGAATAGAACTTTGAATTTTGATTCGTCTGAGCACAGAACAGTTTTCCACTTTGTCATAGTCCATTTTAAATGAGCCTTGACCCAGAGAAAATGCCTGTGCTTGTGGATCATGTTTAGGAATGACTTCTTTTTTGACCTATAGAGTTTAAGCTGGCTATGGCGAATGACACAGTGGATTGTGTTCACTGACAATGAACGTTTTCTGGAAGTACATGTAGTCCTAAGGCCAGTTTGTGATTCCCATTACATTAGCCTTCCTGTATGTGATGCAGTGCCATCTAAGGACCCAATGATCATGGGCATCCAGTCAGGAGCGGTTTAAGGTGTTCGCCCAGGGAACCAAAGAGGGTAGGACCGCCCCTGCATCCAGTATGGTTTTCCGGCCTTGACCCTTATGCACAGAGATTGTTCTAGATTCTCTGAATCTTTGGATGATGATATGCACTGTAGATGATTATACCTTCAAACTATTTGCAATTTTTGTCTGAGAAACTCCTTTGTGATCTCGGACCACTACTTTTTGCCGCAGCATTTGGGGAACTGGTGATCCTCTGCACATCTTGACTTCTGAGAGTCAATGTCACTCTCGGAGGCTCTTTTCATACCAAATCATGCTGCCAATTGACCAAATAAGTTGCAAATGGGTCCTCAAGCTGTCCCTCATATGAAAATTTGACTTTTCTGGCCTTATTGCTACCCGTCCCAACTATTTTGGAATGTGTAGCTCTCATAAAATCCAAAATGAGCCAATATTCGGCATATCATTTCAAAAAGTCTCACTTTCAACATTTGCCATGTTATCTATATTCTATTGTGAACAATATATAGGTTTATGAGAATTGTAAATTATTGGATTCCATTTTTATTAACAATAATGGGTCAATGACGTGACGCTAACATTTTGTGTCCGACTTCATTATTTTTTTGTGAGAAAAACTTTAAAAGCCAAAAATACCACCAAACTTATATGGTGCCAGTCCTGTATTTGGAACCACTGAAAGTTTTTAAAAATATATAGGCATTTGTTGTTTTTTTGCTATTTAAAGCATCAAAATGTCATGTGGTGCGACCGTCTGCCCATGAATATTCTTTTGAAAACTTATCTAGAATTACATTCAATCTATTTAAATTATTTTTCTGCCCTATTTGGCATGTTTTCTAGAGTGTCTTGTATCCCTGTAAATAATTGTATATTACTGGGATTTATACATTCATCATAATTCACAAACGAAATTTCTCCGAGGGTGTCAGATTTATAAAATATCATGTGGTGCGACCAATAAAAAATACAGATTTTTAAGTTTATTGTTTGAATTCAATCAAAGACATTCAGGTTGGGTCATTCACCAATTTATCAGGTACTTAGTTGAGAAACAAACAAATTTGTAAATCATTCCTAATATTTGTAAAATTAGGTTTGAAAAACAGCTGGTATGTTGTTTCCCATTTTGGACCATCATGTGGTATGACCTCAAAAATATTTGGAATATATACACAATTTTTTTTTTAAATAATTATAAAGTAAATAGTGTCCTTTGAGAGGGACCAATATTGTTTTTTATAAGTTGCCTGTTCTCTGGCGGTAATGTTTGACTAAAGTTGAAAATATCATGTGGTGCAACCTCTATAAAATACATTATTTAAAATATTATTTTTTTTATTTAAAAGCATTTCTACTTTATTTTAGTGTTATATACAATAGGCTAATGCACAATATGAGGCTTTTTTACAAACATTTTGGGGAAAAATGGGTTCCGTATCATGGAGAAAAATAGTTTACATATAACTTTACAAAACTTTATTATATCTTTTAAATTTATTTATTTTTATTATAAAATAAATGGTGTCCTTTGAGAGGGACCAATATTGTTTGATGGAGGTTGCCTGTTCTCTGGCAGAAAAACTTCACTGAACTTGAAAATGTCATGTGGTGCGACCGCTACAATATGCATTTTTGTGTTTTCATATATTATTGATTGATTTTAAAGCATTACACCAATTTAGTATGATATAAAATAGGTTAATACACATTTTTAGTCTTTTTTTGCAAACATTTGAGAAAGACTGAGTTCTGTATCATGGGAAAAAGTTGGAGGGGCAACAGAGGAAGTTTTGGAGGTAAAATAAAATGACTGACTTGCCTGGAAAGGCTTCAACTTTTGGACTTGCAAGAAGTATTTCCCTCTTTATATGTGAAACTTACCTTTTTTGAGCTCTTCACATATATTTGAATCAATATGAGATCATTTTGTTATTTGTTGTGACCAATCGTCATGTGGTGCGACCGAATTTATCAATATCTGTATAAAATTCAGGATGAAATCTCTCATTCCTTGGGCTAAAATAATAATCACTGGAATAGTTTCAGTAAGTGAATGGTAATTTGTGGCAGTTTTGTCAGCTTTATACATTTTACAGGAAAAATACTCTTCTTGCAATATGAATTAGGTGATCACTCTACCCGGTATATGGCAAAATTATAAAACTAATATTTATAAAAGCTTAAAAATAAGAATACTTTATAGAATACACTATAAATTACTGATGCCTGGTAATAAAAAAGTTAGGAATGTTATTTATTTATTTATTTATTTATTTATTTATTTATTTATAAGATAATGTATGGTCACACCAAATGACGTTTTCTAAGGCCATGACCAGCTTATTTTCTTTAAAAAGCACTAAAATTATAAAAATTAAAAATGTTGCATGATTTTTTTTGTGTACAAGACCTTCTTAATGATAGAATAACTGCAACAGAAGTTCTTGGTTTTAATTTTTTTTTAATTGACCCCTTGAAATACCTTATACGTCATTGACAGTGTCCCAACACTTTTGGAATTCAGTTTGTACATTATTCAACCTTTGTTCTGTATTTATTTCCAAAAACACATCGAACACATTTTAATTATTTCAGTAATGAAATAAATTGTCAAAAAAATTTGAGTGAGAAGCAGTGCGGGTTTGAAAAATTACCTGTGCCTTTCTTGTTTTGTTTTTAGTCACATGCTGAGGTGTACTTTGATGAACAACAACAATGCTACATGCTGGTTGATCTAGGGAGTCAAAATGGCACAGTCATTAATGGAAACAGAATATTTCAGGTAAGATGCAGCTCAATGCTAACCTCACTAACGTCCAGATGCATTTCGCTGCACACATCTTCATGCAGCCATCTCAGACTTTTCCATAGAAGAGTTTCTTGAAATCAATCCGTGAACAAGACACTGCATCCCATGATGCAACACGATTTCTAAACTACTCCAAACAAGATCTGCACAGAGAGAGATTAGATCATTGCAGCTCACAGTGTTGGAACTTTGTGAGGAAAGCAGTTTATTTGGTAGTATTTAAGGCCCTGCACTAGTTTTGGATAATACACATATATGGATAGGGCAAGGTATTAGGAACAAATGGATACCACAGCTTTTAATTGAAATAAAAGTTTAATGTCTACAGAAGGCTTGATACACAGACATGATGGCCTGCACGTCTAATAGCAAGCCATAGGGAATTTGATTAGATGACGTCTTTGGTGACATCTGTTCACAACGCTCTATGTGTTTAGGACAGGCTTTGCCGAAAAACAACAGCCTTTTGAATTGGTGTTTACATCTTTTTTCGTTCCTACGAATGGCCATCGGCTAACCTGTTGCGTGCAGAAGTAGTTTGAAAGATATCAGCCTTATTCCGCCCACGATTGAGTTCGGTCTATCTCTCGATGCCAGACTATACAGTACATTTCAATAATATAGGATGGCGTGCCAGGCTAGCAGGACACAGAATTAACTAGAAAAGCGCTCAGAGAGCGCAGACCTCCGCCAAGACAATGTGGTCACAGAATGTGTTCTGAATCACCGATCGCCACCAAAATCGAATCAGTTCTTCCTTGTCCCAATACACACGTTGTCCAAAAATTTCATCCAAATCCGTGCAGTACTTTTTTGAGTTATGTTGTACACAGACAGACACACACACAGACACACAGACGGCGGTGAAAACATAACCTCCTTGGCGGAGGAAATGATGGACTTATCAGCTAGATGAGTTAGCAGTTTGTTAAACTCATAGACAAAGGCTAAACTCACTAACATCCTGATATTATGATATTTAGTTAAAACTAAAAATACGTTGCCTGTTACCTTTATTTCATATTCCTCCTTTCCACGTTTGTTAATATTTCATGGGGCGGGCTCTAATCAAATACAGGAGAGCATGGATTGGGCGATAGTTCTCCTCCGTCAGCCAATGGCTGTAGCTAGGTCAGTGCTATGTAGCATAGACCCTGGATTCGAAATGACCTAATTTCTCTGTATATTTCTTTTAATTGGCTATTGCCAATAGCTAAGACAGTATTACATTTTCACATGCACCATGAAACTCAAACTCATATAGACCTATTCTATACCAAAAGCAACAGGTAAAAACGGCTTTGTGTGGCAGGGCACCTTAAATGCCTTTTAGGTGTTTACATGCTAATGTCATGGTGTTGTGGGTTGTCTTTTTTTTTTTAAGATATTTTTGGGGCTTTTTGCCTTTATTCGGATAGAACAGTATGGAGGTGGACAGGAAGGAAGTGGGAGAGAGAGATGGGGTGGGATCGGGAAATGACCTCGGGTCTGTCTCGAACCCGGGTCCCTGGAGTAATGGTATGACGCTCTAGCCCACTGAGCCATGGGGCCCCGTGGTTTGTCTTTTGAATTAAACTTTTTATTTGGATATTAGCTGAAATAGCAAGGGCTCAGTTTTTATATGGTTTCTTTTTAAGTTTTATTTATAGTTTTATTAATGCTATTTATTATTGCGGAGAGAGTGCCAAGGCACACTATATTTCATTGCTGTGGTACTGTACCTGTGCTAATATGCATATGACAAATAAACCTGAACTGAACTGAACTGAAATGAATGCTGCAATTGCATTTTTTTGTATTATTGCTGTACTTGAGTAAGCCTTTTGTATACAAAGAAATAACTACAGATTGTTTAAGTCAGGTTTAAATGACTTCTAATGCTCTTTTATTCTCTGCCAGCCGAAAGTTCGCAGTGATCCTTGTCCTCTGAGCCATGGGGATGAAGTCAAGATGGGAGAAACTGTGCTTTCTTTTCATATTCACCCAGGAACTGACACCTGTGATGGCTGTGAGCCTGGACAAATTATTGCCCATCTTAGTCGACATAAGAAGGAACAAAACACTGGTAAGACCCTCAGTGCCTTCAATTAAATGGGTGTTCACACTGTTTTTTGTGTGTATGTTTGTTCATATTAGGTGTGCAAATGACTGCTAAGACTGATTTAAGACAGATAAGCAGATGCTAACTGTAGCTTTGTGATTTATGTAAGCAAAATACCGAGAGGCCGATGGTAATGCTGGTTTTAGCACGGGTGTTGTTAGGCACGAAGCACAGCCGAGTATTTATTTTTCTAAAACTGTTAACCATGCTAACCGGGAATGGTTTCATTGAAGGAAGACACAACTACTAGAACTATAGCTGGTTATTCATTGATACCAATTCCTCTGTCAAAAAATATACTTCCTCTTACTGAATGGTTGCCAAATAATGCAGAAGCGCAGCTCCGTTCACTTTACTATGACGCATGCCTGAGTACAACCTAGAATGTTGTGAGTGGATAGACAGCTCACACACCACCGATGTATGTACAACCTATGGCTGATAGCTATGGCAAACGGTATAGAAGTTTGAAAGCTCGCACTACCAGACTCCAAAGTAGCTTTTTTCACCAAGCTAATAGACTGCTCAACTCATGCTGAAGACAATAAGGCACTTTTTTTGCACTACACATACACAGACACACACACATACACACACACACCTTTCATTTATTTATCTTTTTTGAGGAGACAAAACACAAGAATTTTTACTCTTTTATAGGCTTCAAACCTATGATGAGAAGTAATAAAGATATCTTGAATCTTGAATCTTGAATCTTGAATCTAGCTAGACATACTCGCTGGGCAAATTCAATTTGCTACCGCTCGAGTGCATCTAGAGTTCTAGGCTACATATCCGGATGAATGTTCTCGGATTCGGTATTCCAATACAGATTCAGCTGAATCTTTGACAGTGGGTTCTGTATTTGGCTGAACCCCCAAAATCTGAATTTGGTACATCCCTAAAACCAAACTGTTCTCTTACTGCAGAGGGGTATGTTAACTTTCTCCGGTATTTCTGGCAATCAGATTTGATGGTGATGGAAAAATCATAACTTTTTCCCCAGGTCATGTAGGAGAGGACAAAGAAGTGCAGAGACAAAGAGAGCTCAATCAGATGAAAGTTAAATATGGTCTGAAGGTCAGTCTCACTTTTTTTTCCATGTGTTGAATTGTATGCTTGTTTGTTTTTCATAATCTCTTCCACCATTGATTGGTCTTTGGTGACTAAATACAAAAAATTAAGTTAAATAAAGTTAAATGTGTGTAAGGTGCAATGTGTTAATGAGAAGTGCTAAAAGTCAAGTGTGAGTATGTGTGGTGTGTGTGAGTGTGTGGTTCAGTGTGTTAGGATGTGTTCATGAGTGCTAAGTCAGTATAGTGCGAGTCCAGAGGTAGGATCTGTCATAAGTGCTGAGGAGTAAAATGTATTCAATACTATACTATAATGTGTGTGAAGTTAGTATAGTGTGAGTGAAATGTGTTTATGTTGTTTGATAAGGTCAAGAATGTGTCTATGAGAATAAGGCCTTTTTTCTAGCCCATTTCAAACTACTATGACGTCCAGTGATAACTATGAGCTCAACTTTCTGTGTTCAAAATAGAATAGCGACTATGGGGCCATGAAGGCTCTTGATAACCCCAAATATAAAGACCGGGCAAAGACCAGAAGAGGGACGGTTGGAAGTGAGGGACCTTTCTACAGGGATGATTCTCCTTCCTCTGTGCATGTGTGAGTACATTTGACACAAACCACATTTTGCTATGCTATCAATTTGCTTTTGGTTTACAAGCTTTTTTTGCCGTGATTTATGAGCTTTTTTGTTCTAAAAACATGCAAGTGATTCTTTGTTGCATCAGGACACTTTTGGACCTCACAGATTGTAATGAAACTTGGTATGCCAAGTCAATTTTCACATTTCTTCTGGTAATATTAAGGGGAATTGAAAGTAAAAAAGTGTTAGTGTGAAAGGAGGGGAGGGTAGCCAGAATGCCATGTGTTGAATGGCAGTTAATTTCTTTGGGGGAGATTGGGCAGGAACTGCTACTCCTACTTCAACTGCCTCCTGAAAGTATTCACACCAAGAGTAAAACTTTAAAAAGGCACTGTACATACGTCGTCATATTATAATAAGAATAATAATAGTTTTTCAATAATTTTCTAACCATCCAACCATGTCTGAATGGTGATTCGCAGTCATTCGCGTAACAGCAGATAGGCTTGAGGCATATTATTTGAGTTAATTTAGTTCAATCTTTTGCACAATATAATACTATACTAGACAGATGTGGTATAGATCTCTGGGCTGGCATTAAATTTAAATTTAAGAGAAAAACCCTGCATAACTGTGAGCTGTACTGTGCTGAACTGGTTAGATTGCATAGTTTCAGCTCACTAATGGGCTATTTTGAAATTAGATGTTTTGCAAGCGCAGGTGTAATTTTCTGGAGATGTCAATGACATGATGGGGTCGCTTTACATGTAGGAGAGATATGACTCAATTTAAAACATAGGGTTTTCTATTCAATTTCTAATCTTTTAATCTCTTTTAACTTGGCTACCTTTGATTTTGGTTGTTGTATGCCATTTTCAGTTGAAACCACATGTTTACATATCCCTCAGTGAGAAACACAAAGACTTTTCCCCTTTACTAGCAAAAAACAAAATCAGAGTAAGTTGTGTCTGTTTCAAGTCTGTCACTGTTATCACTAGTGGTGGGCATAGATTAATTTTGTTGATCTAGATTAATCTAACTGTAATTTGAGTAATGGAATTAATCTAGATTAGTCTAGTTTAAAATGGCTCATGTGAATTCTATTGAAGGCATTCATAATTAGTTTGAAAATGTTTGGATGGTTTTTCATTTTGGATGTAACACAATGAACAGGCTTGACATGGCACCCTGCCGCCCTCATAACAAAAAAATAAATACTGAATTGAGTTTACAGTTTAGCTTTGTACTTTTAAAGTTTGATGAGCCCTAAATGAGGCTCTGTACAATTCTGAGATGCATTTCATTCAGAACTGCTCATTTTGATTTCTGAATGTTGGCAACCTTAACCGAGAATGCCAGTTTAGGCTAAGCTTAGCATATGATACTACCTCATTGTTTATTTGAACATTTATTTAATGTGGCCTGAGTTGATTTTGAGGACATACTATAAAATAGTAAGATTTTAGCATAAATAATTTTGTGAGGTGCCGATGGGGTTGGCGTTACCTCCTCCAGTTTCAGGCAGCCTGCATTTTTACTGCTTACACTGTGACTGACCATTCACATCTCCTGCATATGGTGAGTTGTTGTTGGTAATGAAGTGGATTCTCCGTGGTATATGCATTCACTTAGCCTGACAAATAAGCCGACTGTTGACTCCGTCACAGTCTGGAACAATGCAATTGAAACATGTTTCCGTTTGGATATGACGTATCCTCTCACCTGGCTCTCACTTCCGCATTCAGCAGTAACAGATCGCTAGCTAATTCCAATTTATTTTGACATCGTAGCGGCAATAAGTCCTCAAGATCATGAATGTTAATGTCATGTACCAATTTTGTAAAGGTAATTCGAAAGTAGGGGGGAGAATAACGAACGTGTTCAGGCAAGTTAAGAGGCATCGCTCTAAACTGTGTGCTGATTGGTTAAACCGTGAGCGAACCGAAGTAGGCGCTCTGGTCCAGACTAGTACGGAGGTAAAATTCATTTTAACGTAAGTACGTAGGATGGCGCTGCCAGGCTAGCATTCACTATTCTGTCAAGTGGAATGGACTCTTTCGCGATGCAATAGACAACTTCGAGAATAGATTACCAGCAATATTTTTTTATCGCCCAATAAGAGTCTTGAGCCGATAACAGCCCACCACTAATTATCACATTTTATATTTTACATGTATAATTTGGTATATTTGTTAACAATATCAATAATAATGTCTTTAAAAAGATAAACTATTTAGTAGATTACACCAGTCGAACAGTTTACATAAATTTCCTTAGTTTTGATAGCATGGCCTTGAAACTGCTTCATTTTGGCTGAAAGTTTGTGTATGCTTTCAGAGGCTTCTCACAATAGTTTGCCCATTCCTCACAAAACTGGAGAACTGGATCAGGTGTTTTCAGGCCCAATTGCATGCATGTCCTCTCTAACCCTAGGGCTTTGTCATATCCATATAATTTTTTTTTTTTTTTTGTCAAGTGCCCCAGTCCCTCCTGTAACAAAGCAGCTGCACAACATGATGTATCAGCCTAGCAATCATTTCCACAGTTGCAACCATGCAACCAACATAGCAACCACCATACCTATCCTAGCAACTGCCTAGCGACCACCTCAGGTACCCTACCAACAGCCTAGCAACCACTTCCTCAGTTGCAACCTGGCAACTTACAGTACATGATTAAACTAGCAAACATGCAACCTGCTTAGCAATCACCAATAAACCCCAGCAACAGTTTAGCAACTAGTACAGTTCCTATAGTGACTACAATTCCACCTAAATCAACTGTTTGCATTTTCATGCACTCCTAATTTCCCTGAAGTTCCCTCTAGTTTAAGTTGTTTTTTTAGGCCCATTCTCTTCCTTGTCAAAGGAAAGTAACCAAGCATATTAAAGTAAATACCTACATCTTGCACCCCACCTGTCATGTGTCCCTGCCCCAAACTTTGAGAAATGTTGTACTATACATGTTCAGCATGTCATAAATAATGTTGCTTTCTTTTCACCTGGCAGTGAGATCAGCGAAGTGAACAAAGGCAGGAAAATCCTGGAGAAGATGGGATGGAAAAGAGGGGAGGGACTGGGAAAGGATGGTGCTGGGATGAAAGATCCTGTAAGTATGATGAGTAAATAATTAGGTGTGTGAAAGAAGGGTGGGGGGGGGGGGATTGTGCTTGAAATGAAGTTGTTTCTTGGTGTTGTCAAGTTGTGTAATAATTATTCGGTTGTTACCTCCACCCAGGAGGTTATGTTTTCCCCGGTGTTGGTTTGGCTGTGACCAAAATAGCTTGAGAAGTATGGCACAGATTTGGATGAAATTTTTGAACGTGTGTAATTTTTATGGTAATCTGGAACACCATGTAGAATTTATATTGCAAATTTTTATTGGGTAGCAGAGGTAAGATTTGATTTTACTTGCCAAACGAGTATGGCTTTTGGACTGAACATCAAAGTATACTATTAATTGGAATTAGGATTTAAGATCCTTTCTTTCTGGATGAAATAGTCCTGTTCTCGGCCCTGCATTAGTCTCCACTAATGCCCCCTTCACATTACATAGTTTTGAGTGCTAGGTACGACAACCTAATGACCGGAAATCATTCATTTCCTAAGAGTATACTGATACCACATGTGAAAGGGGTCCGAACAACTGCGGTGCGAATCCGAAAAGGATGCGTTCAAAAAATTGAACTCGCCCGACAGTTTCGGATACGACAGAGCCAACGGTAGAGTGCGTTGCTAGGTAACGGCCATAAACGTTGTTTAGAAATGCTTCAATATCAGCAAAATTGCACTATATTTTAACATTTTAAGGGCAATTCAGACTGAAGATCCGTGACGAGATGAAACGGTTTTAGAACGGAGTTGCGACGGTGTGAATGAATCGTCGCAGGTTGTTGCAGGCAGTTGCAAGCCGTCGCAAAAGATTTAACATGTCAAATAGCAGTTTCAGAGTTTTAGAACGTCCAGGTTTATAGAACGTCGCAGCCCGTCTCATCGCGGATCTTTGGTCTGGACCTTTACAACTGTCAAACACAACAGAAATGTATTTTGTTGTCTCCTAAGTGTGCCAGGCGGTTTAATACAGATTACAGTGCAAATTACGTGAACTATCGATTCACCACAGTTTCCCCCCCCCCCCCTCTCTGTTGAGAGTCCGGCTAAAAAGACGTGTAGTGTCCAGCATCGGTAGGGGGAGTGTTGCGAGATTCGGAGCTAAAAACGTATGATAATGTGAAGGCCGCTTTAAGGTGTAATGTCCGTCATGCGAAGCAGCGGTGTTAAAGCAGTTCCTTGGAACAACAAAAAGATAGGTCTACTTGTTACAACCATTTGTATTTAGCACATTTAGCACAGTATAGACATAAAAGCACCATTAAGATGTGAAATGTATATCCCCAGCACTTTGGGAGCCATCTGATGCCTTTGAACATAGTCCGTAATTAAACTTGTAGGAGATTATGCTGATACTGCTCACAGTAGGTGTAAGGGGAGCCCCTTCCTTGTGGATTTTAGGATTACTGTAGTTGCCTCCCCCATGGACTAGTTTTCCGTCATATGCCTCTCATCGGAAATTAAGAACTCGCTTTTATTGTGAAACATAGCCTATCTTGACGACGGAAGTAAAAAAAAAAAAAAAAAGACTAAATTTAAAGCAACCGGGATCACTTCGCAAGTGTGCAGTGCAGTCTCGTGACTGAGCACAGCGCAGATTGACCGCTACGAGTAAGCACAGAGCCCTCATAGATGAATTTATGACAGTTCGTCATATGTTAGTAAAATAATTGCTAGTCAATTTTTAAACGTAGCCTATGTTACCAAAACATAGCGATATTTACAGCTAGGCTGTGGTAATGATATTCTGTTGGGTTTAGTTCATTTTAATTAATGAATATAATGAACGTTATATTCCACCCTGTTCTCATTACTGTAAACTGGTATGGCAGTTGTTCAGCTGTAACTGTAAACTGAGGTTCATGATAAATGTCAGAGATTGATGCATTAAAGGCATTGTGCATGATGTGCAAGAGATTTGGGAAATATGTGTGTATGAGGAGGCATTCAGTTGTGTATATTTTACTTAGCAGTAGAGGCAATAAACTAAAACTAAGAACTGCATTGTGGCAGGTTTTTAGCCATTTGTATGAATTAAAAGGGAACTATGCAACATTTTTAGTTCAATTTACCTTTATTTAGCAGTTTAAGAGTCATTGTTTATTTATTTATTTGATTTATTTGAACTCGAAAAATCATTGAGGGCCTGACCCTCATTCACAATGATGTTGAGTAAAAACAAACATATAAAAACATATTAACAACATATAAAAACACATAAAAAAATAAACACATATAAAACACATATAAAGCAACACATATACAACATATATCATATAAAAAGGCACCAAATAAATAAACTATGAATTAAAACAAGTGCAAGAATGTGACAAAGAACCTCTAAGCATTTCCTTAAAATGGTCTAGTGACACAAAGTTATCAAGACCCACCCTTAGTTGCATTGTGTTCCATGCTGAAGGTCCGCAGAAGCTAAAAGCAGTTTTGCCCAGCTCAGTGCGGGCGTACGGTACCTCCAGCAAATTGCTGTTACGGGTTTTGTAAGGATTTGCATGCCTAATTAAAAGAGAGGATATATATAGTGGGAGCTTGCCAGTAAGGGCCTTATAAACATAAATAAATGTCCCTTCTTTGAGAAAGTGGAGCCCACCCAACTTTATCATACAACAAACAATGATGAGTAATGTAGGGATCTCCAGTAATGAACCGAAGAGCTGAATGATAAACAGTGTCAAGTGCCTTTAGATTAGAGAGTGGTGCATGCCTGTAGATCACATCCCCATAATCAATGCAGACATTGACAGAAGACAGAATTGTAGCTTCGATTATCTTTTTTCTACAGAAAACTGGAAAGCAAGATTTGTTTCTGTGTAGATAAGATAACTTTTGTCTAAGCTTAGTATTACGGACCAAGGCTCGTTTTGGCCCGTAACATTGAGGAGAGTCCACACGTGGATATAAGTTTTAAATAAAAGATATTTATTAAAGTAAATAAAGTTAAAGTTGAAAAAGTAGATAATGTGGTGCAATGAAATGAAGGCTTACGTCAGTATAAATGTGCTGGAACAAAGCAAAAATGTAGTGTAAATCAGGTAGGTGGAAAACGCCAAACAAAATCCAAAATGCACGCGCTGCTGGCGGAGAGGAGGAACCCCGAACCTCCAAACAGCAATCCTTAAATCCTGTGGCCAATTACATCAATTGGTCACATGACCTTGGTCAGGACAGTCCCCTCCCACTCCAGCCTGTACACAAAAAGAAAAACAAGACGACCAACAGGGGGCGGCATACGGACTTGTCCGTAACACCTCCCCCCATAAAGACAGAGGGCCCACAAAGGACCTCTGTTCACAGAAACACAAATACCAAAATAAACTATAAATTTCAAATGTCCTAGGTCAATCAGTCACGCATCTCTACAATAGTCCAATAACAAGCAGAACAGTACAAAATTCATCTCCATACAGAAAAGCCATGCAGCCATCTTGTCGCTCTCCACTCCTCAATCTCCAGCAATTACCCTGCCACTAGGAAAAAGCATTTAAGGAGAGAACAGAGAAAGATGACAAGTAACCACACAACAGAAGTTAAACAGGGTCACATAGGTCATCAACCCGCTATCCATCCATGGGACCAATGGGCCAGATCCATAGGCCACACGGGTGTAGTAGGCCCAACACTAGACGCGAAGCGGTACACTGCAAAAAGGAGAGAGGATTAAAGCAAAAACAAACTGACAAATACACCCTCATCCTCACAATGAAAGACAGTTTGTCCCATCCCGAGACTGTAAAGCAGTTTTCAACATCACCAAACGGTGACTGAACATAGGGAGATAGTGCAGACTGAAAAGGCTGTGCAGACTGAAAAGAAGTCTTCACAAAATGGCCACAGAGTAGACCCTCTACATTTCCCAACTTCTCACAATCTTCAGGGTCAACTGAAAACTGCAACACAAGGTCATTAGGAGCATAGTCATCCACACAGCTTGCTGCCACCATGCTAGGACTGACTAACTGCTCACTAACTAACAGTAGTCCAACCACCCTTGTACTGCTCTCAGCCTCCTGTACAGAAGGCTGACAAACATAAGGCTCCGGTACCTCCTTAGACTTGGCCACCAAATATTCCAGGATTGAATGTTCCTTCTGGGCTACTGGCAGCTCACTGTAACACAAAGTGGGTAAAGGCAGACAAACCGGTATCTCACACTTATCAGGCTCAATACAGACATCACTTGCATCAGAGCTACCGCTCATGACATCAGACGCAGCTTTTACAACAGGTAATGTTACCTCTGCCAACTTTTCCACATCTTCACCCCCCACAGAAAATGACGGACCAAGCACAATTTCTACCTCACCTTGCCCCAATTCAGAGCTCAGTACTGAATCTTGCAAGGGAGCCGACGAAACTTGCAGTTCACTACCTTCAGCCAGGCCTCTGCAAACAGAAATGAGTTGTGAAGATGGCAAAACAGATTCTTCGGACTTATGGCTAACCGCGCCAGAGTCCTCAGTATCCACAGAACAGCTCATCTCGCATGTCACTGCACAAGATGGAAACACTTCTGGAAAATCAACACAGGCATCAGGTTCAGAGATAGATGTCACAATTTTCACTGCAACAGGTGGTGGTGCATCCTCACACTCAACTCTCCCACCCGCTAAATAATCATCAAGTAGCACTCCTATCCCCTCTGCCTTTACGCACAAACGCTCTGACTCATGTGTCAGTTTTTCCTCCTCCATTTCAGGAGTTAGACCCAGTATTTGTTCCCCTTCACGATCTAATTTTTCCATTTCACACTTAATGTGAAAGATCCTCTGTTCATGCTTCAAACGTATTAACTCTATACTCTGCTCACAGCGCAAACGTATCAACTCTTTACGCTGCTCATACGTTAATCCCTCAGTTGCACTCGGTAATTTATCAACTGCATCCATCGTAAATTAACGTTCCCGTACAAACACTCAGTGTGGCAAAATACAAATCTGAACCAACAAATTTACAGCAAAGTTGACTACCTTCTCACAAACTCAATAGCAAATACGTGACTGATTAAACCATAACCAAACAGATCAAGTGCAGAGCTGGCATTGACTGCGATAACTGAAAACAAACGAGTGAGGAGTTCCCTGTATCTAACTCACAAACACACTAAATAAGCTACCACCTGCGTCTTCTTGCGATCCCCAAGAGCTGAGATTTTTATTACACGATACCGCTGGGAGAGATCTATCCGGGCGTTAGCCCCTCAAGTCTACAACCACGGCTGTGTCCTCAACCCAGGGCTTCGCACGCCCCCCACAAACTTTTTAGAAAAACGCAGAGCGGCCTACAATCTAGCACAGGGATAGCATTACTCCACAAAACAAAATGATCACAACCAATGCCAAAATGCACTTACCTCTCTCTTTGATCATCTAAAACAAAACAGCTCAGTACATCCTAAGCTGGTTTCCTCCTCTCCAGCGCGCAGGAAAAGTAATCCAAAGAAATTAATAAACAAAAATCCACGTTGAACTCTCAAAATGTTTTTTTTTTTTTCGTGTCTAGGGGAAGGCTGCACTCAAGCACACCTTTGAACCAATTGCCCATGCAAATTAGCCACTACTATGGGTTGCGTCCTAGGACCTCCCAACCATTCACAAAAACAGCAAAATAACTTACCCACCAATGGCATAAGCTACACAAAGAACCAAAGAACTCCCGACGAAACGTTTTAAAGGACGAGCTCCCATCTATTACGGACCAAGGCTCGTTTTGGCCCGTAACATTGAGGAGAGTCCACACGTGGATATAAGTTTTAAATAAAAGATATTTATTAAAGTAAATAAAGTTAAAGTTGAAAAAGTAGATAATGTGGTGCAATGAAATGAAGGCTTACGTCAGTATAAATGTGCTGGAACAAAGCAAAAATGTAGTGTAAATCAGGTAGGTGGAAAACGCCAAACAAAATCCAAAATGCACGCGCTGCTGGCGGAGAGGAGGAACCCCGAACCTCCAAACAGCAATCCTTAAATCCTGTGGCCAATTACATCAATTGGTCACATGACCTTGGTCAGGACAGTCCCCTCCCACTCCAGCCTGTACACAAAAAGAAAAACAACAAGACCAACAGGGGGCGGCATACGGACTTGTCCGTAACATTAGTCACAAGACAGTCAATGTGCTTCTTAAATGTGAATTTGTCATCCAGCCAGATTCCTAGGTACTTATAATGAGAAACTCTTTCAATAACAGACCCATGTAGAGTGAAGATATTCAGATCATTTCTGCTACCATCCTTAGATCGATTAAAAACCATGCACTTAGTGTTACTTGCATTAAGCAGAAGATTAAGGCATTTTGCAGGATATTAAAAGACTGCTGCAATTGTTCCAGGGCCAGGTGAACAGAATCTGCAACACAATACAGAATTGTATCATCTGCATATAGATGCACAGAGCAATTGGAGAGAAGACAGACTGCTATTTATGTAGATGGTGAAGAGTACCGGACCTAACACTGAACCTTGCGGGACCCCCTTAGTTATTAAAAGGGGGTCAGATTGAGTGTTACCCAATTTCACAGTATGATGTCTGTCAGATAGGTAGCTCTGAAACCATCTACAAGCACCTGCACTAAAACCAATACCAGGCAAAATTTGCAGGAGCAGAGAATGGTCCACGGTGTCAAATGCTTTAGACAAGTCTACAAACATGGCAGCACAATGTTTTTTCTTGTCAAGAGAAGTGACAATATCATCCATTACTTTAGTAACAACAGAGACTGTACTATGCTTAGGCCTAAAGCCTGATTGGAGAGGGCTTAGGATATTAGAAGCATTTAAAAATTCTTTTAGCTGATCATTCTCCAGCTTCTCTAATATTTTTGAGAGACATGATGACAAGCCGAGGAATGCCAGTTTGGGGTCTTTTCCCCAAACGCATATGTGCTAAATTGGTTGGTATTGTGCTATTGTATTGAAAACATCAAGTTGTTAACTGGTTAGCAATGCTTTTCTGAAGCTTTTGGGGAAAGGACGCCTGCAAGGAGGAGCTCTGTGGCGAAAAATGTGAGCCTAAACCTAGCGCAAACCGAAAGCAAAAATCGGTCTTGCATAGTTCATCTTTAACATGCATTCATGCTCTACTTTAACTATTCAGGGATTTATTTAGGCTAAGCCATTAATTAGGGTAAGCTGTCTTAATTTTAAGACAGCAGATGTCTGGTATATTGTAACTAGTGAAATAAATTCGGGAGTTGCCAGTTATAGCAACCTCCTGTTTAGCACCTTCATGCTGAAATAATGAATATATTGCCACTGACCCACAGTGTAATCTTGTGACGTTGTAGGAGCAGCTCTTGTACAGAAAAATCAAGCTCAAAATTGTTAGTTGCAAATGCAATTTCTCCCTACCAACGACTAATGCTTCTGGGAAATGAACGCATGCTTTAGGGAGCTCTGTAGAGAATAATGTGAGTACAGACTCGGCGCAAGGTGAGAAAGTGGCAAAGAAATGTCTTCTCAAAACTTCACAGTTCTTTATCTCCACTGCCTTGAGTGTTTTGATCATCAGTATGATCTGAAGTTTCTCTTCCAGTCATTCATTCTTTCTTTGTTTTTAAGATACAACTCAAGGTCTGGAAGGCTCAGTCTGGATTTGGCTCCTCTATGCCGGTGACAGTGGATAATGCACCTTTGTCCACAACCAAGAGCCATGAAAATTGGAAGAAAGCCCACAAGCGCTTTAATGAAGTCTGCCAACCCCCTTCTCTGACTTGTAGCACAGTTAAAAACGAGTCAATCCAGGCCTGGGTGAAGGGGGAGTCCACAGACTGACTGTATAATATGATTATTGTTTCTGATATGTGCAAGTTAATTCAATTAATAATAAAACTGACCTGTTGCAACATGGCAGTCTTGAGTCTTTTCATGTAGTGCCTGCTAAAAACCTTCGTGATTAGGTTGCTCCTTGTCCTTTGAGTTGTATGTATCTTTATGGGCCAAACTGTATATCTCCTAATAAAGGGTCCACGTTTACTGGAGCAAAAGTATTGTTCCCTTAGTTGTTCCAAGATGACAGCCTTAGTAATAGCATTTTCTTTGTTTTTATCGATATCTGTGTCTGGTAACATTCACTACTCCAGAACTACTTACAATTAGGCACTCCAAGTTACATTATTTTCTTGCCAGTGTTGCATAATTTTACTATTTGGTACTCATTATTCCATGTATACATGCTGCTGGACACACAATTCAGCTGAAACTTGACCCGATCCCAAAAACAGCCCTGAAAGTGAGAAATAGCCTCAAAATTGGCCAAAAACTGCACAGTGTATACTCACTATAAATCATGGAATACTATCTAAAAGACCACAGACACTTTGAAGAGTTTTAATAAGTTTGATATTGCTTGAAATTCAGTTACATTATTATTTGTCAGTGCCAATTGTTAACAGGTGTCTTGTTTATAGTTGAGATTGTGAACTATCATTTTCATTGTGAGACTAACATTGTTTGGTGATGGGTTTTTATTCCTCTTTATAGTTTGCAAGGTGTGCCAATATTTGTGGAGAGTGCTGTATGTTATGTGTATAAGAACTACTGTGTATCAGGCAAATGGCTGGGAAGGGACAGAAGGGAAACAATATGCCAATTGAGCATGCAGAGGTAATCCATTGGGTATAAAATGGCCCAGGGACAGCAGGAAACAAAACACCTGGAGCCTCAAGACAGAAAAATATCCGAACTGCTCATTCTATTTTAAGATTCTATCAAGCAAATTCTAAAGTCATGGCCATGTCTCATCTCAGAATTCTTGGGTTTTCCAATGCCTATTTCTGCTTAGAAGGAAAACAAGACTGTCTAGAGCAGAGATAGTGTTCTAATGAGTAGCCTACTTGAAATGTGGCTGTTCGAGAGTGACAATGCACAGGGTAATATCAGAAGCTCTGTGAAGTTTAATTACTTTCTTAATTTTAGTAGCTTAGGAATGGTTGGAAAGTGCAAATCATGTCAAACTAATTGGAGATGTTTTGATTAATGAAAGTGAAACACTGTTTTTATCTTTTAGAAATATTGTGTTGATTTTATAGCAACTAGGCTGATGCAAGACTGACAAAGACCATAACTGTTGGAACATCATGCGAAGTATGGAAAAGAAAAAAAAATACACACAGTGGCAGTTAAAAATGGTATGGGGGTGTTTTTTTCTGTCCATAGGCTACTTTGACTTGTCATTGTGTGTGTGCATTTTTGTATCCAGTGATGCATAAATCTATAAAATATAAATAGATAAAAGTTCTACATCCAAGTAAAAATTGTTGAATATTAATCCAGTACGTAGACTACAACTGCTCAGTATCGGAACACTGGGTGATGCGCCCTAAGATTACAGCCCTTTGTTTTCCATCACAGGTTTCTCCATCTATAATATTACCATGACAACCTCACTGGGGAAATTAATTAAGACTACAGACAGGTGCAAGGTTTGCTGCTATCATAGGTTTGGACATAAACAACAAGTTGTGCTGAGACCTTATATTTCTCCAGGCTACACTCACCAGGTAAGATCTATCGGTAGTCCCTTTCCCACTCTGAAGAGCAAATGTAATGTTTGCAGACCAGAAAATCTGGTCATTGTAAAGGAGATGTAATTTTAAATATTTATCCAGTATAGACCTGATTTTAACAAACCTTACTCAAGCTAATGGTAATACGATGGGTTCCGACTCTTTTCTGCTACTGACTTGGTTGTGTCTCTGTATATCTCAGTATATGTGCTGCCTTGAGCTGAACATCTCAATATGCCCAGTAAGCTAGAGGGTGCCATGGATGCTCTTATTACTGTCTTTCACAACTACTCTGGAAATGAAGGAGATAAGAATAAGCTCAACAAAGGTGAACTTAAAGAGCTGTTAAACAGTGAACTCACTGATTTCTTACGGGTAAGTCTTTTCAGTACAGTTTTATCATCGAGAAATGTATTTTTGTATTTTTGAAGTACAGTGTTACTTTTCAATTTAAATTCTCTTTCCATTTTGACCAATCAATGTAAAGTACCATTTACATTTCATCGAGAAAATTAATAGGCCTAAGTGCATATTGCTTCTTTATTACTGAGAGATAAAAGTTTCAAAGTCTCTTAAGGCCTTCAACAATGGAGACTACTATAAGTGTAGTTTAATGTCAAAGACTGAATGCCTTAGAAGGAGTTTCTTCCATCAGTCTATCAGACTCCTTAACATGGATATGTCTGCATTTCTAAGCGTCCGAACAAGAAAGTATGTAAATGTCTACAATTTAACTGAACCTTTTTGCAATTATTAATGTAAATAGTAAGCTATTAGTAATTATTGTTGTTATTATTATTATTATTATTATTATTATTATTATTATTATTATTTACTTTAACAACACAGTCTGTGGAGTCTACCAGTCCCACATTTCACTGCAAATTGTGATGATAATGATTATGTATGCGACAAATAAACTTGAACTTGAAGTGCAAGGTGTAGGTGCAATGCCGCAACTATTAGTTTGAATTGAATGGAAATTGATTTATTTCAAACAGGGGCAAAGCACAAATAAACATTAATCTTAAAATACAAGAAAAACAGTGGAAGTGCAAACTTGCTTACTTAACATGCAGATCTTTGTTATGCAGTATAAATTGTGGGAATTTGTGTAAAATATATATTCTGTGTCATGGCCACACATGTGATAGAGGAACTTCCAAATTAGGGATTATGATGTGGAACACTTAATTCAAATGTAATTAATTAGTATATATATACAATGTGCAGCAAAAAATGCTCTGTCTACTGACTCCAATGACTATGCATGCATTGTTGAAATATAATTAGAAATTAGAGAATAAATAAATAGATTTAGCTATAGGCCTACAAAAAGTATTGCTATATAAGAGGTATTATAATGTCTTATGGTCCTCATTCAAGATGCAGATAGAAGGAGGAT
Organism: Sardinella longiceps; assembly: GCA_027497455.2. Lineage (NCBI taxonomy): Eukaryota > Metazoa > Chordata > Actinopteri > Clupeiformes > Clupeidae > Sardinella > Sardinella longiceps. Next base: position 11,747,345 of record JAODXP020000031.1, read on the forward strand.
AGAAGCTTTTCCTCAATTTCTCAGTTTTGGCTTTCAGGCACTGGTTAAGTTCTGGGGAACTTAACACAGAGAAAAGGCTATGGTTAGGATGACTTGGATCTCTGATGATTTTCTTTGCTCTGGACTGGCATCTTCTGGCGTACAGTACATGTCCTGTAGGTGGGGCAGCGTGGTTCAATGTATTTGTACTACACTGCCCCCTTGTGACGTGTTTAGTAGTTTTTAAGCAGATAGTTAAAACATTTTTAAAGGGACAGCAGTAGAACTGTAAATTATTGTTTTATTAAATTTTCCAAACTTACCGCATTTTTCCAGTATGTGACAGTGATTATAATGGTGTGTTTTTGTACAATGATGGGTCTTGAAGCAGTTTCTAAATCTTTTAAAATGTTTTTTCACTGTTTTACCTGCCTGAACCAGGTTGTGATGCAATATAGAAGGTGGGGATGATCAGTGCATTTAAAGTATAAGTTGCAAGTTAATTATTTTTTTCACAGGCATGAAGCAAAACAGTAGTGAGTAGTGATTTGTCTGTAAAAATCAACTTCTAAAACTGATAGTTCCGGTCCTCGATTGTAATTGGTTGAAAACGCGTTCAATGCCATTGTAAATTAGGCATTTAGCACGGCTCCAACCGCATTTCGTTCTAAACTGCTGCGCCATTAGAAAGTGAATGGAGCAGCGCTTATGCGCTTATGTTACTTGGCAACCATTCAGTAAAAGGAAGTATGTTTTTTGGCGGAGGAATTGGTATCAAGGAATAACTTGCTATATTTCTCGTGGTTATGTTTTCTGTTAATGAAACAATTGCCGGTTAACGTGGTAACAGTTTTAGAAGCGCAATAAACCCCTCGAGTCCGGTATAAATGCTGGTTTTAGCACGGATGTCTAATGGCACCTGTGCTAAAACCAGCATTTACACCGGCCTCTCGGGATTTATTGCTTACTTTTCATACAAAAGAACAATTATTTTAAACACAGTGATGATGTCACAACAGGGAGTCCAGCAAAGCATGGCTTTTAACCAGAATTATGGTTTCATCAACTGTCTCTGTTTTAACCAAAGATCATGGAATATTGATTTAGGTAAATCTTAATTAAATCATTCATATTATTTTTGACTATATCCTTTTTCATCCATCACATTTTAAAAAATGGTTGACAGTAAAGAAAAAAAATGTATCAGGACATTTTGATGTGATGGTAACATGGAATGAACTCATGATCCCTTATCCCCAGGGGTGAAAGTATTTTCAAATTCTTACCGGTATTGAACTGTAATATGGGTAAGTAGGAATGCTTGAAAATGGCAGTTGTCATCGCATACAGGCCAACTATAGCAACTAATTAATCTGTGTTTAAACTATGGGCATTTCCTGCTTTACACACCTGACTATAGAACTCATCAGGGCCGGTTCTAGGCATAGACACACGAGGCAGTCGCCTAGGGCACCGAATATCACAATACATTTCTTACCTTTTATCTTCAGTTTTTTTCTTATATTTTTAGAAAAGGGGGAAAAAACTCAAATCTGGCCTAGGGCACCAAAAGGGCTAGAACCGGCCCTGGAACTCATTGCAGTGTTTGCTATCTATAGACTATCCATTTCTTTGCTGATTCTACTTAATACGAAAGCCTATGTGATGACAAATGACACAACTGCCATACTGAAGCCATGCAGCTTACTAAAAAGTGATCCGATCCTATTCACACCCCGAATGTATTTCTCTCTAATGGCTATAATTTACCCAAATCTTGAAGCCTATTTTTTTTTCTAATTTTGTCCAAGCAGGCTCATGCTTATGAACCACTGTTATGTCAAACAGGATATTTATTGGCCTTATGCCTATAAGGGTTAGGGTCAGGGTCAAGATCTCTCGCTGAATATTCATGTAAAGAACATCTCTAAAACATCCTTTTTTGATGAAAAAAATAATAATCTGACCTGTGCCCTGTTGCCTCGCACCGAGACTGTCCTTGACTTTACTTGTAAAATATTTTATCCACACATGACATGCATTGCATATTTTTTGCTAATGCTATTTTTCAAAATACAGATATCTTTTGATAATCTTGTATCTTCAAGAAAGCATTATGCCTATAAAACATTCACAAACATTCAGGCTAGATTTAAAAAAAATAATCAGTGAGTTATCAGAGTTATATCAGCTGAAGTGTCTTTTAACTGTAGCCTATAGCCAACAAGCTGAAGCAGCTGTTTTCATGCTTACAAGTGGGTTTTATATGGTAAATGGAATGTATTTTTATAGTGCTTTTCTACTTTTAAGAGCACTCACAGCGCTTTACAATGTATGCCTTCACACACCCATTCACACACCGGTGGCAAAGGCAACCAACCTGCTCAAGGACACTTTGATGGGGTCAGGTGGAGTGTGGCTCCAACCTGCAACCCTCCTGTTGTTTATCGGCCCCTTTGCCAACTGCGCCACCACTGCCCCAGTTTTAACCAATTGTTCATTGCAGCATAGAACAAGAATAAAAAAACTTCTAGATGCCTGAAGTGAATGTATGTCAAGAACAAAAGTAGAATATTGATATTCCACACCTGTCTCTGTCACTGTAGTTTGTTAAGCACTCTCAAACATGAAATTAGCCTCTAGCCTGACCTCTTTATGATCTAACGTAACTGACGTCATCATCATATCTCCCCTCTTCTGTGAAAGTAGTCAAAAGGATTGCTCGGAGCAGGTTTGAGAAGCAGCGCAAATTGCCATGGCAGCAAACCTTGGTTAAAACCTTTCCACCTTTCATAGTCCACCTTAATCTCAAAGTTACACCACGTCATGAATTTACTCTCAAAGTCTCCCTGATAAGCCAATTGTAGTACAGACTCATGGTTGAGCATTATAATAATTTCAAAATATTATATACAACATTACAATGTACTGTATATGTTTTTTTAACCCATAGGTGGTTGTCTAATAGACAACTTTGTAGCAGCCAGATTTCATGTTGGGGTGATTCATTAATTTATTGATGGTTCGTTGTGGTCATTTTAGCCTACCTGATGTACCTGGTCTTTGGATGTCTGGAAGTCAAAAGTTTACCACAATAGATATTATCTGTTAATTGGGGGCCATTTTGATGTTGGTCTCATGCAAACAATAGAAAGGATTTCAAACATATCATCTGATATCCATGATTTCTGTTATGTTTCAGTCTCAGAAAGATCCAATGCTGGTTGAGAAGATTATGAATGACTTGGACTCCAATAAAGACAATGAAGTGGACTTCAATGAGTTTGTTGTGCTTGTAGCAGCACTCACAGTAGCTTGCAATGACTTTTTTCAAGAGCAACAGAAGAAGAAGGGAAATTAGTTAACTTTCCCTTTGTTTAATTTATGGGTAATTGTTATTATTAGAATAAAATCGAGAATAAAACGGAGATAACATTGAATGGCCACAAGGCAGAGAGAACATTTTAATGTGTTACAGTGTCAACATATAAATAAAACATGCACTCTATAGACAAAAGTACTGGGATATCAATATGGTTTTACTGACCCACAGAGAACAGACTCAATACTATCAAAATTCTTTAGATTGGACTATGAGAGAGAGATTGAAGGCCAAACTTTTCCTCCATCATCAGTGTGGGTGAATGCTTTTGTCTATATAATGTACTGTAGGCTATGTTGACATTTATTTCTTTGTTCTATTAAATCTGTATTTGCATTTGTTGTTAACTGTAGTGCCCAGATAGCAAAACTCTGGTGGTTAGTCTGCCGACGGCCTTTATTGGTTCTCCCACTGTTGACAAGCAGGTTGCCGTTATTTCTGATATCCAGAAAATGTCATATATAACATTATAACGGCTACCTGTCAGATGACTGCCAGATAACCAATGAGCAACATCGCCAGCATTTTACTTTCTGGATTGGGGAAAGTGCCTCAGAGTTCATGTTTAATGCTATTAAATTTAATATAATGAATCCCAAAACATTTTGTCTACTTGGTGTAAACCTCTCTCTCTTTTGATTACTTACAAAGATTTTACTTGCTGCCACTCTGGTAATTAGACAACATTAAGCTAAAGTTGCTGTCTTTTGAATCCTACCTGTTTCATGCATGCCTGTTTGAGACCAAGAACACATAAAACAAAGTGCGGGACTTAGGAATGTGAAACTGGCAAGAAAAAAACTGGGCCTCATTCACCAACCATTCTCATGCACAATCTGTTCTTAAACCCCACGTACGCACTTTTTATGAAGAAACTGGTGTAACAGATGGCAACTAGCTCGACTAGCTGGCGACAGTACGTGCAAATCCTCACATCCTTTTGTATATACAAACCAGATTCCAAAATAGTTGGCATAAAACATATGGCATATCAAATGTTTAAACTGAGGTAATGTATCATTTTAAGGGGATGATAAGTTGATTTTCAATTTCATGGCATCAACACATTTCAAAATAGTTGGGACAAGGTCAGGTTTACCACTGTGTGGCATAACTTTTGTCTGCGAGTGGTCTAGACTTGCATCATTCTCCAATTCTGCCAGAATGCCAGGAATCTGGCGAACCAATCATAATGCAGAGATGTGTTTTGAATCAAAGCGGGAATCAAGCGTTTTGAGGGAGTGACGACAGAGTGTTGACCTATAGGCACAGACATGGTTTGAAAGACAACGGGTTGTGCTCATCAACAATCTCCCGTTGTATCCATTCATCGGGGTCAGACTAAATTAGACACCTCACATTTAGGCTGGTTTATCAGGCTAGTGCTTATATTTAAAGCAGATGTCAAGAATATTTGAATTAAAAGGATGCAACTTGGCTGAAGTAATGTAGAGTCTAGTCAACCATTTGTATGGTAGCAGTTTAGAGTTTATGTTTATGGTTTGTGTTTGAGCCAAACTACACACTTCTGACCACTCTTCAGTTATATTCTTCTGCATGTCGGCACTCCAAGCTTGTAAGATGTTCCGTGAGGATTCTGTGGATTTACTTATAGGTTATAGGCAACAATAACGCCCCGCAACGCCAAAGAACCAGGCTCGTTGGTATGGCAGTCAGAGCGCATACTCAACCGTACTCCGTCACACTCCCATACAGAATCAACCCACTTAGGCCATATTCAGTATATTCAACTGTAAAGATGTGGCTTCATGTAGCCTTGATGTTTACATGCCTTTACTGTAAACCTCTAAGGGGTGCCCAACCTTTGTCAAAAAGGTCAATGACATGATTTAAGGCCTATATGCACATCCCAGGCGCACAAGTACTGCACACGCCCCCCGATTTCAAATCTACCGCAATATGGCCTTGTTGTGCGATGAAATGTTCTTGTCATCTCTTTTAAAAATATGATATTAATGAAGCAACTACTCCGTCAACATGCTGCTTGTATTCCGCGAATAATCAGTAGGCCTACTTCCATAGCTCTTGAAGTTCTCGAAATCTGAACAAGAACTTGACAAAGCTCATCGCACATTAGACCACCTGACGCCTACAGCCGTCTGTAGCCGGTTGCGCGTATGGTAAACTTTTTCATAGAAAGCAACTATTTTGTTGCAAGTTGCTTACTAAAACTTAAATAAACTACACTTTTCTTCCGTTTATATGCTGAATCGCTATGTAGTTTGCTGTCCACCGTTAAAACCATTTGCTGGAAGGCTAGAACTGACAAGCTGAAACCAGTGAGTGTTGGCCATTACGTCATGTGTTCATGTCGGAGAAGACTTTTTCCTTTTAAAATATGGATGTATTTCGCCACAAATGTTCTCTGATGTTAAGGATGCCAGAGGCTATGTGTTTGATGAAGTCGCAATTCTTAATCAATCAATCAAAGTCAAAGTCAATCAAACTCCGGCGAAATCTGGGCCCTCCTGTCTGTCCAGCCACCTACAGGCCAGTTGGTGTACAGCAGTGGTCCCCAATTATTTTTACTCAAAGGCCGGATTTTGTCAAGCATGCCAAGCCGAGGGCCAAACCCACAAAGACCGAAAAACTATGCGTTGAAAATGGGGTTGGTTTGAATGGCATGTTGTTCCTTTAGCGTTCTTCTTTCTTTGATGTAAATTACATTGGTGTGTGCATAATAATAGTTGTTCAAACTATTTTATGAAGTTTGTCATAAAGTGATAATTTACCTCACAAAATTCAGTCACAGGCACACAAATGGAATATTGATGCAAAGACGATGGGCACGTGTTTATTTTCCTTAAGCCCTGTCTTCCCTGGACAAAGCTGGACTGGTCAGAGTGCACCATCCTGAGTAGAAGTATTTCTAATCTTCTCGCTAATGCCTTACACATCTTAAGATCACTGGACGGAAATCGGTCTGTATAGGACCCACACAGAGAAGGTGGTTACCCTGGCTTTAACAAAAGTGATATCATTGCCATATTAAGAGAAGGGGGGAGGGAACCACTGTCCAATGATTCATGATACATCTCAAGTAAAGGAGGTATTAATTTTATCATTAAAGACTTTATAAATTTCGATGGGGATCCCATCCTGTCCAGGGGCTTTCCCCCCATTTATGCTGGCTATAGCTTCACACAATTCCTCAGCATCCAGGTCAGATCATTCAAGACTCCACTGTGTCTCTCCTTAGGGTTGCAAAGTAAAGAGAGTCCAAAAACTCTTTCTGTTTTTGTATAGATGTAGCTGAATAATCTGTGGAGTACAATTTAGGGGGACTGACAAAAGAATTGGGAAAACTCATTATGAATGAAACTGAGGCATGATCAGAAATCACTATACTATCATACCAGCCATGTGAAATTGTGGGCAATAAGGTGGCTGAGACTAAGAAGTAATTAATAGAGAACGTCTGACAAGTACTTTAGTAACTAGAAAATGTTATCTGACCAGGATTGTTCCTTCTCCACAAATCAATCAGATTGAAATCAGTAATGATTTGCAACAACTCCCTTCTGGTCTGGTTGTGAGATGCATCAGTCCCAGTGGATCTATCCAATACAGGTTTTAGTTTACAATTGAAATCCCCACCTATAATGTAACCACAAGGTTATGAACAGATGTCTGAAAAATGATGGATTGTCATCATTTGGCCCATACAGGTTGACTAGATTGAGTTTTACTGATAAGGCAGGCCTACTTGCCAAGCTTATGGGGCACCATTTGTAAAATGAGGCGTCATGTTTTATCCCTCACAGTTCTTGCAGATTGACAAAAAGTGTTTTAAAAGACAGCTACATTCTAATGCTGTCTTTTCCACACATTTACATACAAATATGAGCAAATTGGTGTATAAATAGTGAAAGAGTTTTTGTTGGGTACGTTTTTATAGAAGAGAAAGAAAGGACTTAAAATTCTAAATCTAAATATAAAGGTACCACTTTATAATAACCGTGGTTATTGTTTTCAAATATGTTTATTGAGAAACATTTCCTTACAAAAGTAATATGGATAGACATAAAATGTTTCTTTTAGAAAAACAAAACCAATAAGACACACAGACAAAAAAATAAGCATAACAGACACAATACGTAATTCAACCCACCCTCTCCCTGACCCATCAAATCCACAAGCCCAGTTCCTTGCCCCACCCTCCCCAGGAGTGCATTGCTACTGCCTAAAGGATCATCTCATCGATCAAGGTGGTAGATCAAGGGTTGCCAGATTTTTTCAAATGCCCCTAGTTTATCTTTCAGGATGAATCTGATTCTTTCCAAGTGGAGAGTGTCTGTCATGTCTGTTAGCCAGTGTTTGAAGGTGGGCACCTCTTTCTTCTTCCAGTAAAGAAGGATCAGTTTTTTTTGCAATTACAGAGCCATAAGCCAGAAGACGCTGTTGTGCTACTGTAAGCTTCCGAAGCTCCTCAGAAATTCCCAGAATAATCAAAATTGGATCAGGTTCTATCTGAACCTCTAACACCAAGGAAAGGAAATGAAAGATGTCACACCAGTATTGTTGAAGTTTAGGACATAAGGCATAGCTGTGTAAAAGGGTAGCCTCCATGGAGTCACATTTCTCGCATAAGGGTGATACATCAGGAAATATTTTATGCAGTTTAACTTTGGAGTAATGTAATCTATGCAGAATTTTAAATTGAATTAAACAGTGCCGGGCATTGATGGAGCAGTCATGGATGTATTCTAGGCTCTCTTCCCATACATTCTGTGGTATCAAAGTTCCAAGTTCTTTTTCCCATGCTTCTTTTATACTGACCACCTTGGGAAGGCACATGCTTTGCAGTGTTTCATATAATTGGGAAATTATAAGGCGTGAATTGGCAAACATCTTAATAAAGCTCTCCAGTTTGTCTGGTTTTGCTCTCTCAAAATTAGAAAGGTGTGTTTTAACATAATTTCTGACCTGAAGATATCGAAAAAAGTGACTCTTAGGTAAATTGTATTTCTGTTGGAGTTGTTGGAAAGAGGCAAACACTCCCTCAATGTACAAGTTGCCTATGCTACCCAATCCCAATTCCCTCCAAATGTTAAAAGACCCATCCAGAGTGGAAGGGGTGAAAGAGGGATTTGTTGCTATTGGCATTAAAAAGGACAGTGTGTTGAGGTTTAAATGTTTTTTCAATTGTTTCCAAAGCCTTATTAAATCATAAATTATAGGATTTTTATTATAGAGCGCTTTGTTGACAGGCAAAGGAGATAGTACAACTGCTCTTATAGAATATGGAAGACAGTCTTCCCGTTCCATCTCAAGCCCGGCATATGGTGATGGGGTGTCATCTACCCAGTGTGCAATCGATCGTAAACCAGTGGCCCAATAATATAGCTTGAAGTCAGGCAGAGCCAGCCCGCCATTGACTTTATGCTTGCAAAGATGGTCTTTTTTTATTCTGTGAGCCTTGTAGTTCCACACAAAAGGAAGAATGATAGAGTCTAATTTCTTAAAGAAGGACTTCGTGAGGAATATGGGCAGATTTTGAAAAAGATCTGTAAAGTATCTGTGGGAGAAAAACCATTTTAATAGCATTAACCCTTCCCAACAGTGAAATTGGGAGTGTCCTCCAAAACAAGATATTGCGTTCAAGTTTATTTAATAAGGGGGGAAAGTTGGCCCTATAAAGGTCACTGTACTTCTTTTTAATAACTACTCCTAAATAAGTGAAATTGTCCTGAGATATATGAAAGGGAAGCTGATTAAGCCAATCCCGATCTTTAACTCGGATTGGTAGCAGCTCACTTTTGCTCCAATTTATCTTGTATCCAGAGTAAGTGCCAAAAGAATGAAACACTTCCAGGACTGAAGGGACAGTTATCTGAGGTTGAGTAACATAAAGTAAAATGTCGTCAGCATACAAAGAGATCTTGTTTTTTGTGCAATTTGTGTTAAAACCATGAATTTTGGGATGGGATCTAATAATTTCTGCAAGCGGTTCTATAGCTAGGGCAAACAGCAGAGGACTGAGTGGGCATCCCTGCCTCGTGCCTCTGCCAAGTTGAAATGGAGTGGAAAGAGTTCGATTTGTTAGTATCCTAGCACAGGGGTTGCTATATAGCAGTCTAACCCAGGAAATATACCTATGGCCACATCCAAACTTCCTCAAAACCGCAAAAAGATAGGGCCATTCCACCCTATCGAATGCTTTTTCAGCATCCAAACTAAGAATAATAAGGTCTTGTGCTGGAAGTCTAGGGCAATGCATAATATTAAGAAGGCGTCTGAGGTTGTGGTAAGAGTTCCTATTGGGGATGAACCCAGTTTGGTCCGGGTGTATAAGTTTCCTCATAAAGGGATTAAGTCTCCCGGCCAATGTTTTGGCAAGAATCTTTTGGTCCGAGTTTAACAAGGAGATAGGCCTGAACGAGCCCACCTCTTCTGGGTCCTTACCTTTTTTAGGGAGTAAGGTGATGGTGGCCTCAGTCAAAGTTTGTGGCAATATGCCATCATCATTAGCCTGACACGTCAGACTATATCATAAGAATGTATAGTCTGAAGACCACTGTTAGACTGTACCTCAATGGAGGGGCGGGTGATTGCGTTGTCTTTCAAACTGCCTCTCCACGTAATAGGCTAGCGTTCCGGCCAGTGGTACCAGCTGGCATATCAAACTTTTCCCGTAGCCCGTCGGTAACACGGCAAAGACATCTTTTTCAGAACGAAAAACTTCAGTGCACTTTCTTGTTTCACTTTCAAAGAAAATGACAAGTGCAATTCATCCAAAACTAAAGCCAAAGACGATTCTGCTCAGGGTTGAGCAGGGCTGTCGTCATCGTACAAAGCCCGCCTTACGATTTCCTGTACACATACCGCGCTGTGATTGGTTATCCGCCGCCAGAGGAAGAATACAACGGGTTTCTATCAGTGGCCTCTAGACGTATCCTCCGTGCAAATTCAAATTTGCTACCGCTAGGGGTACGTCTAGAGTTCTAGGCTACATCATCATATGACCGGGAGTACAATTTACATAGATAGGGGACCAGCAAACCACCAAACTTTTTGTATATTTCATTACTAATCCCGTCAGGACCTGGGCTTTTACCATTAGGCAATGACCCAATAGTTGCTAAAATTTCCTCACATGAAATGTCAGCGTTCAGAGCCTCACGCTCCACTTCACTTAATGAAAGGAGATTGCAACCATCTAGAAATGACTGCATTGCATCGGGCTGTACACTATGCTCAGATGAGTATAAGGTTTCATAGAATTCCTTGAAACGCTTATTTATATTTTCATGAGAGGTGATGACTGTACCCTCAGCTGACTTAACTTTATGAATAGCCCTATCATTTTCAATTTTCCGTAACTGCCTTGCTAGTAATTTATGTGGTTTATCGCCAAACTCAAAATATTTTTGCTTAGTAAAGGTAAAAGCTCTGCAAATTCTATCAGACAGTATCTTATTCAATTTGTATTTGAGTGCTGAGATTTCTTTATGTTTTTCCAGAGAGGGTTGTTGGGCATTATCCATATCTAAATAACGAATACGCTCTTCTAGTTCTAATTGTGTCTTTTTATTACGCTTTCTGAGGGATGACTGGAAAGAAATAATGCAACCCCTCAAGTAAGCCTTAAAAGTTTCCCATAATAATGTGGGAGAAATGTCGTCTTTATCATTGGTTTCAAAGAAAAGTTTTATGTGTGTTTCTAAGTATTCACAGAACTTAACATCAGAAATAAGAAATAAATCTAGCTCACACAGCACACCACTAGACCTCAGGTGCTCTGCTCTCAAACAGGAAAAGACCCAGGTAAGTTCCCACCCCTCTTTATAGCCACTGGTCCTCTCCTGGGTTCTAGTGCCCGTCAACCACCCTTCCATATCCATGTTCCCAATGAGCCGCCACCCCTCCACATAAAGAAACCAAAATTCAGTTAAAAACATTCAGTAAACATGAATTCATGATGATTCATGTACAAAAATGCAAAAATGAATGCTACTTTTCCGTGGTATTACCCATATATATATTGCCAATTTGCCCTAAATGATACCAAGAAACCCATTTATGGGCCATTGGCTCATGGACTACTACTATGCTTTTTTTCTGGATTGTGCATTTGGGCTAATATGGCAAATACGGAAATGTCCCTTTAGACACAAACACACACCCACGGAGAAAGAGAGAGAGAAAGGGACCACATTACTCTTTAATATGCAAAGAGGAGGTGGTACTTCCACATATACCAGGAAAAGATCAAAACTGCCTACCCAGATGATTTTGCCACAGCAGAGCTGTGAAGGTTAAAACTTCAAACCTGTGAACCTTATTTGTCTCCTGAAGATTCCTGAAGATTTCCCCAGAAATCATCTGAACTCAGCTCAGATATGCTAACTGACTGTGCACATTGTCTCATCTCCTGGATGTTTGATCTGCATTTGCCTGAGGACTCTCTCCTGCAGCCAACATGGGACTACATTCAGCACCATGACCAGATACTTCGCTCTCCTCTTTTTCCCGTCCTGCTCTCTGTCTCCACGTATCTCTTCCTTGTTGCAATATACACCATTCTGGACCTCCTGGCTCCATCATGGCCTAAGATCAACCAATACCGCATCCACCAGGAGCATCATGTGCCGTGGCCAAACATCTGGAAGACACTTTGCCTCACCACCTATAACCATTTTGTCTTTATTTTTCCAGCAGCTGTGGCACAGTGGTTGTGGCGCCCACCCATCCCACTACCACAAAAGGCACCTACACTGACTGCTGTCCTTATGGGAATTTTGGGATGCACAGTTGTCTTTGACTTTCAGTACTACTTTTGGCATATGCTACACCACCGCATAGGCTGGCTCTACCGCACCTTTCATGCTGTGCACCATGAATACAACGAGCCATTTAGTTTGGTCACACAATATCTGTCTGGCTGGGAGCTCTTCACTGTTGGCCTCTGGACTACAGTCAACCCTTTACTTCTTCAGAGCCACTGTTTGACTACCTGGGCCTTCATGATTTTCAATGTGTGGGTGTCTACTGAGGACCATTGTGGATACATCTTCCCTTGGGCCATGCATAATTTAGTGCCATTTGGGTTATGGGGAGGGGTATTAAAGCATGATGCCCACCACCAAAAGCCTGGCACAAACTTTGCTCCTTTCTTCTCCCACTGGGACTGGTTGGGAGGCACAGCATACGCTCCCTCCCCTACAGTGCCAGTCACAGACAAGAAAGGCAAAGGAAAATGAGTGTTCTCTCTTTATTCAATAAGCCTCTTTCCCAGTGCACTACAATGTTTAGGAATATGCATTCTATGAGCACTATTACATTACATTCTATTTCAGTAGTACATTTCCACCTTATTCAGCAGATTTGAAATGCCTTTGCCCCTGTTAGTAACTTTTCTGTGCCTCTGAATTCTATCTTGTAGTTATTAGCTGTGAGAGGTTTCATTTCCTACCAATTGAGCTCCATTGTTGTTGTGATTTATTCTGAAACTAACGCATTTTGGCAGAATTTGTGATAAACAATTGTTTCTAGATAAATAGATTGTTGGTCATATTGGAAAATTATGACCATAGTCAGTAGGCCTACAATATATCAGACATATGCATATGATATTTAACTCTTACAACCACCTAGCAGTTGCATAGCACCACCATCATTTTATTTTCTGTCAAGTTAACTGAATTGATCTTTGGGTTTTTGTTAAAAGGCATTTATTGTAGGCCTTTATGTGATGTATGATTATACTAAGCAGATGTATATTGACAAATGAAACTAACACAAAGTTCAATAAATTATTCATTCATAAACTAAAAAGTCTCCCTGTGTTTATTGTGTGTTCAAGAATGTTCTAATGAAAAGAATACCAATTTGACACTCCACTTAAAATAATTCCTGAGAGAAAATCTAGAGATTTGTTGTTTTTTTCCAAATAAGTTTGAATCATAAACAGATCTCTGGTTACTTCCTCTGTAATAAATAATGTGACTACCAAATGACCTTCCATACCACAGCTAATTAATCATCTTGCCTACGTCAAATTTGACAGTGCCATCTGAAGGGTCTGTTGAAGGAAGAAGGGGGCTGATACAGCCAGTGGCTTTTAAAGAGCATTTGCTGCCAGACCACAAAAATGTTGCTGAATACAGCTCACAGTTTAAAAAAAAAACTTATCAAAAAGATTTATTACTGCTGGCAGCAGAACAATAAGCCCTTTATGAATGTGGAAATTGGAATACAAAGTGTAATATGTTTAAAGGCAAGTAGAGACTTTTTATAGACCTACTAGGAGGGTTTTTTTTTGGTCTGTAGCAGCTTTAATGAGGCCTCTGTTATCTTGCTGTTCACATACATGTATAATTCTTCTGGAGGTCTCAGACCTCTTTCTAGTATGTTTGAGGGAATGGTAAAATGCCATCAGAGTTGTATAAAGTACTGGATAGAGGAATGGAGTAGGAGTAGAAGTAAAAGTACCATATAAAAAAATGACTTGAGTAGAAGTAGAAGTGTGCTTTAAACACCCTACTTAAAGGAGAGTACCGGAGTGAATTCAAACATAGCCCTGTTGAAAGAGCTTGCTAAATGCGCTAGTTAGCGAGTGGAACAAAATAATTTGGTACAGCACAGACAGAACTCGAACGCAGAAGCGAACAGGCACTTTACACTGAATCAATGGGACCTGACTGTTGGAAACCGAAAGTATGATCTGACGTTACATTGACTCAATGTAAAGTCTTTGGCGTTCGCGTTAGGTCTGTGCTGTTCGAAAATCTTTCATTTCATACAAAATATATTGCTGTTAGAAGACTCGTGCAGCAGGGCTATGCTTAAACTTACTCTGGTATATTGCTTTAAGTGGAAGTACTAAAGCAGGCCTATTCAAAATGTTTTGTACTTAAGTATTGCAAGTAAAAGTATTTAAAAAATTGCTACTCAAGTACTGAAAGTAAATGTAGAAGTACTGTGTATATTAAAGAAAGCAGTCATAAGTTTGAATATTGTTTCACATTTGGCTGAAATAGTCTGTTTGGCCATGGACTCTAAGTAGGGCCAGGGATGGTCACCACCATTCCCCTCACTACAATCATTCGAAGTTAAAGAAATGGAGCAGTAGACTGACCCTTGCTAATCATTCCCAATTGACTGCATTCAGTACTGCGAAAGGTCGCAGTACTGAAGGGGAACATGAGGTCTCTTATAGACGAATCCGAGAAAACTACCGAAAGTAAGCATGCGCCATTGTTGAGCTACCCAGATCGCCAATCTGTCCATAAGAATAACGTGATAGCACACCATAAAATGCCATGATTTACGAGATTCATTACTACCTGTATAATGTCAGAGTATTCCATGGTCTTTGCTGTTAGTTGTCATTGACTGTCCATTGTCAAAATGTTTTGTTTACAGTCCAACAATGGCGTCGCCACAAGATGGCAGCCTACACAAAACGCTTGTCGGATTCGTCTATACTGCTTGAATCGCCCAATAATGATAATGAAAACCTGGTGTTGGTCTGGCATTGATAGGCTATCATTGGATGTGGTGTGATTTGTAACATTGTAAAAGTAACGAGTAACTAATCAGATTCAGCACACAAAATGTAACAAAGTAGAAGTATTTAATTCATTAAAAAAATGTAGTGAAGTAAAAGTGGATGTAGGAGAAAAAACAATACTCTATGCTATGGAGTGGAATGCAGATACTGCATTTTAGTACTTACAGTAAGTAGCCTAGGCTACTTAAGTAGTCCTACTTCGTTATTATACATATCTGAATGCCATGCAGGACTTAAAGTGCATAGATGAACTCAATGTGCCCTCATGTGCCATATTTGGGTTTTATGTTCACATCCCATAATGAAATAAAGAGGAACTAAGACCGGCTTTTACTTTCGGTTTGTGCTAGGTTTATGCTCTACCACACGTCCTTCTCCCAACCAGTTAACACATTTGTTGTTTGCAATGCAATGGGCAATTACCATCCAAGTTAGCATATATGCGTTTGGGGGAAAAGACCCAAGGACCAGCCTTCATGCGCCTTCGTTTTCTCAGTTTATGTTCGCATTTTTACCGCTATAACTCCCCCTACAGCTCCCAAAGACTGTGCCACGGTCCGCGTCACCAGTCTTGCATATTCCATTTCTCCGTCTAGAGGAGCAAGAGCAAAGCAAAACAGTCACCAAACGACCCAAAAAGTGTTGTAGGACCATCGCAATAACTCTTAACCTGCTAAGTAAAAGTAAATTAAGCTAAAATAGTTGCATAGTTCCTCTTTAGGTTACTTTATTATTGATTTGCAATGCATTATTTTTCAATTATTATACTTACCTAGCTATAGCCTGTAATTAGCCACTCACCTCTTTTAGGCTAATTGGATAGCTCCTCCTAGGCGTACAGCACAACAATGTGTGCCCAGTGTGATTTCTTTGTGAGTTTTGAATGTGTGTAGTGTAGCGGATGCTAACTAGCTCCGCTAGCTTCTTTTTGTTGCTTCTCGTCCGTTTTATTTCCTTTGAGTTTTTTTTGTTTTGTTTTGTTCGCCTTTAATTTGTGTTTTTCTGCGAGGATCGCTGCTAAATTTTAATAATGCAGCACTCCAGTCCAGACGTGAGTGTGAGGGAGAGAGACAGCGTGTTAGGGAGTGTGAGCAGCTGGTAAGCTATCCCATCCGTGGTGCTGTTCGATAGCCAGAAAGATATCCTCTTTCTCCTCTCGAAAAGACATTTCACTACATGTTTTACGAAAGTATTTCATGACAAATAAAAATAGATAAATAATTAAAAAAAATCAGGGTGTGTCAAGGTGTGCAGTGTTTGCTGCATTATCAATATCGGTAAATACAATCTTGTGTTTATGACATAAGCAGACCCGGGTCCGCAAAGAGTCCGGTCCAGTAAGGACCAAATGTGAGCACCTACTCACAGAAGGTTTAATGGGAGGAGAACGCTTCCCATCTCCCACATCTGGTGAAGCTACTGCACGTTAGGGGTTACCTCACTCACGTCAGATGTAGCGCTACGCGCGAACATCTGATCCTCAGCGATAGACGACTTATTTCAGGAGCCAGAAATCCTTGAATCTAACTGGACAAACGGCTTGTCCATCAATTTAATTGACGTACACTTCAGCCAACCACATCGAAACCAACCGATGACGCTGGTTACGTTTGTTGGATTGGTTGGATTCAAAACAGTTGCTTCTTCGCTACGTCACACCCTCTACAGCAGCCAGCAGCCCTGATTGGTCCGGTTAGAGAATATTGGGCTTGAAATCGCTCTGAAGGGCTTCAACATCAGATCGTTGCGCGGAAGTGCCTTACGAAAGTTACGTAGCGCATCATCTGACGTGAGTGAGGTAACGTTAGGGGTGCTTATGGGCGAGTCAAGACTGGCTGGGGTCTTTTGATGTAACTTCTTTAAAAATGGAAATAATGTTCACGATGCAAGAGTCTATAAATTACAGAGGAACCAAAGTTTTGGGTGTTTTCATTCGCTGTAACATCAACACGCAGTCTCATAATCTTCATGGCCAGTTAGCTGCTCGCAAGGCACAGGCAAAACAGTCTCATGTTCTGAAAAACTTGAGTATGAGTATGGGTGTTTCTTTATTTCACTGACTGACAGTCCATCTCTATCTGTATGTTCAGACCGCAAGTGATGCAGGCAACACAAGCAACAGAAGTAATTGACTTTGAATGGAGAAGGGCAACAAAGACAACACAAAAGCAGCAGGTGTGACGAAGCTTGGGCGTCTTGAGCGATGAAAGAAAGTTAAACTTCGGTTAATTTAATGTTATGAGCTATCACAATATCTGGTTGAGATGTGGCTTGTTTTGAACGTTCGAAAGCCTAATGTCATAGCCCACTTTGCCGTACCAGAGCAGTCAATAAATAGATATAGGCCTACTAAGTAAGCAATATATGGTAAGGCGGTTCAACTGACTTAAAAATAGCTGAAATACCTCCAGTAAGAGTCCCTGCACTGTTTATTGCCCTGATACCATTGGGAATAAAGGAATTTCTAAAAATGTTCTTACTGGCGTTATAGACACCCAAGCGCCTACCTGAGGGGAGAAGCTCAAATTCACTGTGTGATGGATGATTTTCCTGACTTTTCTTAAGGTATTCTCTTCATAGATTATGCTCAGTTGCTTTTGTGGCTTCCCTATAATCTTGGAGTTCACTATTTTCTGCTCTCAACTAGGTTTTTATACACTATTTGGATGATGTCCTTATTGACACCAAAGTTGAAGGCCCTCTAGGTGAAGTGCATCCAAATTCCAATATAATTGGAATAAAGTGTAGGTGCTCTCCGTAAACGGTCTCTGACGTCCCACTCTGCCCCTGTTATAAACCATGCAAGTGAGTTTTGACGTGGTTCTGGTAGTGATATCAGTCATTTTTTGCTATTGAGAAAACAATTATTAACCATGCTATCTTATACCTGATCATCTTGCTCCATTACGCTGACATACCAGTAGGGGAGAGCAGGGACGAATGAAACAGTTTTTACTTGAACGTAATTTACTAAAAGGTTGTACAAGACTGACATCTAATACTTTGTCACAAGCAACCCACATCTGTCCTCTATTGAATGCAGTTGAGTTTGCGACCCTAGATGAAACCGTTCAAAAATTATATGCGCGAAAGATGAGAGATGCATTCTGTTTCATCCGTCCCTCCTGGCAGGGACGGATGAAACAGTAGCGGTACGAATGAAACAGTTAGTTAAAATCCTGTAAACTACAACCAAATATAATATTTGACTAATTATTATGAATATGTATTTTAAAAGGTGTCATTTGAGATTTTTTTTGGCTTTGACATACTTCACGGTGTGTGTCTATATAGAACTCTTTGCCATCACCACCAAGTGTATAATTTGCGGTTAAGGGGAAACAATTTTCTGTGGATGTTTATCCCATTTTTTCAGCTGCCGCAGAAAGAAATATATCTTATTTCATGTTTCTATCATGCAAAATGATATTTGAATATTTAGATACAGGAGTTAAATGGTCGCACAGGCCTTTCACAACTTATAGTGCACCATTCTCCATAGGGTAACATTGGAAAAATCGACCCCCTTGCCAAATAGAACCAGATACATTTCCATCTTTGTAAAATTTATTTTTCCTGATCATATAAGAACAAAATATTGTAAAAACATAGATTTATGTGCATTTACTTGATTATATGGGCCTAAGGCCCTGGTGGTGATAAATGAACCCAGATAGCATGTATATAGCGGACCACTGGTGGCATTTAGACGGCAAGCCGCCGGTGGTATGCCAACTGTGGTCCGCCATCGGACCGCTGCCAAACACAAATAACCTGGCGGGCTGTGAGTGGCTTTTCAGTGGCGGCCCGCGGTGGTGCGCGAGGGATAGTGCGCGCGATGGTGGCGGCTTGCCACCCTCGGACAGCTGGAGGACCGACTGTCATTTGTTGACAGCAACGGACGACAGCGTTTAAAGTCAACTGTCAGTTGTAGCAGGCTTAGGACTAGGTAAGTAACACATCTCTTTTCTATCTCTACTATTTTCATTTCGAAAACTGTATTTAGAGAGCGTAATTCTAGCCAACACATGTTTCCAAAATGTATTTATAGAGTCTGTATGTGGTCCCTATTTTGGTTTGTCTGAAAATTAATTGGAATATGCTTTAGTTTTAGGTGCTAGCTAGCATCTGAGTGAATGAATTAGCCACTACCGTATGGTGCATTTATAGCTGACGATCTCTTTCAAGTCATTTAAATAAAAAACGGATATCGCGGTTACTATTTATAGAGTTTGTACATGTGGTCAATAGCTTGGTTTGTCTGAAAATTAAGTGGAAATATGCTTTAGAAGTGTTTGTACTTTAGACGCTAGCGAGCTAGCTAGCATCTGAATTAATGAATTGGCCACTACTGTATGGTGCATTTATAGCTGACGATCTCTTTCAAGTCATTTAAATGAAAAGTACATATCATGGTTACTATTTATAGAGTTTGTACATGTGGTCAATAACTTGGTTTGTCTGAAAATTAAGTGGAAATATGCTTTAGAAGTGTTTGTACTTTAGACGCTAGCGAGCTAGCTAGCATAAGACTGCAAGGGAACCTCTGCTTCCCTTTCCTATCCAATCTGTTCAACAGAGTTTACCAGTCAGCCAGTCTTACTTGGGTAGTAGAAAACATGTTGATGGTTGTAAAAAGGTAGCAAATTCAGATCAATTTCTTTTGTATGAACCCTGCCATTGCAGTAATCATCTCACTAAATACATCTTTTCATTTCCATTCTGTTCAACAGAGTTTACCAGTCAGACCACAACACCTTTGTCAGAACCACCACAGCACTCAGCAAACTTACGTCTCAGCTCAAGCCATGCCGGTAAACACATAATTTTCTTCATTAACTCTGGGACTTTAGCCATGCTGAAATCTGTGTCACATTGAAAACCATTTTAACCTAATTGTAATCTCTTTCAAACAGCATACAGTCAACCCAGCAGAATATATTGTGGAGGTAAAATCACTTGCATCACTCGCATCTTCACCACCTTTCTACCTTTGGGTAGGTGTGGCATGGTGGTTAATGGTTATCGTTTGGTCATCTCACTAAATACACCTTTGTATTTCCAATCTGTTCAACAGAGTTTACCCGTCAGACCACAACACCTTTGTCAGGACACAACAGTCCCCAGCAAGCTTTCTCAACTCTAGCCATGCTGGTAAATACTCTTCAAACGTCAGATTTCAATTCATTTCAATTCAATTTTATTTGTAGAGCGCTCAAATACAGTGCATTGTCTCGCAGCGCTTTACAGACAGTACGGAAAGCATCCATGAGTAACAGGGGTAAGGAAAAACTCCCTTGGCTTTACTAATAATTCATTTTTAGGAAGAAACCTTGGGCAGATCCGCGCCTCATGGACTCAGCCTAACTGCCTGGGGCCTAATATAACAGTCAGTAGTCTGATGCATAGATTGACCATGGTTTACAAAGAACAGCATGAGTAGTGAATGTAGTCTGAGTTACTAGATGGTAGAAAGAAAAGGGGAAAAAGGGCATGGAGTCAGTAGGTGGGGTGGCATTAGAGTTCATTGGGTGGGGTCGGCATTTAGGTAGTGGTCAGATTTGCCAGTTGCTTTGTTCATTGTCTATTTTTTAAGTTGCCTTGGACAAAAGTGCCAGTTGAGTACAATGTCATACCATTGCAGTAAGCATCTCACTAAACACATCTTTTCCTATCCAATCTATTCAACAGAGTTTACCAGTCAGACCACAACACCTTTACCAGCTCCACCACAGCACCCAGCAAGCTTTCTTAACTCTAGCCATGCCGGTAAATACTCTTCAAATGTCAGTTGCCAGTTGCTTTGTTCATTATCTATTTTTTAAGTTGCTTTGGACAAAAGTGCCAGTTGAGTGTAATGTCATACCATTGCAGTAATCATCTCACTAAACACGTCTTTTCCTATCCAGTCTGTTCAACAGAGTTTACCAGTCAGACCACAACACCTTTACCAGCTCCACCACAGCACCCAGCAAGCTTCAACAACTCCAGCCATGCTGGTAAATGCATAATACAGTGCCTATTGACAGTCTACACACCCCAGTTCATATGGAAGTTGTTTTGGTTCTTTGTTAAATCGTGTTGTTGTTAATTGTGTTACTGCGTTTTGGAAAGGTATTGCATTACATTACTCTTCACCTTTTGCTTTTGTAGTAGAAAAAATGTTGATGGTAGTGAAAAGGTAGTAAATTCAGTTCAATTTGTATGAACCCTGCCATTGCAGTAATCATCTCACTAAATACACATTTTCCTTTCCAATCTGTTCAACAGAGTTTACCAGTCAGACCACAACACCTCCGTCACTCACATCTCTGCCAGTACCAACCCAGCAAGGTAGAATTGCATTTTCATTAATCTGGCACCAATATTAAGGGAGAAACAAGCCATGAATGTCTGAAATTGCCTGACATAATCAAGGATGAATGTCCTTCCCTCATAATCAGTCAGAGATAGCTAAAGTGCTGTGTGCATGTCGGTGCACAGTAAGTGTTTTTGTGAAACCATTGTGAATGTGTTCAAGTATACAACCCCTGGCAAAAATGTTGAGTCCGAGTGAGGGCACGCAAACACATTGATGGAGGCGGGCATGGAAGTGCTGAACATTAAAACTGAACTTTATTAAACTACTGCATCCTAATAATATATGTAGGCTTTCTGTGTATCCTTGCGGTACAGAAGAGCTGTACCTTATATAGCCCCTGCCTAAATGCATGGCATTATGGGAAGTGAAGTTTATATATCCATCCATATACAACATCTCACTTACTCTTTGTTTTACTACAGGAGCTGTTAGGAGAGTTGTACATACAGCAACAGAGGAGGAGTTGCAGAAGGAGGTGTCGTATTTAAAAGGGGTGCCAGACAGACAGAGAGGAAGAAAAGAAAGGCAGAAAAGGGTGGTGAATGGGGATGGGGAGGTTGGTTTGTAGACACTATCATTTGGCTTTTGTTTGGTGTTTTCCACCTAACTGATTTACACTACATTTTTGCTTTGTTCCAGCGCATTTATACTGACATTTCCTACCACATTATTTACTTTCATATTTTGACTTCATTTACTTTAATAACTGGACTCCCCTCTATGTTATGGGCCCAAACGAGCCTTGGTCCTTAATACTATTTATTCAACATTTATAGAATTATTAAACATAAGTTTAATAAATTGTTTAAGCATGTAAAATAAATAAACAAAATGTATTGAACCTAATACTATGTGTGGTGAGTCTGTGTGATAGTTGTTGAGGATGTATGTTTTTATATTGGATTATTAAATTACAGAATACATCTTTAAATTTGGTCACTTTTGTAAGCCCTGTAAATAATTGTAAATTGTTCTAATTGAGGGCAAATAGAAATAGTGTTGTAATGTATTAAATTACAGTTTTAGTACATCATTTGAATTATTATGGCCATAAATAAGGCCAATTAGAAGCTGGTGGGTAGTAAGCGGCAAAAGGGTGGCCCTTTATCTGCAGCCGCTTCTGAGCCGCCGGCGGACCGCTAGAGAACCGATGAGCAAAACTCCAGCGGGCCACTGGTGGGTACCGCCGTTGGACCGCCAACTCTGCCACTGGTGGGCCGCCAGTGGGCCACTGACCTATTGCTATCTG
>JAODXP020000031.1:11769951-11814951 GCA_027497455.2 Sardinella longiceps
AGTAATGTGAAGGAAAACTCGGACAAGAGCATGTCTTTAGCCGACAGGCATGTTTACTGAACTGACTGTTTCTTGCAACTGTACAGGTACATAACCAGCCTCTGGTACGGAACGCCCAGAGGACCATAACATACCACATCTCCCCTTCCCCAAAGTAGTGGTAAAATCCTAAAACAAACATGGACTACTAAATAGACAAAATAGCATTTCAAAACTTTCAATTGTTCTATCTTACTGTACATAGTCTTTAAGCCAAGCTGGTGCCTTCACCTCCCTCCTCGGAAGAACCCTTTCCACCTTCTCCCCCTCCACCTCTTCTGGTCCTGCTGCCTGTTCTGCGTCCCCCACAGTCTGTGTAGGGGTTTGTATGTCTGGTAAGGGTCTGAGGTGTGCCTTGTTTCTCCTTATCTCCTCTGAATCAGTCTCCACCACATAAGAACGAGGAGTGTCTGCTTCTCTCAGCACCGTAGCAGGCTCCTGGGTGTTTGTAATCCAGACCCGCTGACCTGCTTGTAGCTCTGGTCTGGCCCCCGCTCTATGTCTTTTGTTATAGGCCAGTGTCTGTGCTTGTTTTAACTCTTTGTCCTTGTCTGCAAAGTTCTTTTGGTTTGGCCATTGTGGTTTGAGTTGACCAGGTGAGACAGGCAAGGGTGAACGCAGCCTTCTGCCCATTAGGAGTTCAGCCGGTGAAGGGCCTTGATGCAGCGGTGTGACCCGGTATGCCAACAGGGCCTTGTATGGGTCGGTGTTCTTCTTCAAGAGGCTTTTCACTGTCTGAACAGCCCTCTCTGCTTCCGCGTTCCCCTGGGCGAAATACAGGCTGCTGGTGATGTGTCTGAAGTCATAGTCTGTGGCAAAAGAGGAGAAAGAGCTAGAAGAAAACTGGGGTCCGTTATCTGTTATGAGTGTTTCAGGCACCCCATGTCTAGCAAAAATAGATTTCAGGCCATTAATTACCCCTGCTGACGTAGTTATAGGTGTCTTCATTATTTCAATGTATCTTGAATAGTAGTCTACTACCAGTAAATAAGAGTCATTTTGCCAGTAAAACATATCTGCCCCAGTTTTCTGCCAAGGCCGCTTAGGCAGCTCTGAGGCTATCATTGGCTCTGGGTGTAGGTGCTGGTGCTTAGCACATATCTCACACTGGGCCACAATTTTTGTGATTTGAGCACTCAGGCCTAACCACCACACAGACTGCTGAGCCCTCAGCCTGCATTTGGACATCCCCATATGTCCCTCGTGTAGTCTGGCAAGCATTTCATCTTGCAATGTCTCTGGAATGACAATACGTTGTCCTTTCATCAAAAGATCACCATTCATGTGTAACTCACCTTGGTGAACCCAATAAGGCTTCAGATGTTGTGGCAGCTCCTCTTGTCGTGGCCAACCTCTTTTGCACTGAAGGATCAGCTGACTGCACATGGCGTCTTGCTGCTGATGTTCAGCTATCTGCTGGAGTTTGGACTGAGATGCAGGTAAGTTATCACGTACTGTGTTAATGAAAATCTGTACTTCTCCTTCCATCTGTGTTTCTTCTGCTGTCAGTGGACGTCTTACCGGGGCCCTGGACAGCGCGTCTGCTGTGATGAGGGCCTTTCCAGGTACATGTACTATGTTGTATGTAAACCTAAGCAATCGCAGGCGGAATCGCTGAATTCTGGGAGGTAAGTCATCCAGTGCTTTTGTCCCTAACAGTGCGAGGAGGGGTTTATGGTCTGTTTCTATTGTGAACTGCAATCCAATGAGGTACGAGCTCAGCCTCTCACAGGCCCAGGTGACGGCCAGTGCCTCCTTTTCAACCTGGGCATATCGTTGCTCTGTTTCAGAAAGGCTCCGGGAAATGTAGGCAACTGGACGCCACTGCATGTTTTCCTCTCTCTGCATTAACACTGCCCCAAGGCCAAAGGACGATGCATCTGCCGACACTTTTGTCTTGGCTTGTGGTCTGTATTGAGCCAAGACTGTTGGTGATGTCAGCTCATTCTTGAGCTTGTCGAAGGCCGTCTGCTGCATGTCACTCCAAATCCAATCATTTTCTTTTACCAGCAGGTCTCTGAGCGGTTTGGTAGAATCTGCAAAGTGAGGAATGAATTTTGCAACATATGTCACCATCCCCAAAAACCGCCTAATGTCTGCTGTGTTCTGTGGGACAGGCATGTCTGTAATGGCTCTGATTTTCTCAGGGTCAGGTTCAATGCCTGCTGCACTGACTTTATGTCCTACAAACAGAACTTCAGACTGTGCAAAGGTGCATTTCTCATTTAATGTTAGTCCTGCCTCTTGAAATCGTGTCAGGACAGCTGTGAGCCGCTCATCATGCTCTGCTTTATCTTCTCCAGATACAAGGACATCATCTGCATGGCATATAACACCTTCAAGGCCGGCTAAGAGCTGGGACATGCGTCTTTGAAAATGTTCTGGCCCGGAGTTTATCCCAAACGGTAGCACATTGAAACAAAAACGGCCAAAGGGGGTAATAAAAGTTGTTAATTCCCTACTTTCTTGTGCTAATGGTATCTGCCAAAAGCCACTACGTGCATCCAATTTCGTGAAAAATCGTGCACCATTCAGCTGTGCTAATGACTGGTCCACCGAGGGCAAGATATGCCTTTCTCTGCACACACTTTCATTGAGCTTGGTGAGGTCAACGCAAAGTCTAATTTTGCCATTAGGCTTTGGGACTACTACTATCCCCGCACACCACTCAGTGGGTTTCTCTATCCTGGAGATGACTCCCATTTCCTCCATTCTTTTCAGTTCCTCTTTGACCTTTTCAGTTAGGGGTATCGGCACACGGCGGGGAGTTGTAAGGGCATAGGGGACAGCATCTTCTCTCAGGCGGATACGGTAGTCACCTTCCAGTTTCCCTAAACCCGTAAACACCTCTGGAAATTTCTTTTTGAATGTTTTCTCCGGGTCCCCATTCTCCTCCCGTGTATCAATTTCCTCCATTCGCTCAACAAGGTTCAGTGCTGTAAGTGCTGGTAAGCCCAACAGTGGCCTGGCCAAATTATCGATGACAAACACTGGCTGAGTGGAATTTTTGTCCTTGCTTTCAAGGCTGCATTGAATCTGCCCTACCACCGACAGCCTGGTATTATTTGGGCCATACAGTTTTTTGGGGTGTGCAATAGTGGGCCGTCTCTTCTGTAGCTATAGAGTCTGGTTGGAATGGCGGTCACTGCTGCCCCTGTATCTAGTTTAAAGGAAACTACTGCCCCATTCATTTTGACATCTGAGTACCAGCCAATGCTGTCTGACTTCACCTCACCTAGGAACAGGCTGTCCTGACAGAGTTCCTCTTCGTCTGTCATCTCGTGTACAGGCTGCTTAGACCTGCAGACAGCTGCAAAGTGTCCTCGTTTGTGACATTTTCTGCATTCAGCCTCTTTGGCAGGGCAGTCTTTCCAATTATGGGATGGAGCCCTCCCACATTTATGACACACAGACGATGTTGCATACTTGTTCTGCTTAGGCCTCTGTTGTGCACTACCCTCTTTCTTATGAACAAGTGAAAGCGCATACATCTCTTCACTAGGCTCCTTATTGGGTGCTGGGCCACTCGCACCTCGCAGCAATCCCTGTTGTTGTTTCACAGTTTCACTTTGTCTGACTTTGTTTACAGCCGTAGTTAAAGTCAATTTTGCATCCATTTGCAATTTTTCGGAAAGGGTGACATCTCTTATGCCAACAACTATGCGATCGCGGATCAGTTCATCTCGGAGAGCCCCAAACTTGCAATAATCCGCCTGTTTGTGAACTGCAGTGATGAAGCTCTCGGCCGCTTCTCCCGGTTCTTGTTTACGCATGTTAAACTTCGCCCTTTCGAAAATTATATTGTGTTCTCCAATGAAATGGTTGTCAAAGCACTCTTTTACTTTCTTATAGATCAACTTTTCCCCCTCAGTTAGCTCTGACGCATTCAAGATATCCTCCGATTCATCTCCCATAGAATATATTAATGTGCTCACTTGAAAAGCCTCTGCCTTTTTATCCAACCCCGATACAACCCTGTACCTCTCGAATCGTCGGATCCATTTGGGCCAGTTTTGGATATCTCTGCAGTCAAACTTTTCTGGTGGGCTTATGCGAAACATCTCTCCAACATTGTTAACGTTAGCTGCAGCGGATTCTCCCGCGCGGTCTCCATCAGTGTTGGACATCGTTAACACGACTCAATAATTAATCTGTTTCTTCTCTATATGAAGTTGTTCTTGTGATGTTATTTGCGAGTACATGGGGAATGCAGCACAATGTTGAAAAGTCACCGCTTCTGACACCATGTAGTAATGTGAAGGAAAACTCGGACAAGAGCATGTCTTTAGCCGACAGGCATGTTTACTGAACTGACTGTTTCTTGCAACTGTACAGGTACATAACCAGCCTCTGGTACGGAACGCCCAGAGGACCATAACATACCACATGGACCAACAACTTTGATGTTGATCCTGGATCAGTAATTACTTGGTGATATCAGATCAACCGCCTAAATGTTAACACCCATTACCTATTACAGCCTAGGCCTACACTTAAAGTGCAGTGTAAACACTCATGACGTGTCATCTAAATTTGTGGCACCATTATTTCCCATAGTGATAAGAAAATCTAGTGTGTACAACCAACATCAATTCTCATTCAAGCAAGCAGTAAAACAATGGCCATTTTCAACCACACAGGGCACGATGTTTCAATTTGATTTCATAGGGATTTTATTCTGTCAGATTCAATAACTTTTGTGACTTATGCTTTTAATTTCCTCAAGCCTTTGGAGAGCTACAGTAACGTACAGTTAAGCAGGCGACAAGCTACTGGTAGGCCCTAGTTCCTGAGCTACCTGTTGGAGACCCCTGGCCTAGACCTTGATGGGCGCTTCAATGTCAGCATGTGATTTTGCGCCATCTGTAGGCTAATACAGTTAACATCACAGTATGATGCGTTGCATGTGTAGGCTACCTACCTGGTAGGCTACCTGCACCTGTGCATGGCACCTGTGTAGGTGTCAGTAAACCAGTGTCAATTTTGGTCTCACCAAACAGTGCTCTGTAGGCTATGTGTAAACAGGGCTTGCTTCAAGTTGTCGTTGAGTTGAGTAGGCTAGTTGCAGACATGCAAAACATTCTCGTTGAAATAATCTTCAAATGATTAATGAATCCTTTTGTGCATTATAAATCTTTTTTTTTTTAACATAATTATTTTTATAAAAGTTTTCTTGATGTGATGAGGACGCATTGTGAGGACGTGTCTGTAATTTACGACTTCCTGTCACTTTTTCAAGTGTACAGGAAGTCGTCATCGTGTCAGAGAACCAAGGAAATGGAGAGGAACAGGGCCTTATCGATACAGTAGTAGACAACATATTTGTGCACATATATCGTTGTTATGTTGATTGACGTTTACATGGTGGACTAATGTAGATTGTCGGAACCCAATGGAGGCCCATGAGGAAAAGCCCATAATCTACACCATGGAAAACAAGCCGATTGTGACGTGTAAGTGCGCCTTTGAGTTGTTGTTAGTATGTTAGCAAGCTAGCTAGCTATTTAGCTTGTCTGCTGGTCATACGATGCAGTGCCTACTGCAGACGAGACTACCTTGCATTCCGGTTAGCGACTTAGCTTGACAGTAGCGATGCAGCTAACGTTACTCGAGCTGCCTACGAACAGTGCTCTGAAAAAGGAAATGATAGCAATGATCCATTGACACTGCTCACGATTTCCCCTTTCACCTGTCAGTGTTTTATCATTTGTGTAGTATGAGTCACAGAGGGGGTTGCTTGTACTCACGATGCATTTTCGTCCGGCTGTGCATGCACATTCTTACGCTATCTGAGTGGACTGCTCGGGTGGCCGCACAGGTATTCTGAACCCAATCAAGGCCCGTAACGGTACCCACAATTGCAATTTAAACGAAGCCTGAATAAAAAACTGCAAGATTGAATGTTTCGATTAACGTTACTGTTCCTCAAACCCGCTAGCCACTTACACACCCCATTCACTGACTTGCTGCACCTGATATCGACCTGTTTGATGCCGATTTGGACGCGTTTGTACATTGACTTTAGCCTGAACTTGTTACCCTCAAGATTGGAAGACGGTTGTACAGAATCGGTGTCTTCGGGTGTTGCCACAGTATACAGTAGCTTGGAGTATCTCCAAGCTAGGCATCCCTAGTGATCCTGTTTGAAGTGCTATGTCTATAATGTGGACGGACACCAGACATCGCGTGAATCAAAAGACCGCTAGCGCGATGTAGGTTCTTGTAGTGGACAGGAATGGGGAGATAAACGCTCAGGAGGAAGGTGGTGTTTTTCTAAATCACCCAGTTAGTTGCACAAGTCATTGTCTTTTCCTTTATTTTGTGGCAATCAGGCTTACATGAACATTTAGTCCGTCCTTAATTGCATGCCCTAACAGCATAGATGCCATTCGCAGGAGTGTCTTTGAATCAGCCATTATAGGCTTAGTCTAAATTGTTCATGGTTATGTCATGTGAGTGTGTAATCATGACGTAAGTCATAACTTAGGTTGATGCCTTCAATAAAAAAAGCCTTGGCAAAGGTCTAGTGTCCATTGGTGTAATTTGCATTCCAGGAAAGCAATATGGCAATCCAGTCACTACTGATCCCCAAACTCATACAGACTTATTATGTTGTAGCCTGTGACGTTTCACCTGTACACACACACACACACACACACACACACACACACACACACACACACACACACACACACACACACACACACACACACCTGACTGGCCCTCCTGTCTGTCTCCTTCTGTCAGGTGCTGGGGACCAGACCTTGTTTGCGGCCTTATACAGCGCATTGGCACAACAGCTCCCACGCGAGCCTATGGAATGGAGGAGGTAAGAGACAAGGCTGAGAGAGAGACGGAGACACACATACTCACACACACACACAGAAATTGCAACGTTGCGCAACACAAGCGCTTCCTTTAGTAGCTTGATGGTGCCTAGTCATGTGCCTACTTCCTCGCAGGCCTTTAGGGGTGGCTCAGCTGTGCAGTTTTAACTCTCTGGCACAAGGCCCACTGCTCCACACGGGTCAGTTAGTGATAAAGGTTATGGATCAGGATACATGTCATTCTTCACTATTGCTTATTTAAAGAGGGAAGGACAAATCAGCCCCCACCTTGCCCCCCCAAAAAAGATTTCCACCAACTTTTTTGGACGCTGGCACTTGTGTGTGCCTTTTGACAAGCTGAAATATATGAGAATAGCTAACCTTAAAGATTCCCATGTCAGAGAACTTGAACTCAAATTGGTCAGTCTGATATCTTGCCCTGAACTACAGTACCTTCTTTAGTGCTATGCAGATGAACTCAGATGAGTGCCAGTCCTCAATTCACCCTGAGGAAATATAGGCCTACAGTGCAGTCTGTCTTCTTCAGCAGGGTGGGGGTGAACTCATCCAGCTCATTCAGCGTAAAGTGGCTCCCGATCAGCCTGTAGAAAGGAAATGAGTTTGCAGTGTTTTTTTGCACAGTGAACAGTACAGCCAAAGGCTGCAGTAGATCCACACCAAGGCCAAGACTATTGGGTCAGAGTAAATCAAAGTGGCACTCTGCACTGGAAAGGCTGAGCTGAAAGGCCTATGCTCTTATTGATGCTACAATTCATGTTGGGCACCTATTAGTTGATTTGGTCTAATTGATAAATGGCAGTAATTTATGTTTGGTATTACTGAGGTTGGAAGGTAGATTACTACCAACATCAAGGTTGTTTTACAGCATGGGTAAAGATAGGCCTACTGGCTATGAGAAAACAGTTTTTAGATAGATAATAGCATCTGGTAGCTGACCAAATGTGAGAGAACTAGAATGAACTCCTAAATAGGACTAAATTTGGGTAAAAGTAATCATGGAGAGTCTTGGGGAGTTTTGATGGCGGATTGTTTTGCATTCCTCTCAGGTCGTATGGAAGAGCGCCAAAGATGATCCACTTGGAGGCTAACTTTGTTCAGTTTAAAGAAGAATTGCTTCCCAAAGAAGGAAACAAAGCGCTCTTGACTTTCCCCTTCCTTCACATCTACTGGACTGACTGCTGTGTGAGTGTTTATCAGCTATTTTGTTTGTTGAATACCTGAGTTATCTGTAAATGGCTGTTTATAACCTCAGTATAACCTCTGACAGATATTTATTTGTGATTTCATCTACTGTGGGTTTTTTTAAGTGGGCACATATTTTCTCACCTATACTGCCACAATATTTGAAAAACTGTCAGGATACACTATGTGTGTGAAATGTGAACATAATTGGCTATTGGTGTGCACTGTGCAGTTAATGTCATTGTTTTGGTAAATGGCTTCAAAACTCTCTTCAGACAAAGATGCATGGTTCCTAGTTGGGCTGGGAGTTGAGCCAAAGTTCTGGAAATAGAACTAATGTGCTACCAATGGGAAATTGACAGATCATTATAAATAGCAGCATTTAAGCCAGGACTTGCCCATTATGCACTAAAGGCTTGGGAAACATTCTTTATGAATAAACAAGTCGATTCTTGTTGGAATCCTCATCCTCAGTTATTGGGTCTTTGTTTAGAAACTCTGAGGGAACCAAATCTGACCTATACCATAAATTATGTTAACATTGTTCCTGAGTGTGTGCTTAGTGGCAGAAACAAAAGACTGAAGAGATTGATGTAACTTATTACTTTACCAGTGTACTTTAACATGTAGCTTTCAGTATTAAATAACCATAGTCAAAAAAATGAAAAATATCTGTAGAAGATTGATATATTCTGATGTAATTTCACAGGCTTTTCCTGAATCAGAAATACTGTACTGCACAAATGTTGAGATGTTTTCGAAGCATGGCCCACTCATAAATGCAGAGTTTTATAAAGTGTCTAGTGGTCTCGCCTTGGGCCTGGCTTCCCTAATTTTGAGCCAAAGATCCCCTTTAAGTGCCCATGTGGTGGACTAGACTAAGTGCTGATTGTCCCTCAGGACACGGAGGTGTACAAAGCATCAGTGAAGGAGGACATGCTGCGCTGGCAGACCACACTGAAGCACTACGGCTCGCAGGACTGGCTCATCGTGGTGGTGGAGAGCGATGCCAAGAAGAAGAACAAGACCAACCTTCTGCCACGCACTTCAATTATGGACAAGATCCGCAATGACTTCTGTAACAAGCAGAGCGACCGGTGAGTGGAACTGAGGAGGGGCTTAGATTTGGTCTGGAAATTTTGTTGCGTTTAGTTAGCCTGGCTTTGCCTTCCTACGTAGCGCCGCTCAATAATCATTTCCCTCCACGACTCCATCTGGCATTCCGACCATTGGCATCGTTTGCAGAGATCAATTCCATACCGCGCTAAAAAGCATGCAGGATGGGAAGTTGTGAGAGATAAGGTCAGGTTTCTGTTGTTGTGGTGTAGCTTACTTCACAACCAAGCTGGTGCAGAACTTTAGTGATTGGGTGAAATCAGATTTAATCGTTTCTAACTTCTACAGCTTGCAATCGTTCGTCAATGGGGAAATGCCAGACCCTTGTATGAAGCTAAAGCATAGACCAAGGGGATGGCCAAAGGCAAGCTAGCGTTTAGTAGGCTTCTGGAAATTTCTTTGAGAATTTAAGTTGTAGTATTTGGTTATTTTGTTTTGTTTTAGTCATTCTGTTGTTAGGGAGGTTGCTAAAGAGTGTAGTGTAGGCATTCCCAGATTTTGATGTCTCAGAATAGATATGATCCATTATTTCCATTATTATATCCATTTCCCCAATACACAAGAATGATTTTGTTGTTAATTATTAATAGCATGATTGTAAGGGAAATTCTGATCATTTAAGGCAAGTTATTAAGTGAAAGTGTGTGGAGGGCTGAAGGCCATGTGCTTTTCACTGATTTGAAAGCCGATCTGACAGCGGCAGCAGCTGAAGTTAGGAATGTTTTCCCTCTACAACCCATCCCTCGTTCCTCTGCTTCACAACTGCAGTGCCACACATTCTTTAAGAACTGGCCTGTCCTTGATGTCTCCAGTAAGGAAGGACACAGTGAATAGAAAAGACATGATGCCAGTTCAGAAACCAAATCCTTTGGAATATGTCCTTTGAAATCACAGCTGTGCTGCTGATATCCATTTTAAGTTATCGTCTGAATTCCAAGCCCATCAAACATTTAACTGGCAAGAATCATGCAATGATGAAACTGATTCGGACCATACAGGGCTTAGGGCTTAGTGAGGACATTTGGATATACAGCAAGCTTGAATTGATTTGAAGAATATTTAGCTTTCAAGGACATATTTAACCAAGTTGTTGGTGTGGTGAAAGAAAAAAGAATTTCATCATTGATGTTTCACATTTCTGTGGGATTCTGTTCTGTTCTGTCCTTGTTTAGATTATTTAATGGAATCCTTTCTCTGCTGCATGATTGAGTTCAGAATGAGACCTTGGGTACATTGATGATAATCCCCCCCCCCTTCTTTTTCTTTCAGGTGTGTGTCACTGGCCGACCCACTGAAGGAGTCCTCGCGCTCGCAGGAGTCGTGGTGCGCCTTCCTGACAAAGCTGCGTACGCTGCTGCTCATGTCCTTCACCAAGAACTTGGGTCGTTTCGAGGACGACATGCGCACCATGCGTGAGAAGCGCACTGAGCCCGGCTGGAGCTTCTGTGACTACTTCATGGTGCAGGTAAACACAGACTATCTCAGCATGTTGCAACAGGCGTGTTGAGTGGCGAAGTGTGGGTTTGTGTTGTCTGGTGGCAGGTGGTGATAGAATGGTTGTTTGTTCGGGCGGGTGGGATGAGATGGGTGGGTAGAGGTGGTAGTTTAAATGGGGTAGTGGTGCTGGTGGTTTTTAGGTGGCTTTCCAGTGGTAGTTGGGTTGACAGAGGGGATGATTGTTGGTGGCTTGTGGCGGGTGCATGTCCAGAGTTTTGGAAGGTCACTAGTAAGGAGAGGAAGGCAAGCAAAGCCAAACCAATGAAAAACCTCACAGGTTAGTGGACTGGATTTTGGACCACTTGATGTAGCGGCCGGGGCCCCCAACCTTGATGGGAAATGGGTCAAAGTCAAAGACAAACAGGAGAAAGCTGAGCAAAGGCAAACGAGGAACAGAGATAAGACTTTTCTTTCAAGAAGCGCAGAAAGCAAACACTATAACTCTAAAAAAGAAACACTTTTGCTACTAGGTCAGGGACAAGCCATAATTGCGAATTTCATAGTGTGTGTGTGAGACATGAGTCAAGGGGTTTGGGAATGGACAGGTACAGGTACAGGAGGGGAAGTGGAGTAATGTTGAAGTAGATGACTCAAGCTCTGGTCTTGCAACGTTTGTGTCACAATTTCAATATTGTGGTAACGGTTCAATATTGAAGTGCCTGTGAAAGAAAAGAGAGATGATTAAGAGGTCGCAGCATGACTAGTCAAAATGTCAACTTCATTTTTACACACACACACACACACACACACACACACACACACACACACACACACACACACACACACACACACACACACACACTAAGACTTCAAGCTGGGCACCTAGTTTTGGGGAAAGAATGTGTGTGTCTATCTTTCAGAGAGGAGATAGACCTGTTACAGTCCTGTCCTGCTGCTTTTGTTTGAAGAGTAATGAAATATGCTTTTTGTGTGCGTGTGTGTGCGTGTGTGTGTGTGCGTGTGTGTGTGTGTGTGTGTCTCAGGAGGAGCTGGCGTTTGTGTTTGAGATGCTGCAGCAGTATGAGGATGCACTTGTTCAGTACGATGAGCTGGATGCCCTCTTCACACAGTATGTGCTCAACTTCGGCGCTGGAGGTACTCTTGCATTTTACATGTCAACACCATTGTGTGTGTGTTTGTGTGTGTGTGTGTTTTAAAACAATCAGGACCAAAAACATGCAGTAATTGATTCAACTTTCCAGACACCAGTATAGTAAGCAGGCTAAGGGATAACATTATGTGAGGCATTATTGTGGAATATATCCCGACAGGGTGATACTACGCAGGCTTCGGGTAGCAGCATCACTCTGAAGGGAGATTTTCCACGATAAGCGGCCTGTTATACTTACCAGTGGTCCATTATCAAGAAATATCAGACTCTAGATTGTTGGGAATCCCATTGAAATGAATGGAGCATTCTACAGCATAGTAAAGAGCTGTGTTACAACAAGATGTTTCTCAGTGCTCAGTTGGGTCTAAGACACCATCAGCTGGCTGCAGCCTCTTTTGAATTCACTAAAATTAACAACCCTCAAGCTGTTGAAAGAGGTCTTAGACCATAAACTGCACAACCGCCTCTTGTGTCAACAGATCTTATCTCCGGCTAAAAGTACGACTCATTTGACCAACATGATGTCAGTGTGGGTGATTGCTTTAGGCGTTTTTTTTTTTTTTTTTTTTGGTTACCTCAATATTTGCATTTGTTAATGGTGTGTGCATTCTATGTGTGTGTGTGTGTGTGTGTTTGTGTTTGTATTTAAACATGTATGAAGGAATGTGGTTATTTCTCTAAATAGGCAAAATTTCTTTAAAAAGTAGGCAAGTCTTCCTACATACGGACTTACACCCACATGGAAAAACAAGACTTTTTTATAAATTTATATATTTATAGTCTATTGCCAGTTGTCACATACCATATCAAGGGACACTGTTTTAGGTATCCTTTTTTATCAGACGATATGTTTCTCCAAATCTCCAAATTAATTTGGATGATGTATAGTCTTATGAGGGGATGAGTGAATGCAAGTTTTATTCCCATCAGTCATCCAGGATAAGCACTGTGTGCTTTTTATGTAACTAATTCACTAGTTTTACAGCTAAAAACTGCATGGTCTCCCTTTAATTCTGTCTCTCTTCCCGTCTCCCTGTTTAGACGGCGCCAACTGGCTGGGCTCCTTCTGCCAGCCGGTGCGCAGCTGGAACGGCCTGGTTCTGCGGCGGCCCATCGACATGGAGAAGCGTGAGCTGATCCAGCGCAGCGAGGCCAGTCTACTGGACCTGCGCAGCTACCTGTTCTCCCGCCAGTGCACGCTCCTCATCTTCCTGCAGCGGCCCTGGGAGGTCACGCAGCGCGCCCTCGAGCTACTGCACAACTGCGTCCAGGAGCTGCGTCTATTGGAGGTGTGTGTGTGTGTGTGTGTGTGTGTGTGTGTGTGTGTGTGTGTGTGTGTGTGTGTGTGTGTGCGTGCGTGCACAAAGATGATACAGTATTGGTGGGAAGAGGAAGAAAAGGAGGAGTGAAGTTGAGGAGGAGGAGGAGGAGGAAGATGTGCAGCTGTAAGAGGTTGGGATTGGGATAACAACAGAAAGTTGGGGTGGGCATGAGGGATTAGATGGAAAGATGATGAGGAGGAGGAGGAGGAGGAAGGAGAAGATGACGACATTGATAGCAAAGAGAAGAAAGTAGGAAGGGTTGAGAGGAGCAGCCAGATAAGTAGGAAAGGACTTAAGATGAGCAAAGGGAGGGGGTGGGGATGAGAAGATGGAGGAGGAGGAGGAGGAGGGGGGCAAGGACGAGGAAATGAAGAGGAAGGAGGGGAGGGAGGAAGATATTTGGAGGTGCCCCTTCTCTGCAGAGTTCAGTCTGTTCTCTCTCTTTCTTTCACTCTCTCTCTTTCACTCTCTCCTTCTCTCTCTCTTTCTCTTTTTCCCTCATCTCTCTCTTTCTCTTTTTCTCTCCTTTGGGTTTTGTCTCACCCAGTCTCACACTTGTGTCTAAATTTTCAGCTCTGAGATTGGAGCGTCTGTATCTTTATCTCTCCCTTTGCCCTTGTTGTCGTCTCATCTTTTGTTTCCTATAGCCTGGAGTCTCATCTCAGTCTTCAGCTTTTTTTTTTCTTCTCTCCCTCTGTCTAGTGGAGAGAGGGATCGAAATATGACACAAAATAAGGACTTTCTTTCACTTTTCGTCTGTGGTGCTTTTGGTTATTTATTTGTCATGTCTCTCACTGTGTCCTTGCTTTTTTTTCTCTCTTCCCTGATTCATCCATGTGGAGATTTCTTTCAGTCTGCCTTTTCTGTCCCTCCTCTATCCTTGGGCCTCTGTCTCTGTCTTTATTTATTTATTTTTTTTCTTAAGCTTTGGTCTAAGCTGTAGATCGGCTCTTTTCTGTCTAAATTCTCTGTTTAAAATGGAGCTGTCACAAACCAGTCGTTTCTGTAAATGTAGTCATATGTCAGTCTGTGTTTTTCTATCAATCGAATGATCAATCTATCTATTAGTCGATAGCTCTAATTATGTAATCAATCTATTTTGTCTTTTACTTCGTTTTTACTGTTGCCTGTCTGTGACCCACCCCCCTTGAGGGTATGCTCAGGGAGCTTGATAGTGTTTTTTTGCCCTCAATGGAACCTTCCAGGCAGCATTGTCTTCAAGGCACTACCTTAAAGGAATATTCCATCTTTTTATAAAATTGTTTTACTCACACTTTTATCTGGTGCTACATTTGGGTAAAAAGCATTTTGATCTCAGTGCATGCATTTTCCCAGTCTGGCAATCTTAATTTTATCTTAGCATAAGAGCTGGAATGCAATGTTGCCAAAGAGTTGCTATCTGGCTGCTTAACATTCCAGCCTATGCCTTTTCCTATGCTAAGCTAAATCTAAGAAAAGGGTAAAATTTGAGTTGCCAGACTAGAAAAATGCATGCCTTGAGATCAAAATGCTTTTACCCACTTACAGTATGTAATATAACTCCAGGTAAGGGGGTGGGGGGAGTAGTATCTTGAAGGCAGCGCTGCCTGGAATGTACCGTTGAGGGCAAAAAAGACCAAAGACCTCTCAGCAGGGACAGCTACTGTAAGCAGCTGTATTACATGGCTATGGCTGTGCATGTAAAACTGGCTCATCTTGTGTCGCTGCGCAGGTGTCTGTACTCCAAGGGGCGCTGGACTGCTGGGTGTTCCTCAGCTGTCTGGAGGTGCTGCACCGCATCGAGGGATGCTGCGACCGTACCCAACTGGAAGCCAACTGCTCCCACACAGTAGGCCTGTGGACCTATGCCACTGAGAAGGTTTGTGACTTTGCCACTATGAAAACCCCCAGCCAATGAATTTGATATCTTTCATTGAGACAGACAGTAACCTGCTAAGGAAAAGAAAAAGTCAGTAACCTGTTTTTTAGAATGCCAACGTCAAAGCCAAAGGAGTACCTGCCAAATTGTCCACTGTTGAGATTGCTGTATTATATCCCATAGTAATCTCGAAGGATGGTTGAAGGCATGAAAACGATCACTAAAATTGTAATTCTTCACCAAAAGACAATGCACAACACAACCCATCAAACATTCTGTGCATCCATCCTATAGTCTTCCTCTCTCTATTGAAGCCTGGAATCACACTGCAGTCTTACTAGGCCGTTGGGCAGCTCTCTGGGTTTATCGGTGAATAAACATCTGAAGGCCACAAGGAGGCCATTTATCAGATTTTGACACCTTGGCCACCTGCCTTCTCACTGGAGAGCCTGGCATGGACTCGCTGCCTCGGCATGGACTCACTGGCGCTGCCTCACCTTGTCTGGTTTTGTCAGATCTATCTTGGTGTCTTTCTTCACACTGTTTTCCTGGATGCCGTTCTAACAGTCTTCTCTCTGGAGCACTACTTGTTTACAAGAAGGAAACAAATATTTTGTGGATTTGTGGAGGAGATTACTTTGATATTGCTTCCCCAGCAGAACCAGTGATTTTGTATCAAAGTATCAAAGTATTTCCTTCTCCGAAACATGAAAAAGCAATCCAACATGCTCTGAGCTTCAAGTCAAAGTAAATTTCCGAGCATTTGAGTAATCTTCACAACTGAAAATGCTTTTAATGCTCAAAGACTCTTGGTATAGTGTTAAGTTTATTTGCTATATGCGTATTACTGCACTGCATTTATTTTCGGCCTTGATATAAATGGCCACTCAAGCTGTTGTTTGTGATGCATACACTTTCATAATATCCTTATACTCACTGATATTAAGATAGCTCATTGTTGTTGCCCCCACAGTTAAAGTGTCTGGGTGACCTGTGTGGATTAGTGTCGAAGAATGGGCCCAATTCTGAGGACTTGAACCGGACAGTGGACGTATTGGCTGGACTGGGAGCTGAGAGACCAGAGACTGGTAAGGGGCAGTATACTCTATTTTCACATTTATATGTATGTTTGTTTATATTTATATATGTTAACATTTATGTTTATGTATATATTTTATGTTTGTTTTATATTGTCCAATGGGAATACTGTACTTCCACACAGTGTATATACAGTATACTGCAGTTTAGAGACCGCATCTTTGCTAGTGGTGCAGAGCTTGTCGTGTATCAAAACTTTAAAATGGCACAGACATACTCTGGTTGAATATCAGCTTCTGGGAGTTATTCAAACTAGGTGATTAGGCTAACTGAGAAACCTTAACCTAGAAGAAGTGGTAACCCTCATTGACAATCAAGTTGGATTTGTCTAGTGTTTGTCACTTAAGCACCTAGTAGGAATACCCCCCAGTTCTGCTGGGGGATTGAGTTCTTTTGTGTGTTTGCTTCGTGATCACTTTTGGTCGACTTTTCGTCTTCAGTGCTCCGCTTTGCTCTAGAATCTTAAGCAACATTATTCTACAAGTTGTCAGAGAATTTAGCCGACAATCTTTGCACACAATTTGCAGCTGACACAGGTCCATGAAAGCCTGCGGCTCTGTGACATCTGTCGACAACAGTTAACAAATTCTCAAGTGACACTTTACACTTGTGGCCTGCACTATAAATGTGTCTTTAGTCAGCAGAACCCTATGGTCTAGACATGTCGGCCTCCAGCAGTAGATGACATAAATGCACATTTACATCCAGAGATGAATAAAAACGTTCTGTGTACCGTTTAAATTTATGCATTTAGATGCTTTTATCCAAAGCGACTTGCATCAGGGCTAGCCAGCCTGGAGCAACTAATGGTTAAGTGCCTTGCTCAAGAGCACAGCAGTGGGATTCAAACCCACAATTCCCAGGCTAATAGCATGCTACCCAGGTTCCTTAACCACTACCACCACTGTCCCGCTGTTGCACCATAATTGCCAAAGACGCAGATTTTTCTCTGTCTGTCTTCTTAATTTTGGTTTAATTCAGTATTTGCAATTCATTACCTACCTGAGAAAGCTTTGATTACCGGTAACATAACTAGCGTTTTATCTAAGGCTATAGCTTTACTAGCAAGGGTAGGTCTTGGCAGGCAGCAGTGGTAGAGCAATGGTGGAACAGATTGACTGGTCTCTATACTCTATGTGAGTCATGGTCCCGTAACCAATTTCAGTTGTACATTAGTAGTTGAAAGTTGGAATTAGCCCTCTTGGTGCATGCTAATTACAGGTTAGCATAGCATTTGATTGGGAGCTTACTTCAGATGTAGCCACATGTGTGATGTGTCAGAAACAAAACACTTCATGGAACAAAGTGGCCTTGCTAAATGTGGCAAGGAAAAAATTTGCACAAGTTGTAAAGCTTTTTAAATAAGT
The DNA here is from genome assembly GCA_027497455.2 of Sardinella longiceps. Lineage (NCBI taxonomy): Eukaryota > Metazoa > Chordata > Actinopteri > Clupeiformes > Clupeidae > Sardinella > Sardinella longiceps. The sequence continues at coordinate 11,787,390 of JAODXP020000031.1, forward strand.
CCTATTATTGTGAGCATATGTGGAAATCATCTTAAATATCCATTTGGATGACTAATCAGACAGAAAGAGGGAGGGAGAGAGAAAGAGAAGGAGAGGTGGTAAGCGAGGGAGAGAGAGAGAGAGAGAGAGAGATGGAAAATATGATGGGACTGGTTGGAGGTCTTGCTGCAGCAGTTGAGGCTGAGAAAATGGATGACTGCACTATGAGGTCATGGAGGCAACACACAATGGCCAGACTGTGACTGTACTTTTCTCTCTCTCTCTCTCTCTCTCTCTCTCTCTCTCTCTCTCTCTCTCTCTCTCTCTCTCTCTCTCTCTCTCTCTCTCTCTCTCTCTCTCTCTCTCTCTCTCTCTCTCTCTCTCTCTCTCTCTCTCTCTTTCTGTTGCTCCAGTCAACAGCCTCCAGAGTCCCTACAAGAAGCTGAAAGAGGCCCTCTCTTCTGTGGAGGCCTTTGAGAAACATTACCTGGTGAGTAGAGAACGCAGAGTCAGCAGTGCGTTGATGGTTAACCCCTGGGACGAGCCCTGACCAAGCATAAAAAGCTGGCTTATCTCTGACTCGCCCTCCATACATTCACCCCACTTTTTCCCCCTCTTTATTTCCCTCTCTCTTCCCGCTCTCTCATGTAGCTATTCTTCTAGTTAAAGTTCATGTTTTATTTGTCACATACACAATTACTGTTCTTGGGAGGGGCTTTGTGAACGATCGGTTCACAAGTACAGAGAGCATTGAAAAAAATTATATCTATATAGAGGCTTACACCTTTCTGGCTGTACACAATAAAAAGACAAAAAGAAGCAGTCTTGCATTGCCTCCTTGCATTTCATTCAGTGCAAGTCATTTAAGTAACATCGCTTGACTTTGTAGAAAGAGTCTAGACATTCCTTATAGACATAATGTTTACTTTGAGGTGGGCGCTTTGAACTTTAAACTTTAAACTTTTTGACCTTCGATTTGTGTTCACTGAATAGATGCCATAAAATCTAGTTGGAGAATCTAAGCTATAGGAGAGCAGCCTAACATGTTACGGTAGCAAAACCCAATATTGAGTGGAAGTACTACAGTGTCATTAACATGAGCCAAAATCTTCTCTTGATATTTCTCCTCTTCTTCTCTCTCTTTATTGTTTCTCTCCTTTATCTATTTCTTATTACTTTCCTCCCTTCTCTTCCATCCATCCTCACCACCTCTCTCTCTCTCTCTCTCTCTCTCTCCCCCTCTAGGAGCTGTCTCACGCGGCGATGGAGATGTACACGGCAATCGGCCGCATGCGATCGGCTCGTCTGGTAGGCAAGAGCCTGGCGGAGTTCTACATGTGAGTGACATACACACACACACACACACACACACACACACACACACACACACACACACACACACACACACACAGATATGTGTACGCACACACACACACATACAGATGTGCACACACAGTTCATGTGACACTTGAACAAACACACACACACGCCCTCAAGGTCACATGAACCCACACACATAGTGCACACATACTCACATGAACACACACACACCTACACCTACACCAATAGCTCAACCCCCAGCCCCTCCCCTTTCGGTAGGTGGGTGCCATGACATTGGTTAGAGGGGAGTCAGTTCACTGTTGTTTACAGACCTTGAATGTGTGCTCCTATAGCGAGCAGTGCACAAAACGGATGAATGTATCCTGATTTACCACTGTACTGTAAAAGCACATGACCTTGGACATAATGTTTAAGTCCTATATGATATGAAATAAATAAGATTTGCCATCCATTTGTGCCTGCATTGTACAGGCAACAGCTAGTAGCATGCCATCTGCTGAGGTGATTGTTCATGAAGTTGCCGCAGCAGTCTTTTGTAAATGCTCAAGATTGTTCAAGGTGTTCAAGATTGGAATGGGTATTTGAATGGAATCTCATTCAGTGTGTGTGTGTTTGTGTGTATAGGACAAAAAAAGAGTGTGTCTGTCTGTTAATAACTGTGTGTGTGTGTGTGTGTGTGTGTGTGTGTGTCTGTGTGTGTCTGTGTGTGTGTGTGTGTCTGTGTGTGTGTGTCTGTGTGTGTGTTTCTAGGAGGAAAGGGGACCCTCAGAGTGCTGAGGGTTTTCTGCAGGACTCGCTGAAGTCGTACGTGGCTGAGGGCTGGTCCCTGCAGATCACGCACACACGCAGACAGGTGGCCGAGTGCCAGAAACTGCTGGGACAGACCGAAGAGTATCCTTCATGAGCATCAGATATCTCTCTCTCTCTCTCTCTCTCTCTCTCTCTCTCTCTCTCTCTCTCTCTCTCTCTCTCTCTCTCTCTCTCTCTCTCTCTCTCTCTCAGCATCTTTCCTCTTTTCTTTCTCTCATATGCACACACAGCACTGCAGGTTGATGCAGACACAGTCATACAGACACACACTGTGAATGCGTATGTGTAATTAATATGTGGTGCATTGGATTGGTATGGACAAGTATGAATGTATTGCTGTCACAGAGGAGGTTAAGAAGGTACAGTGAAATGCTGGCCCAGGCTATTCATAGGATCTTTCACATAGACATCTGTGGTTTACTTGTTTTCCTGTCAGCAAGCGGTGTATTATTTTCATCTTTCAGTGTTCATTAATACCCTCAAAACACACACATATACAGTACACACACACACACACACACACACACACACACACACACACACACACACACACACACACACACACACTACACCTGCGTTCAATCACTCCATATTTCATCACAGCACAACACAACATGTTTTACTCTTGAACATGCAATACACCAGCGCAGCGCGACCTAGCATATCACAACCCATTGGGGTAACCCAGCTTGGGCTACACTGTTCTAGAACTTTCCATGTCTTCACATTCGACATGTAGTATTTTAGGCTTGGCCAGCACTCCGGTCTTTAGATGTGTAGTGTTATATTACATCCACTAATCCCTGTGCAAATGGCACGGTCCGATAAAGGCAGTTAAAAAAAGACTTTATATGTACACAAACTATAGATAGGGACAGACGGATATACCCTGGATATGTTACGCTAACCTTAAAAAGGGAATCTCAAAAAATACTACCATTGGAAGTGTTGGGCAATTTGGCTGTCAGCATTCATAACTCCCTTCCTTCCGTGCATGTTTGTTTTTGAAAGGCTGACTGTAAACGTTTTCACCGCCTCAAACCCAATCGCTGTCAGCGTCTCTGTTTGACGCCTTAACCGCCCGTGCCAGATATCTCCAGACCAGCGCCCTGCTGGCGAGCGATGCCAACTTGACAGATGAGGAGCGTAAGCACTTCTGCCAGGAGATCCTGAACTATGCCAACCAGAGCAGCCAGAGCGAGAGCCAGGGTGAGTCGGGCAGATATGAGGAAGGAGATCCTTTTATTCTCTCTGACGCCAGAAGGTTGCACAAGCAGGGGGGGATCTGTTTTCCTGTACTCCCCTGGATACTGATTGACACCCATTACCTCTCATTTTTACTCCTTTTCTCAATTCCATTTTCCATTTTTTCTTTTATTATTATTTTCTCTATGTGTTCTTTTGCTTTAGTTTGTATCCAACCCTTCTGTTGTTTAGGTTCCAATGACTTTATCACATTTAGATACATTTTATTTTATTGATATATTTATATTTTATTTATATATTTCTCCTCCTTTTTCAGGTAATTTGTTCACAATCTCATTCTTTCCTCCTAGTGTTCCTCTCTCATTCTTAATCCCTACTTTGTGTATTGTTGATTTGTGCATTGTATTATATTCCTTTTGGGTGATCTCTTTTTTTTTAAAGAATATTTTAAACTTGCCGGTGTTTTAGATTTACAACAACAAAATTAGATATTGACACCACTCATGTACTAACCACATCCGTTTGTTAGCACAGTAAGCTTAACATCTTGAACTAGAAAAGCGCTCAGAGAGCGCAGACCTCCGCCAAGGCAATGTGGTCACAGACACAATATAAATTCCAGATCATGTTCTGGATCACCGATCGCCACCAAAATGGAATCACTTCTTGCTTGTCCCAATATACCCATTGTCCAAAAATTTCATCCAAATCCGTGCAGTACTTTTCGAGTTATCCTGCAGACAGGCAGACAGACAGACAAACAGACAGACAGACAACCAACACGACCGAAAACATAACCTCCTTGGCGGAGGTAATAAGAACCAAGATATGATTTCATTGGAAAGTCGAATGAATACAAAAAGAATACATTCCCATTCTCAGCCCTGTACCATATTAACATAGATGAAGAGAATGCACAAAAAACTATTAACCTTGTAACAAATAGTATAATATTTATATAGTATAATATAGGACTTATGGTACACCTGCACAGTTTCTATGTATCGGATGCTATTTGACATTTAAATTAGTGTTAAAAAATATGAATACATTTTATAATATTTGTCTGTGTGTGGTTTTCTCTGGAATAGACCAGAAGATGGCCCTGAGCATGGCAGCATTCTCTCAGCTGCGGGAGCTGCGGTTCCAGCCTGCATGTCCGAGTGTACACGTGGGTGCCACCCTGCAGCTGGAGCTGCGCCTGAGCAGCCAGATGCCCGTGGCCGTGCGCCTGGAGCAGCTGGCCATCAGCGTCCACTTCAGCCTGGAGCAGCCGGGCAGCCAGAGGGGTCCCGCCACCCTCTCCACACCCCAGAAACGCAACCCGGGTGTGGGCCTCGGCGGCGCCTCCTCTGGGGTGAGTCCCGATGGGACGGTGGTGTTCCCAGCCATCAGCCCAGCCGGAGGGGGGCTTTCTGGGGTCGGGCCAGGGGGCTCTGGAGCTGGAGGACCAGGTGCTTCCTCTGCACTGGAGCTGTATGAGATCCAGGACCGGAGCCCGTCGGATAACACTCTCAACACCACGGGTGTGGTTTGCAAAAACGTGCACCTCCTGCTACGGCGTCGTGACAGCGCCACGTCTCTGGACACGCCCAGTGCTACTGGTGGTGGTGGCAGTGGCATCTCTGTGCCTTCGGCGGTTACTACAGCTGTTGCTATGGAGGACAGCACCCAGATGCTTAAGACTCACGATGTGACGCTGTTGCCTGGCAACAACAGCATCCCTTTTTCTGCACCAGTAAGGGCATTTTATAACTAGATTGATTGCATTTATGATATTTGGTTTTAAACACTGATTTACAGTCTGATTTTTTTTATTTCATGCCACCGTATCAGCAGACTTGCCTCTTCCGTTTTCCCCTTTGTCCCATCATTTTGTATCTGACATAATCTGATTATGCGGTCTTTCACTTTCTCTTTCTTCTTTCGCTTTCTCCCCTCTTCCCCCCCATCCTCTTTCGTCTGCTCAGAGTCAGAAGCCAGGCACATACACACTGAGGCAGCTGTGTGCGACGGTGGGGCGGGTGCAGTTTGTGCTGCCGCACATCTACCCCACGGTGCAGTACGAGGTCTACTCCCAAGAGCCTCAGCTCTCCATCGAGCCCCTCACAGGTCTGTGTGTGTGTGTGTGTGTGTGTGTGTGTGTGTGTGTGTGTGTGCCTGCCTGTGTGTGCCTGCCTGTGTGTGTATGCCTGTGTGTGTATGTGTGTCTGTCTGTGCATATGTCTTGTCTGTCTGTCTGTATGTCTCTCTCTCTCGTGCGCACACTCTCTCTCTCGCTATCTCTTTCTCTTTCTATCTATCTTTGTGTCTGTTTGTTTACCTATATTGAATGTGTGTATATCATACAAGTTTGTAAATACTTTACTTAACTTCTGGATAAATAAAATATCCGACATGCACATATGGATGTCTCGCCGACTGTCTGACCCCCTGCCCTGCTGTCCTTCTCTGTGTGTCTTTATTTCTTTCTTTCTTCCGGACAGTCAGTCTCCTTCCTGCATCTTTTCCTCCCCCATGTCTGTGTTTCTCAGTCTTCTTTCACTCTTTCTCTCTTCTCTCACTCCTTTCTCTCTTCGCACTTTCCTTCAACAGCCACCGTCTGGCTAAATTAGTCCTTCCGTCTGTTTATCATTACCCCAGTCTGCTATGCATCATTAATCTGTCAATCTGTCTGATGGGTTGTTGAGTTGGGGGTCACTGCAGTCTTTTAAAAAAAACAAAAAAAAAAACAAAGGACTTCAAGTGGCTTGAAGGGTTAACCTGTGGTTTGTTTTTGTTTTTGGTAGACAACCTGTTGGCAGGGCTACCACAGAAGGTCAAGTTCACCATAGTAACGGGACACTACACGGTGAAAAAAGGCGACGCGCTGCAGCTAAGCAACACAGACTCCATGCCTATCCTGCACGCCAACTCCTGCACAGCAAGAATCGTGTCAAGTACAGGAGGTGAGAGGAGATGTGGACACACACACACACACACACACACACACACACACACACACACACACCTGTGCCCTATTTCTACTTTGTTACTTACACATCAAGATAGAAAACGTATTAGTGTATATAAGGGCAACTTTCTCTTTTTTCCTCACTTTCTTTTTCCATTCATCTCTCTCTTCCCCCCTCAGAGTTGGTCGGAGAGAGTGCTCTGTCCATCCATTCCAGTGAGAAGGTGACCAGCATCTCCCTGCCGCCCACCCCTCCTTACCACACGCTGGACTTCCAGCTGGACGTGCTGTGCCACATCCCAACATCGCCGGGACGCGTGGAGCCCGAGCGCCTCACCAACGGCGAGGTTCGCCACCGGCCCAAGAGCCGCACCCGCTACAACAGCGGCATGGCCGCCGTGGACCAGAAGGTGAGCGGAGAATCGGTGTTGCCATGGTTATTTATCAAGTTCTTTTTAGAGGACATTAGTCAAGGGCTAAGGTGACCAGACCAGGCCAATGCAGAATTAAAAGCAGTACAAGTTAAAGACTGACAGCATTAAAGTGAAATAAAATAAAATTAAATTAAATTGTAGAAAACCTTTACTTTACATATTAAATTTTCTATTTTACATTCTAAAATATTAGTACATATTAAATACTGCTTAGTGATACTATTGACAAACTTTTTTTTGACCAAATAAACTTTCCAGCGAAACAAGAGCAGAGTGCCTCAGTGTGGGAGGGTGTTAAAAAACAACCCTATGCAGCTCTCATGGTGTTGTTAAAAGCCACACGGTAATTTGACACCTTGGAGTTTTAATAGTGCAACTGCTTTCAGCAACACTTTCGGATTCGCTCTGATTGTGTATGATGATCACGTGATTAAAAAGAAACGCTTGTGTGGTTCCCACAACCATTGTGCAGCCATCACACTATACAGTTCTTCTCCTTTTGGCCTCAAGTCATAAAAGTGAAAGAAAGCGTACCTGATAAATCTACATTACTGACATTATTGGCTTAGAGACACCAATTAGCATGATAGCACAACCTTCTAGCTGTGCCAGTGAGACTGCTGTTAGCTAACTTGCACCCCTGTTCTAGATTTAAGCGACTATAGTGCTGCTTCACTGCAGGCTAACCTCTCTTGGCGTTCACAGTCAGCCTTGTAAGGCTGCAAAAGTGTGTCAGAGTAAATTAGTTAGAAGTAAATCCGTTTAGGACGATTTGATTGGCTCACTATATGTGGCCCACTGACGTCCAAAATCAGAGACTTCCACGTATACTCAACTCAACTCAACTCAACTCAACTCAACTCAACTCAATTACGTTACGTCATAATATTATGAGGCTCTTCGGAAGGTCTGAGAGACTTCAAATGCTTTTTGGTTGGAGTTTACAATTTTCAGAGAACTTATTAATGACATTGGCCCTGGCAGTGAGGTTTGGTCTAGCTTCGAATTCATGTCTGAGATCATTCTGCCAGTTGCTCATTTATGTAATTGATCTGCAGTTGAACTTCACTCAAAGCGGAAGACTACAAGCAATACGTTGCTATGCAACATCTGAAACTTTCAAGTGCTATCTCCGTGGTGAACTGTTTAGTTGCTGTTGGGGAGTTTTATGAGCAGTGGACAGTATGTTATTTCTTTGTTATTTGAATAGTGTATGGTCCAGAGGATATCAATGGAGAATGAGTCCTTGTCTGCACAAGCCCTAAGTGTGTTTGTGTGTGTGTGTGTGTGTGTGTGTGTGTGTGTGTGTGTGTGTGTGTGTGTGTGTGTGTGTGTGGTTTACAGGTCTCCATAGACTGCCCCTGGTCCATCTACTCCACTCTCATTTCGCTCACCTTTTACATCCCTTTCAAGGCCAAGCATTCTCTGCTCTCTGCAGGGAAGAGGTAAGAAAGGACACAGCGCAGCACTTAGAACTCACTGAACTCCGAATGCTTCCGTTCTGCGGCACTTGTGTTTACTGCCATTCTGTTAATCCTTTTCACATTGGTGTATCTGTAGATGTCCACACATGTCCTCTTTACATGTACTGTACATTTAATCAGCTGCACTCTTGCAATAAATTCGTAGTCTTCCGTTAAATGTATTTTATAGTTATATAGATATATAGATATATATCAAGATGAGGCTGTTTGAAGAGCATTGATTATAGTCATTATTACTTACTTCTGCAATTTCATTGGATGTCTTTCATCCAGTATCTGTATGCTTGTGACAAATAGAACGTCCTTGTATTCTTTTGAATATACTTGTAGCTTAGCCTTGTTTGATTGTTATGTTCTAACAGGAAGTACATCCAAGTGTGCCTGCAGAACGTGTCGGATACAAACTTCCGGCTGACGGACCCTGACCTAACGCTGCGGCAACCGAACTCGGCACTCGAGCTGCACTCCCTCAATGCTAAAGGTCAACAGGTGAGTTTACACACACACACACACACACACACACACACACACACACACACACACACACACACACACACACACACACACACACACACACACACACACACACACACACACACACGTGTTGGTGCCATAACAAACATGCATTCAATGCAACCAGCAATATTTCAAGTAAAAATGAAAATAAATGAATGAATGAATAAATAAATAAAGCACTTAGCGCTGTGGTTATTGCCTGAAGTAAGGCTCACACTCTTCAGATCCTCTTCCTTGGTTGGTATTGGCCATGATGTGGTGATCTCCCTCCCTCTGCCCTGTGTAGCTGGTGTACAGTAAGCAGAGTGTGTTCTGCCTGTGGGAGGCCAAGTGGGCCTCGGAGCCGCCCGCCTGTCTCCAGCTCAGCTTTGCCGCCAGCTTCGCCCCCATCGAGCCGGCCGACGCCGAGTTCAAGCCCTACGGCTACGAATTCCAGCTAGAAAGGGTGTCTGTGAGTACATACGCACACACACACACACACACACGCACACACTTTCATGAAACAATCAGGGTTTAATTTGTTTATTGACATTTGACTTCCCCTCAAAATGAAAAGCTACTGTATTATCAATTTCAAACCAATATATAGTTGTAAATAATCACAGATTGACCTCATATCATACTGTTGCGAACCAGTCCCTCCAGATGACCAGATGTGTTGTGTTGCGTTTCTCAGACTCTGTACTGTCTGAGAGCGGAGATCCGGCCAGCGGACGGAGAAGAACAGTGTCGCACCGGCACCCTCTGTGGGTTGGAGGTCTCCATTACACGCCTGACGGAGCCCAGCGACTCGGAGCGGGACGACGAGGAGACCAGCGAGAGTGAAGGACTGCGGACGACCAAGCTCATGTATGAGGGTATGTATGCATACTTTATGCTTTATGTATTATGTAATTCCCTGCGGTTGAGATGAGATCTGAAAGGAGAAAGAGAAGAGATTGGGTTTGGATAATGAGCTGAAGCTTTCTTGGTCCTAGTATTTGCCAACTCCATTTGACACACTCATATTTCTCTGAAGTCAAGGCAAATGTAAGATGCTGGATTTATATAGCTTTTTAATGGAGCATGAAATGCATATCTCACTCTGTGTGTGTGTGTGTGTGCGTGTGTGTGCGTGTACATAGTTATGGACAACAGCAGCAACTGGGCGGTTTGTGGAAAGAGCTCGGGTGTGGTGTCGATGCCCGTGGCAGCCAGTGCCACCCACCGGGTGCAGATGGAGGTGATGCCCCTGTTCGCCGGGCACCTGCCCTTCCCCAGCATCAAGCTCCTCAAGTACCTGCCACACAGTGCCACCCCTGCCATCCAGCCTGACACAGGTGGGTACACCTCTCCCATGCCACCTCCCTCACTGACACACTCACTGACACCGACACGTACACTTTCCATTTTCATTTCTGATTACCGTATAGATGGCCTGGTCATAACCAGACTCCTCAGTCTACGCTTCGCTTCATACAAGGGTGTGCGATTCCGGCCATTGAGATGCGATTGCTTGATGGGGGTGTTTAAATTCAAAAAGATTGGCTCAGTCCTTGATGGATAGATAGCCTATCGTATTCTCACGCTGCATTTTTAAAATTCGCTGAATGGCCAAGATGTGATGCGCCTTAAAGCAAGTTTAAGCATAGTCTTAAACTTGCTTTAACTTGCAATATATTTCGCATGAAATGAAAGATTTTCGAACAGCACAGACCTAACGCGAACGCGAACCACTTTACATTGAGTCAATGTAACCTCAGATCTTACTTTCGGTTTCCAACAGTCAGGTCCCATTGATTCAGTGTAAAGTGCCTGTTCGCTTCTGCGTTCGCGTTCGGTCTGTGCTGTACCAAATTATTTTGTTCCACTCGCTAACTAGCGCATTTAGCAAGCTCTTTTAACAGGGCTATGCTTGAATTCACTCCGGTACTCTCCTTTAAGCAACAAACCCAATGGACAGAATCCCAGATGGAATACTGAAGCAGAACTGAGATTGAGATTGAGCGGAATTACATAGGAAGGCAATGGCCAGGCTAGCTTTCCTTTCATTCCATTCTTTCATCACTCTGCTTTTGTTGGATTACTTTTATTTTTTCAAGTCATGTAAAGTCCCAGTGTCCTGCGGCCTAACCCAAAAAGTGGACTAGTAGACACTGATACAGGCTACAGTGTTAAAGAAGCGCTCAAAGTTCCAGTTGCTAAGAATCTAAACAAAGCTGTTATGAAATATCCCTGCTGGTTATGGGTTCAACAAGTGGGAAACGTCAACATTTTAGTTTAACCCTACTTGGCGTATCTTTAATGCTTGTTTAGTGCACTTTCGCTGCCAGGAAATTTTCATGAACATGATTTGATTGGTTGATGGGCTTGGAGGAGGGGGGAGTCAGACTGTATACTTTGCTGCCTGTCCACACAGTATTGCTAGTCTCACCATAACACCATCACCATAACCATTACTGTAGTGTAACAGGGGTGTAATGCATGCACTTGTATGTACTTGCCAAGTAATACAAAGGCCCCTAAAGGTGTATGTCAGTCATAATCAATGTTCTACACATGACCAGGGATTCTGTGTGTGTTTGCCCTGCATAGTTTTCTTATGGAGATGAGATTGATTATTATGAAGCACTTCATGGCTAATGCACTTCATCAGTCGCACTGGTTTGGCACTTGTCCCATTTGTTAGCGGAGAATTGCAAGTCATTGACCTGGAAAGTTCTCAAGGCTGTTCAGTGAACGCTTGACACAAATGAAAGTTAATTTCTTCAGCGCTGTCAGACGAGACAGGATTGATGGGATCCTTGCTCAAGCCAATACGTCACTGTTGTTCTTTTCTTCTCTCTCTCTCTCACTCACTCACTCTCACTCACACACACACACACACACACACACACACACACACACACACACACACACACACACACACACACACACATACCGTCACTTATTTACATAGGCATGCAATGCACATACATTCAACTGGTCTTTCTGGTCTTTGTGTGAACATGTACAGTATACTCTTCAACTCTCCTTTTCCCTTCCCTGTTTCGAAGCAGACAGCTGCCTGGAGAACGACAACCTCTCCCTGCTGGACAAGGGCATGGAGGACCAGGCCGACACAGCCAGCCTGCGCAGCCGCGGCAGCATCCACTCCCTGGGCAGCACTGACCAGCCGCTGCCCCCGACTCCCCGGGGCTTGCCGATGCCTCGCCTGGAGCCTTTCAGCGCCGGCCAGGTGTTTAACGGCAGCCAGGGCAGACAGGTGCTGGTACTTCCGGCCACTGACGATCACATCCTGGAGGTCAACGCCACATGACCCCCGTATGGTCGGTGACCTCAGGCCCCCCGTGCTCTGTGTCTGCCCCTCTCCCTTGATCTGAAGCTCCTCAATGAGATCCTACTCCCTCCTCTCCCGCAAAGCCTGGGCAAGCCCAGGAGGACCATGCGTTTCACATATCCCCTGTTTTGAGTGTTTTTTTGGGGGGATGGGGGGGTACTGATGAGGGGCGAGGGGTGTTCAGGAGCTGCCTGCCATCCCTCCACTCCACAGTCCTCTCTCTTTCTTTCTTTCTTTCTTTCTTTCTTTCTTTCTCTTTCTTTCTTTCTTTCTTTCTTTCTTTCTTTCTTTCTTTCTTTCTTTCTTTCTCTCTCTCTCTCTCTCTCTCTCTCTCTCTCTCTCTCTCTCTCTCTCTCATATTTCTCTGGACTGGCCCAGTCTACTGTGTTGGCCTGGTCCTTCTAAGAAGACAGGAACCTAAACAAAAAAACAAAGCCCAAACTGCTGGGTTGGAGCCTGAGAATTCATCCGCTGTCTCAAGGTCATTGCGCTCTTTTCTCTGAAAGAAGCATTTCGATTTATGTTTACCCCGGTTCTTTTTCTGCTTGCCTCTCTCTCTCTCTCTCTCTCTCTCTCTCTCTCTCTCTCTCTCTCTCTCTCTCTGCTTTCTTGAACATAGCAACAGAACTTGCTCACAAGAGTTTGTTTCTCTTCCTCTCTAAAGATTCTGACTCATGTCTCCTGTCCTCCCGTTACCCTTTCTGTCCAAATGGGAACAGCTGCATCTACACACACACACACACACACACACACACACACACACACACACTGGCATACGCATATTAAACATGGTCATTAGATTTTCAGGGAGGGCAGTGAGCGGGACTATTTGTCTGCGTCCCTTGCGCATGTGATGGTTTTTTGACTGTGTGCATCGGTCTTCTTCGCACACATGACTCCTGACCACCAGCGAGGAATGGAGAGGGCTTGGGAGCCAAAATGAGGAAGAGGGGGGAAAAAAGAAGAAAATAAAACTGGACTCTAGGAACTGTAGGAACTGTAAGGACATTTGGTAGAGGAGAGGAGAGCTCGTCAGACCTGCTGATAATTGTCCTGTCGAGTGCCACTGTTAAGTTGTGTTGCTGCTTCACTTTGCTTCTCAGTGTTTCTGTGTTACGTGTATGTAAGAGTGTGAGAACGAATTTGTGTATACTGGATGCACAGGTGTGTGTGTGTGTGTGTGTGTTTGTGTGGGGTGTGTGTGTGAGGGATGTCTCAGAAGCACGCCAGACCCCCCCTCACGCTCACCGTGACTGCTGTCTCTCTCTCTCTCTCTCTCTCTCTCTCTCTCTCTCTCTCTCTCTCTCTCTCTATCTCTCCCTTTCTCTCTCTCTCTCTCTCTCTCTCTCTCTCTCTATCTGTCTTGCAGCCATAGTGCCATCTTCAGGCCATTGTAAATACTGTTAATACATAGATATTATTTAAGGAGAAAAAGAATCACTGTATAGGCTGCACCAAAAAAAGAACAACTATACAGTTTTAAAGCAGGACATCAACAGAATATCCTATTTTGTTTTGTTTTTGTTTTTGTCTGAGCTGAGTGTGAGAGTCACATAATCAAACTACTTAAAAGCAAAACTCTATCCAGCCTTTTTTTTGTTATGTGTTTTTGTTTGTTTGTTTGTTTGTTTGTTTGTTTTGGGAGGGGAGAAGTTCTATTTGCCTTATCATTTGTCATTCGCTCTGATTCTGAAATGTAGAGCACTTTTTTTTCTTGTGGGAGAAATTTGGAGCATGTAAAAATAGAGTCGAGAAATGACTTACACTCTGCGTCTCATCGTCAGGTTCCTTGCGGCCAAGATCAACGTTGATCATTCGGTCATCTGGGGCGTATTGCAAGTAGGGTGGTTGAGTGATAAACCTGGGTAAGTTAAGCTAGAGAAAGACGTAATCTTCCTAGTAGAGCAGGCTACACTGTATTTGCTTTATTTAGTTAAGAAATGTAGGACTTCTGGCTATTCTATCATCAGGTTTACTATTATCTCTGGCTTTATTTATCCAGGTTTGCCACTTAGCCATCTTCTTGGAATAGCCCATGATGTTGCCCGATGTGCGGGCGATCACATTACTCTGGTTTATATCAGGATTCCTCTGATGCCCATAGGGCGGGGGAATGGATGGGGGCGGGGACTGGAGCTAGAAGGTATGGTAACTTAGCCAGGTGACCACAAACACGTTTCAGTGTTATGAGTTTATTTTTTCAAGCTTTTTTTTCATTGACAAGGTTGTTCAGGACAATCCTGTCAAATAGGTGTGTGTGTGTGTGTGTGTGTGTGTGTGTGTGTGTGTGTGTGTGTGTGTGTGTGTGTGTGTGTGTGTGTGTGTGTGTGTGTGTGTGTGTGTGTGTGGCAAATTTGTGGTGATATGTTGCCGCCCTTACACACTGGTGTGGTCGCTGGCCATGGTTCGACGCCTGTCTTGGAGACAACAGAGGGGAAGACGTCGTCACTGACTACTCACTCCAAGGGCCAATGAGGGCACTTAATGGCCTGAGGCTAAGTCCATTCAATCCCTCTTGAGGCATTGTGGGTCATATGCCTTTTGAATATGTACGGCTACCTCCTCCTAGGTGAGCTTGTTGTCCACGTTCAAGACCGAATCTCTGTAGAATCTGCAAAATGGGAGCACACGAAAAGAGGGGTTTTGGTTTGCACTGGGGTCTTCATCTCATACTTATTAGTGTGATGGACAGAGCTGGACTGAAGTGTGTGTGTGTGTGTGTGTGTGTGTGTGTGTGTGTGTGTGTAGAGGATCAGGTTCTGGAAACGGTGGCAGTGACCTCTGGAGCTCTACTAGGGATATGTGATGCACAGAACCACCGGTGATTGTTGGTAACACACTCTCTGCATCTGAAACACCCACACAGCCACTACATCATGCAGTATAATGGTGAATTGCCTTTCACAGCATACAGTTCAGTATGTAGTGAATGGATGAGTCAGTCTCGGGACCTATTTTACTCGAGACCGTGTCTATTTGCAGTTTAAGTGAGGTGGGGAGGGACTGATCCACGAGTTCCCTATCCACGGGTGTATGTGCTGGCTATAGTGAGTCAGAAGTTCTGTATCATGTTGGCCTCAGGTGTAACGTTAGCTATCTCTCCAGTGTAAGAAGTGAAGGAAGCTTGTCAAGGACTTAAGAGGAAAATGGTGCACTTTGTTTTTGTTTGTTTGTTTGTATTGAAGTGTCTGTTCTCAGTCTGAAAAGTTGGCGGGTGCATTGCATAAAATGTGAAAAGACTGCTTTTTTGCCTGTGCTTGTTGCTCTGTGCTCCGTGTAATGCATCTGATTCTGCCCTCTTATTTATTTTGCAAATCCTTTTTTTCCATGTTTATTTTTCTTTTCTTTTTTTTAAAGACTGTAGGTAATTAAATTATTCAGCGACCAGAGGCTGGATGGAAATCATAGCCGTTGTGACTTTCACACTAAAACAGGACCTCTGCTTTAGTCACGTGATTCTTTAAGGGTTCCAATGACAATTTTCACTTTTTTTTGTTTGTACATTATCCCATTAGCATCCAGCACCACAGATTGTATTTAGAGTAATTATTTAAATGAAAAAGAATATGTACGCATTACACAATTGAAAATATACTTATGTTTTAAAAGGATTAATTGTGTGGCTGGTGTTTTGTTTTACCACAACAAACAAAGGTCATCGACCCCTAACAGACTCTGCTTCTGCTTCTCTATCATGATTCAACTAGTTCCTTTTATGTGTGGTTGTGAATGCTAAACCATGCATTTTAAGGTTGTCTGTCATTTTGCCATGGACTTCTCGGATTTCTGTGGAAGTCACTGTGGAGGAATTTATTAAACTAAATAAATGTCGCCACCCTGAAATAAAGAGACGATATCTGATTCCTTCACAAGACAATATGTATGTAATTAACATAAATAAATGCATTTTGTTAGAATTTCTTTTTGTTTGTTTGTTTTGGCCCCTAAACTCTAAGGAAATGGTGAAAACATATCCAACAGAAGGACATTTATTTTGATAAGTTTTATCAGGAAGTGTCAGCGGAAATACGATGCATTTCCTGGAACAGAAATTTGGCAGGTATTTGTTATGATGTAACGTTAACAAGCTAGTGCAGGTAATGCAGGTCCACGAACGATGAAAAAGATGAAAAGGTCAACCAAATTGATTCGTCGAACTGCTGTTTTCCCATTTTCTGCTACAGCCCGACGCAATCACGAGCAATTAAGGAATGTCGATATGTTATTTTTATGTTACATGTAACCACATTGCTAGCTCGCTGGTTATAGCCAGCTAGCTAGCTAAAACTGGCTGTGGTGTTGTGCTGTAGCCTAAAGTCACTGATCTTATTTTTGTTGCGTGAACGTTATATTTTTGTGAACCTGTGAAACATGGAAGGAACGCTTTATAAGTGGACTAACTACATGACCGGTAAGTTGTGCAGTGTACACTGTTGCAGGTTGCGAGTTGCATGCTATGCTACATCGGCTAACGAGGTTATTATTGAGCAGTACTTGAATTTGTGTTGTCAAAAGTAACCTCAAGAAGCCACAGTTATGGAATTTTTCCGTTTTATCTCAATTCACAATGTTCGTAATCATGTTACAATATGGTAATCAACTTGCACATAGGTAAACTTGACACTGTCAAATAGATTTTCATCTGATATTGCAGATGGGCTACTACTCTTTTTTTTGTAGCTCGATGGGGGTCTTTTATAGAGTACGCGAATAATTTCTTCTTAATAAAAGCTACATGTTATCTGTCCTTTCAATGAAAATAATTCATTAGGTTGGCAGCCACGCTGGTTTGTTTTGGACAGCGGAATCATCTCTTATTATGACTCCCAAGATGATGTTTGCAAGGGGAGCAAAGGAAGCATAAAGATGTCGGTCTGTGAAATCAAAGGTAGGTTTTGTTCAAAATAGAACAAAAATAACAGCAATCCCACGGCTACAGTGGCTGAGACATGTAATTTAAATCTTAGGCTAAGTTAGACTGTTTTCTTCAATATGTGTACTATAACTCAAATTAGGTGTTGACTGTTTTGTGTTTGGACAGTTCACCCAACTGACAATACACGGCTGGAGCTCATCATACCAGGAGAGCAACATTTTTATGTGAAAGCAGTAAATGCAGCTGAGAGACAGAAATGGTTGGTCGCCCTTGGAAGTTCTAAAGCTGGCCTCATTGATACTAGAACCAAAAAGGAAAAGGGTAAGCAGAGAACACTTCCTTGATCAATTCAGTTTAGTTTTCGTTTGGTCTTCCCTCTCGCCTGACTCCATTAGAGGTGTTTTTTTTAATATTCCTTCCTATGTGAAAAGAACCAGTCTAGTAGTAAGAACATGATGAATGAGTTTGTGTGTCCAACTGGCTTTGCAAGAACACTGCTACACCGAAGATGAAGCATTGCCCATACGTTACACATGTGCCAATTTGACAATCACAAAGGAAAGTAGAGACCTATTGACTATTGTTAAGCTGATATGGGGATTTTCATAAGCGTATTATAAACATGGCCCACCATGCAAAGATTTTCGCAACAGTGACAGTGTTAGTTATTTATTTATTTTTTTTCTCTTTTTGCGAATTTGTGTGTAGAACTGACAGAGACCACGGAATCTTTAAAAACCAAGATGTCGGAACTGCGCCTCTACTGTGACTTACTCATGCAGCAGGTCCACACCATCCAGGAGTCTGTGGCTCCAGATGAGGACCAAACAACATCTAGCACTGAGGTGATGACCAAAGATGAGACCCTGAGAATATAGAAAAATAAGATGGTTAGACCCCCAAAACAGAGGATCCTTAAAAAAAAAAAAAGTTTAGTTAGAGAACAAGTTGGAGGTAAATCTGTCAAAGTACATGAAGTTTTCAGTGGAGTGATATTTTCACAGTTTGAATTTTATTCTGGGCTTTACAACAGTCTTATAACACAGTCTAAAGGTTAAACGCTCCTTCGTCTTAATCAATGCATAAAATGCGATGGTTGCATTTGTACGAAAATAGATGTTATGCCATGTGAATTTATAATTTACCTCATCTTTTAAATTTGCAGTCTCTATACTTGCTATTTGTAGGTTGGATTAGGAATGAACCCTCATTGTCACTGAGCACAATATATGGCAATTTGTAATATACTTCTTCGTCTCTATTTTCTCAGTTTCTTATTCTTGCCACCTCTTTATGTGCTTTGTGTTGTTCAGACTATGAATGAAGCCTCGTCGTTACTGAGTGCGACGTGCAACACGTTTATAAAGACACTGGAGGACTGTATGAGGATCGCCAACTCCAATTTCAAAACTGACCTGCTTCAACTGACTCCGCCCGACCCGCTGATGTCTCCTGTTTCTCCGTCCCCTATTCAGATGGCGCGGGTACGCCAGCCACACGTTGAACCACATGCTCAGATATTCACAACAGTCCTGCTTCATCTGTTCATTCACAAAGTCTATCTTGAGTGTAAAACATTTGTAATATTTGCCCCCAATAATCAATCTATAAGAATATTACAAGCAAGAGGAATAACCTCAGTGATTCTGTGGTCATAAATAGGCTTTTGAGTTTCTTCTCAGCAGATAATGGAAGATAAAAGTGGCGCTGTGACATCTGTTCTTGTTACTTTTTGACAAACAATTATTTAAAACCATCAAAACACACCTGTATTGCGTTCTGTTTGTTTGGGTTTTCTGTTACTGTGTCTTACAGTGTAATTTTGTCTTTTCAGATGAAGAGGTCTATTAGTCACCCTGGGACCTACAGTTTTGACAGGTATTATCTTTGTTTTCAGTTCAAACATGAGCAGACAGGTACACACACACACACACACACACACACACACACACACACACAGAGGTAGTTTGTGTACGGTTGTGTTATTTTGGCATTTGAAGAAAGCCTGTCTGCTCCTCCCAAGGTCAAGCCATTTGCCAAAGGACGGGCTGCCACCACCTCCGCTGCCGTCAATCCTGCAGGCGTCGCAGAGGCCGTCTCAGAGGCGCACGCGCACGTGCTCAGACACAGAGGCACTCAGTGACAGCTGCGCCGAGGAGACAGACAGTGAGTCAGCCTGCCAGCTCTCTCCTCTGCTTATCCAGATAAGGGACAAATCAGCTCAACCCCTCCCAACCCCCATTTAACTCAAACCTTTAGCAGCAAAAGCTGCTTCAAATGCCCGTTGCGATATTTATACTTACAGCATATACTGTATGAAAAATATGAAAATAATTAAAAAATTATTTGCTCCTTGGGTTTTCATTCTAATGGTTGTTATGAGAAGGTTTGTGTGTATGGGGTAGATGTTTTGATTAAATTTGACTAAAAAAATGTTTTGCATACATTCAAAAATAACAGTTCAAAAATATTTATTTTTTGAAATGCTTCCTTGTATATTGAGAAGATGGATTTCTGTCTGTGTCAGTTTGAGCACAAGATCATATTTAATTTGAAGCCATTTGAACATGTTTCAAAAGAAGTTGGTTTGTCAGGAAGCTTTAAAAAGAATTCTTCAAAGTTTCCTTAGAGACGATTTCTAGGCTGCCATGAAAAGAGCATGGAAGCTTTTTCCGTGTGCTCTCTTGCTCATCTGACGTGTCCCCATTTTTTTTCCTTTTCCATCACTCCTAAGGATCGGTACCATTTTCCAAAGCCACGGTCAATGGAGACTCTGCTCCCAGCATTCCAGAAGAAGTGAGTGCAAATGCAAACCTTAACGAGAGGCCGGCCCTGGACACGGACACTCCCGAGTCGGACCTTTCACTCTGAAAAACTGGGCATTCTTTTTTGCTTCTATTTTCCAAAAAAAAAAAAGAGAGAGAGAAATCATTTGTCTTTTAAAATATTTGACTTTAATAGATACTGCTATGCAGTCTCCGCTTGCATTGCATTACTGGTATTGTAGGAAATATACAGTACTATTATTTCCTGTGCAAGCATTTATTTGCACTTTAAGAAAAAAAAAGAAGGAAATGAATGTTTGTATACGTAAAGGTATTTTTAAACGTTGTCAATGCTAGGTCATAAGACGTTTTGACTGATACAGAAATGTGGTCATGTTTCATCTGTGTGTGTGTGTGCGTATGTGTGTGTAGGTGTGTGTGTGTGTATGCGTGTGTAGGTGCGTGTGTGTGTGTGTAGGTGCGTGTATGTGTGTGTGTGTGTGCAGAACCTCATCTGCAGTTTCAGTGGCAGCCTATCCAAATGAAAACCTTTAGAGAACCTTTGGTTATTGTGCCAAGGAGCAATGTGGATGTCATAGGGGGTACTTCCAAGTTGGTGGTTAAGTGATAAACCTGAGTAAGTCAACCTGGAGGAAGTAGTACTGGTACACGTCCTAGTAGAGGCACCCGTTGGCTTTGTTTAGCTAAGAGAATGAAAACCCTATATTATAATATTTTCAGCTTTACCGCCGAGTTAACTTACTTGGTTTTGTCACTTAACCTATGAGGTATACCTCACAGTTCTCTTCTGTGTAAGAAAATACAATAACAACAACAACCACAACAACAACCAAACACATAACATGCACCAGTGTTCACACCATTTTCTGGAAAATTAAGTGAGTGTCACTTTATTTATTTTTACATTGTTTTCTAAAGATCTTCTGAAGAATGTGCACTGCTCACATAATGTCCCTGATTGTTCTGCCTTAACATCAGTTCTTCGCATGGAAGGAGGTGTCTGACTATTGACAATTACTGATTTGTGCTAAGTTTAAATATACAATAAATATATGGAGTTAGGACATATTTGTTTGTCTGTATCTCTGTTCCTTGCAAATATAGATTGACCACTTTGACATGTATGTAAACTCCTCATTAAGATTGAGATCAATCAATTTGGCTGTATTGTTTTGGTGTCTGGCATAAGCCAAATATTGCCAATATTTGATGTAAAACTGGCATACTTCTTGCATGTAACTGGCCATGGAAATATAAAAGGTCTTTAATTTTAAGCTCCAGCCATGACCTGCGTTTTGTGCTCACCAAGTTTAATCAAAAGGCAGAATAGTAAACTGGCAGCTTGAACTAATGATGTGCACCATAGGCTTGATTTCAGTTTAATTTTCCTCAATTGCTATAAGAATTATTAGGAGTAAAGTTGTTATAAAGATGGGCCATGTGAAGATGACTAAACTGTGTAACATAATGTGACATGATATTTTGGTACAATAATGTATTGTTTGATAATGCTATTAAACCACATGGAGATATTATTACAAATTATGAAACATTGGTCGTCTCTGAACCATGACCATGATCATGACAAACTGCAAGGAAGATCAGACCCTTACTCTGTGAAATCTGTCAAGTAACTAAAGCCTTATTTTATTTTTCTGAGAATTTCCAGCTGACCTTCCTTACAAAAGCACAAAAGCAACGCACTTGGCTGACTGTGATTTTCTCCAACTTCCAAGGTCCTCAGTTCTCCAATGGCCTCAGAGTGAGGTGCTAGAGATTTCATATATTTAACCCTTCATTCACTGTCGTATCAATGGGCTACAATTGTAATTTTAAGACAGGACAGGATTTTTACCCTTTCTAGGCGCCTACGTTACTTATCGCCCTGATAGTTCTATTCCTTTTGTGTTTTTTTCCTACAGCCTTTAATATTTATAGACCGCCTTTCTGCAAAGTGAAATGATAAACTCTTACAAGATTCACAGGCGCATTAACCTGTTTTTGTGTTTCTTACCTGTCTGTCTTACCAGCATTTACCAGCAGACAACATTTTCCATTAACAAAGCTTAAGAACTAAGGCCTTTCTTTGAGGCTCATAATAGGCTTATTGTAGTGCCTGTACTCAAGGAAACTTGTCTTTCACAGTCCTGCATCTATGTGGCATTGGAAACGATGTGAAAAGCTCAAGCATATTCACTGCTGTTGGCATTCTACTGCAGTGGCATTCTGGTAAATGCTGGAATAAGCAGGACTTGTGGATAATGGAGCAAGACTTGCACTCAATTGGGGTCCTGTTTGGGGCAAATGCTCACTTGCCAGTTCTAGGTTCTAGCAGTGCAATAAAGTGAAAGAAACAAACAAACAGAGGGTAGCCTGTACACTGAAAACTCCTTAAAAGGTTTAATCACCAACCGTTAAGTTTCGTACTTTTTAAGGAGTTTTCAGTGTGTGGACGACCCTCTCTTTCACTACAAGTCCAGCACCTGCAAAAAGTTTTGATGTGCTTGCTGCTGTTTTATGTCTAGCTGTGCAGTAGACATAGTTTTCAAAGCAGGGGATATGCCCCTGGTGGTACTTGGGTCAATTATGGGGATAAATAAAAAAGTAAATCTGAACATCAGTATCATCTTTAATCAGTATGAGATGTGAGAAAATGTGATATGAATGTGTATTATATTATACTAAGGAACTCAAACAAAATTTTAATCCAACACTTAAACTGTATACTACCACATATCAAACCATAAGTTTGTGTTTCCATATGCAAAAGAAATAGTGAGCTATCCATAGTACTGGATGGATGTTTTAGTGTCTCAGAAAATACATCATAGTTGTAAGTCTGGGAAGTCACAGAAGCAAATAATTCCAGACGATACAAATCTGGCTATCACTTGCATATTAAGCATTAAGTAAAACCTTATGTAAAGACATGGCAAAGAGAGTGTTGAATGGTCCAAGATACAGTGGCAGAAAGATGCACACTGCTCTTTTTTTTTCTTTACTCAAGTGAGACGAGTCTATGGAGTTCTGTAGTCAGCAGCTGGAAGTGAAAGCTAGTCTACAGAGCCCACACAGAGTCAGCATGGGGTCCCTGTCTCCAGATGGCTCCCCGGGGTGAACACAATGCCGTCGTCTGCCCAATGCTGTCAAGGCTCACAGCCAGCCAGGCAGACAGGGTACACTTGTAACATGTGCTCACTCTGCAGATGCTAATCACAACAGTGGCAAGCCTTACAGGTTGGGCTAGGTCAAAGAGGAACAGTGTATATTGTTGTCATATAGCCAGACCAGATGGTGTGTGGTTTTGTGTAATAATACATGTTTGTTAGTTTTTACATGCATGTGGAAGCAAGAATGGTCACTTGAGAGCTTTAGGGTTTAGAAAATGCACAGCACATCATACTGTTGTGAGAGAGCTGTTTTATATTTTAGAAACGTAACAAAAACTGAACATATTGCTACATTTTATTTAAAGACAAGCAAAATCATGAAATTACTTGTGAACAATTCTAGTATATGAATATCAAACTCCCCAATTTCAGTAATTTGATAGGCCTAAAATAACTATACCAAATAGATTTAATATAATAAATACAAATATAAAATAAATACAAATATAAAACACCCCAAATAAATAAACAAACTAACGAACGAACAAAAGAAAGAAAGAACAAATGAAAATGTATGTATGCATTGTTTATGTAATTCTTCATTATATTAAGACTAACACAATATATGAACAGAGCTATATCCCACTACAGCACAAGGCAAAGTCTGGAGTTGACAGATTTGGGCTGCTGGTCCTCAGACTGTGTTCTTGGGGAGTTGTGGGTGGCTCGACTTCTGTTTGAATCCTTGCTCATATCATCAGGGGGAGACTCAGAGGACGCAACACTCCTCATTCTGTCTGGGTGTTCAGACACTACAGCAAAAAAAAAAAAAAAAAAAAAAGGTCGAAAACTTTTCCTGAAAGTTGAACACTTTAGGTGCAGTTATTTTTGATTGATATGTAAACTGACTTCCATCTCTTCATTACAACTTCAGCCCTTACAGGTAGGCCCTATGGACATTTCAGATCTCCGATTGCTGTTTAAACTCATTAAGATCTGATGAATAAAATAAAGTAGGAAATTGAGGTGACCCAAATGACTTCCTGTACCATCTAAATTTAATCAATGATAACTGAACTGATAGCAGCATCAAAGTCAAGTCGACATTTCATTCTTTGCTTTCCCTTGGAGGTGATGGTCATTTTAATGAAGTATCAAGCAGGGTCCTCACACCTTTTTAAATAGTAAAATTCCGGTACCTAACATTGGCATAGTTGGCACAGGTTAATCAGTAAAATGGTGATTTTACTGAAGCTCACAGACAGCAATTACAGCAGCAAATAGAGAAGAGAATTTTGAATGTGTGAACACCTCTAGCTGAATTATAATTTTTGTCATATAAGTACAAGACAGACATGTTCTCTCATGCCTTTTCAAACTCAAAATACTATACATAATCAATACACACTTAAAGCACTTCCAATGAGTTTGTCTATGTAATTTTTTTTTGATAAAATTTGCAAACCTAAAGCTACATTATTTTCCCCTTTTTTGATCTTTGACCCCCATCTTGTATGACTCCCCACCAAAGCTTCTTGCCCCCAAGCCCCCTCACCTCTGCGGCTCTGGACTCGGCCCTCTGGGGCGTCCCTGTAGAGCTCCTCCGGCTCCCCTCTCATGATCTGCTCCTCAGTGGCGTGGAGGTTCCCCAGGAGGAAGTACGTCTCCATCAGGCCTTTGCCCTTCACCTGGATCTCGCCACGCTTGCCAATGTTGAAGCCTTTGCCCTCCAGGGCCCTGCAGAGGGAACAGATAATGAGACCTCAGGACTTGAGGCCAGCACTGAATGCTTATTAGGGGTCTCTGACTTGGGGGATTCCAGTCCCTCCGTAAATCACTCTGTTGCTCTTTGTGATGAGTGAGCAATTTGCCATTTTGGTATGTGTGTGTGTGTGTGTGTGTGTGTGGGGGGGGTATCTGTGCATACATCTATGGACTCTCTTTACTCTATATGTGAGTTTATTATTCTTATGTGCTCATCATCATAATGTGTGTGTGTGTGTGTGTGTGTGTGTGTGTGTGTGTGTGTGTGTGTGTGTTTCTTTGTATTTCTCCACTGACTGAATCCCAATGTCAACCAAAGACCCACAGTCGTAAAAGGCTTAACTGGCAAGAATCAACCTGACTGATTCAGGTCTTGATTCAAGTCTTGTAAAATTCTTTTTTTCCCTGACTAATCAGGGATGGCCTGTCATAGGCTACAGGAGAAATCCTCAATATGTTGGCTGCAGTTATCTAGTTACCTGGTGCACGCCCCCATGAGCGGTCTGTATTCCATGATCTTTGGTTATACGAAAATAATGGCCATCAGCCAATCAGAGAAGAGAATCACATTCTGAAGGGAGATGACGAGTCTTTAGTACTGACAAATCTTGAGTAGCTAGAGCACTAGAGCTCTTGTTGAAAGTGACTGAAGTTGTCCTTTAATAAATTATAAATAATTATGCTGGCCCTGGTTTTACAAATAGCTTTCATGTCGTCTTCATGAAGTATGTATTTCTCCCTAACCTTCTGGACCTTGTGTATAGTTTAATCCTTAGTGAAATGGTATTTTCAAAACATGAATAGTCCCTTTAAATACAGCTGTCTTCTGCAAGCACTTTTATGGAGCGTAACATTGAAACTGAATGAGAACGAATGCTTGCATCTGCTGTGGTGTTTTTAAATAGAACGAGGCTAAACTTCATGCACAAACTTTACTCTTATATAAATATTCTTATATCTCAAACTTGTAACTTATATATTACACTTATATACTTACTACTTAGCATGTAAAAGATGTGTTCACTGTCAAAAATGTCATCATATAACCTATACGCGTGAAATACATGCATGCATCATTGGTTGTTTTTGTAGATCACTAAATGCATGCAACATAGGTTGTTAGTGTACTGTGTAGCAGATACCTACATTGTCAGCCTCAGTTAAAGTCTCAGTCAAAGCGCAGTGCATCATTTATTTTTCATTGACCATCTGTCAGCTGTATGACTACACAGGCGGATGGTGTGCTAATTATATTAAGAAGATGAAGGAAGTGTTCTCTCAAACTGGAATTTGAATGTTATGATCAAATAAAACCAAGTCAAGCAAACCTAATCTAATTAGAGATGGACTAATGTTGATCTGAAGTTAATCAAAATGATATATGCCTAAATCTATTTCTGTAAATGCATGGCAAATAGACTTTAAAGGTTTTACATCTAAACTCTTCATTTGCGGCTCTTACTGGTATGTAAATGGACTGAGGTGAATGTGGTCGGGAAGGCCGTGGCTCTCCATGCGAGAGGCAGTGTTGACTGTGTCTCCAAACAGACAGTAGCGTGGCATCTTATCCCCAACCACCCCAGCAAGCACAGGTCCTGTGTGGAGACCCACTCGAATCTGCAGCACACAGAGAAGACGCACGGTGAGAAGGGTATGCCACAGGCCTGTAGCATGTCTGCAGGCCCGGTTCTAGACTTTTCGCTGCCCTAGACCAAATTTAAGTTTTGCCCCCTTTTTCCTACAGATTTAAGAGAAAAACTGAAAAAATATAGTAATAACTGTACTGTGATGCCCCCCTAATTATTTGGTGCCCTAGGCGTTCGCCTAGTTCGTCTGTGCCTAGAACCAGTCCTGCACGTGTGTGCCCTCGTCTGTAGCTTGTGTTTGGGGTTCAAGACCACTCACAAAATGACAGTGAAAAGGTACACTTTTACAATAACATTCTGGCATTTCTGCTTTAAAAGGACTACTTTAAAATATTTATTTATTTAAGAGATTTATTTATGGAAGAGTGATCCTGATAAAGTGTGAAAGTGTGAAATGCGTAGTTCACCAAATAAATTAAGCAGAATTTGTGAAATCCACTTTTTTGGATTTCACAAATCACTGCATATCACCAGTTCCTGGTAATTAGATAGCTGTGCATAAGGACTCTATTCTTTTTATTATTCTATTGATTTATTTGCTGAAGGAATAAGCTGAATTTGAATCTGCTTCTATATTTACTCATACCTGTATGGATTTGCCTGTGATGGGGTTGGTAACCTCCCTGGCAGCAATCCGCATCCCTAGGGCAAAGTTGGCCACTCTCTCTGCATGGGTTTCTGTTGGAATTGGTACACCACCAACGACCATATATGCGTCACCAATTGTTTCAACCTGATACACACACACACACACACACACACACACACACACACACACACACACACACACACAAACACAAACAAACAATTAAAAGAAACACTTTAAAACCCAAGGCCACATATTGTACGGTGAGTTATCCTTCACAGCTAGTATCATAAGGAGATACTGTATGTCTTCACTTCTTACTAGTTCTACCCTGCCATCCACATTCATGGCAAAAGTCTATGTATTATCAGGAGGAAAGCTTTGACACAAAAGGCATAGAAATTACATCAATCGCTGTATTTTACTCCAGCCATTTTCCGTGTGCCCTTGATACCTTGTATACATCATGGACGTTTGTGAGGTGGTCAAACTTTGAGTACATGGAGTTCAGCATGTGAACAATCTGAATGGGCTCGCAGGCTGCACAGATGTTGGTGAAGGTCACCACATCACTGAAGAGAATGGTGCACACTTTAAACTCTCCTGTGAAAGAAATGAGTAGCTTTAGCAAGGACAAATATGAAAACATTTCGCTTAAAAGGGCTTCTCTGACACACAAGACACGCATGTACTGAGACAGTAAAGATTCATTCGGCATGTTTTATTTGGAATCAGGAAATTGAAGCAGGATA
>JAODXP020000031.1:11819951-11846113 GCA_027497455.2 Sardinella longiceps
TTCGAAAGTAGAGGGGAAAATAACGAACGTGTTAAGGCATGTTCAGAGACATCGCTCAAAACTGTGTGCTGATTGGCTAAACCGTACGTGAACCGAAGTAGACGGGCTGGTCCAGACTACTGTACGGATGTAAAAAATCTTTTAGCGTAAGTACGTAGGATGGCGTTGCCAGGCTAGTGTCAGGCTGCCATTCCTCTTGAACAGAACTAATGATCTACTCACAACATCCACTTCATCCACACCCTCCTGGTCTTGGACTTGTCCATCACGAGGCTCAGCTCTCCTCCGTGTCTTCCTAGGCCTCTGGACCACGAGGAAGACCACGTGTTCTTTCTTTCCCGTACGCTCATTCTCCTCTGATTGGTTTAGCACGGTCATGTCTACCTCACTGTCAAAGAAGTCCTTTGCCACCGCCTCAATAATACCTGCAGAAGCAGATGTGTGTGTGTGTGTGTGTGTGTGTGTGTGTGTGTGTGTGTGTGTGTGTGTGTGTGTGTGTGTGTGTGTGAGTGTGTGTGGGCGTTTGTGTGTGGGGGTGTGTGTGTGTGTGTATGTGTGTGTGATAGTGTTATATTGTGTGGGAGTGTGTTTGTGTATGTGTGTGTGTGGGATGTGTGTGTGTGTGAGATTATGTGGGTGCATGATAAGTGTGTGTGTGTGTGTGTGTGTAAGGAGGGGGAGCAGATATCAGATGTCAATGGACTAGTTTCACAGAATAGCATTAGTAGTCTTTAGATAAGGTGATTGATGGCTCTCACCAGGCACTATGTGATACAAGCCTTTGCGATCGGAATAGTAGTGTAGAAGCATTCTGCTGTCCTTCATTTTCTCCACCCGAAAAGAAGGCGCATTCATCTCCTGCAACAAGGCAATGTCCATGACATGATCTGACATGTCCATTCAGTAGGAAATACAAATGAGACAAGACAACAGATAAGTGGAACACCAAGAAAGCTCACATGCATTTGTCCCTGAAACATCTAGCCTACACATGTTCTGCATTTCAATGTTATATTGATGTGATGGCATCAAGAGAATTCAAAGCTGATGTTGATTGATGATGATTTTGAAATGATTAGTCTAGCCCTAGACATTTGTTTATTTATTGTAGTGACACTGTTTTTAGTTGGACATATTCTTTTAGGGCATATGATATGTTATTTTGTTGGAGTTTGGAGTAGGGCATAGTTCTGGATAGCAGAATTAAACTGGATAAGAGTAATATGTGTTGTTGGAAACAAACTACTCCATGGAAGACGCCTTTTGAGAAAGATAATTGAAACTCTGAGAGAATCGATTGGATGAATTGAACAATTGCAGTTGTGAGACTTACTTGATAGGAAAGCGCTAGATAGCTGTGTAGAGCATCCAGGTTTTCAATGAATTCAACTAGATTACCCCCAAGCGTGCGCAGCATTGTGTCGTAGCCAGACATCTTGCAGAAGCTGAAGAAGTACTCGCCAAAAAGCTTAAGCACCACCTCGGAGGACACATCTTCACAAGGAACATACAGTACTGGGGTTAATGGTAAATGAATACAGTAGCTATAGGGAGAGTGAGTGATGGATTTGAAAAAGGGAACGGCGCTGTACTGTATTTGTGAGGCCAGTCATTGGCACAGCTTATCACATGTACTTGACACCTCACAACTGTCAAAGGCACACTTCGTCCTACATCTACCACATCTAACCTGCAATAAATATGCATAACCATGGCAATGCCAGGTTTGAACAAAGTGTTAATATCACCTGTTTCAATAAAAAATATATAAATGAATAAATAAATAGTAGTTGTAGTAGTAGTAGTAGTAGTAGTAGTAGTAGTACTGGTAGTAGTGGTAGTATAATTGGCGTTAACTTCAAAGCAGTAGTAAAATTGGCGTTAAATTCAACCACTGTGGTTATACTGGTCAAAGCAAAGGTCAAAACCTTTATTCAGTATTTTTGAATCGAATGTCCTGTAATTGTGGTTGTGCACCTGGGAGGTGGGAAGGGGGGTCCTAAGAGACATGTGCAGGTGTGCAGGCAAATTTATCACACCTTGTCACACCTTGATTCGGCCAGTGGCTTGCTTGGGTCACAGAGGGGTGAGTTACACAACAACAGCTGCACTCCCACAGAGGGCTGTCCAGCAGGGACATTGTTAGCACCTGTGTGTTTGTGAGCAGTCTGCCTCTTTTCCCGAGGACAATGTGGAATGGAATCACGGTCAGCTCAGAGCGCGGTGGGCCGTAAACTGTTTCACAGTCGTCACAAAAATACACTGTGCCGGAGAGTTCCGCTCTTCTGTGCATTACAGCTACCATAATCTTGATATTTTACAAGTAGACGTATTATGTGGTGGGTGGAGAGAGGCAGAAAGGCACGGTGAAGGTTCACTCACCTAGCATTGTGCACGCCTCCTGGACCAGTCTCAGGGTCATGATGTCATCGTAAATTTCATAGGTCATAAATGTGTCCTGGACATCGGCCAGTGCCCTGTACAGAAGAGTACAGGTTAGGGACAGGTCTCATAAAGATAATGCAACAGACAGCCAACAGCCTGCTACTGTGTTCATAATGAATGTAAACAGTGAAGCATAAACTATGACAAAGCAATTACTATGATGAATCATCTGCCTTAGAAATTACATCATGCTAACGGAAAGAATGTATTTATTTTTGAAAAAAGCACCTCAATTTTTCCCAAGCCTCTTCGCCAAACTTCTCGATGACCAGAGATTTTAAGCAGGTATTTATGAAACCATACTGCACAAAGAAAGAAAACAACATGACCTCCAGACCAAAAATTTGTATGCAAGAAAAGATGAATAAAATTTGAGCTCACTTACCATTTTTTCTCCAGAGTTCTAAAGGTTGCTGTGTCCTCAGTTTATTTAGAGATCTAGACCCTATCCCTACATCTCCCACATCACACACACTAATTGGGGGAGGGGTCTGTGTGTGTGTGTGTGTGTGTGTGTGTGTGTGTGTGTGTGTGTGTGTGTGTGTGTGTGTGTGTGAGAGAGAGAGAGAGAGAGAGAGAGAGAGAGAGAGAGAGAGAGAGAGAGAGAGAGAGAGGAGGGGGTACCAACTATTAGTCTACTAGTATCCTGTTGTTTTCTATCCTTCACCGATGTTATCAGATTTTTATTTAATCTACCATTCCCTGTATTTTGGTTATATTTGAATGATTGAAAAGGATTCAGATATATTTGTGTAATTATGGTAATTGGGGGTATTGAAGGATAAAAACCTGCAATGCTGCAGCAAGTAGGCTTTACTACTTTGAACCACAAGAAAAATAAGAATAAAATCATTTTGAACAGCTGCTACCCAACCCTGACATAGTCAAGGGAATTTCTCTCATAGTTTCTTTTCTTGACCCAAAAGGATACAGACCTATTAGCCATTTTTAACTCAACGAGTGAATTGTGCCTGGGAAGCCATATATTGCGCTAACCGTTTTGATAACAGTAATAGTAATAGTGCACGAAAAAGCTTAAAGTATGGCCTCGCCAGCGGTCTGTGGTCTCCAAGGACCTCTCGAGGAGTTAGTTTAACTCTGAACTCTAGGGGGAGCCACAGCTGTGAACAGGATAGTCAAGAGGCTGGCATGGTTCTCTGACGGAGGCAAGTGGGACTTCTGGTACAGGCAAGGGCGTACTTTACTTTACAAAGTTTCAAATTATTTGCATATTTCTTGCGAACACTATATTATACTCTTAGTAGCTATGTTTAGTTTTTTTTCGATGTGTCTTCTGCAACCCAGAACGGGAGCAGGAGAGTTGTTCATGCTGCAATTTCAGGGGGGCTTTTGGGGAATTGTCCTTACCAATGTTGACCAAACCTATATGCCCCTGGGAACAAGTTGCCATAAACATTTAAAATAACTCCCATTTCCTCAAGAGACATCAGCCTCGTTTACTGTTTGTCATAACTTCCAAAAGGATTTGTCATCATGACTTCCAAAAGGATTTCGGTATTTCAAATAAACTGTTTTATAGATAGTAATAAAACACTATAATAATCCACAACAACATTTGCTTACACTTTTACATTGCCTCGAGAGATTCTTTTTTTCTTGAAACAGCTACACATTAGGACTCGTTTTATACTTTTTTTCAATCTTTATAGAACTACAGTAGCCTATATATTGGGGTTGTAACAATAAGTGAATGTTGAATCTGAAATATTGAAGAATATGTATCATGTTTTTCATGGATTAGTAATGGACTGGATTCACCACCAGCTCAGAGAGTAAAATCTCACCACTAAGAAATATCTTGTTTTTTTCAGTCTGACACTGAATTCTGTGCTTGCCTTTGCAACACAAACTATGCTTTAGAGTTATGTCAAAGAGGACCATACAGTATACAAATTGTGTTTTTTGTTCTTTCTTTACATGTAATAAGAGAAAGTATCTTGGACAGTGGGGTACCTTGACAAAATCTCAAACTTGAACAGTTGTCTCAGGCCTTTGCCAATTGCCAGAGTGAGCTAACGTTTACAGCATCATCTCAACAGGTGCCAGGTCTTTCCCCAGGCTACACCTCACAAGGCTGAAGCCGCTCCCATCCGCTCGACTTGTTAATGTTTAATCTCTTATGGCCTTGGGATATATAGCTCTTACCTGTGTGTGGACAGCATATTCACAGACTGACTGTGGTTAATACCGGCTGCTGTCATCTTTTTACACTGAGCAAAGCAAAGGTAATGCAACCTTATTCAAACTAACGTCAATTTACTCCAATACGATGATATGATGATATTTTCTTTTTTTGGCTAAGCTGAGAGCATTTCTTGAATATTCTTGATCATTCTCTGTTGTAGTCTTACAAATACATGGTCAATAATGATTGATCTTTCTGGTGGAGGTTTGACTTTCATATCGAGAGAACTTGTTGAGGAATGTTTATTGATTGCTGAGTCTCGAGTCAAGAAGTCTGACTGAGAGAACTTGAATTACACCTAAATTACTGACTGAGAGTTAAAAAAAACCTTACTATCAAACATTGTCACTAGTTAAAGTATGGGTTCGCTCAAAATGATGTTAAGCCTTGTTTTTGGATATCTTACGATGAAATACTATGGTTAAGATTGACATTTTGACAAACGCTTGTGTTCCGAGAATTTTCAGTTGTTGCTGTAGTGTAGCGTCTCAACAGCAGCCTATGTCCGCTGGAACAATCCTTCCTAAAATGTTTAATTAAACGTCTGTCTACGAAGGTATGAAACTCACCGAATTTACAAGCAGGGATGTTGTAGGGTAGGGAGGACTGAGTTTCCAGGGCCCTAAGTGGGGGAAGGGCCCTTGAGGTGTCTGGAATTCTATTTGATGGGTTGAGGGGGATCTATGGTCACTGTAGGGCCCAAAATGTGATGCTATAACCCTGGTAACCCTGTGTGCTATATGCTTCTATCATTCCAGAAGAGTTCCAGCCCTCTGACACACTGAGAAGATGTTTTGTGAAGGTGCACTATGTGGTATGGGATACCTGGAGGATGCAAAGATCCAGAAACCCTCGGCTCAGCCTATGATGCTCCTGAATGTGGTGGCAGACAACAGCAGCTCCCGAGCCAGAGCCATGTTCAGCCCAGTCGGGACCATCGGCGACGTTACCCGAAGCAAGCGAATGCCACAGAAGTACAGCCAGATATTCGAATTCAGCTGGAGCCCTATCAGGCGCTCCACCTAGGCTTTTCCGTGGGAGTGGGCATGGAGGCCTTACAGATTACACTGCATGGAGATCTTACAGATTTCACTGCTTGGAGATCTTACAGATTGCCTTGCATAGAGATCTTACAGATTGCATTGCTTACCATGGCATTAGTATGTTCAAGAGCCGTTCAAGATACATTTTCTCATGAAGTTAAACTAGCGGCAGTATTGTAAAATATGCTACTTGAGCTCAGTGTTTTGTAGAAATGTAATTATTGTTGAAGCTCGCGACAAGGAGCGAATGCACCACCAATGGACCCAGGAATAATCTTGGAGCCTTATAGTTACCGAAACTGAACCAGGCAACTATAACACACTTGTATACATTTTTATTATGATGTAAAAATAGAATGGAAAACAGGAAAACATACTGTACATCTTATAGTATACGATGGATAACTGGCATATTAAGTCATATTCATTATTTGGAAGATGGGAACAATGTATTCCTGTTGTTATCCTAGTCAGCTTCTTGACAAAGAGTTAGGAGGTCTTGTCGATATGAATATTATTTGTTAAAACATTTTCTTACATTTTGTATTTATTTTACTTGCTATTTATTTGTTTTGCACGTAGACCAAGTTAAGCATCAGCTGTGTACAGTAAGGCAGTGGCTACTTGTTAAATGTCCTTGCCAAAAACATACCCCTATTATATAACTGTACAGTGTCAGATCACAGTTCTCTGATAATGTGCTAGACAGACACATGTTCTCAGGATACCTCAATAAAAATGTACTGTACAAATTGTCATGATATAGTTCTCTTTACATATACAGAACAGTTGAAAAGGTCAGGACACGTGATTTGGCTGATGTTTAATGCTAGTGTTCTTTCATGTTTTATGGTTGGTTGTAAATAATGTGGAGTTCTCTGTACTGGTGTTGACTGCATTCATGCAGAACAAATAAATCATCACTGTAGAAAAAAGTGTAATGTCTGTAAGGAAGAAGAACATTTTAGGTTTCCTTCTATGCAAGCTGCAGTGCATGGGTAAAAAAACATTAAAGAAAAAAAAAAAAGCAATTGATTCATTCGGAAACCTGAAACCTTTACATTCCTAAAAGTTACAGCAGGGGGCAGACTCACCATGACAAGGCCCTGTAGTAGCAGTTGAAGGGCATGCCAAACTTTGGTGAACTTTATTATGCTAATCAAAATGCTAGTGCCCACACTTTCATGCCAAATTTTAATTGAGCCAGAGCAGAAATCTCAAGGACTGCAAGTTAAATATTTTCAACCAGGTTGACAGAGGGTTGTCTTTTTTTGGTGGCAGTTTCTGTTGACATGGGATGCTTGCTGAACTGTCAGTGAAACAGGTAGTCAGAATTATGACGCAGAGAGAGAGAGACAGAGAGAGTGAGAGAGCAAGAGAGAGAGAGAGAGAGAGAGAGAGAGCAGACTATGAAATTCACCAAGTTCTTATAAATAAAAATGAAATATTTATCGATTTGAACTCCGTTTTCAAGGAGAAATGAAACAGTATGGCAGGTCATTAAAAAGGGATTGAGGACAATGATTTTAATCCATATGGGGGCTTTGTTTGTTCAGCTCAAGGACACGCAATACAAAAGCATCGCATTTGCATGGAGACCTTGGGCAGGAAATGCCTTGTGCTTGTGCAGACCTCCCTGTGTGCAGCAACATTGTGCAGCAATCTAATTGGACCAGACCTCTGCTCATCGCCACAGTTAAAGGGGCCAATCTCTGACACGGTTCTTCTGAGAGAGAGGGTAAGGCAATGTTTGGGGAACTTAGTACATGTGCCGACAGTCAGAGTAGTAGCTCTATATAGATTGTGTTATACAGTTGGACAGGCAGGGTATTGAAGGAAATGATTACACCTGCAGCAACAATGTCCAAACATACATGTAATACTCAGATTTGAGAGAAGTCAATTTAGATTATGCTTGAAATCTTCCATGATTCAGACATGAGATTCTGTTCCAGCCAACATGATTTTAGATGATGTGTATATTTATAATGCGGACATTTTGCCGTTGAACCGTTCCCTCCCGAAGGACTAGAAGAATCTTATTTGAAAGTTAAATGAAAATGCGTCATGCAAAAGGGATAAAGTACCACAGAGTAAAAGACTCTGGCTCTTTCCATGATACAGGAATTCTAATAATTTGATCCAGCCTATCCCTGCCCGGACATGAACCCAACTGGCGGTGATGGGCTTTTGGTGTTCACTGTGCCGAAGACATTAAAGTCAGCCAGGCTATGTTTGACAAGTTATTATAAAACAGGTAAACACAAGAGACAGGTAATGAATTACATGATGTTTGAGTGTTCCTGGACGAACTTTCCCTACTGCCAGATCAAGCAGACCTCCATATTGTATTAAGCTACCATAATGCATACTGTACATACAGATAAATATTGAAAACCAAATGATATCTATCAGACGAAAGATGTTATGTACTGGATATAGTGAGCAATCATCCATAAGAAAATAATAATTTGCAAGCTTGAAATGGCAAAAAGTCAAGTGTTTTGTATGGTGATTTTAATACATTGTATACATGGGGAGATGAAATGTCCTTTCACCATTGATCAAGTGGTGTTACATTACAAAAGGAAGCAACAGACAGATAAATGAATAAACTTTATTGTGACCATGCACTGGCATATTACAGTCTAAGAACAGACAAAGATGAAACATTCTGAAGGGCCTTGCTCTGTTTTGAAATGGAACATAGTATTGTGTGGGATGCAATGTTTTTGATGTATTATAGCATACAGTTTTGCCCGGAAAACCTTCAAAAAACTTCTCTACTTTCTATGTTCCTTCTATTATTGTTCATGTTACTAACTGTGTCCTTCAGCTGTAGTAAAATGATTAAAATGATCAATACCCAGGAACGGAAATTATTCTTCCATGGAATTCACTATGTTAGCCATAATAAGGTGATTGCTCATTTGTCGATCTGGTTTTGAAGAGAGAGGTTAAGTTTTTTAGCATTTGTGAAAAACTGTATCTGAAATTGAATCTCATTGTTGTCAGTTCCCCTGTAAGGAATCATGCAACCATATTTGTGCTATACCTATTTCTGTCATAAGTTGTAATGATAATATTTCTACATAGGATTGCAGGATTTAACAAAAATATCGCAGTTTCCCACTTGTACCTCGCCTGGAACGATAAATTACATGTTCTGGAGTAAAATGTGCATCTTCATGAGCTCGTCCCTGCCTTAGCACAATTCACATCAAGGATTAGAGGTAAAAATGTTTAGCAACAGCTTTCTTAGCTTACTGGATGGCACAACCATACTTTGCCCCTTTTTACAGTAAATCTTCAATGCCAAGCAAAGTGCCAACTTGAATCATGCCACTCCTATCCTGACTCCCCAAACTAAGTCAGCAGACAGGACAGCAAAAGTGCTGGAATGAAAGTCCGGAGTGAGAACTGTGTAGACCCACAGTCTCAAGTACTGCAGCTACTAATAGTTGAGCTTGTTCCCAGCCACACTGGCATTGATTGCGGCTCAGTCTTTTTCTCCAAGGTATGAATCCTTGAGGTCAGGGACAGACTTTTGTTGCCTTCCCCAACCTTGCTTTCAATAGGCTTACCAGGCTGTCTGTGCGCACAAAGAAGAAATTATAAAGGAATAGGCAAGGGAAAAAAAGCGAAAGACATAAAGATGAAGGACAAGACGAAAACAATTCAATGGAAACATTTGAGTCTGTGGCAAGACATGACAGGCGAGCTACAATGGAACGAATAAGTGTCTTTTATGGCTTCGTGAAGTAATTTCATAGACACAAAACGATATTAGCACCGAGGCTGGCAGAAGCAAGGACGCTGCACCTCAAATCAAATTGGAGGTCATTCCTTTCATCACAACAGATACCCCCCCACACCTCCACAAACACCACCACTGTCACACACAAACGCACACACACACACACACTCACACACATATGCACAAAGACAGACACAAGTATACACACACACACACACACACACACACACACACAGACACTCACACACACAGACACACACACACACACACACACACACACACACACACACACACACACACACACACACACACACACACACACACACACACACACACACACACACACACACACACGAGCAGAGATATCCACAAAGATAAACACAAGTGCGCACACAAAACCCCACACCGTTTTATATCCCTTTCTCTTTCTCTGTTGAATTAACCTGTGTCAGACTTGATTAGTTGAACTTATCAAACTGCTGCTTTTGCTCTTTTGAATATTCATAGAACTCTTCCAATACAGTGGGGTGCAGCAATTCAGAGTATCATGGCAAAGTGACTATTTCGTTTGTCATTTGTTAACACCTGCACACACACACACACACACACACACACACACACACACACACACACACACACACACACACACACACACACACACACACACACACACACACACACACACACACACAGCGTAAACAAAAAGAATGACATAAAACGCACCACAACACAGGCAGGAGTGACAGCAGTAGAAGCTGGATGTCGCTCTACAGTAGAACTTCCCCTCGTACTCTGAGCTAAACACAAGCTATGCTCCTCCTCTTTCTCCTCTCTCTCTCTCTCTCTCTCTCTCTCTCCATCCATCCCTCCACCCCCCATCCCCTCCTGCACTCCCTCCCTCCCTCCCTCCATCCCTCCCCCTCCTCTCCAATAGCAGTGGGGCCGACCCTGACCTTGTCCCTCTTTACTCACATCCTGTGCACCACAAATGGCTTCTATTACAGGTGCCGGCAGCCCTGATTAATGGCCCTGTGTGCCTGCGGAGGCAGCTGGGTCCGCCGCCGTCGCCGCCTTCCGCGGCCAGGGTCTGGCTGGGGTCTGGCTCGGTGGCGGCAAAAAGGGCCATCTCTACAAGAGCCCCCCAGCCCCAACACACACACACACACACACACACACACACACACACACACACACACACACACCCCTCTCCCTCGCTTGTTCACCCTGACAGGCTGCTCTCTGACACTTGACATACAGCTGTGGGAAACAAGGCAAGCAAACCCACTCGGATTGTGTGTGTGTGTGTGTGTGTGTGTGTGTGTGTGTGTGTGTGTGTGTGTGTGTATGTGCGTGTGTTGATACATGCATGCATTTCTGCATAGTCATAATGGATTGAAGTGTGTTGCCGTGTTCATGAGACTGGGGTAAAAAAGCAGGGCAGAGGTCATGGGAAATGTTTGTCCTTGGTTCTCGCCGTGTGTTTTGGGTGGAACACATTGTGTATTATTATTATACTGTATGTTATTTGTCATGTAGGTTATTTTTTCTATGTTATATTGATATACATCATGTATCATTGGAAGATTATGCACAAAGGTAATTGTCATCTGTCGCTTGACATCATGGAAACAATCTAATTTGGCGAAGCATCAATACACACACAACCCACATTCATGCATGCATCCATGCGTGCACACTCGTGCGCACACACACACACACACACACACTGAGACCACACCTATTGGTCTCATTTAGCATTCAATATTCTGAAGGTCTCTTACAGTAATCCCTCTCTCTCTCTCTCTCTCTCTCTCTCTCTCTCTCTCTCTTTCTCTCTCTGTTTCTGAATTGTAAAATATGTAGTCAGACATTTCTTCGGATAAATGCAACCGGAGCAAGGACACAATATTTAATAACTGGCTATTTACATCTGAAGTCTACTGTTTTATGGTGGCCTTGGAAGAGACACTTGTTTGTAATTACATCAACCCCCCCCCCCCCCACACACACACACCCTCCCAACCCCCATCCCCTCCACTCACCCCCAACTCCCCACACCACCCCAGGGACATGGCAGACGAGCGGAGGTTTTATGCCATACTCGGCTACCCAGCTGATTGACAGGAACAAAGCGCTCTCTTTCCTAGTCAATGAGAAGCTCAAGGTCCCTCTCTACCTACGGAGTGACCTTCACTGGGCGAGGCTACAGAGAGAGGCCTTCAGAGGCGGATAATCGAGATTTTGCTCAGGAAAAAATTTAGAAAATAAATAAAAATAAAGCGAAGGCCCAACCAACCAAGTGTGTGTGTGTGTGTGTCTTTCTTTCTTTCTTTCTTTCTTTCTTTCTTTCTTTCTTTCCCTGTCATTTTTTCCTTCATTTAAGGACTTGGTGCGTTTAAAAAGAAACAACTTTGAAGGCAGTCTTGACTTGCTCCATTTAATGGTAAAGCAACTATGCTGATGCAATGGCACAACCATTTTCTCCCAAGTAAGAAACCGAAAAAGACAAACACAGAAAAAGAATGTTTTCCCTTACTTGTCCCCTGTTTATTCTGGGATCCTCATATATCTCTTCAGGGGTGAAGTCACGGATGTAATATTGAATTGATCAATAGATCCATACATTCCATACAATCCATATACCATATCTGTAACATCCCTCACTTTTCAACGACTGCAATGTTCACCGTGTTGCTATAACAATGCTCTGCGAAAGCATGAACATCACTTTTGAAACAGTGTTTCCTTTCCTGTCTTCTGTAACAATGAAATATCTGTATGACACTAGAACAGAATGCACAGAATGATCAGTATGTACTCCAATGTCCTGCAATAGTCCTACACATAGAGTAGCGTACATCAGACTTTTAGTACTTGAGTCTCTGACAGTCTGAAGTCAGACTTGCTTAGTAATTTTATCAACTTGGACTTGCTTTCTGACTTGAACGTGAACACGGTTATGTGTGTTTACTGTATTTGGACTTGAGTTATTCCCATTTTTCCCAACACAACTCCAGGCTTTTTCTATATTCATAAATTTCACTAAACTTCTCTTTCCTAAACTCGCAGATTGCTACACATAACATCACTACATTTACTGCTACTTAGTGACAATAATGTTAGCGACATTCAAGCCATAACATTAGCAATACTGTATGCATATCACTCAACTATCAAAATAAAAGTTCGGAAAGTCACCATCTACTTCAGTAAAGTTCACATTTCACAACTGTACAGTACAATTCATTTATTGATTTATTGATTGATTTTCCTCCATATCTCATTCTATAGCAGCGTTTCTCAAACTGTGGGGCAGGCCCCACTAGTGGGGCGCAGACACATTACAGGTGGGGCGCGAGATGTCTCTTTGCGATCAACCGAGGGCCACATCATGCTCTCCGAATTCACCTATCACCTCTGTCAGATTACTCACGGAGCATTCGTCACAGTAAATTGAGCTTTGCAATGGTGTTATCTGCTAGTTGCAATGGTGTTATCTGATGAGTTACCTCACTCACGTCAGATGATTTGACATGAGTGAAGTTAGCTGATGAGCAGTTTGAGAGAAATTTGGCTTTGAATTAGTAACATGAAAATTTGAACCCACTCGGTGAAATATCTCAGGGCAGGTGGGGCGTGAAAATTCTCTGCCCTCTTAAGTGGGCAATGTTTGAGAAACACTTTCTATAGTAAGCAGCTTCAGCGGATGAAAAAAAAGAAAATTCATGCATTGTTTTGGTTGGTTCTTCTTCCTGGTCCATTTAATAATTGGTCTTGTTTGTAAGAGCAAGCTGCTGATGTTTATAGGCTATTAAAAGTCTGAAGATATCAAGGCTACTACTATAGCCTAATAATATTTTTTTAGTTGTTTGGCCTCAAAGAGTTCAGAAACTGCTAATAATGAAATAAAAGATATTTACTTTTTTAAACCATGATTTTGTTGCATTTCAAACTATATATAGCTCTATAGTTTCAAATATTTTAAAATATGCATCAGACTCAGGATTCTCAAATGACTTTACAAAGAAGACACTATTATAATCAGCTTTTTCAGGTCTACCTCCACGTAATGGATTTGCCACTAGCGCTAAAAAGCTCTGCCTGGCTCTATCCTGCAGTGCCATCTGCGCTTGAAACTAAAATACAGACTTCACCCGTGTACAGGGCCGTTGCAACAAGACAGGCAAACCAAGCCATTGCTTGGGGCTCCAAGCTGAAAGGGGCCCCCAAGATCAATAATTATTTTTAGTTGGTGGTGTTTTTCAATAAAATATGACTCTGTCTACAGTTAGACGACTGTAAGTTCAAAACAAATAATTAATGAAAGATGCTTGAGGATTATAATAATATGGGTTTTTATGGGCGGTGAGGGGCCCCATGCCCTGTTTGCTTGGGGCCCCCTAAATACCTTGAAACGGCCCTGCCCGTGTACAGTACTTCGGCCAATTCACCCTTCAACTGTGCCCTTGTCTGTCAGATCCCCGAAACTGTCAATCAGCCGACCTATTACTTCCACGACCCTGATGGCCGCTTTCACCGTGGCAACACTATTAGACCCATAATTTACCCTTTTATGCAAACATGACCCTTTTCTCCCCACCTGTGAAGGCAACATATACATAGCCTGTTCAGTAGCTGCCTATAAAAGAGCGATGAAAGGTACATAAATAAACCAGAGAGCCCATTTCATTTTTCAGCAAACATACTGACCCACCCCCTAGCTTCAATTACAGAACCACAGGACATAAATTAATATGTAAAATTGCCGGTGTATGCTGGCAGAGACCCCGGCACCAAAGGCCAACTCCATCAATTTTATGTGGGTGACGCACCCTGGGATGACGGATGCTTCACCTTAGGAGAGATGCTGGCTTGATTGAAAGGTTTGCCGGCAGATGAACTGTGGGCAACCTGCATCAAGTCGGCATCTCAATGGGAGAGGGGGGAAGGGAGGGATAGAGAGAGAGAGAGAGAGAGAGAGAGAGAGAGAGAGAGAGAGAGAGAGAGAGAGAGAGTGTGTGTGTGTGTGTGGGAGGGGGGGGGGCAGGGAGGAAGAAGGGAAACGAGTGATCTAAAGGAACGTTTTTTTTCTCTTTCTTTCTTTTTTTTTCCCCCTCTCACCATCCATTTTAAGAGTGATAGGCCTACGCACTCGGTGGCCGGGCTAAATGAGGTTTTTAAGATGCTGAGGATGTGAGAAGGGTGAATAATTTATCTGGCCTTGATAACACTTTACCAGGCGTTTGTCTCTCCCTGCCAATGTTAATCAGGGTTGATCTGAGTAAAAGGAGACATTCTTTGAGCGGTCACAAGGCCGTAACTTTTGTTTCTCGCAACTCATTTTTTATGGGAGGGTCGAAGTTATTGGCTCTTTTATGTTGGGTTTTATGGTTGGGTGTACATTGAAACATGCAGTTTTTTGACATCATGTTTGCATGCAGTCATTGCTGACATCAACCATAATACATCTTTTCACAAAACAGACTGATTTTCTTTGTAGCTTCGGAGCCTTCATGAAATATTGGCCTACATTGGCTCCCTAATAAATAATCCTAATCATGTATTATTCACATTATTCCAATGTCCTGTGGTGTAACATAGTCAAAATAATACATGGAAAATAAGAAAAAAATAAAGAAGGGAACAGCATTCAAGAAATAGTCAATTTGCTATATTGAAAGTATAGGCTAGGCTACTCTTTTCTGTGATTTGGAGCCACAGAAATGTATTTTAACAGCTACAACCTGCAAGAAATTACAAGTTTGCTAAAGATTTTATCCAGTGTTATTGATGTGAAATAAGTTGTACGCCTGTTTGTAGATGCAAATAGCAGGGCTAAACTGATACTCATCAAACATTGTACTTGTACCGACAGTATTGCTTTGACAGTTAACAGGTGAACCTTTCAGACTGATTGTAGATGCCATTTTCTTATTTGGTCCTGCGGCTTAAGGTGATCTGATAGAATGAAAATCAGGGAGACGTCTTTTGTAGCCTACCATTTACAGATTCAAACCAATCTCTGAATGAATGATTTATGAAGCAATTTAAAGCATTAACAGGAACAGGATAACTTTGGATAGATCAGGTTAAGGATGAGAACAAGAGTGTGTGCACCTCAGAACAAGCACCAGCTGCAGCAGACATCTGCGCTTTGTGATCAACTTGCCTCATTTGGACTTAATGCGCACAGCTGCTTTAAAATTTGCCGGTTTTGCTCACCTTATCATTGTTGAGTGTTTAACAAACTATCTTGATTTGAACTCAGACACTTTGAACGCTAGCCGTCCTGACAAAAAGAATTACTAAATTGGTAGCTGGATGCTTACAGTTGGCTGCACTATCCGGATTCACATGTAAGTGAATGCTAGTGCGAGCCCTCCTGGAAACCTCACATTGCATAGCATTTGTAACTTGAAAATAAACTGAATTTACAGGAGAAACAATGAGAAAACTTTGGGATGTTTTACACCGCCACTGAAATCACACCAAAAAGGGCATTGATTGGACAATGGCATCCATAGCGAAAGATTGGACAATGGCATCCATAGGGAAACAAACTGTTTAGAACAGTTGTTCTCAAAATTGTTCCAGGGACACCTCAAAATTTAAAACCATTTGTTTTTTCAGATGCTTTTGAACTCTTCCTAAAATCATATTTTGTTTATACCACAACCATTTTAAATACAAATGTTATTCGATTTGGCTAAAGGATCTGGATCTGCTGGATCTGTTTTCTTTAGGTCTACAGTTTAAAAAATGTGTTTTTGTAGTATTTCTTTCGCCATAACACAAGTTTATATTTTGTGGCAAACCATCACAGACTCCCTTGTGGCAAACATCGCTGAACACCCCTGAGGGTCCCCGGACCCCAGTTTGAGAACCAATGGTGTAGAAGAATCAACTAGCCAGTATGCGTTTAAATACTGTTGCTATTATCGCATTCAGTAGCTGAAGCAATTATTCAAAGACTCACTGCGAGCCTGGTTGTAGCAAGTGGCAAGTGGCTGCCATTAGACTGGCTCCAGATGGCCCTGCCCTGGGGTAGGCTGATTACAACCAACGGAAACAAATGACAAATGGAGCAAACACTAATCCATCAGACAGTGGGCGGCCAGTGACTCAAACAGAGGATTAATTGCAGGTGTATTAGCTACAGGCTCCTGTCGTGTACCGTGGAAGGACTGGGGCAAGTGTAGGGAGGAGTGTTACCTACAGATGAGACTTGCCGCGGAGAGACAGCAGGTACGTGCTGAGCTAACATCGAACGTCGTACCAAGGATCATGGCCATTTCTAGCTTTTTCTCTGCCCTCGAGCCTTAAAAAGGGCCTCTTTTCTTGAAAT
The DNA here is from genome assembly GCA_027497455.2 of Sardinella longiceps. Taxonomy (NCBI): domain Eukaryota; kingdom Metazoa; phylum Chordata; class Actinopteri; order Clupeiformes; family Clupeidae; genus Sardinella; species Sardinella longiceps. The sequence continues at coordinate 11,836,748 of JAODXP020000031.1, forward strand.
ACAAATGAAAAACTGAAGAAAAAAGTAATAAATGTATTGCGATGCCCCATTATTGGTGCTCTAAACGATTGCCTGGTTTGTTTATGCCTAGAACCGACCCTGCCAGAGATCATGGAATACTGAGGGTACTGAGTAGCCTGGCTAATAAGCCGACTGTTGACTCCGTCATACAGTCTGGAACAATGCAATTGAAACATGTTTCCGTTTGGATATGACGTATTCTCTCACGTGGCTGTCACGCCTCCAATTTCCACGTTCAGCAGAACAAATTGCTGGCTAATTCCAATTTATTTTGACATCGTAGCGGCAATAAGTCCTCAAGATCATCCATGTTAATGTCATGTACCAATTTTGTAAAGGTAATTCGAAAGTAGGGGGGAGAGTACCGAATACGTTCAGGCAAGTTCAGAGACATCGTTCTAAACTGTGTGCTGATTGGCTAAACCGTACGCGAACCTAGGCGGGCTGGTCCAGACTACTGTACGGAGGTAAAAATCTTTTAGTGTAAGTACGTAGGATGGCGTTGCCAGGCTAGGTACTGAGCCGCTTGAAAGAGCAATATGGCCACCCCTGCCTTATAAGCATATCATATAGACATCATTCAGACAAAGTACACCATACCATCTCCAAACTTCCTTTGTAGAAAAGCCTCTGAATGACTACTTTGTAGCTTTTTTCCAATGCAATAATTTCTTAAAGAAGTGCTCAGTAAGTCCCAGTTGCAGTATCCAAAACGAAAGAATCAAAACAAAACAGGCGACTATCATGTTGTAATTCAAATAGTAGCTCCAGCTAAGTTACGTGACCTAGCCTGCCTGCTAACCAAGACAGATAGTGAGTGTGACACACGGCAAGTTCTATAACTTCAACTGGGAACGGCATACAATAACACACATCTTACCTCAGAGCATGTGAGTTCAATTTATATAAAGGTTATATAAAAGTAATAAACTTTAGTTTATTCCTACGTAGAGCCTCTTTAATATTCACACAATTGTCCTGCAAACCCCCAAACATACCTTGAAACTGGCATCCATTCAATTCAATGAATGGCTTTGTTGATCATCTGAACATGACCAAGGACTGTTGTCCAGCTAGTATTTCTGACTCATGGGTGTAGTTTGTTTTTACATCATACACTTATGCTGTGTCTTGGGAGACTGATTTATTACTGTATTATTATTATTATTATTATTATTATTATTATTATTGTTGTTGTTGTTGTTGTTGTTGTTATTCATAATGATAACAACATGTTTGTGTTGTGTGTGAGGGCCACTGAGTAACATCATTTTTCTTTTCTTTTTTTTTTGCCTTCTTTGGAAACGTTCTTCAATCACCATAACAACCCTGCAACAAACTCAGGCCACTACATGTAATGACATCCTCAGTACTAATAGCTGGAAAACATCAGACGTACCGTTATAATCGCCAAAACCTATGTGTGTGTGTGTGTGTGTGTGTGTGTGTGTGTGTGTGTGTGTAGGTGTGTGTGTATGTGTTTTGCACTGCACCATCCCCAGTCTCGCTACTCCTCCAAAAGCTGTTTGGCATCTGTGCCTCTCTGTGCTCTGAACAAGCTGACCTTGGGGGTTTGTGTGCTTGTGTACTGGCCTTGGGGCCGGGCTGGAGCAGCAGACGCTGCTTCTGCTGCTGCTGCTGCTACTGAGTGACCCTGAAATGAAATGCGTGCACTCGCACAGTGTGTGTGTGTGTGTGTGTGTGTGTGTGTATGTGTGTGTGTATGTGTGTGGGTGAGTAAGTGAGTGTGTGTGTGTGTGTGTGTGTGTGTGTTTGTTGGTGTGTGTTTCTGCCTGTGTGTTTGTAGGCTATGCGTGTTTGTGTGTGTGTGTGTGTGTGTGTGTGTGTGCTGTCTGTCTATGTGTTTGTACGTGTGTGTGTCTGTCTGTGTGTTTGTACGTGTGTGTGTGTGTGTGTGTGTCTGCCTGTGTGTGTGCCTATGTGTGTGTATTTTTTTGAGAGTGTGGGTGAGTGACTGCTCCTGTGTGTGTGTGTTTGGGAAATGCATTTATATATTTTTGACAGGTAAGGGTAGAGTGCAAACGGTTGAGACAGTGAGACAAACACGAGGCCTTTCAGAAACCAGAAGAGTACTTCACCATCTGGGAAGTGCAACACTATACCCACCCCAACCATGACAGTGTGCCTTATGGAACTCTTAACTGGACAGGTGAATGATTTATCTTTTACTGGTTCTTTTTCTTTTTCTTTCTTTCGTTTGATTTTAGAGAAACTGTTACTGGATCTAAAGGCATTGACTCAGTAGTGAGGTGGCTGCCCAGTAGGAAAGACACTCAGCTTATCAAACCAGTTCAAGGCAGTGGGCTGCTGCTACTGTTCTCCATGACCAATGCCCTCTCAACCATTGATCAACACTGAGAGAAGTGGACAGATTGAGACTGTTAGCTACTGCTGCTACTGCTGCGTGTGACAGAGAGAGAGAGAGAGAGAGAGAGAGAGAGAGAGAGAGAGAGAGAGAGAGAGAGAGAGAGAGAGAGAGAGAGAGAGTTTTGGGGAGGAGGGGAGCCAAGAGCGAGGGAATGTGGTTGGAGAGTATGAGTAAGCATGACAAAGATGAAGCTACGTAAGAGAGGAAAGTCAGGCCAAGGTGAATACTTGAGATACCGCTTGTATTTATTTGCACAACATAAAGGAACAGCATCAGAAGAAGGTCACTGCCAGAGTTTTTAAACAAATCTGCCTGGATTACCAGATATAAAATGTACATTTAGCAAATCACAGTTTGTATTTTGTACGTCAGTCAGTCCTGAAAAATTGCTGCAGGATCATGTAAACATACCAAGTAAGAGAAAGAAAAACACAGGAAAGAGAAAGTAAAAAAGGGGAAAGATGAGAGAGCATCTCTCTCATTTAGAAAGAGAAGCAGGCAAAGATGATGAAAAAGCTAGGCTGTGGTGGTACAGTACATGCAAGATCTTTATCAGAACAAACAAGAAAATAGAAAGTAACTCTATAATAAGGTGCTGAAATGAATTAACTTTTCATTATTATGTTCTATGTGTAAGGATAGCACATTGGCAGGCATAGCAAAGTTATGTGACACCAAATTGATTTACTCTTGACTAGTTCACCCAATCGGATTGCTTGATTGTGAGTGCTAGGTAAGCATGTTTGGCCTGGAAGCTAGCCGTGATCCTAGGATGCCATCAGCATACCCTATGGATAAGGGGAGTTGTACTGATTTAAAAACAAGAGCTTTGAAACATTGGGCGCATTACTGTACATAGTTGGCAGGTAAGAAGTGTGAAATCTCCTACAAATAGAAGAGGGTAAAACGATGGCTTTCAATTACATGTAAATCTTTTGGCCTTTGGACTATGCTTAATAAAACAATTTATCACCTCCACCAGTGCAGGGTTTTCCATTTGTATGGAGCACAAAACAACCGACATGTCTTGTAATAAGTAGTCAATGAAGTATGGATTTTCACCTTGCATGCATGCTGCTAACAGTTAATTAAAAGGTTGGTTTATAGCTAATTTCCCTTGATGAAAACGTGTTCACTTTCTATACTTTCCTGTTTTTTAAGAATACTGCCAAGCAGAAATTCCCCGTTGAATGAAGATTCTGAAATCCTTGATGTTTGCCAGACTAAAAAAAAAAAAAAAAAAAAAATGTAGTCCCTGGTTGCTTCTGCAATGCATACAATAGCATATCCAGAAACCACAGGCAAGAAGAAGAAGAAGAAGAAAAAAATGCATTCCCTTTAGTAGGCTTCGTATTCAACTCAAGGACAAGCAAACCCAAGGACTGAAACTTGTATCATAAACTGGCCAACCTGGGTGATCTCAGACACTCCCTGCTCACATTAAGACTGGGTTCTGCATGTACAGTATGAACATGGTGGTCTGCGTGTCTTTTTGCATGAATCAGACACACACATGTTTTAGATTTGCATTGTGAATATCTCTTACCATCCTCTAAAAAAACACTGGCGCTTTCATTTGTCCAAATGCTCTAGTTGAAGATACAGAAATGAACAAGACTGTTATATATGCTCCTGCTCTCAAACAATGAATTCAGTTGTCTTTTAGGTGTCTTTGATTCAGTGGCTGTCTAGACACAGGTGTGTGTGTGCGTGCGTGTGTGTGTGTGTGTGTGTACCTCGGGTTTTCAATCTAGAGGCAATGATGAGGGAGGTGGGTTGTTGATGATTCTCTGGGCTAATGTGTGTGTGGCAGTGCAGTATAATTTGGAAAGGGGCGGAGGGAGGGAGGGAGGGAGGGAGGGGATCTCTAGAGGGAGATAAGATTACACCTGAGCTCCTTTTATTTACAATACACAATACCTCCAGGCTTTGTTGTGGGAGTTTGAAATTCCCATTAATGTGCTCAAATGCACACACATAAACACTCACTGACACACACACACACACACACCCAGACAGACGCTCATTCTTGTACATGTGCACGTGCACACCCACCCACACGCGCACACACACACACACACACACACACACACACACACACACACACACACACACACTGTCAAATGAATTTCCTCTCCCATAGCTCTTTAAGTTACAGACAGAATGACAGAAGCCCTTGAGAAGAGGAGTATTCAATTTGTAACTGTGAGATGCAAGGCCACAGTGCTTTATGGGTAAAGTCAGAGATGCATGAGGGAAGAAAATCACGGCAGTAACTATAGTAACAGTCGGAACTCAACAACAAACTAATGAGGCATTTCCGTGGGGGAAACTTTGCACATATTCTGTCCCTATACTTGCAGAATGAACAGACATAATTTTTTTTTTCTCTGCTAAAAGAAGAAACCAAGAAACATTTCTGAAAGCTTTTCAAGGTTGCTCCTTTAAAAATTTAGCCAGATACATATTCCCAGTGGGTCATGACAACCTTGCAGCTCGTTTGTGTGTTTTATTTGAATGTGTCAGCATTTTAGCCCCTTAGCACACTGTACACCGAGTTGTGTGAAACAGGGAGAAACACACACACACACACACACGCACGCACGCACGCACACACACACACACACACACACACACACACACACACACACACACTCACATGCTCTGCAAACTGGCTTGGAGCCTGGAGCCAGCAAAGACGACCTGTAACACCATGAAGACTTTCATATGTGCATTTGGAAGGATACTCTTTGCTTTTATTTATGGAACCTTGGCTCGTACTGGCATTCAGTTCAGGATGCGAATAGTTTTAGAGAATAGAGAGAGAATAGAGAAAAAAGTAGTGTTTGTGTTATTTACGACATTAGATACAAAAATCATCAATATGCAGTACAAATACCCTATTCATGATTTAGGTAGGCGGATATTTGATCACACTAGTCTGCAGTGATAAGTCTGATTGCAGGTTTGCAAGCACAACGATCATGAATGGACACTGTGTCATACACAAGATTTCCAATGATATGAACATCAATCATGAAGGGTGTATTTATCTTGTAGAAAGGCAGTTGTTTACGAACAACTTTCAAACTTATCCTACTCAAGGTCCTGCCGAACTGAAATCTATGAAAGGCACTTGGAAGGACTTATTGACGTATTGACACACACACACACACACACACACACACACACACACACACACACACACACACACACACACACACACACACACACTTAAGTGGCAACATGGCCTTGTACATCACTGGCTGAATAGAGGTAACAAATGTCTGTAATTCATTCATATTGGTTTGAGCTAACAATAATTAGCCTACTATATTTGTGACAGTGAAAAAAAATACTCTTAAAATCTCAAACAGCACATTGCGCTCAGGGTGTCCTTGTTTATTTTTCGTCTATTTACAAAAGTCAATTGGGGTGCCATGCCAGATTGATTCCTTGATTAAGCATGTGGTGTGGATCTTGATTATGTTATCATTGACACCGTCAACAATATGGTACAAACTTGGTGTTCATGTCCTGTGAATTTGGATTGTGACCCAGATATGATTGAAGGCTTCAAGGCCAAACGGCCAACAAACATGAGCACTTGCAACACAGACGACCTTCACTAGGTTTGTGGTGAGGCTTATAACTTGGTCCAGTGAGGGATACTGACGTAATTGGGCAGACACTTTCTCATTATGACAAAGCCGACTGTCTGAACTGACAAAGTTGGACTCACATGACCTGCTTGTAGCTTCTTCTTGACTTCATATTGTTGTATAGCCTAAGCTATTAGAGACCTTTATCTCCCTCTGGGTAAATAAAGTATCTACACTGAAAAAACGGGAAAAGAGGGGTTGTTGGTTTTCTATGTATTTAATTAGTATATAAAACATTATTATTTCATGTTCCTTCTCTAAACATGTATAAATCATGTAGAACTATCCTATTCTTGAATAGTCTTGGGGGATGTACAATCTTTAAGATTAAATCATGTTCAGAGTAAAAGAAATAGTTATGTTTGGTTTGAAATTTAAATCTCCGCCCACTGCCAAACAGTAGCAGCAACGGACTCGACGGCCATCTTTTTTAATTCCTCATGCGGAGATGGAATGTCCAGTGTGGTTCAGTCTGTGGAAGATACTTCAAGATTTGTGGACTTAAATGCAAGGTAAAAATGATTAAACCTTTGTAAAATTGTACAGAGTTGGATATGCTGTAGATACATTGCTTCAGTGACTAATGTTGATTAATTGGCTAACTAAAGTTAATGTTCAGAAATGTTAGCTTGGCTAACAATGCATCCTTGTCAACATGCATTTGACATAGCCTATCTGAGGACATAAGTTCACATGATCGTGTGAACTTACCGAACACAAGTTTGGTTGACTTCAACTCTGAAATTGGCTAATGTTAATCAGCTTTAGATGTAGTTAGGCTACTTGAAAAGTTAAGTGGATGTCGGGGCTAGCTAAGCTAAGGTAGGTGACTCATTCAACTTAACATGGGGCTGACTTGGACAGTTCTGCAAATGCAAGTGTAATACAAGGCCAACAGATGAATTGATGTCTGTAATCTGGGAACTTTGCAACTGAGACTGGGACAAATAGGGCTGAGATGTATTTGCTTTGACTCTTATCAGATAAGTTTATGCAATATTCTTTTTTCCCATGTTTAGATGGATGAGTAAAGCTTGTCTCTGATTCAAGTGCCAAGTAGCCTACCAAGCTGAGAGTTCAGGTGAGGAAATCTTTCTGATTTCATGCCTGTAAACTGATTTTATTTTGCAACTTGAAAGCCTACCTGAATCTAAATTGTTGGATAAGGGTGAATATCCTGTATCCAAAATGTTGGACAAGTTTGAATATCGATTTTAATTTGTCCTGGCTTCCAGGTTGTAACTTACTGTAGATATGTTGTTGTTTTCTCTCTCTTTCTTTACTTGTCGGACATAAGCTTTCTCTATCTCACAGAGGGATTGCTGAAAAATATTGCCAAGGACCTCGGTTCTACAGAATCTGAAATAAGTGAAGGTATGCTACACCTAACTAAGAAAGAAAATAAGCATATTTCCTTTGAGCATCAATTAATAAAATTTTGCTAATTGCAAAGAAACTACCATTAGTAAAGGTATTGTTGATTCATTTGTAGTGATAATATTGATGTTACTGAAACAAACATTGACAAAATTGACAAAATGTATGTAATGGGTTGTATTGGTTTTGCTCTTCACAGACTGATTTGAGTCTCAATGAAGATTTTGGGAGACCGCACAGCGAGAGAGAACCTTACGTCAACCTTTTGCAGCAGTTGCAGTTGTGAACTTCAAGAATGATAACCCTGCATGGACTGCTGAGCTAATACCAGGTGCTTGTCTTGCACAATGGCCACAGATTTTTGCTTTGAGGTGCCATGTTTCCATTCAAGCGGTGCTTGTTCAGTTTTGATGGCAAAATGTGTTAAATATTATAAATATGATACATTAGGATGATTAATTTTGCGAATTCATGTGCTACCATTCATACTTTGTAGAGAGCTAGAATAGTATAGAGCTAGAACGTTCAAAATGCTATTCACCACATACAAAATGATGTTGGTGGCTTGACCTCCGCAGTGACATCACCTAAACTTAATTGAAATCCCACTTATTTGTCCATGCCGAAAGTCTCAGGAAATTGATTCAGTGAAAAATATTTAACTTAAAGGAGAATGCCGGTATGATAAGGACCACAAGTATATTGCAACATCGTAAAAATTTTGCTGGGGAGAATAATTTTGACACCCTCATGCCAGAGAAAGTTTTCAATGCCTCATTTGAAATGTTGGAACTGTCATTATACTATTGAAAAGTATGGGTCTACTTTAAACCTGTTTTATGGTTCATAACAGCGATATAGCCACTTGTATAGTGATATGCAAACGTTCAAACTTTTTATGATGTTGCAATATACTTGTGGTTCTTATAACACCAGATTTATCCTTTAACTGGAAATGATTTCATGACATATTCATTGTTAATAATTTATTAGCTTACTGTTCTTAAATTTGTTGTCTTTGACAGATCAACAGAGACTTTGAGCATCAAGGAATTTGACCAACTTCAGTGAGAGGGAACCTTCAATGAAGCTTTGCAGCAGTTTCATATGGACCTTTAGAATGTCAACACTTTATGGACTATTCCAAATACCAGATCATGTGTTATGGCTGCTGGCCTTGTTTCAGAGGACTTTTCAAGTTGGAGTACCTTGGTATGGTCAAGGATGCATGGACTGGAGGTATTAAACATTATTGTGTGTATGACGAATTGTATAAATATGATTTTGTGAATGCTCTGTGGCCTAAATATAATTCATTGTTATCCTCTTGTCTTCATTGTTGTACCTTGAGACTTTAAAGTATGTGTAAGATGCTGGAAAGTTAATAAATTCATGTTTTGAACAATGTTTTGATTACATAATTCACATTTTTAACAATGTTTGACTAGTTACACATATTACACAATCTGTTGGTTAATGTAAACAAGCTAGTGGTAGTGGTTTGGACACATATTAATCAATGACATTGGTTAAAAATGACTAAAATCCTGGTTGATTTAGCTAATCTGTTTTTAGAGTGCATTACAATTTAAAAATGAATAATATATGTTATTTTATCATGGTGTAATCATATAAAATAAGCATAAAATAAAAATGGTAGATTTATATGAAAAAATCATGTTCATTCTACAAAATAGAATCATACTTCACTTACATGATAATATGTTGTTTTATCATGGTATAAACATATAAGCTAAGCATAAAATAAAAATGGTAGATTTATATGAAAAAATCATGTTTCTTCTGCAAGACAGAATCATACGTAACTTACATGACTATATGTTGTCTGAAAAACATGATAATATCTCGCGCAACCGATGTACATATTTTTTTCATGTAGATCTGACAGACTTTTTT
>JAODXP020000031.1:11846213-11871213 GCA_027497455.2 Sardinella longiceps
GCACTTCCAATCGGGTATGTTGTTTAAAGAACACTTCAACTTCTACTGAAGTCACTTTTTTGATATGGTTCTTTTACTTCTACTCCACTCCTCTACTCCTGTAGGCTACTTTATACAACTCTGGGTAGGCCTATAAGTCTATAAGTCTACAGATAACTATGCTTTAAAGGAGAAATACGGTGTGAATCAGTCAATAGCCCTTTTGTTCCAGGTACTTGAATGCTGTCTTTAACAAAAAGAATGGGAAAATTTGATGCTACATAGACCGAATAACAAACCGGTTACTAATGCTGACTGAATGGGGCATAATGAAATGAAACTGAAAGTAAGTTGTTCTACTCCATTCACTTAGTGTTAGTTGCTGGTTCACGTCTCGATCTATGTTGTATGGATTTCTCCTTTTAGCACAGTTAAATAAAAAGCACTCTTGATTTATTTTTTACCCTTTCTTTTGTGTTGTTCAGGGGCTTTTAATTTTTCCTCTGTTTTTTTAAGAGGCCACTTTTCATGTTTTCATTACATGTCAACTCGAAGACCTGATGAAAAGCAATACTTTGCTGAGGACTAGTCAGCTACTTTGAAGCCAAGATAGTGTATCTCGATTTCTAGGCTAGTAGTAATGTATTTTTTCAGTGAAATAGACAGCCTGGAGGGGAAAAAAACACATCCTGATCTGTGAATGATTTGAATTTGCTCTATAGCTTGGTATGGCCACCAGGCCTATTTGCACTTCATTTCCATTTGACAAATTAAGCTTTCACTCCTGGTGTAATGGAGGAAGCTTAAACATCCTTTAAAAAAATCATGTAATGGAGGCATTTTTATCTACATTAGTCGATCCCACTTTGGAGTGGGTAATAACAAATCCAGACCGATCTCTGATTGACATAATCAGTCACAAAAGCAACTATTTAATTTGTTCATTTTGTTTGTTGAGAAAACATAACAGACTTCCCTTTGGCCATCCTTGATGTTTTATTTTCTGGCTTCTGTCGACCTTGGTGTGCCTGCATCTCCTTATACACCCTCACAACACCAGCACCAGGAGACATTAGGCTGTACACCAAAACACAAATAAATCAGACACATGAAATCCATGCATAAAGCATTTCAGTATTACCACGGCTACTTCTTCTTCAAATACAGTCAGACACTGACCTCAGATAGCCTCTGACTATTATAAAATGAACCCACCATAAAAAAAAGAACCTCATCAAAACAAATTCACCAGTTTGTCTGAACATTAAACTTAGATTGTACCTTGCCGGGCATTGATTTCTTTGGCCATACAGGAAAACTGAAAAGAACTCAGTTTATTAGCCTTGTTTTGTTTGATTGAGTTAAGGTGTCTATGGATCTAAAATAAATTTGCTTGTTATTGTTATTTCCTTCTCCAGTCTCTGATTCTGTTTTAATAAAGCAACCTCTCCTGTTGTTTAAAGTGCAAATATAAATGTGTAGTTATTGTCCCTCAGCAGGGTGGCAATCTGATGAAATGAGTTGAAATAGGGCCAACATTTCTGCTCCAGTCCCTTGAGGTCAACATTAACTACCTGAGAAGCAGCCATAATTTTCTTTAAACTGAGAGAGGGGAGACAGCAGCCTTGGACTTCAAGGCCAGCTCGGAAATTTAGAGAAAAGACTGACCCAGAAAAAAAAAGGATCTGCCTTGCTGTGCACTTCAGCAATAAGGAATAATATGAGCAAAATCTAATTTTGTGGAGAGGGAGAAGATTTGTACGTCCTGTCTGCAACATTCTCAGTCCTTGAACAGGCAAAAGACTTGGCTATACACGGACGAAGATGGAGGATGGGGCAGGGGGGAGTGAAGATTGTTTACGTGACAACGACCTTGATCCAAACAGTGAAAAAAAGAAAGAAAAAAAGCAAAAAAGAAAACTTCTTTTCCCCCCAAAGAAATCAATTGTGAGTTTTCATATCTACAGTAGACATTATTCTGATCATTGTGTATACTTTCATGTGCTTCACCTATAGATGTGTCCTTCATTCTCAGAGAGAGAAAAATGTTTTCCTGATTCTCTATATATGTGGCAAATCAATATCCTTTTATAATTGTCTGGAGGAGAGGATGACATCACCTCGCTTACATCAATGTCTGGCAAATCACCTTGCCGAACACAAAGAAAGTGACCCTGAACTTCAAAGTTGTAATGAATTTTTTTGTACTCATGGTCATCATTGCTAAAAGTCTTTTCAACTGCAGAGGCCAGTGAGAAGCGGTAGGTTTGCAGCAAATGGAGATTTTTATACATCAAAAAATGATATTCATTTCAAATGAACAAATCATTTGTTTGAAGACAAAGAGTGATAACCCTGATCAAGTATTCATTCCTGAATGATTGAAACTTTTGTTTAATGTACCTTCATTAGAACTGGTAAGATGTTTGGGACTGAAGGAAAGTGACAGAGTGACAAAAAAACATACAAAATGCAAGAAGTATTGGGCTCAGGTGATAGTATACACAATGCACTGGTATTTAAAAACTAAATTCTATATTTTATGAAAATGGGAAAACAAAATTATCTTCTATTGGGCATTTAACCTTAAAGTCGAGAGAGGAGGTGCTGTGGAGGTCCAAAACAGTTTGTCGGCCTTGCTTGAAGGCAAACCTTCAAGAGAATTTCAAGAGAAATTTTGATCATGTTCAGAGACCAACGGCAGACCCAGACTGAAGGACACGCACTCGATTCGAGGAATAATGATGCCCCAGTTAGAAAAGTTACCACCTAGGTACCAGACTCTAGATAATAACCTCTCACATCACTGCATTGCTTGTGGCACTGTCTAGATAGCCATGCTCACACTGACCAGCTCCTACCAGAGCCATTTGTGACAGAACTAGTCAAGGTATTCTTCATAGGATTCAGCTACTATATTTGTTATCATCTGATCAACAAATAGAAATTGATGGCAAAACCAATCGGTTAAAAGGTCAAACAAGGTGCTTGCCCACCATAAAGGAAACATATTATTTCTCTCAAAGATTATCCAGATTCATTACACTAAGTGAAGTAAAGTGAAAGAATCTAGTCAACCTAAAGTAGGCCAATTCATCACAAGCACTTCCAATAAGAGTGATAATGAGCAACATTACAGCACACTGACATTGTATGTCTTTCCTTTTTTTTCTTTAAAATTGTGACTGCTCACCTGTTGAGTCCTTATATGCATTCAAATTCTGATTGAATTAAAGACTGCATTCAGGTCCTGATGTTTTCTCTATGCCTGTAACAGCAGCAGAGATTGAAACTTAATGGAGAGTTACGTTTACAGAGCATTCAGATTTGAACATTATTATTAGATAATTCAATAGCGAAGGTAATGGAGAATGACAAAATCATAAAACAAAAAAACAAGCTAGCCAATTAAATAATCTAGGCTCCTTTCAGTTTTTACTCCAAAAAGGCATAAGCTAATTTTCATGTTTCTAAACGTTGCTAAAGCTATTAGTTTTTGCTGAATAACCAACCAACCATCCCATGTAACCACTTTTTTTAAGGCACTTTGCACAAATAGGCTGATCAGATACAATGTTACAGCAAGTTTTCAGTAATCGTACCAGTAATCACATGCATGTGACAAATAAACTTCCTTGGTTCCTTGAATGGGAAATAGGATCGGTCAATGTCCCCAGACACAGATGTTGTCCATGGATGTGCATACACAGATGCCAGACACTCAACAGCGCCTCCCTCATTTGATAGCAGCTAGCACCCCCTAGGTGTACGTCAGAAAAATAGAAGTGGGAGGTGTCGGGCGATATTTAAAAAGTCTCAACTACTTGTCATTTGAACGGAAGGAAAGAAATATAAACCCTCGGCGTTCATGGGATCAGCGGGGCACAGAAGTGAGCGCAGCAAACACGAATTCGACTGGTCCTTTACGCACTTGGCGGCATGGCTTGTTTCGACGGATGCCACTGCATAAGCGAAAGGAGGCAAAGCAGCATCCTGTACAGTATTCTGAAGAATGACATTCAATCTGCCCAGAACACACAGCAAAGGATTCCTAGAGTCGCGGTATCGGTACAAGCTTGCTCGTGTGGATCAAAGAAAAAGGTTGTGCTTCGGTCGCCACAAACCACTTGCAAAGCCGCGTCTGCAGTGCTCGTAAAGACTCTCAAGTTTGTCAAGAATGTTCCCTGCTTTCGGGAGCTCCCTGTGGAGGACCAGCACGCTCTAGTAAGAAGCAGCTGGGCTCCGCTACTGGTCCTTGGTATGGCGCAGGACAGGATTTCCTTCGAGACCACCGAAACGCCCGAACTCAGCATGTTGCAGAGGATTTTAACCAGCGGCCCGGATAAAACCGAGAACTCATCAGAGTGTACTGCGTCAGGCGTTTCTATCGTTGATGTGCAGGGTATCAATCTATTTCTTAGTAAATGCTGGAGTCTTGACATCAGCACAAAGGAGTATGCCTATTTGAAAGGAGCCATCCTCTTCAACCCAGGTGTGTTGGTTTCAGCGCTATATTTCATGGACTACTGTCCATGTTTCATTTAGAAGTAGTAAACTCAAGAAGGAAATGCATTTGTTTATAGGCCTATCTAAAAAGTGAATTCATTGCAATGATATAAATGTTCAAGAAAACAACATTTCTAAATGGCCATGTCAGTTTTAGCATAGTCTATTTCATGGCCCTTTTCTATAGCCTACAGTACATATTGGATGTCTGATATATTAGAGAGTTGGACAATTTCAGAATATCCGCGCTTTACAACATAATGACATCATTTTTTTCAACTGTTTTCTCTTCAGATGTTGATGGGCTGCAGTGTCAACATTACATACAGGGGCTGCAGAGCGAAGCGCACCAAGCACTTAATGAATATGTCAAAATGATTCACCGAGGGGACTCCACGAGGTTCGCCAAACTCTTCATAGCTCTCTCCATGCTTCGGTCCATCAACGCAAACGTCGTTGCGGGTCTCTTCTTTAAACCGGTCATTGGAGCAGTCAATATGGAAGAACTTCTCCTGGAAATGTTTTATGGGAAACAACCCGAGAAGGACGACGGCTAACTAAGACGCTGGGCGAGCATCACTGGACTGAGTTGGACTAAACTCATAATGAGTTGTAGCCTATTTACAAACGCGCCAAATAACTTATTGCTTTTTACATATAGTCCACTATTTTTGTATAATAAAACATATTTGCTGAATTGATGTTCTCAGTTTTTCAGTGGTGAATGTATTGCTGAATCCAAAGGATATATGTGAACCATTACTTTGTATGTGCTGCGTAGCGTACTGTGGTAGCCTACTTTTATGATAAACTTCAGATGAACACTTAAGAATACCATATTCATTTGAATATGTTTGTTTAAACGGCAGATGACCATGTCTTAATTTTAATCATATCAAAGAAAATGACCCTTGGCACTTGTACAGGTTATCAGGTTGCATTATATATGACTATTATAGTTCAGTTTTTGGAAGCGTCTCTGTGTAGTCTCTCTAAGACTCACAGGGTCTGTGACTACATTTCACAAGAATGTTAAATAATTGACTCATATGTCGGACTTAGTTCGGCATACGTATATCAACACAATAAAAACACATGCCGTATTACCAAAAACGTGAATTATGTAAGCGAATGTTTTTCTTTTTTACCCATAGAGGGCAATGTCCCCCCACAATTATAACACCTTACATTTTTATTTATTTATTTATTTATTTATTTATTTATTTATTTTTAAGGGGGAGGTACACAAGCATATTCATTTCTTTCATAGGTTGAAGATGCGGCTCTAACAAACTTCTGGTCGACATCACTTAGGACGCAGAAGCCCACTGGTGACTGACAAGGAAGGACGATTCCCGACCGATCCGGTTCAGAGCCACCGCCATATGTTATTCCTCTGACAGCACATGTCAGAGGTGTCAGCTCCAAGACAGGGTCAAGATCCTCTACAGCGGACAGACAGCGGACAAGCAGTGGGGCATAGAATCAGTTGTCACTCTACTCTAAATATTGAGGACCTCTAGTGAGACGCGTGCGACAGTGCGTTGAATTAGAGGTGTGCGTGTATGTGTGTGTGTGTGTGTGTGTGTGTGCGTGCGTGCGTGCCTGCGTCCATCCATTCTCTGACGTGCCATATGTTATCGGGCCTGCACAGTCAATAGAAATTGGAGGCTGAACAACTGAAAATGTGACATAGGGGACGGCCCTCCACAAATAAACACATTCACAGTAAAGTAACAAGCCATTTGAAGTGATGAGGTGACATGAAAAACAATATTGAAACAAAATGAACGAGAAATTAACAAACAGGCCTCCTAAGTTTAGAATTCCTGTTTTCCATTAATGCTTCTTTAATATTCCATATTACCTGATATACTATTGTGAATGAGAGATGAGCTGAAATTATACACTGACCACTAAGCTGGTTCTCACACTTAGGCTACTGATTGATAAATATTAAACCATTTCATGACATCCTCAGTTTGATTAAGGAAAGATTCATATGGAATCAAATCAATGGCATTAATATTTTGTAACTTTGAAAAGATGTTCACATGTGCAATAGTTTTGCAACTGTACAAATCAATTGGTGCTTGTAAAAGTAAGTAAGAGTAGTCTACTTTATTTTGGCCTTCGGGGAGGAAATTCTTTCTCTGCATTTGACCCATTCTGGGGGGTATTTACATTCATGCTTTTAGAAGATGCTTTTATCTACAGTGACTTATGTCAACTACTTAGGTCTACTTCAGGACCCTGGCAATTTGTAGCATTGGTTTGATAGTTAGTAATCAGTGCAATGTGCTCACCTGTCAAGGCTGTGCCAAAAATGGCTGATTTGCTCTTCAAAAACACTGTGAAAACATAGCCAAAATTCATGGCTGTAAAATGGTTTGCACCTTTACATCCAGTGTTGCACACTAACAGTAGATGTTGCACTTCTCCAAATAATAATAATAAAAAAACCTGGCAAAACCTGCAAGTGAATTCTTTCAGACCAATGTGGAACAGTATGTGTAAGAACCAGGCTACACTTATACTATTCACTCGTTGTGAATTACCAATATGTAGTATACAGTAGGCTACTACACTACTACACTGAGTGGTACTTTCCTCAGATTTCCCTACTTCATTTACTCCTCATCCCTCCACAAAAGTCAGTTTAAATAATAAAAACTAGAAAAGTGCTAAGAGAGTGCAGACCTCTGCCAAGGCAATGTGGTCAAAGATTGTGTTCTGGATCACCATTTGCCACGAAAATTGAATCAGCTCTTACTCATCCCAATACATAAGTTGTTCAAAACTTTCATCCAAATCCATGTAGTACTTTTCAAGTTATGTTGTACACTGACAGAAAGACAGACACACACACACAGATACGCCGGCAAAAACATAACCTCCTTGGCAGAGGTAAAAATAAACAAAAGGAAAGAAAGTCACAAAGGATCCAGCTTATAAACAGACAAAACAAACTGACCAGCTCATACCATTGATGACATTCCTCTCTCTAAGAGCCAGATTGTAGCAGTACTGTTTGAATGGATAGCCAAGTAAAGCTTGAATAGCCTACTACAGGCGGCTCCCTCACACACTTTCTATGTGGCCGTGGGTCAAAGTATATCTGGAAAGCAAGGCCATCAATGTAAAAGATTCCACTTCATCACCTTGCATGGCATGTAGAGAAAGCCTTTCTCTCTAATCAGGTCATTGTATTGCAGAAAGATAGCATCTTTTGTCCACATTCCCTGTGCATATACAGATTTACACAGCACAAAAACCTATGCCAGAAGCTATTTTTACAGTAATACAACATGTCTTTTTGAACGAACCAGAAATTTTTTTTTCTTCCTTTTTTTGGAGCAAGGGCTTGATGACTTGATAAATCTTTTGTTGAAATAGTCTGTCTAAATGCATTGTCAGTGATGATCACATCACAGGAGTGGCCTAGGACCCTATCAGAAAAGAAATCCCTGTAGATTCGGTTTGAAAGGAGCCAGAGATGAAAGTGATTTTGATAGGCGCGGATGAAGAAGCGATCACATCGGGGACACTGTACCGTTTGATCTTCAGATTCTCCTTCCTCCATTATTAATTCTGATCCTGGAGATTACCCTGTTCCCATACAGGGCTGCCTCTTGTCTTATTTACAGGGCCGATCAACACTGTTAAACCAGTTAA
This sequence comes from Sardinella longiceps, assembly GCA_027497455.2. Classification (NCBI taxonomy): domain Eukaryota; kingdom Metazoa; phylum Chordata; class Actinopteri; order Clupeiformes; family Clupeidae; genus Sardinella; species Sardinella longiceps. The sequence continues at coordinate 11,854,374 of JAODXP020000031.1, forward strand.
ACCACAGCACCGTCTCCCCTTAGTTCCAATCCTATTGTGGTCTCTCCGCTCTCTCTCCCAATGGGTCATTAACTGCTGATGTTTGCAGGGAAGCAGCTCACATAGTGTTTTTCTGTGAAGACAGAACAGAGAGATGGGTCCCAGTGGATGGCATTTTAAAATGCCTGCTAGGAGAGTAATGAGGCCGTGTTTCGGTGTATGTTTTAGCCAGAGAGTTCTCCCGTACTACTACTTCTCCTTGGCTCACACTCTTCTGAACTACAGACTATTATTGGTTGTCTACCTCAAGCCTGGTGCTCTTTTAACGATTTTTTTGGGGGTTGGGCGGCCGTTTTCACAAAGATTGTTTGCGCAGCCCTTTGTACTGGCCAGTCTCCAGTGCTTCTGGGAGATTCCACAGAACTTTCTGGAATGATGTCACAGGCAGTGAAAAGAAGCTGTGATGGTATTATATTATATATATTGAAAAGTAGTCTAACACAAGCATGGAGTATACAGCTAATTGATGTTTTAATGTAAAAAGTGATCACAGGATCTTTTATGTTGAGTAAAATAATAATGTGTCTCAATAGTCTAACTTCTAATTAAGGAAAAAAGAAAGAAAGAAAAGAAAACCTTTAGTAAGAAACACATCCCGAGAACAAAACATTCCAAGGTCATACTACTTTCATTGTAACTGGACATGATGCCTTGTTCTTGCTTTTACTGCCATAAAAAGTAATTCCTGAAGTGTACTCTGTACTGAAGCGACAGAACACAAGAGGGTACGGTGTAGTGAAGAATTAAATCAGACTGATTGAGCAAATTCTGGCCCACGGTTCTTTTCATCTTAAGTGTACCACAGTCCTTGGACTGTCTATGGAAAAAGACAAGAACAGGGAAGAGTGGAGAAACCTTGTTGCTGCCCTTCATGCTATTGACGTATCAGGTTTGTATGTGTAAAAAGGAAGGAGATAGGCTAAAAGCCTAGCTGTACAGTATTATATCCAAAGGAACCGTGTGACCCATCATCCATACATGTAGGTCTTCTGATTCTGACTGTAGTCTTTTAAAGGTGAACAATCTCTCCAGCAGTCTTTGCCCTGGTAAAGAGGTGGTTTGGGATGAGTGTGTGTGTGTGTGTGTGTGTGTGTGTGTGTGTGTGTGTGTGTGTGTGTGTGTGTGTGTGTGTGTGTGTGTGTGTGTGTGTGTTTGACACTTTGCCTCCCTGAGCATTGTCATTCCACTCCAAATGAGGCAGGAGATCATGACTGATTGATGCAGGAGAAGCCTGCAGAGCTGTCAGGGCCCATCCCCATCCAGCAAACCTTTTCTGTAGGCAGCCTCCAATTAATCTGCTCCCCAGAGCTCCTCACTAGCCCGAGTGGAGGCTCTCGCTCGCTCACTCTCTCTCTCTTTCTTTCTTTCTTTCTTTCTCTCTTTTCCTCCCTTTCTTTACTTGTTCTCTTCTTTCTCACAGTTGCTGTCCCTCTCTCCCCCCATCTCTCTTATTTTCTCTCTTCCTCTCTTTTTCTCTGAGTCCTTCACTTCCCCCATCCTCTATCCTCTCTCCCTCTTTTCCCCCTCTTCTCACTTCATTCTCTGAAGTGTCAGATTTAGCTCTCTCTCTCTCTCTCTCTCTCTCTCTCTCTCTCTCTCTCTCTCTCTCTCTCTCTTCTCCCCCTCTCTCGGAAGAAAAAGACACCGGGAGCAGATTAAGTCAAGGCTTCCTCAATCTCAATCAAGGGCCCCCTTGGTCTAAATCAGTCAGATGTTAAATCTGGTCAGCGACTCTCTGGGAGGCAGTGATTTAGAAGCAGTAGCAGTATCTTTACCCAGCAGAAGAGGCTAAGCAGGCTTTGCATCTCACTTGACCCAGTCCTTTCTGTCTACTTCCCCTAATAGACTGAGCACTGGAGTGTGAGCGGAAACCATAATGACTTCTGTCAGCTGTTAGCATCGCATTTCTATTACAGTACTAATCAAACATATTAGACCCATATACAGAACAGGCCTATAGACTAGGAATATATAACTCCATGTATTTCTATTTCTAAGTAATATATTGCCTATATATTTTATTGTGAAATTACATAATAAATATATTTCTTTAACCAGGGCCGTCGCAACAAGGCAGGCAAACCAGGCAATTGCCTGGGGCCACAGGCTGAAAGGGGCCCCCAAGATTGACTGTTTAATCATTTTAGTAGTTAAGTTGGTGGTGTTTTTCAACAAAAAATGACTTTAAACTGGAGTTAGACAACTGTACAATACAAATAGTTATATTGATGATGTTTGAAAATTATAATATAACAATGTGGTTCATGTAAGTATTTACGGGGAAGGGCCCCCATGTCTTGTTTGCTTGGGGCCCCCAAGTACCTTGAAACGGCCCTGTCTTTAACTGAATGGTAATGCAACAAACAAACACAGCCAACATAACTTCTGAATGGCAAAGCAATATAGAACAAAATGTTGAGCCGTGCTATATTAGGGAATATACAATGGCATCAAAAATGATTCAGCCAATCACAATCAAGGGCCGGAACTATCTTTTTTTATCAGTATATTTCACAGTGTATTTTTCTCCAGCATGTGGCCTTGACTTTCAGGGCTGGTTGACCCTTTTGTCCTCCCTGGGCTGAACATTTTAGTATAAAATGCTTGGATGTGAGTTCTGTGGAGTTCTTATGTTCTGCTCTTGTGCCTCGCAAAGGAATCTCTCCCTGTAGAACTCTGCACTACTGCTCAAATGAATATATTCTGCACCGTATATATATTCCCTTTTTTGAGCTCTGGTGTCTGTCTCTTAGATTTCTGTTGCTTCCTCTTATATTTTCATATGGCCTTCATGGTGATACTGCAGCGAGATTAGTCAGCAGTATCTGCGGCGTCACCAGCGCCATTTCTCTGGGCTTTGTGCATTATCACTATCTCAGCTTGGTTGCCTAGCTAGCACACTATCAGAATCTTGGCTCAGGTTTTTCATTTTCAATTACCCTGATGTCGCACATGTGGACTTATAGTGGATTTAACCGTCTGTGCCACAGATCTACAGTATCTGAGCAGGAGCAACACAGCAAGAGTTTTGGTCCTCAGAGTGAACCATACTCTTCTTTTGTGGAGGCCTGCCACTGATATTCTGTTGCGATAAGATAAGATAAGATAAGCTGATTTTTTTTTTTTTTTTTTTTTGCTTCTGCCATGTGTGGTGGAGGCATAGTGGTTAAGAAACATGGCTAGCTGGGCTAGTATCTGGGAAAGTGTGGGTTCAAATCCTGGCTGCCACCGTCGCCCCCTGCTTGGTGCTTAACCGAATGACATACACAAAAAGATACATTATCCCTTCTGCTATATTGTTTGGGGGATTTCTTTGCTTCATACCTAACACCCCAGAACGGCATCTCAAAAGATATTGCTTAACTATAAGATTACAGATGATTTTCATTGACAAACAGACTAAAAATGTGTACTTTTATAGATAGCACTTTTGACACTTCTCAAGACCCAGTTATCCTCATTCTGTCATTCTCATCCTCAGGCTGCTGTTGATGGCTTATTGGGGGTCGAGTCGAGTCGTCTATCTGGGCATCCAGCTGACTCTTCCAGAATGGCCTAAATCTCTGGAGGTGGAGGAACATTGCTGTCCATCCTGCCTCCCTCTCTGCTATGGATCCCATGTGACAGTGCGGTCTCAAGTGTGTAATGCTGTCTCTTGTGACAGCTATATGTCCAGCAGTCTCAGTCTCTCCCCTATGCTCTGCTCACTAAGTGCCTGAAACTCTCCAATCCAAATGACAAGTCATGAGATTGCCACAAGCGTAGCCTGGTGAGAAAGACTATTGTGTCAGTATTATTGATGTAGGTTGATATTAACCATTTTGAGATGATAGCTGTTGATGGTGACAAATAAATAAATAACATAGACACACACACACACACACACACACACACACACACACACACACACACACACACACACACACACACACACACACACACACACACAATTGATGATGAAAACTTGGATCAAAATGTTGATAGTATTTTTCACAGAAGGCCTATTTTATTTTGCCTGCAAGGTGACAGATATTTAAGTGTCTGTGCCATGAAATCATAACACCTCTTGTTCAGTTGAGCAGTTCATCTGGACTAAATCCTAACTTGTTCCATCTTGCGGCAGATGGTGTTTTGAGCTTCTTCTGTTCTGCTGTTTCCAATCCCCAAGGGGCTCTATTACATGTGGTGTTACAGGTAGTCTCAAATGATGATATTCTTTGTGTTATTGTTGGGCGCTTTGCCAAATTCCTGGGAATGATTTCTGTGTCCTGGCAGCATCAGATATGCAACCAGTACCATATGCAATCAATATATCACCAAGGAAAAAAGAATGATCGTGATGGTTTGACTGGGTTACTCAATGATTTTGGAAATGTCATTCATTTCTTCTATTTTTTTTTTTAAATTGAGCACATTTTAACCATTGAGAGCAGCTAATATCATGGTTTAAGCATGAAGGCAGATGAATACTGTACAGGGCAGCACCTATTTTCTGAAGAGGGTGTCCACCTCTGAAAAAAAACAATCATTATTTAGATTATGCTGTTTTCATAATCATTGGCAGGCATAATCACAATAATTCTGTTACTGTAATAATTACACAACCCTATGAATTAATATGAAGCAACAGCAAAGCATATTCAAAGTGAAGATGATTTACAGTCAATGGTTTTCAGGCATGTTGTTTTAGTCAGAGAACAGCCTCTATTGCCCGCTGTGTAGATGTCATAATTGGAAGGATACGCCACCAGGTACATTTGGCAGGATATCCCTTTCCACTGAGATGTAATTTGATTAGACTGAGTGTACCTCCCTCACTCCTCTTTTTCTTCTTCTTCTTCATCTTTTTTTTTTCTCTCTCTCTGTCTCTCTCTCTCTCTGTGTCCCTCGCTCTTTTTCTAAAGCACTTTTCACCACAGGGTTCCTTCTGTGAAAGTATGACGCATGATGCAAATCTCTTTCCCGGGTCAATTAAATCAGCTCTGTTGACTAATGCCCGCTGCCGAAGGTTGCAGATTGGTTTTGATGAGTACATTTCATCTCCTAGTTGAGTCAGCCCAAGCTTGTGTAATTTTATTTTTCACCATTCACCTAACATTGACCCTCTTTTTTCGCTTTGGTGAGTGTTGGCATCTCTTAACACTAGTAATGTGGGATATGCCTGATAAAGACGAGAGAAAAGGAGGTATGGATTTTGATAAATACCTGGCATATGTTTTTTAATTGGGCTGATAATTTGGCATTGTTACCGCCATGTTGTCCCACTTAAGCTATGGGAGATATCATCTGATGAGGAGCCAGATTTTGATATCACTTATCCCAGATGGATGAGGGGTATGAAATGAAATACACACACACACACACACACACACACACACACACACACACACACACACACACACACACACACACACACACACACACACACACACACACACACACACACACACACATACACACATGGACGCACACACACACACACACACACACACACACACACACACACACACACACACACACACACACACACACACACACACACACACACACACACACACACACACACACACACACACACACACACACACAAGGGAGACGACCCTCCTCCTCCTGTTTTTATGTATTTCGTTGCATCTACTTCACCACTGCCTCCCTCACGATGAGCCCCATTTTCTTTCCAATTAAGCCCTTAATTGGCAAGGATAATAACGAGTTAATTATTCCACTCCATGCTAATAAAACCACAGCTGTCACAGAGCCGTGCCGAGCGTCTGCCAACACAGCGCCTGTCGCACGAGAGACACCGCACAGCGTCAGAAAGACTCCACCAAAGACATTCAGTCTTAATGGGGCCCCACTCCCACTGTATGTCATGGGAGAAGCTGTGCACATTATTTATGTCCTGAAAGCTCTCAGACACCGTATTAGCAAATATAAACATTGCTTTTTTAAATGGAGGGGCTTGTTGACTGGTAATTAAATGTCTGAATCTCTTTGCAATAAAATAACTCATGAATATGAGATGAAGTTGAGATCATTATTGTTGCCTCTTGATGGTCTTAACTAGGTTTGTTCGGACTAGAATTTTTCCCTGAATGTCCAAAAAAAAAAAAAAAAAAAAAGTGTCTACATGTTTTGTATTCTAAGTCTGAAAATAATATTAAGTCACGTCTTCTTTACACTGACGGAATGATTTGTTGCTTCAGCAGCATGAGTTACTGAACATTACGACACATTTCAACATAACCTTGATGGAGTTTTGCCCACTGGCTTAATGCTTGGGTCAGAAATAATATTTCCCAGCATATTATGCTTATTTATTAATATCTCATGATTAGCTCACAATGGTAAAACATCTAGATTCAATGTAAAAATGATGTAACCTTTCAGGTTCCCTGAACTCTCTTGATCTTTTGAGCTTGTCTCATTTATGAAAAATTAATCTGACAGTCGTCAGGTAAATGTCAGTGCACGACCTGCTTTTGACACATTGGCAGATTGAGCCAAGTGGCCACAGTTCCTCCACACTGACTGGCCAGTCTATATAGATGGTGCTTCCCTCCCCCGGTGCCCCCCTAAACCTCTGACCATTACTATAGACAGCTGCATTAAGTCTCTCAAATCAGGAGATATTAACCTCAATGAACCCCTTCCCCATAGATTTCCCTCTACCTTGGGGATATACAAAGGAGAGATTGATAAACACACACACACACACACACACACACACACACACACACACACACACACACACACACACACACACACACACACACACACACACACACACACAAAAACAAAGCCTGATCCTAATTATTTTTGTTGACATTTTACTTATCTCGCACCGCTATTTCACATTTACTTGTTATTCTTTTCTGGAAGCGGTACAAAATAATGGCATTTCTTTGTTGACCATTTCTCAAGAGATGGTCGCAAAGAGCTACAGCTATAGTGGCAGAGATTAGCGACAATCTGCTACTCAGCGATGCAAAATATGTTATTCCACACGGCACTGATTATGAAGCCACCGATTTTTGTGACGTGTGACAACAATAGTGAAACGTTCCAGAACCCCCTGAGAACGTACATAATATTTGTCTTCATCTCTTTTTTTTTATCTAAATATTAAACATCATCAATCTAACCAGGGGGGCACATGGACCGCTCTGGGACCAATAGCTGAGGAAAAATATCACAATTACCGGAAGCTTCTGTGGTGTTGTTCAGAGACAGGAGAGTGACCTTAATTGGCAATCAGTGGAAGAGTGTTGAAGGTAGGGGGTTGGTAGGGGGGTTGGGGGTGTGAGAATGATCTGAAGGTGCACTGACACGCCATCTTTCTTTCATTCTTTCTTCCACACACGTTATTTGACACCGCCATTTTAACAGGGCAGTGTGGGTGGCTCTTCAGAGACCCAAGAGTTAGAGCGATATTATTCAAACACACACACACACACACACACACACACACACACACACACACACACACACACACACACACACACACACACACACACACACACAGATGTATGTATATGCCTACACATACTGTTCTCTCCAATACAGATAGAAAACATTTCTCTCACTGTCCAAATTGTATGGGGTGAATTCTCTTCTAGACAGCTTTAAGAGTTCATCTAAAGAGCCCATTAAGGAGTCCAAATTACAACTGCACCTCACAGTGCAAGCAGACACCAGGGCTGAGCTTGTAATGCATTTAATGTCTTAGAAATGGAGGCCTACCACTGCATCTTAAATGCCCCCTGAGCTTTGTGAATAGCAAATATAAACTATTCCCTTTAGAATCTGGCTTTGTAGGATGTTATTTATTTATTTATCTTCTGAAGTGTCAATGTCCCCTTAATAGGACCCAGTAACATCTGTGTGTGTGTGTGTGTGTGTGTGTGTGTGTGTGTGTGTGTGTGTGTGTGTGTGTGTGTGTGTGTGTGTGTGTGTGAGAGAGAGAGAGAGAGAGAGAGAGAGAGAGAGAGAGAGAGAGAGAGAGAGAGAGAGAGAGAGAGAGAGAGAGAGTTGATTGCTCACAATATCCTTTTACTAGCGGTCCACTGTGGCCAGCAAAAAAAACATTTGCTGAATACCCTATCTTTTGTTTGCTTTTTTGCACTTCCCATCTTTACTCTAATGAAGGCTTAGTGCGATGCCGATGGACTTCACAGCACAGCCATTAGATGGCAGTGTTTCACAGTGAATCACATAACCACTGTGCATGCCACAGCTGCCTGCTCCATCTAAAAGGCAGATTTAGATGTTACTGACGTAGTGCAGGAGAAGAGACGCACTGCTTATTAATATCTCTAGCAATATATATAGCAATAATAACATTTGGAGCTAGTCTGAGTCCGAGTGGTGTGGTAAAAATATGTGTCTGTACATGTATATGTATATTGCTGCCTCAATTGTACAGCATATGTCTATGCTATTATTATCACTATCTACTAATTATTGTTGAGTCTATAAGAGAGTTAACACTTACCGAAGTCAAATTGTTTGTGCATGTAAGTCTGCTTGGCCTATAAAACTCATTCTGGTTCTGGAGTGTTTTTTGGTATTTTTGGCATGACTAATGAAATGATTGAGTATTGTATGTTTTGTATGTGTGTTGCATGCGTGTGTTTATGAGTATGGCACATGCATTTGTGTTGCAGAGAGGTTTGTAGTAAATGTGTATGAGGGGAATGTTGCACACCAATAACCTACAAGCCAATGAGTGCGGCATAAAAATACACAAGTGTTGATTAATCACTTGACTTATGAGACCACATGCTGCTTATATCATAACACATGCTGGAGCTGCACTTTGTGCTATTAACTGCAAAATACAATAATGGAATCAATGAGTCATTTCAATATTCATCAAACTGAATGGTCTGTCTGGCTCCCTCCATTTTCAAAGTTACAACTGTGATGATGATGATGATGGAGACACAGAAGTGGATTGTGGGTAGAGACTAGAGATGAGGTTTTACTGGAGATCACCTCAAGTCTTAACACAGTGACAAACACACACACACACACACAGAGAGAGAGAGAGAGAGAGAGAGAGAGAGAGAGAGAGAGAGAGAGAGAGAGAGAGAGAGAGAGACAGAGAGATAAAATTCATTAAGTATTAAAACACACAATGACACACACACACACACACACACACACACACACACACAGTCCCACACCCACACACAGTGGACCAAATGCGTGTGTAATTGACAGAGGGAGTAATGTCACTTTTAAAAGAGCGCGTGCTTGGCGGAAGCAGAGCTTAATGTAATAACGTAGTCTCCTCTCGTGTCTGCCCGGCAGAGGCCTCATTAAGGTGCCACATCCTAATGAAGTGGAGATGATTTTATTTGAAGAGAAAATACATCGAGAGCAGGAGAAAGGAAAGTGTGTGTGTGTGTGTGTGTGTGTGTGTGTGTGTGTGTGTGTGGGGGGTGGGGGGGTGGGGTGAGAAGATGACTGGAAAAACTCAGTAAGCAGAACTCAGTAAGCAGCAGATGGTGTTGCTTTATCTCAAATGAAAAACATCTGGAGAGGAGTGGCGTAGATGCAACGACTGTAGCGCTTCCATATTTAGCTATCAAACGATGATCGCCAAATGCGTACTGGAGATATGAACTTTAATTGCTCACGGGGAGTGACAAGTGAAGAAGATGAAGAAGAAACTAGAAGTAAGAAATGACCCAGGAGGGCTTTCTTTCTTTCTTCGTGTCGACGACAGTCTAGTTGAAGCTGACCTCCTCCTCATTTGGTTTGTCGTTTGTCCTGCACTTTCTCCGTCTGTGTGTGTGTGGGGCCCGGTGACGTGTGCGTCGGTGAGCGGGAAAAGGCGGCGTGCAAGGTTTTTGTGGGCAGCGGGCTGTTTTATGAAGGATTGACTCACCTGCTTGCGAACGAGGCAGTCTCTCTCCGTGGGCGAGGGTTGATTCAGTGTCCGTCGCCCTCGGATGCAGAGCAGAATGAGGACTTGTATTGATTGCTGTTTTCGGGTTTTACAGCAGCATGCTGAGTTATTGGGTACTGAGAGGCCGCAAGACAGCACAGAGAGAGAAAGAGAGGGAGTGAGAGAGAGAGAGAGAGAGAGAGAGAAGGAGGGAGAGAGAGAGAGAGAGAGAGAGAAAGAGAGAGCTGAGCCTCGTCAGCAATTCACTCCACAGTCATAAACAAGGGCTTTCTCGCAGAGCCCAGTGGCACACACATACACAGCCGCAACACGGTGCAACTCAATCATTTGCTGACCATTTGAGTGACTCGCTCCCTAGTGTAAGGGGGAAGGATTTTTTTTATTTGCAGCAGGAGCAAGCTATTCCACCAGTGTTTTGGACTATGTGCTAACAGCCGTACCACAGACACACACACACACACACACACACACACACACACACACACACACACACACAGACAGAGAGAGAGAGACTCGCACACACACAAAACAAAACCCCAAAACTAAAACTACAAAATGAAAACTTCCTTCCCAGAAAGTGACCTCAACGGGACTTGGTAAGCTATGGAAGGCTTTGCAGTGCCTGCTGCAAGCCCACTTAGGTGTTTGTGCACCCAACCTGATTTGTTTCCGTCATCATCAGGGAATTAACGGGCCGAGTATTGGCTTTACTGTTTCTAGATAGTGATCAGTATTAGGTTGGAACACAATTATCTTAATTAGGCCTGAAAGGGAGGATTACCTTTCGGTCAGCATTCTTCCAAGCAAGGCAAATAAAGCAAACACACACACACACACACACATACTCAAAAACACACACAAACACACACAGGCTACAATTATACTGGACACACATACAGTACATAAACACACACACACACACACACACACACTGTCTGAGTTTTTTTGCACCACAGCTTAAGGAATCTTGATGGGTCAGAAAATTCCTCCACAGCATTATTTCTGCCTCTAACCCCCCCACCCCCCCTTCCATCACCCCATCAGCGCAACCCACCCATGCCTGCTGAATCTCAAATCGGTTTTTAAATCTCAACTCCATTTCTCTACCCCCCCCCATTCCCTTCTCCCCAACACACACGCACACTCTAGATCTTCTCACTTTCAGATGCAAGGAAATTGTCACCATGGCAACAGGCAGTAAGCCAAACAGAGGCGGTGGCAACAGCTCTACCCCCCCCCCCCTTCTATTTTAAGGGGCTGTGTGAAGAGATGCAGAGGAAAGAGAAGAGGAGAGAAAAGAGAGATTGAAAGAGAGAGAGAGAGAGAGAGAGAGAGAGAGAGAGAGAGAGAGAGAGAGAGAGAGAGAGAGAAAGAGAAAGAGAGAGAGAGTAAGCTGAAGAAGCGTAACAGGCGTGAGCCCAAGAGGAGACTGGCCAGCTGGGGCTCCAAGTGTGTGTGTGTGTGATTGTGTGTGTGTGTAGCAAGGAGGGAGGCCTGGCTGCGTTGGCTGACAGGACGGAGACAGCAGAGGGATCTCCGAGTCGGTGGGTGGGCCTCTCTGCTAGCTGGAGCCTGCATCCGACACGCATCGCCCGCAGCTTGTTGCTGCCGCGCCGTCCTGGCGGTGCCGGCGGTTGGTGCAGACACCGTGGTGCTTCCTGCAGCCCGCTGCGCTGCGGCAACTCCTCACGCGCCGCCTGTTCTGGATGTTAAGTGAGCCTTTGTGTGGCAGGCTGCTGTAGATAAAACTGATACCACTGGTCCCCAGCTCTACCAAGGTCAAATGTTTAACACACTTGAAGGGCACTGGCAGATAACATGCACATATCTGCACAATAAAAACACATTTTCTTTCAAAAGAGTTGCTATCAAATACTGTAACCTGTGTCTTACAGGTTTCAAGGCCAATGACGCTTCAGAGGAGTATCGCATTCCAAACTGTTTGAGAGTCTCATCCTCAGCATAGTTTTAAATATGCAATAACCTTATGCAATTTGAGTAGCTTCACTGGAGAAGCTGCCGTAGCAGGGAACTCTGTCAAGGCTCATAGAAACAAGTCTATGAGGAGATGGCTATAGCCTGGCTTTCACTACACATTACTGTACCTCAATCTGGGATTGAGATAGGTCTGGAAACACAGACCTACCAACGTAGATGAAAATGCCTCTGTTGGATTCTACATTTCAGTTTCAGGTGTTAAGCCAACCTCCATGAGTTTTTGATTGGTTCTCTGTCTCAGGTAAACAAAAGATAATAAGCTTCGATTGCAGATCAGAATGGATTCTCCCAGACAAGAGGACGGTATTTAGGATACAAATATGATACCAGCTGCATACAACTAATATGTGCATGCGTTCACTGCATGTGTGTGTATGTGAGAGAGAGAGAGAGAGAGAGAGAGAGAGAGAGAGAGAGAGAGAGAGAGAGAGAGAGAGAGAGAGAGCATGTGGGAGAGAGAGAGAGAGAAAGAGAGATTGAGATCAAAAGGCCTTCGCAAACATGGCTTATCTAAATGTCATTACACCAATTGGTCACCCTTTCGTAGAGTAGCTGTTATTTTAATGTCAGAATATAGTTAGGGCAGTGTGAAGAACAATTATTAAATGTGTATTTTTTATTATTATTAATAATAGTATCTCTTCAATTAACATTGCAGGTACAGAATAAAAAACGAGAAGAATCCAAAACAGGAGAGACAAACGGAACCTAAATCTTTAGTCTTAGGACTGTGAAAGTGCCTGAAATTATTCTGTGCTATATATTATTATTATCATCATTATTTTTTTTTTTTTTGAAATCATCAATATTATTATAAATGTTCATAAAACAATTTGCCACTCACTTGGAAAATGCAAACATTGGTTTCATGAATGTGGCTAGATTGTCTTCATCTTATTACGATTTTTCAATTTATATACACAATGTCATAGAATACAAGAAACCCAAGAGAAATGCAAAAAGAAAAGAAAAAGAAAAAAAAGAAAGACTGGCTCCTTCTTGGATTCCCATTCAGCCATGCTGCTCTGGTGGCTTCTGTGACTTCAGACTGGACGAAGATTGACATGAAAGGATTCTGCATCTCCATGGAACACCGAACGCCTCCACAGTAAAATCCATAAACAAAAACAAAAACAACAACAAAACAAAACAAAACAACAACAAAAAAAAGGTTTTGAGAATCATCGACATCTACACATGTAGAAACTCAGTATAGGAACTTGTTCAAATGAAATGGTGTCCAAGGGGCAGAGTGTTGGCGCACAACTCCTTTTTTTTTTGAGTGAGTGAGTGAGTGTGTGTATGCGTGTATGTGTGTGTCTTTCACATCCTGCCTAAAGAAGGGAAGGGAGGGGGGAGGGGACACAAAATTTTGCATAAAGTCTGTTCTTCCGCAACTTAAATCTTGGGATGTAAAAGAATACAAAAGAAAACCTTAATTTCTTGTAGAGAGGGTCCAGAGGCAATACCCTCGTGCTGCCCTTGAACAGAAGAATTTCATTTTGCTACCTCGCACCAATCAGCAGTACCCCGAATATATCAGAACAGACTGATTAAAAAAGGAAATACTGCCCTTAGCATCGGACGCGAGCTTTGGCTTCATTTATTTCAGGACCATGTCTGTCCTTCATACAGCTGTGGTATGATTGAGTCAAAAGGGTAGTGATTTAACATGGCTTCAACTGAACTTTTTGATTGACATGGTATTCCTCTAAAGCCTCGGGGTAGGAGAGAAGGCAATGTCTTGTCGTGACTGACTCACAACAAAATGTTTGTTTCGTTCCCTGTTTTACCAATGTGATTTTTCTTTTCTTTTCTTTTCTTTTACCCTGGGGTGACCCGATATGCTCGGGGTAATGTTTTCATCGCACTGCACAGGTAAAGAGAAGTAATAAACAACTACTATGCTCCTCAGTGACTTTACTTCCAAACCTGTGTGGATGACAAAGCCGCCAGGGTGTGGAGGCAAGACCTTGACACAGAAAAGAGGAAGGTAGGAGGAAGTGTTGCCATGGCAGTACCCAACTCTTCTAGACAGGAAGTGAAAGAGTGCATATCTGATGCAGTGCCACCCCTATCCGGCAGGTGGCGCTCTCTATGGAGTAGCAGGGAGGCACTAAGCGGAGGTCAACAGGTTTTTATATGCAGTAAGTGATGAAGAAAACTATTCAAAATTGTGTTTTCAGTAATGATAAGCACTTTCTTCCATTGTGAAATGTGTTTGTAAATATATATTCATATATATAGATAGATATTTATATTATAAATTGAATACATATCTAGCTATGCACACTCAGAAATGACACCTTCATCATGGGAAAAATGTCCTTGCAACACAAATATATATTCTCCCTCCCACACCTAAGCATGATTTAAGACTTTGACAGAAACATTAAAAATACTTTGCAATCTTTTTTAATCTTTAAATTAAGATCGGACATTTAGTGAAGGAATCAAAATGTCACTCTAAACTCGTCATTAGTGGAATGAAATGTGACTAAGTATGTCTTTCCAAGCAAATTCTTTTGTTACAAAAATATACTTCTTTCTTTTAAAATAATATACAGATTTCTTTTTTTAAGATGAGTTTTCACTATCAAGCTAAACAGCAATGCTGTTCTTGTTTTTGTTTTTATTTTATTTTTTTGTTTTGTTCATTTTTGTTCCTTTTTTTAATAGAAAGTATTGATATCTTCAGAAAGTAGAAACGCTAGCTCATCACTGGTGATAGCTGGTCCTACTCTCTCAACTCTTCATGGTGTTCCCCTCTGTAGGAAAGGATTCCAACAAGCCCCCATACCTTTTTGCATAATCTAGTTTTTTTTTGTTCAAGAGTCTGTTTTTAAAGTAGATATACCCACCTTGTCATACGCCAATGAAAACAGAAAACAAAAACAATGGTTTTGCACCTTCAAATCAAACATCGCACTATGTTGCTAAGCCCACCCCCCCAAAAGAAACGATTAAAAAGAGACCTTTTAAACTACACTTGTAAAGTACAAGTCAAGATTAAATACAGCTGTTCAATCTAAGCAATCATACACACCTTTCTTTTCTTCAAATAAAAATAAACAAATTAGATATAAAAATCGGGATGATATAAACCTGTAAAACAAAAAAATAGACCATGACTGAAAAAAAGTACCAATGCTACAAAGAAATTGCAAATATGTACAAGACCCTGTATTCCTTGAGAGTGTAGGGACTATGTGAATGTCAGTGTATTAGCACGTGTGTACATCTGTATGTATGTATGTGTGTTTATGTCCATATATATATATATATATTCTTTTTTTGTATGTGTGTGTGCTAGTGTGTATCTGTGTGCAGGTGTTCAACTCCACAGGTTCCAAATTCGACACCCCCCCCCCCCCACCCCAACCCCCATCCAATCCCCCCCCACCCCCTCAAAATCATTTGTCCCCAAAATAGAAAGCTCAGTAGTCTCTCTGTACCACCTGTCCTGCATCAGTAGAAAAGAAACAAAGAAATCCCTGTGAATTGTGGTGAAACTTCAACAGCAGCAGTCGTTGTCAATCAGGGTCTGTAAGTGCCAGACACTACTAGAACACCAGATGTGTGTTCCAGGACACATGGTGGTGGTGGTGGTGGTGGTGGTGCAGGAGGAGGTGGTGGAGGTGATGGTAGTCGAGTGTGTGTAGCTGTGTGTGTGTGTGTGTGTGTGTGTGTTTTTGTTCGTTTGCGCGTTGCGGGGAGCATGAACGTCACTGTTCCCTCACAAGCACACGCTCATGCTCGTGAACGGGCCTCGCTCGCTCGCACGTGCTGCTGCTGCATGCGCACACGCATATGCTTGTGCGCGCACGTTTGCTTTTTCTCCGCCAGGAGTGTCTTGTGGCAAAAACAAGGGAGCACCTCTCTCTCTCTCTCTCTCTCTCGTTTTCTCTTACTCTCTTTTTTTATCACCTACTCCCTCTTTTTCTCCCTTCTCTGTCTCCCAGTCCTCTCGCCTGTCACCAGATGACGCTGGATATGCTGGTCTCCCGCGGCAACAGAGGCAGCATGGCGTTGTTGGCGTGCGCCTCCTCCAGGCTCTGCTCGCGCGAGGACTTAGCCTGCGGCCGCTGCCCGTTGATGAGAGTCATAGGGATGTTGCAGTACGTGTGCTGGTTGCCCAGAGACGAGAGGGGAGGCAGCGTGCCGGACGTGGGGATGTCGTACTCGTAATTGCGGTAGTAATGTTTCTGCCTCATCTGCGTGTGGTAGGTGTTGTGGAAGGTGGAGCGAAGGTCCGGGTGCGCCGTTGCCATGGCGGTGGAGGTGGCGGCCGCCATGGAGATGGCCGAGACAGTCTGGAGTTCGCCGAACGGGCCCTGTTCGCTCACGTCCAGCACCTGCTCGTGGCTGATGATTGGCTCCATGCGCTTGAAGGGCATCTCGTACAGAACGTGTTTCCAGAACTTGGAGTTGAGCTTGTTGCTCTTGGGGCCGTGCCACTTGATGACGGTCAGCAGCTTGATGGTGTGCTTGAGGGCCTCCACTTCCTGGTAGTTCATGATGCCGCGCAGCTCGGCGCACTCGATCAGGATGACCTTGATCTCGCCGCTCGCCAGCATGTTGCGCAACCGCGTCTCCAGCTCGAAGATGCTCCAGCCCCGACGCACCACGTAATTGGGCGTCATGACAATGATGAGACGCTTGCTCTGATCCACGCACCGCGCCACGTCCTCAATGTAGGCTGCAGTGAAGGAGAGAGAGAGAGAGAAAAAAGGGAGAGCAAAATAGAAAGAAAAGAGAAGGTAGGAAGGAAAGAAAGCAGAGGAAGAGACAGAAAAAAGAGAAGAGGAAGACAAGTACAGAGACAGAAGAATGATAAAGAGACAGAGGAAAAAGGTGTAGAGAGGAAAAAAGAAACAGAAACAGAAA
>JAODXP020000031.1:11876213-11881213 GCA_027497455.2 Sardinella longiceps
AACTGTGAAGAGTTCAATGCTCAAGCATCAGCTGAAGCATGCTTCTATTTGGTGCTTTAGTGCAGAGAAATGTGTGGGTAGAAATCCTTAGGGGGACTAGTTTTTTTTTTGGCTTGTGTGTGTGTGTGTGTGTGTGTGTGTGTGTGTGTGTGTGTGTGTGTGTGTGTGTGTGTGTGTGTGTGTGTGTGTGTGTGTGTGAGTGAGTGTCTGAGTGAGTGTCTGTGTGTGTGTGTGTGTGTGTGTGTGTGTGTGTGTGTGTGTGTGAGTGAGTGAGTGAGTGAGAGAGAGAGAGAGAGAGAGAGAGAGAGAGAGAGAGAGAGAGAGAGAGAGAGAGAGAGAGAGAGAGAGAGAGAGAGAGAGAGAGAGAGAGATTTTCAGTACTGACAGGGGTAATATTTTGGGATTTCTGAGCACATAAAGAAAGCAGATGCCAGCGCCATCAATCATGGTGTGCCCTCAAAGCCTCAAAGTCCAGTTTATACCGCTACTGCTCACTTCATCTTTGCAATGAGTTGTTTTCTCTCTGACCATTTCTCTCTCTCTCTCTCTCTCTCTCTCTCTCTCTCTCTCTCTCTCTCACACACACACACACACACACACACACACACACACACACACACACACACACACACACGTCCCCTCTCCCACCTCTCCAGCTGGCCAGGGGGTGTACTGACACCTACCCACCCACTCACCCCCACCCTCATACAAGCACACACACACACACACACACACACACACACACACACACACACACACACACACACACACACACACACACACACACACACACACACACACACACACACACACACATAAACACACAAGCGCAGGCGCCTTTCCCCTGTCTTAAACCATGGCTGCGCTCTGTTGCCAGGCGATGTCACCTCTTGCTTGCCAAGTAAATTATAAACACCTTGTTGGTCAGGTCGGGTGCAGCGGTGGCTAAAGCGGTTTTCGCGGGCGAAGCACGGTGGCGAGGTGCAGCACGACGCGGCGTGGCTCGACTCGGCGCAGAGGGAGCGCTTCTCACCCCGCGCCAGTGGCAGCCATCCATTGGCTCGTGAAAGCCGTGATTGATGCCGGCTTTGAGAGGATTAAACCGCAAGGAGAAAAAAGGGGGGACTGAGTGCGCGATAGAGGGAAAGAGAGAGAGAAAGAAAGAGAGAGGGAATGAGAGAGAGAGGGAGAGGGAGACAGGGAGGAGAGAGAGAAAGAGGGAGGCGGCACAACCGCCCCGCTCCGGTGAGACTGCAGCCTGGAAGTACATTACCACCCCGACAACAGACAGAGGGTGATCCTTGAGGGAATTTGAGAGGGTGGTACGTGTGTGTGTGTGTGTGTGTGTGTGTGTCTGTGTGTCTGTGTGTGTCGCGTCACAGTGTGTGCATGTGTTTGTGTGTCTGAAATGCATCAAGCACACACACAAACAAATGCACACACACACACACACACACCTCCTTGCTCGTCGTCTCTCTATGCACTCTCCCACACACTCCCTCAGGTATACTAATGAGAGGGCTGCGGATTTGGGAGTGCGGCTCTCTTTTCTTCTTCTCTCCTCTCTTTTCTTCTCTTCTCTTCTCAGCTCTCCCCATTGTCCCTTTACACAGAGACAATGCATGACTGCTCCCAATCCCCCACACAGCCAACAGGGAGGGGAGGAGCGGAAGAGAAGAGAAGAGAAGGGAAGAGAAGGAGAGGAAGAGAGGGAAAAGATGGCAAAAGAAAAGTTGAGGGGGAGAAAAAGAGAGAGAGAGAGTTGAGTTGAGGAGGTGCCATTGGCAGCACATGGAGTGCAGTAAGGTTTCAATCTGATGTTTGTGTAAAAGGAGCCAGATGGTGTCTGCATGCGCGCAAACACACACACACACACACACACACACACACACACACACACACACACACACACACACACACACACACACACACACACACACACACACACAAACTCTCTCATGCAGAGTAGGCTCACACACAGACACACAGACCATTTAACTGGACTTGTAAAAGACAGGCCTCGGAGTAGAAGGATATGGTGCAGTGCCATCTTGTTTGGCTAAACAAAGTTTCGGAAAAGCCTCTAGGACATCTGTCACAAAGTTGAAGACATTCAAAACACATTTAATCTACCCAACAAAACACATATTCCCTTAGTGTTAACCCTGCAAAACTCCTAGCCATTCAACACGACAGGTGATGTTGCCCTCGCCTGGCCATTGCCTACGTAATTAGATTATCATCTCCCTCCAGTACTCCGTCTGGGATTACGCCCATTGGCCTCATTCACATCAGATGCCTCATGTCCGATCCAATCAGTGAACTTTAAAAGGATCCCCGGCTACTTTGGCATGTTAACGTTATAAGATTAGTAACAACGTCAATTTTAATTTATGTTACCCCAAAACATTAAAAATACGTCTGTTTTAAAGAAAATGTTTATTAGAACCTGAAAATCATTTCTTTGGTAAAGTTCTATTACGGTTACGCCTCAATGACTTATGGGTAAATCGTGACATCAAATGGTTGTCCAGCAAAATTCTATGGCTTTACAGGACCAGTTTAGGACGTTATTGCAAAGTAAAATACCTCTTCTGTTAAGTTTGCCGTTTAAACCAACGCCACCATGAATTAAGGGAACAACGCGGCAGACAGTACGCGGTGTTGGAAGATGATCGGAGAGGTGAGGATACGATAGAGGATCAATATTTACGTTGTCCATGTGTAGCCCCAGCTTGACCGAAAGCAGTGCAACCATTTGTCGTCACGTTTTACCCATAAGTCATTGAGGCGTAACAACAATGGAACTTTACTAGAGAAATGAATTTCAGCTTCTAATAAACATTTTCTTTAAAACCGTCGTATTTTTAATGTTTTTGAATAACGTCAATTAAAGTTGATGCCAATGCTAGTCTTATAACGCTAACATGCCCAACTAGCCGGGGATCCTTTTAAGAATGCTGTGCGAGAATACGATTGGCTACCAGTCAAGGGCTGATCCAATCATTTTGAATTCAAGCAAGCAATTGTTTCACAATAGCAGAGATCCCAGATCCAGAGAAGCACTAACCGTACCGAGGGGCTGGTTATGAGCAGGTTAACATTGCCCACCTGTGGAACCTTTTGAAGGAATCACAGGATCATTGTCAGTTATTAAGCTAAACATCCATATTAGCAGCACCCCAAATCAAGCATTCTGAGATTGTTACTGAGTCTGTTACTGAAGTGCATGTTTACTGGTTATTGTACCGTCTATACGACTAACAGGGACAGTTAATAGCTAATGGCAATTAAACAAAATTGTACATTTTAATCAGAAACACTGACCCTGCTCTAACTTTAAATAAATAAATAAATAAATAAATAAATAAATAAATAAGCAAGCAGTAATTTAAATTATTGCTGCCTTTGCAAAATTTGGCTTGGGTTGGGACTGCTCTGAAATAAACAGTGTACTAATTAATCACCCTGCACTCTTCCAAGTACATACCCTCCACACACACACACACACACACACACACACACACACACACACACACACACACACACACACACACACACACACACACACACACACACACACACAGCCTGCTTCCTGCCTGTAAGGATGGGTTGGGCGCTAGCTAGCGCAGGAGCAAAGAGGAAACAAGCCGTTTGCTTGCTGGGATGATCTCTTCCTTTTTCTGGAAGCATCCGGCAGAGATGGCAGACAGCAGGTGTGGTCCATATGCACTGGTGATGGCTCATTGCAGACCGCAGACGTCTCCATTACTCCTCGGTGTCTCTTTCCCTCCATCCCTCCCTCCTCCCTCTCTCTGTCCGCCTTTCATCTCTCTCTCTCTCTCTCTTTCTCTCTTTCCTCCTCTCTCTCTCACCCCGCCCTGTTCCTGACTCCTCCACACTAGGGATGGACTGTGAAAGAAGCGGTGTATTACTGACAGCTCGTGTGGCAGTTAACGTGCTGCAGTTTGACACGTGAGTGACAGACCGCTGCATTCTGGGTCACTGCCTAGCATGTCCGCAGGCCATCTACACAGAGCCTGGGAGGAAGTGTGCGAACAGGCGAAGGTCACCTATGAGTTAAAGGCATTTAATCTGTCTTTAATCTTGTAGGGAGATATGCTCAAGAGGGTCCAGAATCCTTAAGTATACCCTGAGCGCCTTTATTTCTCTCACAAGTTTGACATCTCAGCATTTAAGTAGTGAACTAGTTTGAATCTGTGGGCAGAACTGAAGAGGATGTTTTTTTATACGGAGGAGGTGAATCACTGCACTGTGAGAGGAGAAGGAAAAAGAAGGCAGAAAAGAAGTGAGAGAGAGAGAGAGAGAGAGAGAGAGAGAGAGAGAGAGAGAGAGAGAGAGAGAGAGAGAGAGAGACAAAGAAAACAACATATGGAGAGTGAGAGGGAACAACAGTGCCATAGCTGTACAACCTTGTCCTTATTTGTTCCGTCATAATGTGAAATAAGGAATAGCAAGAGCAGTGGTAATGATGAACAGACACACATGCACGCACGCACACACGAACACACACACACACACACACACACACACACACACACACACACACACACACACACACACACACACACACACACAATCAATCCATATGCATGTTGCCTCGATGGAGCTTGATAAACTCCTGAACTCCGAATGTAACTTTAGACTGAATTTATGCAATACCTCTGGGATGTAACTGAACCTGTGCTAAGAGTGTGTGTGTGTGTGTGTGTGTGTGTGTGTGTGTGTGTGTTTGTGTGTGTGTGTGTGTGTGTATGTGTCAGAAAATAGACACAAACGTGGGGCGCTTGCTGGCAGGCCCTCACGAAGGCACCACACACACACACACACACACACACACACACACACACACACACACACACACACACACACACACACACACACACACACACACACACCTCATCCTTTCACTGAGTTATAAGCACTCCAAAACAGACACACTCTCCAGCAAAACAGTCCTTCACCTCAGGGTTTCGGAC
>JAODXP020000031.1:11886213-11893713 GCA_027497455.2 Sardinella longiceps
AGGACTGTTTTATCATCCCCATCCAGACCCCCCTCTTTTCTTTTTCTTTCTTTCTTTCATTCTTTCTTTTTTTCTTTCTTGTTCGTATTATCTTGCCTTTGCTGTTCCAGTCCAGGGTCTCCTCTCTCAGAATCAGATGGGAATTGCAAATGTATGTGTATTAGTGTATGTGTGCACATATGTGTGTGTGTCTGTGTGTGTGTGTGTGCTGGGATAGGCTGTGTGTGTGTGTAGGTGTAGGTGTAGGTGTGTGTGTATGTGTGCCGGAATAGGCTGCATCTGACAAGTGTCCATCACTTGTACCAGATTCGACTAGAGAAGTCCACCCCCCTCACCCCTCTCCCCCGCTCTGGTCTTGCCCTGGTGAGCATGGCTGCTGGCTGCTGCCGGAGAGCGATCAAGACAAACGATCGCCTGAGTGGAGCGGACTGTGCCTCACTTACGCGGCCCCGAGGTTTGAAAGAGCCACTTGGCATCCCGCGATTCATCATCATAACTCTCCTTCTCCTCCTCCACCTCCTCCTACTCCTCCTCCACCTCCTGTTAGTCTGGAACCCCCCCCCTCCTCCCTCCACCCCCACAAGCCAGCCAGCCAGCCAGTCCCGGTCCCCCCCCTCTCGCCCACCCTTCCTCTAACCCCATCACTTCACTGCAGCCGGTGGGATCGGGATACTGTTTGAAGGAGTGGCTGACGTCGTGATTTGTCAGCGGTGACATTTGGATTGCAGGAGCAGGAGTGTGTCACGTGGATTTTGCTGTACTTGGGGAGTGGAGAAAGAGACTGTGTGTGTCGGTGTGTGTGTGTGTGTGTGACTATGTGTGTGTGTGTGTGTGTGAGAGAGACTGTGTGTGCGTGTGTGTGTGTGTGTGTGTGTGTGTGTGTGTGTGTGTGTGTGTGTGTGTGTGTGTGACTGTGTGTGTGTGTGTGTGTGTGTGTGTGTGTGTGTGTGTGTGTGTGTGTGTGAGTGAGATGAGAAAGAGAGAGGCATGATAGATTGAATTCATTCTTGGGAGGCTGCTCAGTGAGAGAAGTGAGAAAAGTGTTGATGCCTTTGCTACAGCTGCCTGGGCCCTGATGCATCTCCAGGTATTTCCGTGGAGGCAGGTGATGACTTTGAGTTTCATAGTCGCTGAAGTCAGAAAAGAGGAACGGCAGACTTCGGCTCACTTACACGCCACCGATGTATCACCCCTTAGACCTGTGACAAATGGTCTTAAAAATAACACAATTCAATGGCGGAGAATGCTGCAATTTCACAAAATAAGTCGCTGATGACTTTCATATGCAGACTGATGCGAGTTGTTTTTTCATTCTTTACTCAGTTTTGAGTTTTTCTGCATTGTTGGTAATGACAAAAGAGAGACAGAAAAGAACACAACATTCTCTTCGAATGAATTCACAAATGAAAACAAGATCAGCGGGCCTTCAGAAGAAAATCTTTCAATAAGCACTCGCCCCCTGCCAAACAGCCATTAAATAAAAATCCATGGCGTGAGAGACAGGGAAAAAGAAAAAAAAACATACATAAAACACATAATGTACTGTGGTCGTGCTGCCCCAGGTTAGCTGAATGGATTTAAGTTCAGGTCAACACACACACACACACACACACACACACACACACACACACACACATAGACACTCAAGGTCCAGGGTGTTGTGTGGTTGCTAGTGGTGGAGTTCTCCTCTAGCTCTTCCTAAGAGCCCTACCATTTACAGTTGCCTTTCATGTGTCCGCCAATGGCCTTCAAGGCAGTGGATAAAAGCACTCTAGCGCTTGGCCTTGATCGAACAGGAATAAGTGCCACTATTAACCATAAATTGATCAAAGAGGCAGACAGAAAGACGGGCAGACAGACAGAAAAATAAATAGACTAGATAGGTGGACAAGAGTGATGTAATCAGATAGAAGGCCTTTAAATTGATCAAGAGATATACTGTCATTTCTGGCCAGCCACCAAGAGGTGTGCATCGCTGAGCTGAGAGGTCATCATTAATAACTGATCGTCGACACCGGTTTCCTTTCCCGGAGCAAGCAATAAAGAAAACAATTAAGGAACTTACAAAGGTGGTTGCGGAAAAAAAACAAACAAAAAAAAACAACAACAACAACACAAAACTGGTGGCCAGGCACCAACTGCTTACATAATGGGAGCACAAGAGCAGACCGTAAACCCCCGAAGATTTACAATTGGCCAAATGGGTCTCATGGCCACAGCCATCGATTGGCGCAGGCGGGGGGGAGAAAAGGTACTGCGACCGAACAAAATGACTCGGCGAGGCTCCCTCGAGCAGGCCCATTTCAGTGAGTGATGTTTGCGCGGCTTCTGCTCTGCGCATTAACACCTACACGGACATAAACACTCTGTCTCACACAGGCACGGGAAAAACACCGAAAAATACAGCAATACCTACCCACAGACTTTTCCAAATTATATTGCTGCTTGTGTGGCCGCAGAACACCAGAACCCCAGAACCCCAGGAGCTCACGAGAACAATTCCATGTTTTTTTTTTTTTGTTTCAACTTTTACTTTGGAAGGCTACAACAGAGACATAGAGCATCCCCAATCTAAGATGATTCACTTAGCTTACCTTTACTTATCTTAGAAAAAACAAACAAACAAACAAACAAACAAACAAACAAACAAACACACAAAACAAAACACATTTGTCACATGTGTTTTGATACTCAAAGCTGTCATAGAAAGTCAAAAATGTGTCTTCATTGATATGAAGTCTGTTCCGTGTCACAAAATGCACTCTTCACAGGCCAAAATTCCTCTTCTGATTTAACAAGAGCTTTTTGTTAGGACTCTTCTTACGACACAAACTGCATTTCTTTGCATGCTCTTGTCACATATGAAACAAGACAAAAAAAAAAAAAAAAAAAAAAAAATTCCAGCACACAAAATTCCTTTGGTGATGCAGCAAAAATTCTTAAGTGAACCAGACACACATTCTTTGCACAGAATGATAACGGGGTGAACCGTAACACATTACCAGGACAAAAGTCCTCTTGTGGACATTCATACAGCTGCTGTACTATTTTGGGCTCTCTGTTCAGAAAATGGATGTCATTCACGGCAAAAGGGGAGATATTACCCTTGTCCCCCAATAGAGGGAGAAGAAGGCATTGTAATCAGCCCCTCCATCTGTGAGTGGTTTACATAAATTAAAAAAAGAAAGGACTGCTTTGATGTTCTTCAAATTATGACACGAGGTGGCGCGTCATTATATCTTGGTCCTCATACATGATCACTGAGAGGAAACAATTTTCTTCCAATTAAATCATTCAGACTTTGGCTCTGTTGCATTAGGGAGATGATGTGCATGTCCTACCAGGTGTCACCAACACAAAACACAGTCATGCCCTCAAGGTAGAATACGCCATTCATTCATTATATGTCACCATTCTTGCTTAGAATGCACTAATACTAGATTTGACTTTGGGTTAAGTTGTTGGACACTTTGGAGGGTCTAAATTTTTTTGTCTACTTGAATTTTCCTTGTTTATGTTTCAAATCAACCCACTGTTGGGACTAAATGCAAAATGTTTTGTTTTGATTACATGCAGTGAAGTGATATCTGGTTTGAGGAAAGTGAAAAGTAATGCTCTTTCACAGTGAACATTTTTGCACAAAATGAGCAGCTTCCACATGACCTAAGAAACACTCTGTCCTCCTATTACATGTCCTACTTTCAATGTCTTCTTTGAGAATTGGACTTTCTTTTATCTGTGCCGGCATTTAAGTGAAGATCTGTTCTTCCCTTGTTTTTGTGATACAGGGAAAACAGAGAGATAGAGAAGAGGCAGAGAGAGAGAGAGAGAGAGAGAGAGAGAGAGAGAGAGAGAGAGAGAGAGAGAGAGAGAGAGAGAGAGAGAGAGAGAGATGACACCAATCTTAAAGCATCAAGTCCACTTTCTTTCCAATGCAGTGTATAATAGTTAAACTCTCACTGCAATGAGAGGCTGACTGCATTCACCACCACCATCGGCAGCAGCAGCACCAGCAGTGCCTCCTCCCCTCCACCCTCGCAGAGCTGAGAATAGAAATCACAATATGCTCTGCCTGTGTGTGTGTGTGTGTGTGTGTGTCTGTGTGTGTGTGTTCTTGTCAGGATGGCCGTGCAAGAATGTGTCCTCCCATTAAAGGCTGCTACAAGTGTGTGGGTGTTCTGCATGTGTCTCTGCCCCCACTATAGGAATCTATGGCTGTAACATATGCTAATATGTGTTCATGTGCAGTGTATGTCTATGTGTATGTATTTATGTTTGCATATGTGTGTGTGTGTATATATGTGTGTGTATGTGTGTGTGTGTGTGTGTGTGTGTGTGTGTGTGTGTGTGTGTATTGGTGTGTTATTGTGGGTGGCTACAGTATGTGCGTATGTGGTCGATGCAACACGGTGAAACAGCATAAACGAGATCCATGGCCTGAGCTGGGCCAAAGGAAACAAACAAACATTGATTTATGTAAAGCGAGTATAAATGCTGCTCGTCTTGTGAGCGAATCATCAATATTGCAGGACGAAATGCATCAAATAAACATCAGAGTGATGGGGTATGAAGGGGTGATGTGCTCTACGGGCCTCGGCCGAGGACAGACACGCGTTTGAGACGGGCTTGTCCAAAGGGAACAGCACGATCTCCTGGAGTTTCTTTCCAAAGCTCCGTCTTTGGAATAAATCCTTTTAATATAGCAAGTAAAGCGAATCCGGGATGGCATCAAAGTGTCTTCATCTGAAACTTTAAAAAGGAAATAACCAGTCATGTAAAAAATATGCACAACTGACAGCTTTCTAGTCACCGAGGACAACCTTAACACCAGAAAAATGCACACAAAAAAAACTTTTTTTTTGTTTGTTTTCATTGCGCTCGAGTGTGGCTATGAGTTTAATTCACAATTCCATGGGATAACATTTGTAAGCAGACAACGAAAATAAACGGAATTGTGAAATAGTAGAAATGGTATTCCATTGTGTTTGCATGATAAATGATCTTCAAACCAAGTTCAAAGACAGAGCCCGCTCAAAGATAACAGCTTTTTGAGGAAAAAAAAGAGAAAGAAAGTAAAATGTTTAAGAAGACATGAAATGGATGAGAAGAGGATGAGAGAGAAAGAGAGAGGGAGAGAAAAAAAAGAAGGGAGCTGCATTATATTGAAGCGTCAGATGAAAGAGACAGGGAGAGGATCAGTGCCTGACACTCGTCTGGCTTTCTGACTCTGAAGCAAGACAGTTCTGAGTGGAGACGACTGCCACTCCAAAAACCTGCACGTTCACAGATCCTGAAGAAAATGAAATGAAACGAGACCGAGTGATGGCTTAGCGGCGGGATGAGAAAGCGCGCACGGCTGAGATGTGTCTCTTCTCCTCCTCATCTCCTCTCTTCTCTATTTCTCCTGCTCTCTCTTCGTTCCTTAAAGGCTTTGGTCGATACACAGGTCTTACGGGATACGGACAGCCTTGTTATGATTTAAAGAATGAGAGCAAAAGGACTGCTCATCTTTTGGAGAACAGAAAAACCAGCAAGTGGTCCAAAAAAGTATAGAAAGCAAGAAATACATAAAGCATAGACAACCAAAGAGAGGAGAAAAAAAATCATACCAGATATTTCTAGCTGGGAGAGTGATTATACAGACACGAAAAAAAGAAAAAAAAAGAAAAGATGAACAGGAAACAACTCATTCCTGAACAAGGGGCCTGTCACCACGTCATTGTTCTGAGCCTGCGTGAAGCTGCATTAATATTTAAGCAGGTCGACACAAACGCTGTGAGAATTCATTGCCTTGACACCATCATCCCATCTGCATTAAACCACCCACAACTCTGCTCTCGGAAGAAGAGGGGAAAAAAAAGGACAATGAAGACATTATATTCCACTGTAACATTTAGGCTTAAAGTAAGGAGCTGCGGCTGCTGAAAGAAAGAGAATATTATAGACCCTTGTCGTGTAAAACATCATTTCCAGGTCAAGGTCCTTAGCTATTAACCCCTCAATTTCACGACAAGGTGCTGAAGGTATGCAGATCAACCCAATCGCTCTTTCTCCGACCCGACTGCATAATATATCCACCGATAATTCTTGTTTTATGGACAATTTGAAATTATTATTTCTTTTTCTGTACCATTTTCCTCTGCCCCCACCCCTCCCTTGTAAGCTCACAGAGGTTTCCTCCCTCCCTCCCCCCTCCCTCTCACACCCTCCACAGAGAATCTCTGCTAAAGACCACATGATAATGTGCCATAGCGCACTAGCAAACACACACAGCACCTTGGCTCTGATGTTGTGTGCTTTAATAAATAAGAATACTGCAGAGAAGTCCTCAGAAAACATTTAAGCACCCCCCCAACCCTTTATTGCTTTATTTCTCTGTTGCTTTATTTATTTATTTATTTATTTCTGAGTAAAGATGAAAGTACGCCAGTCTTTTCATACTTGCTTTCAGGCAGATGGAAGGAAACACATAGTTCAAATGAAAAGGAAAATTGAAGTGCAGAAAATAAAGTAAAGTATTAGTGATGAGCTCACCCTCTCTGATCTTCTGTAAAGTGAGTCATAACAACGGGGGGAAACAAGGGGAAAAAATTGGTCTCTTTCCACCAATAGATATCATCTTGCCCAAACCTCACACAAGCTCAGCACATAAGCTGAGCTGTCTATAGAACATCTTGTTTTTCCCGAGGCATAGGCTTCTGCTTTTAGCTTGGGGTATGGAGCCCGGCATTGCTAATATTTGGCAGCTGGATCGAAAGCAAGAGCAGAGAGAGTCATTGGAGCGACTCACAGCTTTGCCCAAAAATCTCCTGGTTCACAGCCGAGGCAGCCAAGGTCCACAAATGATTCTCCAGAATCTTTAAGAGATGGTAGAGTTGGGGAGAGGTGTATATATATATATGTGTGTGTGTGTGTGTGTGTGTGTGTGTGTGTGTGTGTGTGTGTGTGTGTGTGTGTGTGTGTGCAGACTCTCTCAGACATCACTGCTCAGATATAACTGAACCAACTGTAGCAGCTCAGTTGACAAGTCGGCAGGGCATCATATTGATGGGGTCTGTTTTCTTATTTTACAGCTAGAGGAGTATTTTCTCCAACCCCTCAGAAACTTCTAGCATTACATAAGAAGCACTTCCTGTATTATAAAGGCCAGCTCTGAGACTCCTGAACTAAAAGCTGAAATGCTAATGGATATTAGCATATAATATTCTAGTGGTATGTAATTGTTTGTCCAGGGATGTTCAGTGATGTCCAGGAAGGTATTATTGTAGTAGAAAAGGAGAGAGAGAGAGAGAGAGAGAGAGAGAGAGAGAGAGAGAGAGAGAGAGAGAGAGAGAGAGAGAGAGAGAGAGAAAACCCAGACAGTGACTGTGATATTGCAGAAGTCAGAAATGCCTCGCGCACGTCTATTTCTGGAATGTTCCGACTGATTAGGAAAGCACAGCTCAGACAGAAACACAATTCAAACAGACCCAAAAGTTAGTCCAAAAGCAATGTAAACAC
>JAODXP020000031.1:11911213-11918713 GCA_027497455.2 Sardinella longiceps
TGTGTGTGTGTGTGAGTGTGTGTATGCATGCATGATTAAGTATGCATAAGTGTGGATACAGTCCGTGAGCTATGACCATGTGTGCAAGTGCAATATAGATGTCTCTGTATGCATGTAGGCCATTTAACCTGCATTTGCATTGAATTTATATGCATCTTTATGCGTATTTGTATGCATATGTGTGTGTGTGTGTGTGTGTGTGTGTGTGTGTGTGTGTGTGTGTGTGTGTGTGTGTGTGTGTGTGTGTGTGTCTGTTCATCTGAATTTGAGTGTTTTCCATAGCTTGGACTTCTGCAAAAGGGTGAATCCATGCTCTCTGTATTGACTTAATCATGCTTTGTTCCTTCATTTTCACAGTCCTTGTTGCAACACAGCTGGTCTTCTGGTTTTTCAATTAACAAGGCATCAGTCACAGTGGAAAAAAAAGGAAAAGAAGAGAAAAAAAATAAAGAAGAAAAGACAACTGAGAAGAGGAGAGAGAGAGATAGAGTGAGAGAGAGCGAGATAGAGTGAGATAGAGAGAGAGAGAGAAAGAGAGAGAGAAGAAGAAGAAAAAAACAGACAGTGTGAAAAAAGACAATATTTTCTGCTGTTTGCACACCCAGCGGAGGGGATGATCCTCTTGGCCAGAGAGCAGCGCTGCTCATTAGCGGTTAGCAGGGGGACTCACACACTGTGCTAACACAATGGGTTGACGGGCCCTATTGTGTCAAACCCAATCGCTCATTGTGAGCCGGGCCTGTGCGGGTCCACCAGACGACTCTTGTCTATTTATTCATCGAGTTGTTGTTGTTGTTGCCCCCCCACCCCCACCCCCCAATAGCATTCTGTATGAGCTCTTCAAATCAATTGTACCTCACTTCTTCAAACTCCCTTGGTGACAGTGGCCCCATCCATGCCCCCTCCACGCACACACATACACACACACACACACACACACACACACACACACACACACACACACACACCACACACACACACACACACACACACACACACACACACACACACACACACACACACGTAGAAGGACATACTGTGCCTTTTTTTCTGTCCACAGACTGGCATCCGTCTCTTGGATCATAAATTACAACGGGGCATTTTCCAATCACTAGCCCTGACTGCAGTGACTTCCAATTCGGGGGTACCCACCTTGCAATCTAATGCAATCCTACACCAATCAATGTGTGTGTGTGTGTGTGTTGTGCGCACACCCGTAACAGATGCATGGGATCGATGCGGGAGCGCTGTATGGATCACAAAGTTATGTACAGACTGCAGAGCAAAGATAGACAGAAAGATAGAGAGGGAGGCAGGGACAGAAAAAAAATAAGAAAGAAAGAAAGAAAGAAAGAAAGAAAGAAAGAAAGAAAGAAAGAGGTAAAGATGGATGGATGAAGGTAAGGAGGAATAAAGGGTGAGAGACTGTAGGGTGTGTGTGTGTGTGTGTGTGTGTGTGTGTGTGTGTGTGGGGGGGGGGTTGGGGGGGAGGGTGACAGAAACACAGGGGGGAGCGTGAGAGTCATGGCTGAAATAATGCATTCGCCGGGGAGTCGAACATGACATTTAGAAAGATCAACAGGCTCTCCACCGATGGTATTTCAACAAAGGCAATGCGCTCAGGCACAGTGGGTGCATATCGCATTGACAAACGCATCATTAGTAGACATACATCTAAAGTGCGCACGCAGAGGGCCTCGGGACCTATCGTAACGTCCTAACCAAGTGTCATTAAGACAATGAACAGTCCCTATTTACCATCGGAAACAAAACAGCCAATACCAATTCCGCGCATGCTATTTGCTGCAGTGTTTGCTATTCCGTCGGGAATGCTGTCTCTCTTTCTCTTTTTGTTTTGACTTTGTTCTAATAGTCAGTTCAAGGTAATGCTGATGCTTAACTGAAATGTTTCTGAAAACTATTACACTTGTTCTTACTTATTGCCAAAATGAAAGGCTTTCCTATTTTTGTTGCCAGGTAACCAGGTAAATTGTTATTGCAAAATCTTCACATATCTCGCAGGACAAAGTTTTCCTTTCATTACCCCCTTTGATTACCTTCAATCCTATCTCCGCTTTGATCATCGCACAATCATACTTTTTGATCATTTGTCAGAGATGTCAGCTGTGTGTTTTATTTCAATTCAAATGTAATGATATGACAGAGAGATTGGTGGAGAATACATTACACCAACTGATGTCTTTCCGCCAGGGCATTATGTTCACGGCACGCCAACAGAAAAGGTTGCATTATTGCTTCAATGTCCATTGTCAAACACAGAAAGTCTATATTGTACTTTGGGTAGTCATGTACCATCATTAGTTTTTAAAAGTGCTCTTGACATTTTACAAAAATGCCCACAGGAGCTGAAACGCCTGATTTGCTATTTATGAATTGTTTGATATTGATGGTATTGGTGTGAGATGGCTTGTGGCTTCAAGTACTACGATAGCTCATTCCTGTGCTATTTATATTTAATGAATGCAGCCTAATGCATAATGTACACACGCACACACACACACACACACACACACACACACACACACACACACACACACACACACACACACACATACAGTGACTCTATGTAAGTAGCAAGGGGACAGTACAGGATAGGTCTTTGCGTATAGGCCTTCAGACTGGTCATATGCTTGCATTTGAACAGTCAGGACCTCTCATCGATCAGTCTTACATTATGTCTATGTTGTTTTTTTCCACGGTCGCCTCCATATATGCCTGACAAAAAGAGCAAAGTAACAGTTTGTGCTTCTGAAATTGTGTGTATGGACCCCAATGCCCTTTTGGCATTCATAGGGTCTGCAGTGTGGCATAACCAATTGCTCCCCACACCGTTTACCTCCCCCCCCCCATCCACCCACCATACCCCCGTTCCTTTCCTAACATGCCACCATGTTCCATGTCTCTCTTAGGCTAGTTAAGTCAACTGACATTTTCCTCCGCCACGATTCTACAGTTGGAGATCACTGGAAATGATAACGGTAGAGAAGGGAAGGGGTGTGGAGGGTGTGGGTCAATGTAGCAGAGTTGTCATTTGCTTCTACATAGAGCACACACACACACACACACACACACCGCAGTGTGAAGGGTAGGGAGTAAGCGAAACTCTTGTCAGCATTGTTGCGGCTTAGCGGCTCTGGTCAGCCAAGCTGAAGGAACCCACGGGATGGGGAACATTGGGACCGCGGATTGTGTCGGCTCCGGAACAGTAAAGACCCCGCGAGGTTCTGGCCGGTCACGCTCGCATGGAGGAGTCAGGCCCAGTGAGACCCTATTAGACTGACACCTCTCTCTCTCTCTCTCTCTCTCCACCCGAAGCCAAAGTGCTCTAAAGTAGGGTGGAATAGGTGCAGGTATAGGAGGAGGAGGAGGAAGATGAGGAAAACAAGGAGGAGGAGGAGGAGGAGGAAGAGGAAGAATAGGAAGGGGAGGAGGAGGAGGAATAGGAAGAATAGGAGGAGGAAGAGGAAGATGAGGAAGAGGAGGAAAACAAGAAGGAGGAGGATGAGGAGGAAGAGGAAGAGGAAGATGAGGAAGAGGAGGAAAACAAGAAGGAGGAGGATGAGGAGGAGGAAGAGGAGGAAGAGGAAGGGGAGGAGGAGGAGGAGGAGGGAGAGGAAGAATAGGAGAGGGAGGAGGAAGAGGAAGAGGCAGCTAAGTTGACTGTGGCTAGAGGTGGGGAAAGGTTTGCCACACTCACAGGAGCATGCTAAGATGAGCGGACTCGGGGTGGGGAGGGGTGTTGGTTCGGAGTGGGGGTAGGGGAGCAGACACAGGGTGGGATGGGGTGGGTTGCGGTGGGGGCTACAGTGCTGGATCTCCGGGGCCTTGCTGGGCCAGGGTGGAGATTAGGATGGCCGGTGCACTGAGCCGCGCTCCCGGGTGGCGAGATGGCAGTGGGAGTGTCGGCTCGACTCGGCTCGGGTGCGTTTGGATCCGTCCAACCGTGAACGGAGAGGTCGGGGCGAACAGAGCAGGGATGGCTGGCCGGTAAAGCGGGGATTTCACTTCATGTCCCTAAGAGTCCATCTAATGACAGACAGGCCTTAGGGGGGATTGAGTCAGTGTGTGTGTGTGTGTGTGTGTGTGTGTGTGTGTGTGTGTGTGTGTGTGTGTGTGTGTGTGTTTATGACAGAGAAAAAGGGAGAGAGAAGAGAGAGAGAAGAATATGAGTGGGTGGATGTGTGTGTCGGTCTGTGTGTGTGTGTGTGTGTGTGTGTGTGTGTGTGTGTGTGTGTGTGTGTGTGTGTGTGTGTGTGTGTGTGTGTGTGTGGTTTTCCACTTTCAAAGCTTTGACGATTGTGTGGAGGATCAATGGGACACGTGAGAGGAATGCCTTGGAGAGGCACGAATTGTCAGCAGCTCTGACAAGTGTGTGGGGGTGAGAGAGAGAGAGAGAGAGAGAGAGAGAGAGAGAGAGAGAGAGAGAGAGAGAGAGAGAGAGAGAGAGAGAGAGAGAGAGAGAGAGAGGTTTATGTGTTTCATTTGTGTGTACACATACAGCACATATGTATATGTTTTTTTTTATAGTTCCTCTGAACACTTTGGCAATTGAGAATATGATTGGTCTTGCCAATAACACATATGTGAGTAGGAACACATATGGAAAGGAAATGAAGGGAGGGACAGAAGTTGGAGTTGGAGAGGAGCTGGGAAGCAGCGTTTCATTGTGTGTCCAACCAAATGGCACTGACAATGGGCAGAGAGGGAATCATGTCTTTTCTGTTCCTCTAGGGGCACTCAGGGGGGTGGTGTGTGTGTGTGTGTGTGTGTGTGTGTGTGTGTGTGTGTGTGTGTGTGTGTGTGTGTGTGTGTGTGTGTGTGTGCGTAGTTTGGGGATGGGGGGCTGGGAATGACTGAAATGACCGACAAGTGGAAGAAAAAGTGATGAAGTGGAGTGTTGGATGTGTGAGTGTGTGGTTGTGTGTGTGTGTGTTTGTGTGGTGGGAGAGGGATGCGTGGGCTGGGTGTGCGAGTATGTGCTATAGTGTGTGTGTGTGTGTGTGTGTGGGTGGGTAGGGGAACTGAGACTGACGCAACACTATGCCGTTGCTCGCGTGCCGACACACTCGCAAACAAGCACACGAGAGCAGTCTGGCAGCGAGTACTTCTCTCCATCCCTCTATCTCTCTCTCTCTATCCCTCTCTCTCTCTCTCTCTCTCTCTCTCTCTCCCTCTGCTCCCAGACTGTCCCGGGAGACTGCTGTGTGCAAACATACAGCCGCATTACATTACCGATGCAGATGGCACTGTGCTGTAAACAATGGGGACAAGTAGAGCGGCGGAGACAGGCAGGCAGGCAGGCGGGTAGGCAGGCAGTAGAGGCGGCGGCCTGGGCGAGAGGCCTAGGGGGAATCCAAGAGGCCCATCGCTGCTCCTCACGAAAAGGTTAACGCTCTCGCCGGCGCCCGACCCCATAAAAAATTTAGATGCTGGGGCTCCGGCGAGGACCCTGCAATTGTCCTTGATGAGGCTGAATCTTTCCGATTATCCACAACAAATGTCAACAGAGAGAGAGAGAGAGAGAGAGAGAGAGAGAGAGAGAGAGAGAGAGAGAGAGAGAGAAAGGGGGTGTGGTGGTGTGGTGGGTGGGTGGTGAAGACAGGGAGGTTGTTGCTGACTGCGTTCACAGCAGGTCAGTTTTCATGCGTGACTAGCCGATGTTTAAAAGGTGTGAAAATCATCTCGGACGCAGAAAAGCGGACTGTACCTGCCCTGCCCACGTCGGGAGAGCAGCCTTTTTGTCTACCTGG
Organism: Sardinella longiceps; assembly: GCA_027497455.2. Lineage (NCBI taxonomy): Eukaryota > Metazoa > Chordata > Actinopteri > Clupeiformes > Clupeidae > Sardinella > Sardinella longiceps. The sequence goes on from JAODXP020000031.1 coordinate 11,916,985, forward strand.
TCACGGAGAGTCTTAAGACAGACTGAATGATAGGTCACTATTCCCTCAAGTCTTTCAGAAAACAAAGCAAAACAAAAAAACAAAACAAAACAAAACAAAACAACAACAAAAACAAAACTGAAAGAAAGACAAAAAAAAAGCCCTCTCCAAAAAATTGCTTTCGATTTTCATTTACTTCCAGCCACCCCCATATGCTTGGGCTTGTAAATTGATCGCTTGGCCAAAGTCTGGCCCAGACTGTGTCTTGGTATGGCATTTGTGTATCCATTTAATTCAGCCAAATACACACACACACACACACACACACACACACACACACACACACACACACACACACACAGAAGAGTTTATATGGCTGCGAGTGATCCCTCGTTCTGAGTTCCAGAATCAAGATAACCTTGTGTGCTTCTTAAAATAATAAATAAATAAAAATAGCTGGTCTTGAAACTGCCGGCACTTAGGCTCCTGCAATCCATTTAATTAAAACAATACAATAAATTACTAGCAATGCTAACGGTGAGGCTAAACAGAGCATAGGTAAATTATGACCTTGCGCTGGGAACGTTTTAAGGGAATATCATGGCAGAGCACATAAATTTGAAGCGGGAATTGCTGACCTGTCAATCACATACCTCCGCCGGTGCGCGTGCACACACACACACACACACACACACACACACACACACACACACACACCACACACACACACACACACACACGTACACATTCTCAAACACGCATACACACACACACATACACACAGCACACACACACACACACACACACACACACACACACACACACACACACACACACATACCCCAACCTGCCCAGTATGTCTTCCGCCTACACACCTCCAGAATGTGCCTCACCATCCAAGTGTGAAGAACAAGTATGTATTTCATGGACGAGAGGTAGCACAAATTGCACACTTATTTCCAGAGGAACTATGGGGCCCCGTGCAAACGTCCTCCGAGCCCGCGAGCACTGGAGCTATTTTGTTGAAGGAGATTGGGGCATGCGTACAGGGCTTTACCAAACTACTTCTTTGCTCTTGTATTTGTGTGCATGTGTGCAGGGCTCGGCTGAGCGTGCATGTGTGCTGTGTATGTGTGGCTGTGTGTGTGTGTGTGTGTGTGTGTGTGTGTGTGTGTGTGTGTGTGACTGCTGGATGACTGCATGAAGGCTCCCGAGTGTTTCTCACCAAAGCCCTCTTAATCTGCTGACTGATGAGCACACATCAGTGGGACCTGGGGGGGTGGAGTGAAGTGTGTGTGTGTGTGTGTGTGTGTGTGTGTGTGTGTGTGTGTGTGTGTGTGTGTGTATGTGTGTGTGCATGTGAGTGAGTTAGCATGTGTGTGTGTGTGTGTGTGTGTGTGTGTGTGTGTGTGTGTGTGTGTGTGTGTGTGGAGGGGAGGTTTCCTGGAGGTTGCCAGAACAGCAAGCTTTGCGAACGTGCTAATTCTCGGAGGAGTTCTAAATCCATAGTTTCTTTTCTTCTGCACCCAGATCCCCAGAGGTGCTGAGATCTCCATGTGATAACCTCACCCAGGCCAGCCTCTGGCTTTAGCCTCCGCCGCAGCTAACAGCAGCTAATTGGGGCTTGACAGGAGAGGGACTCACTGAGGAGTGCATGCATGCATGTTTATGTATGTGTGTGTGTGTGTGTGTGTGTGTGTGTGTGTGTGTATGTGTGTGTGTGTGTGTGTGTGAGTGTGTGTGTGTGTGT
>JAODXP020000031.1:11938713-11943713 GCA_027497455.2 Sardinella longiceps
AAAATTCCTCACATCGCACATCATTACAATTATGATCATATAAGCGAAGGGTTTGCTAAGTCAGAGATCATCAAAGGAACTCCTGGGACATTCCGGGTGATGACTCATCGATAAAGACATCAAGACTGTCGACTTTGGCATCATAGGAGGAGGAAATGACAAGCAGTTGTCGGGCAGGGGCCCGGAGATGACAAACACTTAAAAGACTAGGAGGTGCCATGCCAGCGAGTCGATACTTCCATCAATAGCCACATCCTAGACTGCACCCTAAGCACCCCTCCACCTCACACACACACACACACACACACACACACACACACACACACACACACACACACACACACACACACACACACACACACACACACACACGAACACACGCACACACACACACACACACACACACACACACACACACACACACACACACAAACACACGCACACGCACACACACACACCGTTCTTGTTCCTCAACTGACCGGTCCAAATGTCCTCCCACTCCCCAAGGAGAAATGGAGGGAGAGACCGCTAAGTCGATCATTAGCCATGGCGGTCAAAAAAAAAAAAGAAGAAGAAGAAGAAGAAGAAGCCAAAACAAAGAAAGCGCTCTTGCTCTCTCCTCCACTAAATAAAGTGCCATCCTTCTGTCTCAGGTTTTTTGGCTCACATCCAGAAGTCCCTAGAGTGGTAACACGGATATGTATCTTTTTTTTTTTTTTCTTTGCTGAAGTTGTCGGAGTTGGCCCACAACACCTGTGTCCTCCTCCTCCTCCTCTTCCTCTTTTCCTTGCCTTTCGGTAATGACATGGGGCCCAGTGTTGCGTGCCAAAAGAGAGAGAGAGAGAGAGAGAGAGAGAGAGAGAGAGAGAGAGAGAGAGAGAGAGAGAGAGAGAGAGAGAGAGAGAGAGAGAGGGATGTGTCACAGGGGCTGTCTGTAGTCTGCTGGTAGTGGGGCTGTGGGTGTGGATGTCGTGGTGCAGGGGGTTGGTGTAGGGGGGGTGTAAGGGGTGTTGGGGGGTATCCTCGGAGGTGGTAATCGGGCAGACAAACAGCAGGCTTGTCTTGGACCCATTCTGCTCCACCCCTGAGGAGATGGTCTAGAGTGTGATGGATAGCTAGTTGGACAAGCCACTGCCTCTGTTTGAGGTGCTAGTCTCTTGAGGGGCCAAACAAAAAAAAAAAAACAAAAACAAGAACAACTTAGGCTTAAGATGAACAATACTTTTCTCTCTTCTTTGATATTTTTTTTCATTCAGGGTGTGGTAATGGATTACAAAGAAACAAACATACATATTTATGATGTGGTTATTCTAAAAGAGCTAGGCCTACTTTGTTAGCAGCTTAGTCACTTTTAGAGGAATTGTGACATGGAAAGCATTATCCAAGGCCCGGGTCTCATGTAGTTGTGAACACTGCAGCTGCACCATGGCCCCTGGCTGTGTTTAGATGGGTCTCCCATTGCACAAACATGGCTTTATGTCAAATGGGAATGCAAATCCCATTCTTAATTCTCATTTTCATGAGAACGGGATGCGGTGCTGGTACGGGTTGGGAGAGGGGTGAGGATGCGCACACACACGCACGCACACAGCACACACACACACACACACACACACACACACACACACACACACACACACACACACACAAACAATGTTATTCCCTGCATGCATGACAACAAATTGCCCCGAGTCTTTCTCCTGGCTTTTCTGCGACAGCGAGGCACAGCAGCAAACATAAAGAAGTGCCTAATGTGGAAGAAGAAAAATAACTATGGAGAGAGAGAGAGAGAGAGAGAGAGAGAGAGAGAGAGAGAGAGAGAGAGAGAGAGAGAGGGGGGGGGGGGGGGGGGGGGTGTAGATACTATTGTACATGACCAGTCTTGTCATTTCAGTCCATTCAAATTTATGTGAACAAGAGTGGGAGAAGGAGGGAGTTTGATGGGAAGAAACATTGAATGAGAGAGAGAGAGAGAGAGAGAGAGAGAGAGAGAGAGAGAGAGAGAGAGAGAGAGAGAGAGAGAGAGAGAGAGAGAGAGTATAATATCCACATATGACTGGGGGCCCAAATGGCTATTTAATTCGGAGCCTTCAGACACTGATGACGGATGTCATTACAGTGACCTTGTGCTGCAGTGCCGAGGGGTCTGCCCCACTAACCGTACAGTCACCTTCAGAGCCGCCCACAAAAACAACTAGTGTCAGCGTCAAGCGCTTGGGCACTGCTTGTTGACAAACACTGTATTTGCCTCTCTCTATCTTGTTCGCTCCCTCTGTGTGTGTGTGTGTGTGTGTGTGTGTGTGTGTGTGTGTGTGTGTGTGTGTGTGTGTGTGTGTGTGTGTGTGTCTGTTGTCTATTTGTTTGTTTTTCTGACCTTGGGACTAATCCAAATGCTTTCCATCGCATTCAGTCCACATAAGCATCCACAGACTAATGCACCACACACTTACACAAATGCAAAGATCACACATAAGAATACACACACACACACACACACACACACACACACACACACACACACACACACACACACACACACACACACACACACACACACACACATGCCATGCAAAATGCAGAAGCAATTTATGAGTCAATGAGCAAAAAATGCCATTCTTCATCTTGAACAAGATCAATTGAAGTACCTCACAGGGCCTTCATTCCTCTATCAAAACTCATGGATCATATAATTCCTCTAAGCCTCAGCAGCCACCACTTGACAAGCCACACAGCAACACATTAGCCTGCATACCCAAACACTTCACTACGGGTGCCTGGGAAGATCAAAAAGGGATGGCGGCTCTTCATTTTTAGCAAGAGCAGAAGGGATTCTTCAGCTACGGTGAGATTGAGCGGAATTACACATGCTACAGAATGGAAATCTGAGTGTGTGTGTGTGTGTGTGCGTGTGCGTGTGTGTGTGTTGAGTGCTGGTTAACGGATGAGCTGAGGTAATGGAGCACACACACATCCCAACGTTAGAGGGATGAGGGGAGAAGGTTGATGCTTTGCGGAGGCAATGGGCCATAATCGGACTGTTTGTAACAACAAGAGAATATCAAGAATTTATTGGGCCTGAAAGAATGTTGTATAAAGTGTTTTTGCAAGAGGCTGGGTTGTAAGGGAGGGGGGGAAGAAGGGACAGAGAGTCTATGAGGGAGGACGAGAGGGAGAGAGGGAAGGGGCGGAGGGAGGGAGAGAGGGAGGGAGAGAAGGAAGGAAGGATGGAGGGAGGGATGAATTGTTCTGTGTAAAGATGCCACACGGCGACGAGTTTCATCCAAAGTGGGAGAGACACCCACTCTCGAGCTTGCAAGCATGGAGGGGAATTGAAAGCAGTGTACCTTCACAAATCTGCCTTTAGATTTCTGCGAAAATTGTGCCATCGCACGTCGGCCCCGTGGATAGCTATTTACGTTTGCAATCTTATCTTAAGTCATTTTCCATGCCTGTTTAAGCGAAGGAACTCCATCGGCGCACTAAAAGAGAAGGAGAATGCGAGACACCAGGATGTTGAAAAAACGACAAACAAACGACAAGCCGCACACACGGAGGAAGAGACCTTCCCATTTACGTTTCAGAGAGGTTGTCAGAGAACATACATGAGACTTATCACCATGTACGGCCAAAAGCAGTTGTAAGTGCTGCTGGTCGCCGTGAAAGATAAATGCTCGTGATTTAAATGCAAATGCGAGGGCGAGCCAATGTTTCACTCTATGTATATCTGTCAGCTCTGTGCATAAAGTCCTTCATCTTAAGGAATCAGATAATTATGGGATGCAACTGTCTGCCAGCCAGTGGATTTGGTCAATTTGGAGCGGGCCAGAAGAGGCCAGTTGGGTGGACCATCCCCTGGTTATGCAATCGCTCACTTCAGCCAGGATGCAATTAAGTTAGAGCCTGAAATTGCATTTGGGATTGCGAGTGGGACAGTAGGCCTCCATGAATCCCTGATAAGACTCAGTGTGCTATCTGCTCCCTTCATCTTAGCTTCCCTGCCACCTCTCTCTCTCTCTCTCTCTCTCTCTCTCTCTCTCTGTCTCTCTCTCTCTCTCACTCTCTCTCAGTCTCTCTGACCCCCGCCCCCCATCTTCCATCTACCTTCTCTTCAAGCGGAACTATATGACCCTTCTACCTTTCCCACATACTCACACACACACACGCACACACGCACACACACACACACACACACACACACACACACACACACACACACACACACACACACACACACACACACACACACACAGGAAGGCATACACTAGTGTATATTATGTATGTGTATGTGCATGTGTGTATGTGTGAATATACACACACGAAGGCATGCACATACACACACATAATATACACTACACACACACACACACACACACACACACAGGCAGGCATGCACACACACATACATTTACACACTCACACACACACACACACACACACACACACACACACACACACACACACACACACACACACACACACACACAGAAACACCAAACACAAACCGCATACACACTATTCCAGACCACACTTCTCAATCTCTCAATACCTTCACACCTCCCCGTCCCTCCGTGAGATGGTTCCCTATCAGGACTTTAGCATGGTAGCGCTGTCACATCTCACGCCGTCACTCTCACCTTCTCTCTCTCTCTCTCTCTCTCTCTCTCTCTCTCTCTCTCTCTCTCTCTCTCTCTCTCTCTCTCTCTCTCTCTCTCTTTCAGGTAGCAGCCTCTTCTCTCTCCTCCTTATCCCACTCCTCTCCCCTCTTCAGTAAACACTCACTCCATCTTATCTCTGTTCACCCATGCTTGCCCCCTTCACACACACACACACACACACACACACACACACACACACACACACACACACACACACACACACACACACACACACACACACACACACACACACACACACACACACACACATGTGTCATTCTTCCATACCAGTTTAGAGAAGGTGTGGGACCCCAGGCATGCATGTAGACTGGGGCAGATACAGTG
>JAODXP020000031.1:11946213-11963713 GCA_027497455.2 Sardinella longiceps
CCACACTTTCAGGTAGGAAGTGCTCACGTCGGCATAAAAAATTGCAGGCTTTTTTAATATGTTGACGGATTCTGAAGCGGGAAGCCGGCAGGTATCGCCTGAATTCTCTCGCCCGTCCTGCCCGTGGATGTTTGAGGAGCGGGGAGCCGTGGTGATGGCAGAGGCGGTAACGGCGCCAGTGACTGCCACCACCTGGGAGGAGAGGGGGAAAAAAAAAACTAATTTTACATCAGATCTGCCCCACAAGCAAGAAAACCGAGGGATGGGTGGCGAAGGTTGTGTGTGTGTGTGTGTGTGTGTGTGTGTGTGTGTGTGTGTGTGTGTGTGTGTGTGTGTCCAGGAGGAAGTGGGTGTGTGGGGGGAGACGGGGTGGGGGCTACAAAAGCTGAGCCATGCAATAGACAAGCAAGGATGGAAGGGAAAGCCTGACATTTTTAAAATGAGCCAAGTTCAGGCACATTTAAATATACTCTCTTCAGCAAATCCAATACCTGTCACATTAAAATAAAGTGGCTTTCTCCGCGCCTTGCCTTATATCTTGGAGATAAGATCTATTGGGGCAATACAAGCAGGTCCCTAAGAAAAGGAGACACAGCTTTTCTCTTTCTCTCTCTCTCTCTCTCTCTCTCTCTCTCTCTCTCTCTCTCTCTCTCTCACACACACACACACACACACACACACACACACACACACACACACACACACACACACACACACACACACACACACAGACACACTCTCTCTCACACTAAGTTACTCTCTTTCTGGCCCCAATGCATGGGCCATTTATGACTTGACTGACATATGACAGAGTTGTGTGCTTCTGTAGCCATTACAGTAATGCACCTGGTGCTTCATTCAAAATGGCTTTACTATCACTCATAGTTTAACCCCCCACACTCTCCTAGGGTTACACACACACACACCTCCTGCAGCTACCCATGATTCTCAAAGAGATTTATGACTGTATACTGTATGTAAAACAACAACAGCAACAACAACAGCAACAGAAACAACCTGATTTTGCTTTGCTGATATGCTCATATTTAATAAGGCCGCTAATCTAAGAGCAGGGTAAAAGAAAAAGGTGACGATTGATGTAGCCCATGTAGAGAAAATCACCTCACCTAGTGAGTTAAATGGCTGCAGAGAAAATGTAAACAAACCCCAAACACAATATTTATGAGAGAGTTTTCACAATGGAGTTTTCACATTGTTATTCATATTGCACTTGGACATTCCCACACATTTACAAACTTCTGCTGCTATTCATATCTTTTTTATTTTATAATTATTTATTTACTTCTTTTATTTATTTTTCTCTCACATCTGTGCCTTTCCCACTCGCATCCTCCTGGTGTCCTCTCCAAATATGTGCCCATTCGCCTACACACAAATTATACAGTCCAACTCAATCACCCTATCAGCTTGTGTTATCTATTTCTGTTCATCGGTGCAATATTATTCAAAAATGCCAAGTGCTGAACTGGAACTTTGAAGTTCACGGTTCGAAATGAAGAATAATAAGCAGGTGGTTGATGTGGCATTGTGTGTGCATGTGTGTGTGTGTGTGTGTGTGTGTGTGTGTGTGTGTGTGTGTGTGTGTGTGTGTGTTTGTGTGTGTGTGTGTATTTGTCTGCAGCAGAGCAAGGAATTTTGGTCAGGTTTCTATGGAAACAAAGAGAGTTTAATATCTTCTTTCTTTGATCAAATCTTATTATCTTGACTCACACAAATACATTCGCGGGCACGCACACACACACACACACACACACACACACACACACACACACACACACACACACACACACACACGTTTTTATTGCCTCAACAAAAAGAAGAGGGCTGGATTTTCTTCAAAATCTTAATTAGCCTAATGCCTTATGATCAGCGAATGGTACGGATGATTTTCTGTCTTTTAAACATGTTCCGCACGAGAGTCCGATAATAAGAGGCTCATTAAAAGCCAAGAGCGATGCTATCTACATTCTACCATCAGCTTGACTCCATTTATTAGCGGGTCCTTTCTATTTTTAAATACCTCAAGGATGAGATTTAGAACACTCTCTATGTAATTATGCCACATATGTGCACGTGTGTGTGGGTGTGTGCATGCGTGTGTGGATGTGTGTGTGTGTGTGTGTGTGTGTGTGTGTGGAGGGTGTTAAGGGAAGGTAAACAAGTCTGTGTTCACCAGATGCAACACCTTGCATAAAGGCAAACAAACCATCAGAAAGGCATATAGTGGTGCTTCTATACTCCTCTGCTGGAGTCATAAGAAGTTTAAGTCTTTTTGCCCCCCCACCTCTTCCACTACAGCCGCCCCCCTTCTTCTGCCAGCTGGAGAAACCTCCTTTTTTTACGGCCAACATAATTGAGCCCATAAAGCAAAACGTATCACCTGCGAGGCAGGCGGATTATTCATTATCGCCGCGTAGCCCGCCATAAATTCAGAAACAAACATTGGTGATGTTTGCCCCCTAAGGGGAATGGGGGAATGGAATGGACAGGGGGTGGGGTGGGGTGGTGTGGGGTGAGGGGGTGGAGTGGAGTGGGGATGTGCACAACCGGTGTTCCATTTACTGTAAGAACAGATGCAGTTCCAGGAGCCTCAATACAGTGGAAGTTTCTAGAGGGTGGTCTGGGCGCTAGTTCTGAAGGGTGGGGTTAGTGGTGGTGGTGGTGGTGGTGGTGGAGTGCGCCTCCACCCTCCCTTCCTCCCGATCCACCAACAACCATCCAACTGCCAGTTCCCCTGAATTCTTAATCCCAGAATAAACTAATCTTCATGGTGTAAACATACCCCCCAACCACCCCCACCCCCACCCCCGCTCCGCATCTCTCCCGTCCCCTTCCTTATACCCCCCATATCCCACAACTCCCTCTGCTACAGCATCACAGCCATGGATGCATCTATCCAGCCCTCCGGACGGCTGATAAGTGAGAAAGGAGGGATGAAGAATATGAGAGAGAGAGAGAGAGAGAGAGAGAGAGAGAGAGAGAGAGAGAGAGAGAGAGAGAGAGAGAGAGAGAGAGAGAGAGAGAGAGAGAGAGAGAGAGAGGCACTGGCCTGCTGGACTGAGATTACAGGGGTGGGGTGGGGGGTAAGGGGTAAGGTGGTGGTGGTGGTGGTGGGAGGTGACTGGAAAAGGAGGGCTGAGGGGATGAGGAAATGTGTGTGTGTGTGTGTGTGTGTGTGTGTGTGTGTGTGTGTGTGTGTGTGTGTGTGTGTGTGTGTGTGTGTGTGAGTGTGTGTGTGGGGAGTCGAGTGGGTCCTTGGTCGACCTCCAGCCTTTGATGAGCTGAAGAGGGGAGAAGGGGGCAGTGAGTGGTGGGATGGTGGTGGTGGTGGTGAGACTGCCTCCGCCATGTTAGATTGGGTGGCCCGCCTGCACCCTGTAGGCATGGGGACACAAGGAGAGGAAACAGAGGAGGAAGATGACCTTATCAGAACAGACCCGCTTGCATGGAGGAGAAAAAAAAGAGGAAGAAAGGAAATAAAAGAGAAGAGAAGAAAAGAAAAGAAAGGGGGGAGTTGAAGAAGAGGGCTTTTGTTTTGAAATGATAATAACATCTCCTTCTACACTGAAAGGGCACACAGATCAGGTGGCTCCCGGGCACAAAGAACTCTCCAGAAGTAACGGCGAGGAGCAATGGCGGCTTCGGATAGAGGTGGAGGATCGCCACAGAGATAAATCTCAATCGCTGGACGAGTCCATCACCTGGACACACTCGGGGACGGTGATTCATCATTGGCTGCCATGGCGACACAGCTTGAGGATGCTTCTGAAGAATATCCCCTTGGTCTAAACCCTGTGGACACCTTTTTGTCTTGTGAGAAGCTCACACCCATCACTTCCGCCTTCTCACTTTCACTCTTGTGAGGCTAAGCCCTCTATGATGTCGCTGAAAGCATGATAGTGTACTAACTGTCATCTTTAAAAAGAAGATTTGTGACAACACACACTCTCTCTCTCTCTCTCTCTCTCACACACACACACACACACACACACACACACACACACACACACACACACACACACACACACACACAGTGTGTACAGCACATGAGTCTGACACTTGCTCAGAACAAAAAGATTTCATGTTGCACTTTCAGGTCCACTGAGTCACAATACCAGTATTAACATAAACTTCACAATCAATATGGAAGACATTTAAAACACAAACAAAAAAACAACAAAAGAAAACAAAAAACAAAAATCATACTGTACAATATAGATCCATGTAGTGGTCTTGTAATGACTACTGTCCTGATAGGCTTACAGCAGGCTCACAAAGCAATTACCACAGTCTCAGGTCAGGACTGGCGCCAGATAGCCCGATGGAATGACTTGGCCTTGTCTGTCCCTTAACAAATGTGAGATGGAAACCCGAGCGGACGGAGCTCCCCTCTAAATACACAGCGCCGTGCAGCGTCTCTGACATCACAATGATTGGAATCATGGCGTGGGATGATTCCATCAGGGCGGCAATTGTAAATGTAAATCTTGCTGACAAGCTTTTTGCATTGAAATAGCCAGCTGTTAACTAGCTGCTAGTGGAAATGCAGGGGCACTGCAGGGTTGGGTGTGTAGAATACTGGATTTACATTATTTTTCGCGCCTTTGCTGCCTGGGCTCTAACAACAATGAACACTGACAGAAGGAAGAAAAAGAAGACAAAAAAAAAACAAACAAAAAAACAAAAACAAAAACAAAAAAATAAATAAATGATTAACTGAGAATTGGAGGGGAAAAAAAGCAAAAGCAAGCAATCTATGTGGTAATTTGCACCGCATGTGTATGACTGCATGCAGAGAGTTTGTATGTATGAGGGCGGAAAATGAGATAGATAGATGCATAAAGATAGAATGAGAGAGAGAGAGAGAGAGAGAGAGAGAGAGAGAGAGAGAGAGAGAGAGAGAGAGAGAGAGAGAGATGCGTGTGTGCCTCCTCTAACCTAGAGACATTATTCACATGCATCTGATTTGGTCTACCTTACGGCACAGAGCGCACTCCACTGTAAGTCATTACACTAGGGGTCTTTATTGCACATTCAGTTATGCATCACAAACAGATAAATAAATAAACAAATAAACAAACAAATAAATAAATAAATTAGCAAGCAGCGACGGCAGCAGCAGCCTCTGCATTACACAAAACAACTAACCAGTCCAGGCCATGCATTCAGGCCTCTCTACCCCTGTTATGATCAAGCTGCTGCCATTTCCCTAATTAGGCCTCTGAATGTAGCCCTGGTAATTAGTGCAACAAGCTCGCTACCAGCATTGGAAATTCTTTATTATGAAGGCAATGATTAAAGAGAGATAACCACACAATGAAGAGAGCCCTATGTACGTTTTTTTGTTGTTGTTGTTGCGCTCGTGAAAGGGTCCCCTACAACGATCGATCACGCACAGACAGAGGCTAGAGCAGCTGCAATTTGTAAACACAAATAACCAGCTTGTCCCATCTTTCATCTGACAAACAGGTAATGGAATTAATGAAGTTGCTTTGAATTATCCTAATTATGGTCTGTAATTGATCCTTCAGCAGGATGTGTTACAATGAGAATATGAACAGAGCGTTCAATAACAAAGAGAGAGAGAGATGTATATTTAGATAAACTGTATCATTAACATGTATCATGGCACATGTGAGGCCTCGCCTACGCTTTTGGGGACTGTGTGGAGACAGTGAGATGTATGTGAGACTCATGTGAGACTCATGTGAGACTGTGGAGACTGTTTGAGCCTTATGTCATGTTGAAATAAAATTCAGGTCTAAAGTATCTTAGTATCTTCTATGCATCTCAATCTGGCCAATGTCATGTAATATTCAGCTTCCAGGCGGGATAAACGGACATACTTAACTGTAGATCAACATGCCTCTGCTGGTATTGGATATGCCTTCGACCAATCAGATCAATGATGGCAGAGGAATAAAAAGTGGAATGCATATCAATCTGAAACAAAGCATGTGCTAAGCACACCCCCACTGAGTAGGGATAAAATACATTAGACGATTTTGATTGGTTCTCTATCTCAGGCATACTGGAAGAGGTGGAGATACAGTATATAGGCCTCTTTACTAGACTGATATGCAGCAGAAAGAATCTCACAGTGTAGGAATGTCAGCTCTTCACTGAGCTACAGCATGCTTGTTTGTGACTACAGCCCTGACATTTGTATTTGTGTGTGTGTGTGTGTGTGTGTGTGTGTGTGTGTGTGTGTGTGTGTGTGTGTGTGTGTGTGTGTGTGTGTGTGTGTGTATGTAGCTGTGGCTGTGTTTTCACCCCGAGATGTGAAAACACTCATTCTGAAGGAGAAAGACATGGAATACAGAGAAAGCAAAAAAAGGAACAAGTATAAGAGAGAGAGAGAGAGAGAGAGAGAGAGAGAGAGAGAGAGAGAGAGAGAGAGAGAGAGAAAATGTTCCTCCCTTTCTTCTTCCCCTCCTCTTGCGGGGGTGATTGGCATTTCCACTTATATCACCACCAACAGTCTGGGGAAGGTAATTTGGTGCAGGGCAAAAGTGCAGAGGCCGATTAGAGCCCCATTGCCCAGAATAAGGAGCGAATCGCTGGGGAGGTCTCGGCTTCGGAGGCCCTAGACTGCGACGGCCGAGTCGCACTCGCAGGAATTCTCTCCCTTCCTGTCACATCTCATTGTTCCACCCTCCCGTTGGCTCGTCGGACTGGAGAAGAGCGGCGATCAGCGAGAAAACCGCCTCCGACGACGCAAAAGATTCCCCCTACTGCGGAGTGGAGTGTGTGCGATGGAAAAAGACGAGAAGTAAAGTGGCACTTAAGGAACCAATCGCACAAATCCACATTGTTCCCGTGATGGGCATTTAATTAACTCTAGAGAAGTAGAAAGGATTTCTTTTTTTTTTTTTTTTTTTTGCTTGTTTTCGGGTCCGCAATCAGTAAACAAGATTGCTGAGAATAGTGCCGTAGTTTGTTTTAATTACATGTTACAAATGAGGTGAGCTATGCGAAGCAGCTGTCTGCGCTGTGATTGTTGCTAAAAAGCAATTTACATGCAACTGCTATGGGCAAAATTAAAGAGAGAGAAAGGGAGAGAGAGAGAGAGAGAATGGGGTGAGGGAGTGATGCTCAGAGAGAGAGAGAGAGAGAGAGAGAGAGAGAGAGAGAGAGAGAGAGAGAGAGAGAAATGAAAGAAAGGGCAAGGAGAAGGAGAAATGGATTGACAAAAAAAAGCAAGGGAGAAATTCCCCCTCCTCTTTGGCCTTTTCCAAGACTTTCAGCAGAAAGCTTGACAGCTTGACTTTCTGATGTAATCATCACAGAGGTATTTATGGACAGCAGCAACAACAACAGAAAATTGAGAGAGAGAGAGAGAGAGAGAGAGAGAGAGAGAGAGAGAGAGAGAGAGAGAGAGAGAGAGAGAGAGATTCTGCAGCCTCCAAGTCCTCCAAGCCAAAGGAGAGAGAGAAAGGGTCTAAATGTTAATGCTAACGTTAGTTCCCCCATGCTCCATACCATCACTTCACCCCACGCTGCGTCGCTAATGCTACTTCCTTGTAAGGAGAGCGTGTGGGGAGTCTGTGATGAGGGCTTTTTGCAGTGCCAGAGCAAGCAGCCTTGCTGTCAAAGCCAAGGCCTCCAGCTGGGACAAACTCAAGCCTGGGGCTCGCCTGAGAGCAAAAGCCCCTGCCAAGCACTCCAGTGGTGGGTGGGTGGGCGACAGATGCAGCAGCAGCAGTAGCAGCAGTAGCAATAGCAGTAGGGGCAATGCTACCTGGATTCAATCTTGCTGAAGCTGAAATACAGATTCTCTACTTTTCTTTTCATTTCTTTTCTTTTCAGTTGCCATGAAGGCTGTGCTGATAAGGGTCCATTTGTGCTGAAAGTTCAAGAAGCTGACAGGGAGCGGAGAGGTGGGCATGTTATTATGGAAATTTGTCTGTAACACCTGCTGGTTACATCTAGAAGGACAAGAGGGTGTCTTGCATGACCTCAACACTGAGGTCATTCTCCTTCACCGGTCTTGTGTTCTTTACTGAATACACACATTATCATCCCATAGTTGTAAAAAAGAGAGAGACAAATTTGCCTCACTCCCAACTGACATTTTATTCCAGTCTTAGTGTTAGGAATTTTACCTCTATACCATAGATGAAAACATTATCAAATCATGAATTATATAATTACGTAATGAATTATGTGATATATTCATGGCCTCTTTCTAATATTGGACTACATCACGACTATGATAATATTGGATTACATCACTAGTATGATATTAAAATGGAATATGCCATAAATAGGAATATATTCTAATATTATTGTTCTATAAAAAGTAGGCTAAGGAAGGAATGTGGTGAAGGTATGCGGTGAATGTGGGTGTATAAAGGTAATGATACTTGCTAATACAATGTAATGTGTGTATATCTGTATACAGTACATACACTTCCCATTCCAGGATCATGTTGTTCACACATGACTCAGAGGAGTCACGTGACCAAAGCTGAGTGATTTTTTAATGTGACTGTATTGGATAAGACCATGCAGAAGAATGGGCCAAGTGAGCTGTGATGATGCCATGCTAATGTATGTAATAAAAGGTGTAGAAAGGGCAGCGGTGTGGTTAGGCATTGTGGCACTAATGAGTCATGGCATGACCTTTGCTTCACCTTTCAACTACAGTTTCTCCAAGAGGTCATACCATTCAAAGTCACGCTCAAAGCAACAGTAGCCTCCAGAAAGGATACAGAGTGTAACATTTATTTTTTTTTCCTTCACCAAACTGTATTACTCTAGTAAACAGTTTCAATGTGTGTGAATGTTTGTGTGTTTCTTTGTGATTATGTGTGCTCTACTCTATATATGTTGATAACATGTGTTTGTTTGAATTGATTGTTTGTGCGTCTATGTGAGTACGCCTATGTGTGTGTGTGTTAGTGTGCAAGCTATTCCATTATTATAAAGTTGACACGATAACGCTTAGACATTATCAACTGCCTCCAGGTATTCATTTGGTCAGATTACACCTTGGACACGACTGGGCATGTCCACAATCCCCACCCCCCCCCCCCCCCTCACACCACCACCCATCTCCGCCTCTGTGTTTACACACTGGCCCCAATTGGGCCTCATTCATGTGGACTATTTCAATCAAGCGTCTGTGTTTGCTTCGCGCTGCTTAATCTCTTGCCCAATCACTCAGTGAGGCGCTCGGAATGGGCGCAGGGAGAGGCAAATTAAGGAATAACACAATTAGAGCTCACCGGGGCCACGGGCCCTACTGTTAATGACATGTTTTTCCCCCCTGACGGGAGTGGCGCTGCGCTGGGGGCACTCTGTCATTTGTTTGATGACCTTATACTCCCCCCCCTCCACACACACACACACACACACTTACTCCCCACATCAACTACTCTTACACCCCCCGTCCCCAACTCCAGCCAAAGACACACACACACACACACACACACACACACACACACACACACACACACACACACACACACACACACACACACACAGAAACACACAAATTAACACACCCTTCTGACAAAACACTCTGTCTCGACCTGAGCGCCATTTAGAACAGGCTTAGCCAATAGCAATTACTGCAGCCTCTTACAGAAGATTAACCATGTCCACAATCTAACCATACTAAATGTATAGAGAGAGAGAGAGAGAGAGAGAGAGAGAGAGAGAGAGAGAGAGAGAGAGAGAGAGAGAGAGAGAGGTGAACTAATCTTTTTCATTTCTTTCTTTTCAAAGCTAAGCCTAGGTGGTCACTAAAGTGCTTAACCATGTGATAGAGTTGTTAATTAATACTTTGTGGGCAAAAGGCCGTCTTCTGTCTCTGGAGCATATAAAGAAAGAGGCCATTCAGACAACTAGTGTGCAGTGCACATGAAGACTGAAAAAGAGGTGGAGTAATGTGTGTGTGTGTGTGTGTGTGTGTGTGTGTGTGTGTGTGTGTGTGTGTGTGTGTGTGTGTGTGTGTGTGTGTGTGTGTGTGAGAGAGAGAGAGAGAGAGGGGGATGAGAGTGTGTGAGAGAGAGTCAGTGTGAGAGTTTGTGTGTGGGTGCACGTCTGTGACATCTATGATTGCACCCATATGCATGAATGTACAGGTGTGTGTGCTTGAATGTGTATGAATATGTGAATTTGTTCATGTATGTTTAATTCAAGTTCTAGTTACATTCTACAATATATGCTTTGACAACACTGTTTCTACACAACACTGTTGGACTGAATTGAGAGAGAGAGAGAGAGAGAGAGAGAGAGAGAGAGAGAGAGAGAGAGAGAGAGAGAGAGAGAGAGAGAGCGTAAGAAAAGAAGGGAGGAGGGAAGAGCACGAGTCAACAAACGTAGGGAAGAAGACAAAAAAGTGCAGCCACTGTCACAGCCTTAAAGTTCATTACGGCAGCTGACACCGCAGAAGGTCATAGCTTTGTTCTAAATAGAACAGCGCAGCTTATTATAGACGGTGGCCATGGGGTGACAAAAATAAGAAATAGGTGACAAAAGGACTCCCTGCTGCCTTCCTGCCAAAAGAGCCTTGGTCTTACAAAGCATCATTAAATAGGACCTTGTTCAATTTGTTACTGCAATAAAGTGCCTTCATATGTCCGCTCAAGCTTGTGACATGCCGTTGGGCGGCCCGCGTTTAAAAAGGTAAACATATCAGCCGCGGGAGAACTTGTGGCGTTCTATTGACCAAGCTCAATGCCGCCATCAATCCCTTTGTTAACAGAGTTAATTTAGCTAGATGGCGTACGGGGCTTGCTGATAACAGATCCAGTTTGCGGTTGAGAGCGCAGGCCGACTGGAAAGACTGTGGATGTGGATTGGGGTCATTACTCAAGTGGAAATTAGCAGGGAAACTTTGTATTGAGGATCGCTTCTGTTGTTCTCGCCAAGAAGTTTTGTTAGCAGCCATTGTGCTGCTGTTGTAGTTCCCAGACCACAACTGAAGTTCGTTCACTCTGTGTGTGTGTGTGTGTGTGTGTGTGTGTGTGTGTGTGTGTGTTTGAGTATGTGTGCGTCCGTGCATGTGTGTGCTGTTATTTTGAACTTCTGAAAGCTAGCATTAATGAGCTGTGCTCTGTAGCTTCTGCAGAAGAAGTCTCTCTCTCTGTGTGTGTGTGTGTGTGTGTGTGTGTGTGTGTGTGTGTGTGTGTGTGTGTGTGCATTGCAGAGGAAGTCTGGTTTGAGATAAAAGTGAAGAAAAAAGGGAAAGGGAAAAACTAGGTCACTCCTGCCCCCCTCCCCACATACACACACCCCAAAAAATAAAAAAGAATGTATGTGTGTGTGTGTGTGTGTGTGTGTGTGTGTGTCTGTGTGTGTGTGTGTGTGTGTGTGTGTGTGTGTGTGTGTGTGTGTGTGTGTGTGTGTATGTATGTGTATGCGTGCATTTGTGTGTGCATGTTTCTTACACAGTGATTCTCACAAACCCTGCTAGACTGTGCGTCTTGACTGCTATTAGGTTCAAGCTTGTTCATTAGGATGTTTTCAACCACATCATAGTCGGGCACACACACACACACACACACACACACACACACACACACACACACACACACACACACACACACAACACACACACACAAACACACACATATAAACAAACACACACACACACACACACAGGCACGCGCAGAAACAAAATGTTGTGTCCTTAACCTACCTGGGTGAGCGAGAACTGTGTTCGATCTCCTAAATGCAGTAGCAGAACCTCTTCATTAAAGGAAACACACAGACACACACACACACACACACACACACACACACACACATATGGACAGCTGCCCCTTGCTTTACTTCTCTTTACAAATCAGAACTCAAAGATCTCCCAGTGGTTACATAACCAGTGGCAGAGCCCCATAGTGCTACTGTGCATGTTTGATACGGGTGCATCAGCATCTGCTAAATATATCATGAAATTAAGATGGCTTGATGTATATTTAAGCAACTATGTCCTGGGAGAGGTTCAGTACTCGCTGAGCAGCTCACAGACATCGTGCTCTCACTACTTACCCAGCGTGCAGCCATTCTACCCCTTCCCCCTTTCATAACATACAGTGTGTGTGTGTGTGTGTGTGTGTGTGTGTGTGTGTGTGTGTGTGTGTGTGTGTGTGTGTGTGTGTGTGTGTGTGTGTGTGTGTGTGAGAGAGAGAGAGAGAGAGAGAGAGAGAGAGAGAGAGAGAGAGAGAGAGAGAGAGAGAGAGAGAGAAATGGGGAAAGCAACCCGTATAAAAGAATGAGTGGCACAGACTTTGTAAGTATGACCACAAAGAAAAAAAAAAGAAAGAAAGAAACGCATAGAAGTACATCAGAGGCCCAGCCAGGCGGAAGACGAACGCGTGTCGCCAGAGGTCGTGATATCGCCGAGCCCCGCTGTGCTTAGCCTCACTTTTTCACCTCGACCGCAGCCCCCTCCCCCCACCGCGTGCCCCCTCGTCCTGACCCTGATGTATGAAACGAGAAGGCTGGAAACCTCTGGGCTCGACGGCGCTGACCTGGTTGTTAAGTAGGGCGCTGAATGCAAAGCGAAGTGTGAGGAGCTCGTGCCAACATGACAAGACGCTGATCGGGCCTGTGGACAGCACTAAGCACATGCGGAATGGGGGGAGAGAGAGAGAGAGAGAGAGAGAGAGAGAGAGAGAGAGAGAGAGAGAGAGAGAGAGAGAGAGAGAGAGAGAGAGAGAGAGAGAGAGATGGGATTGGGACTGGCTGGGTCTTGGAGGTAATGGGTGGAAAACCACCAACAGTAGTAACCTAGGGAGAATAATCTAGAATCAAGTGACAGCATGTAATGCGTCAGCCATGGTCATGCTGTCCAGTGGCCTCACGTGGGCAATTTAGTCCTCTGTAAAAGTGAGCCAGTCAGGTGAACATCACACAAGACAAGGTTAAACGGATTACAGGTAGGACTCAAGTCATTAAGGCGCTGATGACAGAATCAATCAAGGTGGATTTCCATAACGAGCACTTTTTTAAGCTCCCAACCATCGGCCCACCCTCACCCTCTGACTCATCTATGTTCATTTCAGCATAAAATGCGACCGATGATGATGATGATGTCGTCCTAAGAGATGCCTGATTTGAAATTACATGTGGAAGTAACAGCATATAAGCCATAACGGAAGGGAACATCGAGTTCAGTGGACGTTTTTCGAAATTTCATCGATCTGCTCTTCTCCAGACTTTTTCCCCCCCTCCTCTTGACAAGACTTTTCCGGAGTTTCAATGTCACGCCGCAGGTGGTCGGCTTAACTTTTCGCCTTTTAGTCGATGCCTCCTGTCTGACTTGTTTAGAGGCAACGGACGACGCGTCTGCTGCGGACTTCGCTACCTCACCACGCACCTGTGTGTCCTCCATGGCAGGGCATTGCTGATTATCATTAGATTAAAATGTGTCCGCAGATCCATGGACAAAGAGGCGACACAATTACCCCTTTACACCTCCCACCCTCCCTCCCTCCCTCTCTTTCTCGTCCTCCCTTTCCTCCTCCCTTTCCTCACACGCCAAATGGAGGCATAATTACATTCGCTCATTTCAAAAACAACACATCACAACACGCTTGGAAGAGAAGTCCATTAACTTGCAAGCGCGTTTACCTGAGTAATTGACGATTACCTCCTGCGGATCACAAGTAATTCTAAATTGCCGCAGATGGAAATAAAGAAGTGGGGATATGTCGTAGCATGTGTGCCTGTGTGTGTGTGTGTGTGTGTGTGTGTGTGTGTGTGTGTGTGTGTGTGTGTGTGTGTGTGTGTGTGTGTGTGTGTGTGTGTGTGTGTGTGTGTGTGTGTGTGTGTGCCTGTATGTGTGTGTGTGTGTGTATGTGTGGCTATGTCTATGTGACTGTGTGTTCATGTGTCAGGCTGTGCAGGTGTGTGTGTGTGTGTGGGTATGTGTACATGCATGTGTGTGTGTGTGTGTGTGTGTGTGTGTGTGTGTGCTTGTGTGTCGGCTGTGTATGTGTCTGTGGGCAGCCATGTGTGTATGTGTGTATGTGCATGCATCTGTCTGTGTGAGTGCGTGCATGTATGTGTGTGTGTGTGTGTGTGTGTGTGTGTGTGTGTGTGTGTGTGTGTGTGTGAGAGAGAGAGAGAGTGAGATAGAGGAGAGCTGGGAGACAAAACAGGTGGGGACACAAGAGGGGCGAATGGAAGCCATTATGAAGGACCCCCATTTCCTGAACCAATGTCACCAAATGAGATGGAATCTGACTATTAAAGAGTGCCTTGGGTCGCTCGTGCTCTTGGAACCCTGTACTCAACTAGACAAACCCCACAATTATTGGTTCCCGCATGTGACACCAGTATAATTTTGCTTCACTTGGAGGGAGACAGAGAGAGAGAGAGAGAGAGAGAGAGAGAGAGAGAGAGAGAGAGAGAGAGAGAGAGAGAGAGAGAGAGAGAGAACTCCTCTCTACAAGCTGTGGGCTAGCTCAAGGATAAATAATGTTCTCTTCCGCACCGTGGGTGTCGCAGTGTGAGACACCATGCTTGATATGTTCAGCACAATCTCAAAAAAGGATGCTAGCGTGTAGGCCAGGACGGGTTAATCGCTACGTTCTAGCAAACGTTATTCGGCAAGGAAGGTTGAGGAAGAGGAAAAAAAGAGCAAAAAAAAAAAAGATTGCATGGACGCCAATCCCCCTATAGGTCTCATTCAGACAAATCCCTGTACAACTCTGTAGGGTGTCGGAAAGGGTAGGCAGAAAAAAAGAGCACACACAGTATGTGGCCTCCAATTCTCACAGGCCACAACACATGAACTGCATGATGAAATTGTTGTCAACTTGTAGGCAACTGCAGATTGAGGTCCCCTGTCAATGTCCCCTACATGGTCCGGCCATTACTACAGCAGTCCAGCAAAGTGCTGCAGCCTCAACTCTCCTATTTACAGTCCAGGAGGTGGGTCTGTGAGAACCACTAGACAGTTACTGCAGCCGGGTGAAAAACACCAGCCTTACTGGATCAGACTTTTTCATGTTGTTTAACTTTAAAGAGTCTATAGACACTCTCGGTAGGTATTTGGTTTCTTTTGAGTGTGTGGGTACTTTGTTTGAACTTTAAAAACTGTTGGTTCTGCCTTGAATTACTGTTCACTAATTGGTTGGTCCTGGAAACCTATGTCTTTTTGAAAAGTTCTCTGCTGCAGAATGCAATATTCAGTGGAGATAAGAGGTGGCGCTAGCGTGGCGAGAAAAACATCGAAAAATGCTTTTAAAAAAAGTAAAAAAATAAAAGACTGACAGCTGCATTGTGTTTGTGTTAACAAAAGCATGTTTTCTGAACATCCACACCCCATGCAGCAGTAGCAGTAGCAGCAGGAGCAGCAGAAGCAGGCAGTGTTGGTCTTTCTATTCCTGAGCGCGGTTGTTGCATTCCAGCACAGCTGAACACTGTGTCTCTATAGTAACAGCTGCAGCAGGCCTGTGATCTATATTAAAGCAGACTGCCTATAGTGCTGCAGTACTGTAGGTGAACTTGTGTGGCGTGCACTGATGATGTCATCAGCAGGCAGATGCCTATGGCAACAGATCTGCAGAGCTGCCAATCAAACTAGGTGCAGCTGGGAAAAAGTCGAGCGAAGTAGCGCACGTTGCATCAGAACATCTGCTACTGCTTAAGAACATATCAAGACAAACACTCTGTCTTTCTCTCTCTCTCTCTCTCTCTCTCTCTCTCTCTCTCACACACACACACACACACATACATCCCCCCCCAACACACACACGCACAAACAGAAAACATAGATTGTGAAGAGGTTCCTTGGAGCTATTTTCGCCCTTTACAGGATACACTCCTTCTGTGTCACTGCTACCTGCTTTGGCATCTTTCTACAGTAGCCTATCTCTGGCTCTCCTCCCAACCTCCCCCCTCCTCTCCTACCCTCTCCTCTCCTCTCCTCTCCTACCCTCTCCTCTCCTCTCTCGGCAATCTGGGATGACAAGAAAATTACACCATTTTAGCTCAATCAAAGCAGGCTCTGTTGGTGGGGGGCGAGAGAAAGAAACGGAGAGAGCCAGAGAGAGAGAGAGAGAGAGAGAGAGAGAGAGAGAGAGAGAGAGAGAGAGAGAGAGAGAGAGAGAGAGAGATGTAGCCTGGGTCAACAATAAAGTGAAAACCTTCATCGTAGGCCTCAATTTGTCTCTCTCTAACAAGCCTCTTAATTTGGGTTAACATGTTTATATTTCCGGGTCGCTGCGTGCTTCACGTTTTTCCTTTTTTTCTGTTTTTTGTCCTCTGGCAGCGAGTCATGGTACTTGGACAGGATCACAGGTCACTGCCCTGAATCCATCCTCGGCCATAATCAGCGGAGCTAGGGGAGGAGTGGGTGGGGGGTTGGTGGGTGGTAGGGGAATAAATGCCTCGCACGCACACAATCTTCATTGTGCTTTGCCTGAGTTTATAGGCACTCCCCGAGGAGAAATTACATCCTCTCAAGGCAATTATTTGTAGTGTTCGGGAAGTGACAGGATGACGGCAAGCTCACTCTCAGAGGACAGGACAGGCCAGGCGTGCGGTGGGGGATGGCTAGGGTGGCTTCCGGTAAGAAGGAATAGGGAAATGAATGCGTTTCACCTCCAAGTTCCTCACTGTATCTTTCGAGGCATGCGGCAGCAATTCTTTATGAATTTCATATATAATGTATGCAGAATACATATTCTATACATAAATAAATACATCCATATATGTAAACCAGATACAAACAGTGATATCTCTACTCTATTAAATGATAGTATACTGTACATATATGATGTACTGTATATATTTTACATTACAGTAAAATGGTATATGTAAATGGTTGGCCATTACAGCTGGCAACAGCAGCCTGTGCATCTACTTGGTTAGCCTGGTGATGAAACGCAAGTGGATTCAGAGGGAACAAGCAGGGTGGTCAGCAGCAATTACCACCCTCCAGCACCCACCCCACCCCCACCCTCCTCTCCTCTCCTCTCCTCTCCGCTGTGCACTCGAGACTGGCACCTCTCACTACACCTCTCATCAGGTGTGCCAGCAGCAGCGGCAGCGGCAGCAGCAGTGCCCGTAGTAGTGCCAACTCGCTCCTGTCCTGATCTGTCTCTCCGACTCTGACTCTCGCCAACCTCCTTCCCCTCTAGCAACCTCCACCACCCCCCACCCCCAACACCACCTACCCTACCCACCCTCCCAACCCTCCCCTCCCCGCCACCGCCACTCCTGCCTGGGCTCCATCTCCCTGCCGACCGCCTTAATCTAATTATGGTGCTGGCGGGCAGAGCTCCACTGCTTCAACGGGAGGAGGTCAGCACAGCCACCCGCCTGGACTCACTCCATGTGTGTAATGGTTATTGATTGAGGTCTGTGTGCCACGCCAATCTGCTTTATTGGAAATGGTGGACGCAGAGGAGGGATACAAGGCAAGAAGGCCCAGTTGGTAAAAGAGGCAAAGAGGAGGGAGGGAGGGAGAGAGAGAGAGAGAGAGAGAGAGAGAGAGAGAGAGAGAGAGAGAGAGAGA
>JAODXP020000031.1:11968713-11981213 GCA_027497455.2 Sardinella longiceps
GAGACAAGCTGTTTGCAAATGCATAAGCATCGACTTCAAAGGTAATGAATGCCCTCTTTGAATCTGTGCATTTGGCATAGCTCTGAAGATGGGATTCCTGCAGGAGAGAGAGAGAGGGGGGTGATGGGAATCCAACGTCTATAAAGTGCAAAACGCTAAGGTGAGCGAGCCGTAAGCTCTGCTCATTGGCTTTCTTATTTATTTATTTATTTATTTTTGGCAACTAAAGAAGATTCTGAGCCAAGTTTTACAGGTGCAAGTGCTTTGATTGCTTCTTCACTTGACTCTCTTTCCACGTGCTAGTCGATGATGTCACAGACAGATGTGCACACAAAACAAGACCAGGGGACTGAGGGTGGGTAGGGTCGGGTGGGTAGAGGTGGGGGGGGGGGGGTGTACTGTACGACAAGTAGGTTGAGCCACCAAGACCCGACCCATCCTTTGACGGCCATATTTACCCTAAGAGTGCCACCACAGCTTTTGTCTCACGTCCCCAGGCTTTATGCGACAGTTGAGTGCAAAAAGAATAGGACCTTCTGCTGAATGTGCTCTTTGTGTGAGCAAAATGTGGCAAGTATGCAGAAGTGCTCAAAAATGACACACACTCTCTCTCATTCTCTCTCTCACACACACATAGGGAATAGAAAAGAATGGGGAAAAAGACACTAGGATGAAAGAAAGACAGAGTTGGATAAAGAGAGAGAAAGAGAAAGAAAAGAAAGGGGGAAGGGAGGGTGGGAAGGGAGGAATAAAGAGGGTGGGATCACGCAGGTGACATGGACCATGACATTGGGAATTCAATTGTAAAAGCCCAACAGTGGAGAAAGCCCGCAGTGTGTGACTGTGATGTCTTGAGTTCCCCCCTGATGGTAACTCATGTGTAATGTTGCAGGAGGAGAAACCCTGTGAGGCTGGTCAGTGCCCTGTGCCTTCCGGAGACACCTCTCCGAGAGACCCAGGTCACACATGAACACACATGAACACACACACACACACACACACACACACACACACACACACACACACACACACACACACACACACACACACACACACACACACACACACACACACTGCTTACAACCGCCTTGACCTTCCACATGCTGTGCATTCTGCAAATCACTTACTGGCTGACCACAGCTTTCAAATAAATAAATAAATAAATAAACAAACAACATTGAACAAAAATGGAAAAGCATTTCCAAGATAAATAAATCTAATGTGAGAAGAAAGTGGGAAAAAAAAGAAATAAATAAAAATCTGAGAAAAAAAGAGGACAAAAAGACATGTGAAGTTTAAATGTGTCTCCCTTGCTACAGTTTGAATTTGTTTCGCTTATGTAAGGACGGACAGAAGTGGAGCACCCTTCAAAGCGAACAGCAAAGCTGCCTCCCCGTGTTAAGTTTCTTATGAGGGTGTCATTCCATAGCTCGTCTTCTTCTGCACTAGCATAGCCTCTGCTGTGGCTTCAGCTCCTCTGATGTTTATTTCGGTACAGGAATGGGAATGCGATATTTACCTTTGCAAAGTGCATTGGGAAAATCTAAAATAAAAGAATAAAAACAAAATAAAACAAAACTTAAAACAGGTGTATGGAATGTCGGTTCTGTGTTTTGTTTTATGTCACGTGTGGATACTCAGACACACACACACACACACACACACACACACACACACACACACACACACACACACACACACACACACACTGAGGCAGATTTGTTCTGAAAATACCTACACATGTCTGTGTTCAGGGTGCTTTGTCTGTTCAGTTGAACCTGTCCTGCGCTCAGCTTAATTTAGAAAGAGGCTTCCTCCGAGACAGCAGATAATGTTGAACTAAGACTCATCTGATCAGGCATACCTTCTCTCCTCATCCCCCACCAAGCAAAGGCAAGTGCACACACACACACACACACACACACACACACACACACACACACACACACACACACACACACACACACACACACACACTCCCAGGTGCCAGCCAGGTTCTCCCGCGATGCTATTTGTGGTTGGCGCTCGCCTGCTTCGTGCCGATGACTATCAAGAGATGGCGGTGTGGGCATGGCCCACTCCATCTGACTCATAGAGGGGAGAGTGAGAAAGAGAACGAGAGCTAATTACGGTTCCACAAGGGTTGGACACATTAGAGCGGTGAGGGGAAAAATGTTTTTTTTTTTTTTTTTTGCAAAGGTGCAGAGAGAGGGAGAGAGAGAGAGAATGAAATGTATGTAGCAGACAAAAAACAGATCACAGAGAGATAGAGGAGGAGTGGAGAGAGAGAGAGAGAGAGAGAGAGAGAGAGAGAGAGAGAGAGAGAGAGAGAGAGAGAGAGAGAGAGAAAAGAGAGAGAAAACAAGACTGTGGGGTCGGGAGCACTTCCATAAATGTCTTTTCTTCCGGTTGCGCTAGACAATCGGCTTAATGTAGCCTAACAGTGTTACTGAAGGGAGGACTGGACATGCATTCACCCAGCAAGTCTCCTTTGTTTTCCTCCACACACACCTAGAAATCATTTGATGGAAAAGTAATAGCATCGGGCAAAACACATTTGAATTGACTTGTGAGGACTGGGGAATCTCAGTGAAAGCTGTGATTTGATTTTGATACCTCCCGAACTGCTGTAATTTCATAGACTCGCTGAAAAATGAAGAGCACAAATCAACAGGTAATCCATTTTTGTAAGCCCATCAACCTTTTTCCAATCAATGCAAACTTGATAAGAAATACCTTTATGAAGTCGACACAGGATTGTTGCTGCCGAGTAAGGGACCGTCACAATACGCTGGGAGTCGATTAACAAAATACTCACTCGCTTGTGCACTCAATCTGAAATCGTATTTGTTAAATTGACTTATTGGATGATTTGCACAATAGACACAGCGTAGAGCGCCAGAGGCAGACATTTCTCTCCTCAGGACTTTCCTCCAAGGTCAGCAAAGGACACCGATAAATACAGTACTGCTGACAACTCCCAAGCTCCCACTGACAAATGAATGACAGTGAATTGCAGACAGTGGAGTTGCATTCGGCGAGCAGCAAACATCAACAAAAATAGACATTTTTCTGTGACAATACGGACTCGGGTGACATTGCTGTTGAAAACATCGCTCACAGTGTGAGACAAAGCCACACAGCCAGAGATACAAGTGAGGTGTTTTTTTTTTTTTTTGTCTGTTTGTTTGTTTGTTTTTTTTACTTTTTTTTTACTTATTTATTTTTGTTCGGGGAAGAAAATAAACAAGCTAACTCGGTACGCTGGCTAAACCCTCATTATTGTTCATAATCCGAGATGCAGAGCCGCATGCTCTGCCTCCCTCCACACCCCCCCACCCCCCACACCACCCCACCCCACCACCCTGCTACTGCAGTGGGTGTATTTCCCATCGGAGTCATGGGGCTGAGGGTGAAGCTCTCTGGTGGGCTGCGCAGAATGCAGATAGGATTCCCCAACCTCACACGTCTCCTCCCCTCCAGACAAACAATAAACATGCCCTAATTGAGAGAAATGATGTAATATCGATCCTCCGCCTTGCTCGACCCCATGGCTTGGCGCTCGGCAGCCTCGGCTGGCGTGACATTTACAGCAGAGGCCTGCCCCGCTCTGACGGTGGGGGACTCGAGCACAGGCGTCACGGACGCAACCAAAACCTCCGCTGATGCAACCACGCAACCGACTGTGAAAATGGCACCAATATGATGAACACAGCTACCTCTTCGAGTCCCTTATTCCGCATCACTGCACCACAATATAAACTCACACACACACATATACAAACACACACACACACACACACACACACACATACACACACACACACACACACACACACACACACACATATATATACACACACACACACACACACACACACACACACACATTCATACATGTAACGTTCATCCTGGACAGCGACTTTTTAACCTCCCCTCCTCCCTACCTATAGGGTTGTCAAGGTCTTAAATCACACATCATATTTACACTGTATCCTGACCTCTGTTTCTGCGGTGATGGAAAGGGCCAATGTTTTCAGTCCTCCTCCGCCAAACATGTCCTTACATGTGGCGATCCTCCACCTCCTCCACCTTATCAGACGAATGGGAATAGATGTCATGAAATGCATCACGGAGACTGCTGAAAGCCATCAGCACCCCCCGGCACTCAAAATCAATACCCTAGTTTGCTGCCTATATGGAGTTCAATTTCAAGCAGAAGGTTAGCCGATTCACTCAGCACGACACAAGGAAAACAACGCAAGGCAAACTGGGCTCCAAATGACTAGCTTGGAGCCCAGGTCAGCCAGAAGAAATTCAATTTAAAGGCGGCTGCCTTTTTTTTTTTTGTTGCATCCGTTGATTTCTTCATTGAGGAAACCAGATAAGTGTCAAAACTTGGGGCAGACAAGGATAAAAAGGGGGAAAAAAGAAAGACGGAAATAGGTCAAGATGTCAACCATTGACGGCCCATGATCTTCCAATTACAGCACAGGAAAGGAAAAACTGACAGTTCTGAGATGACGGGGAGAAAAAAAAAAAGAAAAAAAAAATCAATGATCTTCCATGTGCATTGCCAGTGACTTCTCAACCTTGCCCTGGAAACGCCATCGACCAAATCCTTTCCTTGAGGCGCCACAAGCATTCCGTGCCCTGTTCCCAGTATTCCCAGCGCGCTTCCGGCGTCAGATGGTGCTAACATTCCATTTAAATACAGAGGACTCCATTGTCCTCCATCTCAAGAATGGCCTGTCCACACACACACACACACACACACACACACACACACACACAGACACAGACACAATTACACACACGCACACACACATACAATCACAGACACACAGACACAGACACAGACACACACACACACACACACACACACACACACACACACACACACACACAGAGACCACGACCATTTTTCCCCCCTTTCTAGCCTGGACTTACTTTCACATTCATTGCCAAGAAAGTGCTGACATCTAATGATTAATGGGAACCCTTTGCAC
Organism: Sardinella longiceps; assembly: GCA_027497455.2. Lineage (NCBI taxonomy): Eukaryota > Metazoa > Chordata > Actinopteri > Clupeiformes > Clupeidae > Sardinella > Sardinella longiceps. Next base: position 11,973,723 of record JAODXP020000031.1, read on the forward strand.
TGTTAAATATTAGCATTTTACACAGCAATCCCTTCATTCCCCCAAGTGTAACCCGGTTATGCTAACTGCTGGGCTGAGTGTGTGTGTGTGTGTGTGTGTGTGTGTGTGTGTGTGTGTGTGTGTGTGTGTGTGTGTGTGTGTGTGTGTGTGTGTGTGTGTGTGTGTGTGTGTTTGTGTGTGAGGGGTGGGGGGATGGATGTAAGGTCGCACATTGAAAATGCTATTGCTACGAGACATAAAAGCCTCCCTCAACACTCAAAACAGGTAAATAAACACAATGAATCAATAACATTTGAAAACAAGTTCTCTACACTGCGTCCGCACAAGACTGCAGTTCGTTTCCTGTAAGGTAAGATGAAAAAGAGAGAAAAAGGAGAGGAAAATGATGAAAAGAAAAAGAAAGGCCAGAAATTGTTTCCGCTGAACCCAGAGTACATTCCTCCAGGGGGGGCGAAGAATGAGTTTAGTGAGGGTTTTCTTGGCCAACTTGTCATTTTCCCCTTCATTAATGTCACACAAATGGCCAGCAGTTTGATTTTTGGCATATCATTTTTTTATGGGCGCCCACTTGTGCGGACTGACAGCTTAGCAGGCACCAGCGCCTGTTTCCGTGTCACAAAAGCACCGCTCGGTCCCGGCTCGCTGTCGGTGACCCACTTTGCAATGAGGGGGGAGTGTGTGTGTGTGTGTGTGTGTGTGTGTGTGTGTGTGTGTGTGTGTGTGTGTGTGTGTGTGTGTGAGGGGCTCTCTTGTCCCAGCTACCCCTCCAACAAGTGCACTTGCCAGTTGTTTTCATCTCTCTAGTCATGCGTTCACATGGAAATGGCCACCTCACCCCTTAGGGCTTTCCAGTGCTAGTCCCAGTGCAGAATGCTGTTTAGGAGCCACGGCTCATGGATGATGCCCTTGTGGGTCACCCCACCCCTCACCCCTCACCACCACTACACCCCTTACAGCACCAAGAGAGGGTGCTGATAATGGAGCGCCAGGTGCACTAGGTGACTGAGTGAGAAGTGCCGTGAATGTGTCTGTATGTGTGTGTGTGTGTGTGTGTGTGTGTGTGTGTGTGTGTGTGTGTGTGTGTGTGTGTGTGTGTGTGTGAGTGGGGACAGTATGAAAATAATGGAAGACACTTGAAGTCTAGAGAGCATACAAAGGCGAGATATGCAATGGAAAGATACAGTGCAAGATACTAAGCACTCACAAGAGAGAGAGAGAGAGAGAGAGAGAGAGAGAGAGAGAGAGAGAGAGAGAGAGAGAGAGAGAGAGAGAGAGAGAGAGAGAGAGAGAGAGAGAGAGCACGAGAGCAAAAGCGAGAGCTCAAGACCGATTAGTAATAAAACAAGAAAAGAAACAACTGCCCGTGCCTTGAGACCGAAGCACACTGTCGCCCTCCAAGAACAAGTTGAAATGTCACCAGTGGATAAGGGGACAAGTATCGAGGGAGATACTCTACCATGTCATTAAACACCCTCCACAAAGAAGAGTGTCAGTGTTCTGACTCTGAAGCCAGCCGAAACGAAGTCGTCGTCGCGGCCGCCGCCACACCACTACAAGCCACTCTGTCTGGGTAAACGAAGCAGTTACTTTTCCTTTTTGTCAGCGGGCCAGTGGAGCTCCGCGAGAGTCTCGGCGGAACTCTCCTCTTTTCCGTGCCCCGCTGACCGTTTCGGGGGGGCCCCCGCAAGGGTCATTAATGCCCCTCATGTGCACTGACGGGCGCCCGCTGTTGAAATAATACCCGCCTAATTCATTTCCGCAAGAGTGCCCACATCTGCTGGGCATCAGGGGCTGTGTGTGAGAGAGAGAGAGAGAGAGAGAGAGAGAGAGAGAGAGAGAGAGAGAGAGAGAGAGAGAGAGAGAGAGAGAGAGCGGGCACGCTCGCCACTGATTAAGCCCAAGCTGGCGAATTGAGCTGAGTTGACTAGGCTGGTGGGGTCTCCCACTGCCATGGGGTGCCAGAGCCAGTGACTGGGCGAACACACGTGTGCCAGCCTGGTGATATGCAATACCACCCCCCCCCTCCCCGCTACACCCCCCACCGCCTCTTCATCGAGATCTCAAACAGCGGTGTCAGTGGTGTCGTGTTTCTGCGCTTGCGGATATCGGTGAATCACTACTTGTTGTTGCCTCGTCGCCTGCCGATTCGCTTGCAGGGGCTTCCTCGAGTGCATGACACCTCTCTCTGTTTCTTTCTTTCATTTTTTTCCTCCCTTTCTTTCTCTTTCGCTCTTTTTCTCTTGTCTTGTCATACACAGAGGGCATTCACAGGGCAGCAAGGACTGAGGAAAAAATAAATAAATAAATAAAAATAAAAAATCCGCAAGACGAAATATTATTATGGAAAGGGCCTTTTTTTTAGAGCTCTGTTCAAAAGGGGATGCACAAATTGGCACGGATCGCAGTGTTCTGCTCTTGAATGGAAGTGGCAGAGACACTTTTTTGAGTGCCCAACATTTGAGAGCTCATTCATCACAGTCTCATCCTCCAATCATAGCAAGGTCAGTTAAAAAAAAAAAAAAAAAAAAAAAAAAAAGATAAAAGAAGAGAAAAACAGCAACAAAAAATATAGATGTTGGCAAGGAATATTCACTTCATGAGCAATTTGTAAACAGAGACACGGATAGGTGTGGATGCTACCCGTATAAAGAGCCAATTGACCACATAAAAAAAGCTGGAGAACTCTTCCAAGACATTATTTTGATATACATCCGCGGAGGGGCCTGACCATTGCAGAATTCTGGCCATATAAAGTTGATTTGAGCCCAGAGCTGAGGATATACAGTCTAGCGCGGCACTCTGACTCCTCGTTGAAGGCTTGTCATTCATCACGTTGGCAAGCGCAGCTGAGGCCACCGCCAAATTGACCATGCCTCGGAGGCAGATGAGAAAGCTAACACAATGCAAGGGAATCACGTGGGGTGTTTGCAAACACACCCTCTCACATACACACACACACACACACACACACACACACACACACACACACACACACACACACACACACACACAAAGAAAGGAACAACAACAACAACCACAACGACACTAACAAAAAAACGTTATAGTGTATTTGAGGTCACCTGGGGCCCAGGACCATGAATTTCAAAGTAGTCCACTTGCAGATATTTTACAACATCTGCCAACCCAGATGAAAGTACCATATCTTCTCCAATGTATTGGTTTGTGTGTACTCTCTTAGGGCTTGCTATGAATACTTAAGTAATTGTAGGCAAGCAAAACACAGCTCTGTTAGGAGCAGGTGTAATTTAAGTACACTAGGCTAATTTACTTATTGATATGGGCATTAGAGACTCAGTGAAGCATTAAAAATGCACATTGACCATTGAAAATGTGTCTATAATACGTGCATACTCATTACAAATAGTGCTAATACACTGTAACTAATAGAATGGATGCTTCTTTTGTGACTGTTGCTATTGTATTTATGCAATTCTTCATGGTTGTTGCCCTTGGGGTCCTGCTTTTTCTAACTAGCTATATCTCCAATACTGCAAAAGCTGAAGGAAAAAAAAAAAAAAAGATTCAAAAGAAAAGGAAAAGGAAATGGAGCTCATAGCTCACAAACTAACACACACACACACACACACACACACACACACACAGAGAGAGAGAGAGAGAGAGACACACACACACACAGAGACACACACACACACACACACACACACACACACACACACACACACACACACACACACACACACACACACACACACACACACACAAGAAACATGTTCATGCTGACTATAAATACTCTGTGATATTAAGTTAGCATGACAGAATCTCAGGGGTTGCTTGAGCACCTCTCACAGATAAAGGTTGCTCTCGTTTGCTAATTACCAGCGCTAGGAAGTAAACAACATGGCAGAGCATTAGCTGGCAGTGAAGTGAAGTGGGCATGTGAGAGGGAAAAGCCGGACCTTTCCGGAAGGCCAGGCAGGTAATCACGTCGCTAGTCCGACACTATCACATGCCTCTTGAGGAGGAGACAGGAACGTCGCGGTCCGATTAAGTGAAAGAAGACAGGAGAGGAAAAGATGGAGGATGGAGGGAGAGAGTGGTGATGATGGGGTGAAGAGGTGCAGATTAATTTTGACCCAGGGTTTATAACATGCCGTGCTTCGAGTGTTCTCATGTATGCGCATGTGTGTGTGTGTGTGTGTGTGTGTGTGTGTGTATGTGTGTATACATGCTTTTTTTTCTTAATAAGAAAACTCACCACCTCGAGCGCACCTCCCTCCTCGCCTGCTCTCTCCTCTCCTCTCCTCTCTTCTCCTCTCCTCTCCTCTCCTCCGAACATCCTTCCAAACTTTATCCTCTCTTGCTCTCTGAGGCTCACTTAATTAACTGTCAACACTAGCCATTTATGTTTCCCTCAGTTTATGGGGGAATGAATATTAACAACCATGCAAAGAAATGAAAGGGGGGGTGTGAAGGTAGAAGATGACGACGATGAAGAAGGGGGGAAAAAGAAAAAAAAAGAAGAAAAAGAGATGATACAGGGCCTGTGAGAGCGTTCAGCATGTGTGTGTGTGTGTGTGTGTGTGTGTGTGTGTGTGTGTGTGTGTGTGTGTGTGTGTGTGTGTGTGTGTGTGTGTGTGTGTGTGTGTGTGTGTGTGTGTGTGTGTGTGTGTGGGTGCGTGCGTGTGCGTCTGTGTGTCTGTGTGTGTGTGGGTGCGTGTGTGTGCGTCTGTATTGTGTGTGTGTGTGTGTGTGTGTGTGTGTGTGTGTGTGTGTGTGTGTGTGTCTGTTGTGCGACATGGGACTGTCACTTGAAAGTGTGTGACAGGGACTTATACATGTGAAACTTCAAACAGCTCCGGCACATATATTATGAATATGTGAGTGCCAGAGAGGAAGGAAGCATTAGATGGGAGCCGTGCTGGTTGACTACATTTCTCATAAACTTTTGCTTATGCCTTCAAATGAATGTTTGTGCCTCGCCGTGCAAGGCCGCGTGGAGAGGCCGTCCATCATACACTTTCATAAAAAAGGTATTTTGCCTTCAGGCCATCAGCTGACACTTTTTATGGCTCTTCAATATTTCCTGAGATCAGAAAAAAATAAATAATCTGATACAAAAAGTGTCACAAAAAGGATTTTATGCTATTAAGCTATAAAGGTGCATTTAACTTCATTATAAATCTAAGGGTATTTTGCGCTTGTTTTTTTTTTCCTCCAATGAAACTTGACACTTGAAAGAGCGCAAATATTTTTCTTTCACACAAAATGTATGTTGGATAGCAATATATTGAACTGTGGTGGAGCCATCAGACTTTAATTTCCTGTCATTTTCTTTCACATTGCTCAGAAAACGCCGACAAGCAATCTTCTGGTTTCACCGTCACCGGGGTAAAGGCATCAATGAAGAACAGTGGAGTGTGACTGCATAGTCAATCCAACATGGAAGCACAGAGCACAAATCGGCATCCATCTCTTATAGTTATAAAACTTATAGAACACCTTTCACACACACACAGAGACATACCTACACACACACACACACACACACACACACACACACACACACACACACACACACACACACACACACACACACACACACACACACACACACACACACACAGAGCCACTCATTCTAATCTGGTGTTCCAGACACATAACGGGAAACGCGTTCTTATTTCCAAGCGATAGACATTACTCACACCTCCGGAGGTGCAGAGGGAGACCAAATAATGACCAATTTTCCATCCTTCAAAAACCAAAGATTGGCAAAAAAAAAAAAAATCCAAGGAAAGTGGAAGTTAGATGGCCTCTCCTGAGCTACTCAAGCCCTTCAAGCACACTAAAGGCTGTCCTTCATACCTATCCACTCGAGCCGAGGAAGATGGTCTCGTCCACTCATCTAAGGGGTCAGACTTGCATAATATATAATAAATGAATGTCCCATTTTCACCCAGAAAAGGTAGCAATCTCGTTCCATTATCTAAAGAGTTCAAGTGGCTTTGGCCATCTTGCTTGCCAGTCCATCTATCCACCCGCCCATCCATCCGTCCAGACATCCAGCCATCCGTCCCAAGTCCTGGGGTGGAGGCTATTTGCCATTCAGAGCGTGGCCTTCTCCCCACTGAGTAGAGTGGGAGACCATTGTAGCAGCCAAGCTGTCTGTGTTATCCTCAGGCACTTTCCTCTGGGTACTCAATCCAGATTCTCTCCCCCTCTCTCTCCCCTCCATTCTCCTCCCCTCTCCTCCCCTCCAGAAAACAGACCCACCTGCTACACAAACAACAATCTATCTGTGATGCTGGTGAGTGCTGAGCGCTGCGACGCATCAAAACATCTGATAGCGTTGGGGGCCATGGCAAAAACGCTCTTTTTTTTCCCCCTTGTCCCTTCAAGTGGAGAGAAACACACCAGGGAGCTTTTTTGATGATAATTCGGGGGGCTTATTCTTGAGGCTAAGCAGCCTGATGCCGCCCCAGCTTGTTTGATGCACACACACACACACACACACACACACACACACACACACACACACACACACACACACACACACACACACACACACACACACACACACACACACACTCTGCGAGCGAGCGCTCTTGAAGTGGGATCCCATGGTCCTTACCTATTTGCGTTTCCAGGGTGCTTGTTTTGCTCTCGGAGGGGAACAGGATCTTGGGCGGCTTGTCTGTCAGAGGGGCTGCGGAGACACAACAAAGAGGATACATGAATAACATTCCGTTTCATGCATACATTTCACGGCAGAGAGAGCAAAACACACACACACACACACACACACACACACACACACACACATACACACACACACGCACACAAAAACACATCGATTTGCCTTACTTGCACCATTCATCTCAAATGACAGTTGCAACCTCAACCACCTCAAAAAAATCCTTAATAAAGAAAAAAAAAACTATCAAGAATGTAACAGGAATGTATTGCAGTCAAACAAGCAAATGTGTACTGTAGAGTCTGGCAAAAAAAGAAGGGAAGCCATCAATAAAATTCTGTCTAAGGCTCAAGACAAGTAATGCGCTTTCCAAAACTTCGTCTGACAACCATTTCGGCTCGACTAATGGCTTCAGCACCTCGGGGACCCTAGTGTGTCAGTGATTAGGACAGGGAATATGCCAAAGAATGAGCATGGATTAAGGTCAGATGGTGTTTACTACAAGCTGCAGAAAAGAAAGTGAGGGAGAGAGAGGAGAAAAGAAGAAGAGAGAGAGTGAGAGAAGGAGAAACAGAGAGAGAGAGACAGAGAGAGGAGAGAGAAAAGACGAGGGTGAGAGAAGGATAAAAAAGAGCAAGAGTGAGAGAAGGAGAAAGAGAGAGAGAGAGAGAGAGAGAGAGAGAGAGAGAGAGAGAGAGAGAGAGAGAGAGAGAGAAGATAGTGAGAGAAGGAGAAAACAGAGAGAGAGAGAGAGAGAGAGAGAGAGAGAGAGAGAGAGAGAGAGAGAGAGAGAAGAAAAAGAAAAAGAAATCCTCACA
>JAODXP020000031.1:11986213-11991213 GCA_027497455.2 Sardinella longiceps
TCGGCAGGCCCTTACTCTTGCTTTCTGCCTTTCTACACACACACACACACACACACACACACACACACACACACACACACACACACACACACACACACAAACAGACAAACAAAAGGCCTCTGCTAAACAAACAAACAAAAAAAAAGGTTGATGTTTCATTTCAAAGAAGGGAAAAAAAGGAGAATGAAAAAAAAAGAGCAAGAGACGAAGGCGACCAAAAATACGTGGCCATGTTCCTACACAGCATTTCTAATTTGCTCACATTTCTGCACGTTCACCTTTGTCAAACGGCACTTCATCATTCCTCTATAATGATGACAAATGCGTACAAGAGGCAAATGAGCATCTGAGTCTGTCCTGTGTAAGGGGCTAAACCATCCAGAGAGAGAGAGAGAGAGAGAGAGAGAGAGAGAGAGAGAGAGAGAGAGAGAGAGAGAGAGAGAGAGAGAGAGAGAGAGAGAGAATAAGTGAACCCAGAGACACAAAAAGAGAAAAGGCAAAAAAAAGAACAGAACAGAAAAAAAGAGACAAGAAAGTGCAGACACAGCCATTAATTACGAACTCAATTCAAACGAGAGAGGGGCTCGACAAATGTTTTTCCTCGTTGGCACGCCACCCTCCACACTCAGAAAATCTCATTATTCTAATTACTCCTGTCTTTATAAAATATGCATTGATTATTTTGTTGCAAGAGGACATGGAATAGGAACCCAGGCTTCCACCTAAAATGATTAGCCTCAGCATACAGCGGTGTGCACTGGAGGCGGAGGGAGCCGGGGGCTGCTGTTTTGGCACAAGTGGCGCCATGTTTGCAATGGCTGTTGGGAAAGGCTGGAGCAGCTGTGGGAGACTGCCTCCGTAGGACCCAAAATGGCAGCAATGATTGGATGAAAATGGATATCTGTGTCAGCTTCCTAAAGTGTTAACAGCATGAGGAGGTGACAGTGAGGGACATTGACATTAACAAAAAACAATAACAACAACAACAAAAACTGAGAACGAAACCTTTGTTATTTTCCTTAGAAGATGAATGCCAAACAAGATGACATTTTTGTTGCCATGGATATCTTCTAATTTGTCGTGTTTTTGTGAGTTGAACTTTTCATCAACATTGATTATATAGCTGAAGAAAAACCATGTTTCTGAGGAGAAAAATAACATTGATGGGCCATTTTTTTTATCTCTTGATATCAAGGTCCATAAAATATCCTTGATATGTTTTTACTGAAATATATATTCCCATAGGTTGGCAAGCCAGAGTTATTATAGCATAACTATGTGCTATGGCGATACTGTCATGTTTCATGTTCAAAACTTTTCATCAAAATGCATGTGAATGAATGAGTCTGGCTAGAGGATAAGGAAATTGATGAATTTGAAAATATGTGATCATTAATTCCAGATCCCACTTTTGGCCCATGAATGTGATTACAGCTGGCATATTTCCAAGCACATTATTGAAGATGAGAGCTACAAGAAGAGTAAACTAATGAACTGCTTAGAAGTAATGTTTTGCATCATAGCGCCATGCTAAGATCATCTCAGAAGAGCCTTATTAGGAATTTCAAAGGTAAATTTGACAGTCTAGCTTTGGTGTAATATAAACCCTTATTGATTTAACTCTGTTCCCTTCTTGCCTCATATGATTAAAAATGCATGATACCAACAACAAACAACAACAACCAAACACTTTTTAGTACTCATTTTGATTCAAGTACATTGATACTCACACACACACACACACACACACACTACACAAGCAGAGAGAGAGAGAGAGAGAGAGAGAGAGAGAGAGAGAGAGAGAGAGAGAGAGAGAATATCTCTGTGTCTCCATCTCTCTCTGTCCTCCTCTGCCTGTCCGTTCAATTGCACTCCTCCTCCCTTTCTTTCAGTGGACTCCCATGTGATCATACTGGTGGGATCAGTCCCATGTGACAAACAGAAAACGGAGAGAGAGAGAGAGAGAGAGAGAGAGAGAGAGAGAGAGAGAGAGAGAGAGAGAGAGAGAGAGAGAGAGAAGAGGAGAAAATAGAATGAGAGAGGGGCTCTTAAAAGCTGAGGCGACCACCATGACTCCTCTGAAGATCAGATGATGATGAATGAGAGGAGGAGTCCCAATAAAAGTGCTCCGTCTTCTCCCATTAACTCCCCACCCCCAACCCCACCACCACCAGCAGCAGCAGCACCAGTATCCCCCCCACCCCCACCCCCCGTTCCCCTAACCAATCCCCTTCCATTTATACCAGCGTGGGGGAGTTGGGGGCAACACCAAGCTCACGCTTCATTAAAGACCACTTCTCCAGACTCCCATTAAGGGGCGAGGTAAAAACATATTAAAAATAAATTGGTGGATCTTTCAGAGTTTTTTTTTTTTTAATTTATTATTTATTTATCTATTTTTAAACAGAGGACATAGGCCTAAGGGTTGGGAAGAGAGGCGAGGATGTTACTTTGGTTGAGTTGATTGCAAACTGATGTTTCAGATATTCCTCAGTGGACGGCCAAATTGGCTGGATCTCCAGTGTCCTCCTGAGGCCGTTAGCCCTGAACCCTTAAAGATTTAAAGGGAACCTATATAAGTTCTGGCTGTGCTATGTACTGGCAAACATTCTTGCCTGCAATCCTCCATGTGGATTTGCATAGTCAATGGAGGAAGGGTGATACCAAAACATATTGACGGTCGAACAGACTGAGAAGGTACAAATGATATTGTAATTCAAATAACCTGCTAAGTCACATGACCAGGCCTGGTGCTAACCCACACAAACATGTGAGCATGATTCTGTGAACATATAAGTCTTGGTCTGTGCTAGGAGGCAGTGACAAACTAACAAAAACACATATTTTACTTTGGAATGTCATTTATCAATCCCAAGGAGAGGATTTATACAAGTGCAGAACATAGGGCTACAGACACGGGATGACCTTGGGATAAGTTGATTAACACCAGTTACATTTATATGGGTTCAGGGCTTAGTGTTAGGGGTTGGAATCACTGGCATTCAGCATCAGCAATGTCTCTCTTATCAAATTCAAACTGAAAAATAAATAAATTAAAAGAAAAAACCCTCAAAAATGCTTCATTTGCCTGTTAAAAAGACATTCCAATTGCCAAAGCATTCAAATAATGATAAAAAAAATGAAGGGCACATGGAATAAGACACCTAGATCTCTCACTGTGTCTGAAATAGACGTTTGCATAACCCACTAGAGTTGAGTCAAGCACGGCTGTGCGCAGAGAAACTCAGTAGAGGAAACTAGATGGATAGGAACACTCAGCAAGTCCATCCATTGCTCGCTAAAATGGCAGCAGTGTAATTATTTAAGGGGATTTACGCAAAGAATATCACCTGAGGGGCTTGTTACTTCCCGAGTGTCAGCCCGGGTACACCACTCAAATCAATTCGCCGACACAGGCTCTCTATCGCACCGGATATCCAAGCGCTATCCTACCTGAAATGATAACTCCATCCGCCTGAAATCGATATTGGTTTCTTATCTCGTAATTACATCTTTATGCTGCCCAAAGGACTATATATATATGATGCATTTCTCTTCACGCCATTTGACCTTTCTACTAATCCTATCCAATTACACCCATTAGCATGAGGTATATCTTCTGACAGCTTTTTTTCTTCTCTCTCTCTCTCTTTCTTTTTTCGTTGAGAGAGTACGGCCGAGCGCTGCACTGTTAAAGGACCGAATGTGGCGCACAAGTTGGTCCACTAATCACGATCAGGGTGGAAGCTGCGCTCTCTAGGGGAGAACTTTTAACAAATGTCAGGATTGAGCGGGGAAGGAAATTGCTCTCCCCAAAGGCGCCGTTACATCAGAGGCACCAAACGGAGGGCTAGTTCTTAGTTCTGAGCACTCCATTTAAAACACTACCTCAACATGGAAAAAAAACCTTAAAAAAAGTGTTTCACTTTGTTCTAGTTAGGTGTGAGAAAAAGATAGAGAAACAGAACAGAGCAAGAGAGAGACAGGGTGAGAGAGAGAGAGAGAGAGAGAGAGAGAGAGAGAGAGAGAGAGAGAGAGAGAGAGAGAGAGAGAGAGAGAGAGAGAGAGGAGGAGGAGTGGTGGAAGGCTGTAAAGAAAAACACAACCAGTGAAACAGCATCCTAGTGCCAGGCTATAATTGGGTCCCACTGGTTTTGAGAATTTGCAAAGGGACTTGCTTGGAACAAAGTTAAGAACAAAAAGAGGGGGAAAGACAAGTGATACATCCATTCCTCGATTATTTTTTTCCCCTTTTTGCCTTTTCTTCATTTCCTAAAATGAAACCTAAATCCAAACTTGTATAGCAATGGGAATGAGATTTACACAACAACCAAGCAAACAAACAAAACAAACAAAAGTGACTGACACGCAGTCACACAGCTGATCCTCATTTCACCTTATGTTAACTCCCTGAGTTTACAAGAACAAGGTTTGAACTCGCTTTCCATAGGAGCACCAGGTGGCACCGTTTGGGGGTAAACAAAACCCTCAAACCCCTTCTTCAAAAAGACAGTGGGCATAGGTGGTCTTAGATTGGACTAATCATCTATCGACCTGGCATCGAACCAACCAGGGGGCTTCAAAAGGCTCAAGCGTTGCCATACCCTTTGGATTTGTTGGCCACGTGACCCGAAGGCCCCTCGGTGGATCCTCTTTCATCCACACAGGAACTATGACCCTGGCGATTTTCTCTTTTCGTGCATCGAGCGAAGCCCCGCTTCAAACGCACTAATGAGTTTCATCTCACACTCTATTTTATGCTCGTTAGGATTTTCGTTCTTTTTTTTTTCTGTTTTGCCTAGTAGAGGCTTGTGGTTAAAATCGCTTCCATAGCTGATTCTTTTGTGTAATGTTTTCCTTTATTAAGGGCTTGGAGTGCCTTGCCTTGTTTGAGTTTCAGCACTGATGGTGCTTGGCCATGCGTCTGAAAGGGAACAAGACTAACATTCAAGGCATTAGCAAGCACTCAAAAGCAACTTGGGATTTTATTAAAGCTAACA
>JAODXP020000031.1:11998713-12006213 GCA_027497455.2 Sardinella longiceps
TTCTTTTTCTTTCTTTTTCTTTCAAATATACTTTCCACTACAAATGAGTGAGAAGTTCTGCTATCTTTGTAGAACTTCTAAAAGGATCCTGGATTTGATTGTGAAGCAAGAGCATAAAACCATGACAGTAAAATGAGGACCGGCTGCTATAGTAGGCTACAGCTCCTGTCCTCTACCGCAGTTCCCTAGAGGGAGAAGCAGACAGACGGTAGGAGAGACGCCTAACCTTTCGAAAGCCACCAGCGAGGCTGACGGTGAAGGTAAAAGGTAAACGAAGACACTCTTGTCAGGAGGGAGTCGGAACGGCATTCATTCCTCAGTTTTCCCACGACAAAAGCGCTCCCCCGCAGTTAGGCCTTGACCTTGAGGCTATCGCTGTTTAGCGTTTGCAAAGTCGAGTGCCTGATTCCCTTGATGTCCCTTAAGATGTCAGAGATTTAAGCTCTGAGGAGGGTGAACAAATCTCTACCATCTCCGCCTTAACTGTGTGCTGATGCATTAAGCTCTCTTTTTTAAACCCATCTCTGAAAACGGCCTGCCTCTTACAGCAAAACACTATTCCAAAAAAAAACCTAGTTTGTCTGTTTATCTCTTGTAAGTTGATACTTTTTCCTGCCTTAATAATATCAACATGACAGGAAAAAAACATCAGAAAAGCCTCTTTATAGGCTTTGTGTCCCAGTTCATTTCTTTTCTTTTCTTCTCTTCTCTTTGTTTTGATAAACTCCTTTGCCAAAGAATTTCCATCTCAACCAGGTTTTAATTAAACTCAGGTGAATGCTAGCAGAAGAAAAAGGCTGCTAAGCATGTGGGAGGCAAACAATATTTATCATGCTAATATACAAAGACAAGGCCCTCAAGCAGTAAGGATATTAAACATCAATAATATCCTTTAAATGAAGCATCAGTGAAGTAAATAGGTCTAGTAAGGAAAAGTCTGGACATATTTGTCTTTGGCAACCTAGTAGAGTCATGGCCGGTTCTTCATTTCAAGTGGAATCCTAGACCGTATCTTCTTCACACACAGAGAGGGCATTTACCAGGCAACACTGAAGATATTACATGCACTTCTTAAAATGGGGTTTTTGGCATCCTTGAGAAGCATGCAAATAAGGAAGCACCAATTAGAAGTGAAGAGGAGGCGCTGAGATCCTCTGCTCTTTGGTTTCTCTCTGGTATCTGAGGAGCCTCTCCCGATCCCGTTAAAGAGCAAACCAGTAACAAAGTTCACTTCTGGCCTGTGAAGAACATTTTTAATGAAGCACAGAGCTGCGCCACACTGCTTCCCTACTCCTCTGACTTTTGGCACCAAAAATCAAGCGCTTACCCGATTTTTCAGAAAAAAAAAGGAGGACAAGAGGCGATATATAAATAAAGAACACCATGAGGTCGAGTTTGCGAATTAACATGCTCACTTTTCTCCTGCAGGACTACTGTACATGCTGTGAGTTTGTAAATAATTAAAGAGCACCTTCACACACACACACACACACACACACACACACACACACACACACACACACACACACACACACACACACACACACACACACACACACACACACACACACACACACACACACACACACACACACACACACACAAACATCCAAAAAATAAAGAAATAAACAAAAAGCCAATGAGGACACTACAGCGTTTTGCCATAAAACAGCAACATGGCCCTCGTCCTGAATAATGGAGGGCCTTGAAATTGATGTTTCATAACATAAACAAGTTTTTTTTTTTTCTTTTCTTTTTGGCGCCATGAAGGGAGTAGAAGTGGGCATATGGGCTGGGACATGATGGAAGCGAGGGAGCGAGGCCATGGCGCTGTCCAGAGAGTTCGGCCCTTTGTGTGAGGAACACGCACCACACCCAATGCACTCAATGTGCCCTGATGCACATCTCTCGTGCTCAATGTAGGACAAACAACAACAAACCATGGACGGGTCAGTGATGAACCATATAACCATCTTCAAGACCATGTGACCGCACGGAAGTCTTTGGATCATCTCTACCATGCAGCAACAACAACCCATATGGTGTCCTTACCAAGAGACTTTTGGCCTGCAAACACTTAGCCTGATTGCCATCGACTTTCAAAGCTCTACGAGACTTTGGTCTGACCAAGCGCATGGTTGACCCACCTCCCTGAAATACCTCTGTTTGCTACTGGTCAATGTTAGAAAATGCTGTGCCGAAGCAAAACCAATCACACCACTCTTTCCTCTAACGTATGTGACGCGAAGGGAGTTGCTTGAACAGGACTGAGAGCGGTTGGAGCTGCTAAAAGCTGATTGGTTCTTGACCAAGAGGGGACAGTTTCCCCGTTTAGGGAAATTCAGAAATCCTGCCCCATCAGCAGCTGGCCAGACCAGCGACAGCAATGCCGAAGGTGTTACGTCTGGGAGGGCGTGCCAGGCTAGCAAACACTAACATTGCTAACTGCAATCAAATCTACAGTATGTTAATAAAAACATTTATGAAAGTAAAATATCAACAACTATATTACTGTGAGTGAGTATTAAAGTTTTGATTGCAAAACATTCATAATAGGCTTTCAGTAATGTTACTGAAGTCTTAGTAAAACAGCTGTTTTTAAATTACAGTGACAACATTTCCTGTCATGATTTGCAGAGGGAAATAGCAATAAGGAAGTTCATCCAGGGGAGGCATAAAAGTCAGTGAATGCAGGTGGCCAGATGAACACAGCAATTACTCGAGGGCATCTGCATTTCAAGTGATACCTAATTAGATCTGACTGAGATCTGAACCTTTTATCAGCCATCCCTACAGAGCCTCTGTCAAAAAGCACCCAACACAAGAAAACACTTACCTCTGACAGAGCAAAAAGAGTGAAAGGATGGAGAGAGAGAGAGAGAGAGAGAGAGAGAGAGAGAGAGAGAGAGAGAGAGAGAGAGAGAGAGAGTGAGAGTGAGAGAGAGAGCATTTAAAATGCATAATTGCTGCTGTATGTTGTTGTTTGAACGCTTCTAATGGAAACTCATTATAAGCTTCATCTGCCAATGCTAAAATCCTAACAGTAGGCACCTCTGCGTTAAACGCATCACGCGGCTCTATTAACAATTTATGCCGCATAACAAACGCACGGCACGGCAGCCGACGCCACCACTCCACTGTGCTGTGCTGAGCTCTGAGCGCTCTCTGGCTTCCTCGCTTCCACACGGAGCGTTTACAGCTGGTCCCTTCTCTGTAACTCTCTCCTCAGGAGGGAGGGGGGGGGGGGCGTACCTCCCTCTTTACCCGCCACCCGACACAGGTTAGTGTTGTTTCTTCGGCATTAACAATACACAAAGGCCTTCAGAGAGGGGAACTCAGGCCCTCTCATGTTAAACGTTTCATAATGCATGGGCGTTATATAATTACCAGGGCACAGGCAGTACCTGCCTGTATTTCATCTTGGCTTAGTCCACGGCATATCTCCACTCACTGACCTCCCTCCACGAGAGGACGGCTGCTGGCTCTGGATAATGGGCCGTGATGCAGACTGGCATAACTGGGTCTTAGGGAGGGGCAAGGGTGGCGCTCCTACCCGCCGATGGAAAGCGGTGCCCAGTGAGGTATGTCATCTCCCATGCTAAGTAACTAACGAACATCATTCTTCCACCTTCCTGCTCTTCCTCCCCCTCTCTCTCTCCATCCCTTCCTCCAGATTTCTTTCTATTCTCTCTATTCCCTATTCAGAACCAGTATTGTTCCAGTATTGCTTTAGAGAGTGTGTACACTACAAGTACAATGGCTCAGAAAAAAAGTATATAGTATAAGACATATGATATTCAAATCTATCAAATATAATCAATCACTTTGATTGGGCTTTCACAATGTTCAGAGATCAGTTATTTCTGAATAATGACCACTGCAAAAGTATAATCACCAATGGCCACAAGTTCTTCATTGCAAATTCACGTCTACATAATCATTCTGCAGGTGGACATCAGTCACTTGGAATGGAACTTCATCAGAAGTGAAAGAAGAACAGTTGAAGAGTTCAGATGCAAAACCCCCTAAACACCATTTTTGTGAAAACTGAGTTAATGATATTGTGTGAATCTTGTATAAATCTAGAATATGTAAATTAAATGATTTTGTGAAAAAATAAAATAAAACCTGCTCCCCGCCGTGTCTAAAATATCTGTTTACAATCAAAACACTGTAAACGCCTGATAAAAAATGGCCTTTTTCTCAAAAAGTGGTCAAGTGGAGTTAGGGGGTTTTGCATCTGAACTCTTCAGTTGTGCACTATAGAATGTTTAAAGTTCAAGTTGTGTTGTGAATTATTTTGTTTATCCATGGAAGCCACAACATGGCAACAAATTAAATGTAAAAGTGCTTCTCAGATGCATTTTTGCACTGTGTCAGACTCAGCAGCATTCGGAGACAAATCTGAGGTTAGCGTGGAATTCTCAGAGAGAGAGAGAGAGAGAGAGAGAGAGAGAGAGAGAGAGAGAGAGAGAGGCTCACACTTCCCACCCTTGCCTTCGTCTCCTGCTCCTCTGCTCTTCCCCTGCCAGACAGCACTTAATCTCCAGAGGCACGGTGTGCCGCCGCTCTGCCAGTTCACCCAGCTGTTCAAACAGGACTGCGGCGGGTGCCAGCATACACGGACCACTCCGCCAGGGAGACGGCGCTTGGCAGAGATGGGTGGGAGCACTAGGGGAACGGGCCTAGCGCTTTAGGCTGTCATGTATGTCATGACATGAATGTCATTAAAAAAGACTATGCAGGATGGCAAATCTGTGCATATTTTGTATTTGGTGTGCATGGAGAGTAGAGAGTAGTTGCTGTAACACAATGGCCAACCATGGTGCTAACTAATTATTATTAAAAATATATACATATATATTAATTTAGGCAAACCACAGTGGACATGTGCACACAAACTGCACGGCACACACACACACACAAAAAAACATGCACCGGCACACACACACACACACACACACACACACACACACACACACACACACACACACACACACACACAGCTGAACAATACAAAACTCAAAGCACAATAGCAACAGCAATCAACTCAGGGCAATTATGTTTCAACAGCCTGCACACAAAAGTGTGTGCCCACACCCACCCACACCCACACACCATTGTATGGGCACAACAACATACACACCTGTATAAAAAACACAGGTAGTCGAGTCAACTCTATCACCTCCATTTGACCTGTTTGTGCGGTGCAGAGAAACAGCAGTAAGGTTTTAGTCAAGGCCCAAACAACAGACCCATGTCCTCTGTGTACGGCAAATCCCAGACGCCCAACGTCTGAGGGACATTCTCACTCTCCACTGAACAGATGAGCACTTGGCAGAGAGCATGAGAGAGAGAGAGAGAGAGAGAGAGAGAGAGAGAGAGAGAGAGAGAGAGAGAGAGAGAGAGAGAGAGAGCAAATGGACTGGCTAAACAAGACTAAATTGCACTTCTAAGGATAAAAGCCCAAATAAAAACAGACTAGCACAGTGTAAGAGGCCTTGTTTACCACTGCTTGTCCCAGGGGCCCTGCTCTTGTATGTCTGTCATGTCCCAAAGGCTTTTTAAAGGCCTTTCCATGCCTTCTCATTGCAGCCAAATGAAATGCTCTCGCCACAAAGAGCCATATCCTACAAGGGAAACAGCCTGATTTTGAACGACTTCTTATCGGTGCACGGCATATACGGGATTTATGTCTGTTTAAGCCAGCTTGCTAGACTGATTTAATTGACATTTAGTGCCTGCATTTGCATAGCATCCTTAATTATGCACATTATCTAAAGGTGCTCTGCTGTAACCTGAGGCATAACCCCAAGGGTAAACATATGACAAGCGTGCTTGGAAAAAAAAGACAATTTCCCTAAAACAAAAGGACACCTTTATCATACAAAGGGCCTAGGGGAGAAACAGTCACCCTGAGGCAAGGAGGACATGTAGGGTAAAGAAAGGAGATATAAAGAGGGGAAATATAGGTGAGCAGTTAAAATGTATCATTTAAAATGTATAATTTAGTGTAATAGTATATTATCATAGTGTAGAACATCATACATAGAACATACTATAATATATAGCATATTGCCACAGTGCTAGAAGCTTTTGTAGTTGCACAGCAGACTGCAGTACAGTAGTAAGCTATAAAATGGTATATTCTAATACAGTATATATTATGGGGTAATGTAGCGCTGAATAGAAAGAAAAATAATGTGCTTCAAAAAAACAAATTATATTACGCTACATGTAAAATAACTTGACATAATTTATATATTTACATAACATAGAGTATTCATTCCCTATGTTCAGTCTCTCATATGATCTGGAATCTGATCTTAGGTACATGCAAGAGTGGATCCCTGGACTAGTGGGGGGTAGATTGGTCGTGGGTTTGGGGTTTGGAGAATCTAAGGTGTGTAATCATTTCAGTGCTCCCTTGGCTCCATTTGTGGAAATAGGTGACAATAAACACCGCAGTCTAGCAGCCTTGAGCACCTGAGGCTGAATGCAATTGGCCCATAAAAGGACTCATCCTGGGTAGTGCTTATGATGTAGCCTACCCAGCCTGCATGCAGAGTCACAGTAATTAGTCAGTTCTGTGCAGGCAGGTATCTGCAGTAGAGTATACATCACTACACTCACAAAAGCTCTACGCAATGCAATTTGCACATGCGGTGGAAATATGATGAATAACCCCCTCTCTGCTGTCATAATGGTCTGACCCTTCAGGAGAGAAGATGGAAAACACCCCGTGCCCTAATCCCAGTAAAGGAAATTATATATCTGCACCAGAACGGCTGAAGAAATCCAGTATAGCCAATATCCTGGCAGGTTAACGACCATAAATCTCTAGGATTAAAGAGTTAAGTGCTTTGCTCTGTAATTGTAATGTTCCTTTGCTGGACAACCCCATAGGGACAGATGGCTCCTCGTTTTGCCCTCGAGGACCCCTTGGTCACCTAATGAATATGTCTATAACTGTTATATGTGCTCATATACACAGGTCAGACACTGTTAAAAGAGGAGGTCAAGCTTCATAAAAGGCTAAATAAGGTTGAGCTCTGGCGTTCATGAGGAGTTGTGTAAACAGTTGGTGTTACTTGGACTTTTATATAGTCAATGAAAATAAAGCAGGAAATGAAGGAGAAAAAGGATGCACGCTTAAAATTGTGCATTACTGTTGGAAGAAGACTAAAAGGAACATACTAATAGCACAACGATCAGAGATGGAACGTAAATCATTACTTGTAACACAATCTGTTCACTAACACACAATATATACGCTTAGAAGGACTGTTATTGCAGCTAATGGGCTTTCTGGGAGTGTGTGAATGCAGAGAGAGAGAGAGAGAGAGAGAGAGAGAGAGAGAGAGAGAGAGAGAGAGAGAGAGAGAGAGAGAGAGGCATGTAAGCCGCTAAATAGCACATTCTCCTCTAAACAAGCCTAGCTTGGCAGCACCGGCACGAGTATCCCACAGACTGGTCACATGAATACTGCATTCTGTGTAA
>JAODXP020000031.1:12011213-12016213 GCA_027497455.2 Sardinella longiceps
TTTTTTTCCACAGGCAGCACAGTAGTTGGCACACACACACACACACACACACACACACACACACACACACACATACAAGCGATAGCAAACTCAGAATGGCACCTCTGGTGCGGTGGGTCCTTGAGAACACTGTGTGTGTGGAGCCAAAAACATGAAATATCGATAAATATAAGAGTGTTGATGTGGGCACCACATCAATCCTGCTCTTTCAATCCCTGTACTTCATTCTGGGGAGGAAACTTTTAACACAAGGTGAGTGGAGCACTGCAGTGCTGTTGTACGTGTACCTTGTTGTAAAAGAAAGACGGTGGAACTTGTTGTAAAAGAAAGACATCTGCTCGACAAAGAAAGACTAAATAATTTATCATCAGCTTAAAATATATTTCAGCAATTTCCAACACACAAACACAGGGAATCATTTTAAAGGTGCTTTTTTCTTTTTTTTCTTTTTTTTTACCGTAGTTATCTTGAATGTGGTTTTCGTGTACTGCTTCTAATAGGTACAGGTACCATGTAGCAAAACACAACATTATAAAACCACACATGGTGAAACCAGCAACCTCTAGTTAGGTTTGCAGGCTGACCTCATTATCTGTACAACATGGAGCTTGGTAAACATGGGTATTTGCTATGCTAAAAGATACCAACTTGGCCATCAATATAGACTACTTACATGCTTGAAAATCCTTACTCACCATGATATTTTTGTTTTTCAAGAATCGTGTGCAGTGATATGAATTCACATGTCTCTCTGTCTATACACTCTACACTAAACTTAGGTTGAGTTTGTGCTGTCTGCTGTCCTTGAATTGACATTAGATACGAAACCCAAATCAAACGTTGACAAACCCGTCAGAATCGGGGCAAACAAAGCAGCGATGATGCAGCATCGTTTATTCCCACCCAAAATCCACCTGGGCCTTTCATTAGGAGGCCTCAAAAGAAGACTCCGTAATCACACGTGGCATAACGTTGTGTGCTGTGCGGCGCTCTCGTTTTTCGCTCTCCCTCTGTCTGCTGAAGGGTGAGCGAAGGAGCTATAATTGTTGTTTTCCTTTCCCCGTCTGACTTTGAAACGACTTCTGATACAAGGCCACAGCAGCGTTTGTGTTTGTGTACTGTATCTCTGTGTGCATGCGCGGAAGTTTTTCTCTCTCTCTCTCTCTCTCTCTCTCTCTCTCTCTCTCTCTCTCTCTCTCTCTCTCTAAAGTAGTAGTAATGATTCTGAGCTAAAACTCAGAGACGTCTGGGTCTATGAAAGACCAATATGAAAAGATGAATCCTTTCTTTTTCTTTCTTTTTTTATCTTCCATCTCTCCTTCTTTACTTGGTTCTTTCCTTATGGCACTTGCTGTATGTGTCAGAGACTTTTCCGGCACTTTCCGAGCCCATTAGCAGCAGTTTAGCACCACTCCCAACACCAGGCACTTGATGGCACTAACAAAGTGATAATTTGGCAAGATGGAGCATTAATTATGTGACACGTCATCCTAATTAGCCCTCCCAGATGCGTGGAGTCACGTGCAGGCTCATGCACATAAACTCCTCAACTCATTAGCACGTATATATTCCCTGGGAACTTCGTCAAACACTCCCAGATTGACTGGTGCTGTGAATTTGTGAATTTGTGTGTGTGTGTGTGTGTGTGTGTGTGTGTGTGTGTGTGTGTGTGTGTGTGTGTGTGTGTGTGTGTGTGTGTGTGTGTGTGTGTGTGTGTGTGTGTGTGTGTGTGTGTGTGTGTCTGTGTGTGTGTGTGTGTGTGCTGTACCTGTGCAGGTGAGATTTTTTTTTTCTGCACAAGCAGAAGAAAAGCAATGACACTATTTCTATAATAGGCAAGTAATTGAAGGTATTTTTTTTCTTTGTGAATGTTTCCCATTCCAGTCTCTATAGCCACAGTGTGATGTTTGAATAAATATTACGCAAGTAACAAGCTGTAGAAGTTGTTGTCATAGAGCTTTCCAGTGCATTATTTGTTTGATTTGGGCTAATGACTAAATTCTTGGAGCCTTCTAAACATTTACAAACCCCTTACATCACTCCAAATAAAACATGTGGTACAGTGGCCTATAAATGTCCTTTGTATTTGTGACAGGGGGTGGCAGAAATACAGACTAAACAGACAGAAAGAGCTTAAACACATAATGAATCTGAACCATAAATCTTGAACCCTGTTGAGACAAGCCTGGTAAGAATCAGCTAGCCTAATCATTTATTTGTCTTGGATGTCAGGTCTTGGATGGTTCTTGGTGCAGGATATGGGGCTATGGGCTTAGTCCTTGGGACTTGGGTGGTAGGATACTGGATATACAGTAAATGGTCCCTTGTTTAGTCCTGTCCTGAATCCTACATGAGCAAGCGTCTAAAAAAAAACTAATCTTATATTATCTTACCTTTACCTGTAGGGTTCATACAGTCCATCTAAGTTATATTCATGGATATTGATAGACACATGGCTGTTTTAAACAGAAATACGCTCAGAGTTATCCAAGACAGGAATTTCATAGGTTTTGAAAATGGTTCACTAGTAGGATGATGTGCTGCTTTTTTTTATTGTTTTTTTTTTTTTTTTTTCAATCTTTGTGATGGGCTCTCTCGTCAACATCATCCTCTGCACTATGTGAGAAATCCATAGTCAAGAAGCCATGTCTCTACATGTAGCTCTACGTTTCTGTTAGCAGTGTGATGACACAGTATGCTGAATTATGGCTGGAAATGTATGAAAAAGATGGGGCTAGGAGAACAGAGAACCGCCAGTTACAGCATTCTACTTCTTTACTATAAGCAGAGAGGATTTAAGCGGTGTGAGTCAGTATTCCATGATCTTTGCTATAAGTGTATTGGACACTTATGTGTTCTTAGAGCAACTGAATGTTGGGAACAATGTGCCTTATTCACCAATATCTTCTTAAGAATTTTCTTCAATTTGTTCTTAAGGTCCCATTTAAAAACCTATATTGGTGAATAAAGAATTCCACGTAAGTGGAATTTAAGAACAAATTTCTTCGTAACAATTGTTGGTGAATGAGGCCCATTGTGTCCTGTGAGAATATGCTGTGAAACAGGCTGTAAGCCTGGCAAAAAAAGAAAGCAGAAGGACGACGTCACCATAAATCGACGGCAGCTGGCATTTCCTTGTTTTAACACCCTATCTTTATCTATCTATCTATCTATCTATCTATCTATCTATCTATCTATCTATCTATCTATCTATCTATTGCTGTCTGTTCTTTGACTTCAAAAACTCAACAGCAGTCCTGCATGACCTAAATAAATGAATAAATAAAACATTCTTCAGTATCGGGTCAGTTTGTGGAGTCGTTTTGTGGCAATAAAGATATTTATTACAAAAAGGCATGGGAGCCATACGATAATGGCGGCAACGTCAAAAAGCCTTTTATTTGTAATTAGGTGCCTCACTTCCTCTGAGCCAAGAGCAGCTCTCGCTCCCGCTCTCTCTTCCTCACACACACACACACACACACACACACACACACACACACACACACACACACACACAGCGCTAGGGATTAGAGACAGAGGAAATGGCTTCTTCCGTTTAATCTTTCCTCGCTGTCTGCAGGAGCAAAAACGGGTCCCGGGAGAGAACAGCCTCTACAAGGCTTAATACCCCCCACCCCCAACACACACACACACACACACACACACACACACACACACACACACACACACACACACACAATTACCCCCCCCTTCCTCAAAAAAGTGGTGAAAGGAGAAGCAACGGAAGGAAAAAGAGAGGTGCTTTACGTAATGTGTGCAATGACATGGTGTGTGTGTGTGTGTGTGTGTGTGTGTGTGTGTGTGTGTGTGTGTGTGTGTGTGTGTGGGCATGCCCATGTGAGAGGATAGATTATTAGATTATTACTGTAAGAGCTGGACTGGCATGTTAGGAGGAGAGTGCAGAGATGAATGGAGAGAGACATACGTTTGCCTACACACAAAGCCACACTGATATCAAACACAGCAGGCTGTATATATGCATGAACCTGAGATGCAAATGCACAGACAAATATATGCAAATGATCACAAATATGTAGGACTAGCTCAGAGAGCTACGCAGGGATAAGGAAAGTGTCAACCAAACACACACACACACACACACACACACACACACACACACACACACACACACACACACACAGGTGAACTGAAACAAAGCCACAAGATTGATGGCATTCTGTGGTGTGCAGGTGCACATTATCAAATACGCTCGGCCTTATTTTTCTTGCTTTGCATCTCATAAAATAAAGAAGGGGGCGGCAGAACAAGTTCAGAGTCAACAACAACGACAATAAAAAAAAAGAAAAAAGAAAAAAGAAAAAAAAAAAACAAATACGAGGACCGAGACTGATAGAAGCCGCCACTGCTCGCCACCGCCACCGAGGCACTTC
Source organism: Sardinella longiceps (assembly GCA_027497455.2). NCBI lineage: Eukaryota > Metazoa > Chordata > Actinopteri > Clupeiformes > Clupeidae > Sardinella > Sardinella longiceps. Next base: position 12,015,629 of record JAODXP020000031.1, read on the forward strand.
CAGTGTGATAGCAGCAACAACACTTGGCATGGGAGTGCCACTTGACAGGCTCATTATGCAAGTCTGAGTAGACTCCTACAGGCATCATCATATTTGGAACCCCGTGTAGCAGGCCACCGTGGAAACCCTCATCTGTGCCAAGAAACAAACCAAAAAAAAAAGATTGAGGGAATGGGGGGATGGTAACGGAAAAAAACGACAACGACAACAACAAAAAAAGCGAGCACAACTCCCACTCAGACCGTGATACACACTGCATCATACCTCACGCATCCCACACCATACATAAACTCTCGCCTCCCCCCTTCCCTCTTCCCCCTCCTTCCATCTAAATGCAGCTGTAACTCTCCCCGTCTGCTGCCACCAAAAACAAACAAACAAACAAACAAACAAACAAACAAACAAACACACATTCAAAAAACACAACAACAAAACAGCCTTTTTTCCAGACCAAAACAATAGGGCTTTTTACCAGGAAGCACATCAGTCTCTGCTGTCTGCATGTTAATTTCACGTCTCGACTGAAGTGCCGTGCAAAACAAAGATCCAACTGAATTTCACTCCTGCAGTAGCAACATTGCCCTG
>JAODXP020000031.1:12030985-12038485 GCA_027497455.2 Sardinella longiceps
GAGAGAGAGAGACTTCCGAGCTAATGGCTATGCCGCCTTTCCTGAGCACCAAGCTCAGAGAGGCGAGGACGAGGCTTGCGGAAGGAGCAAAGGTCCCCATTAGGAAAATCCCTGGCTGGCTGTCCTAGGGTCAGTTGGTTGCCAGCGCAACGGTGCCCAGGCGTCGAGCTTGAGTTCACCTGGATCAGTCCAGCCGAGACGAGACACCGGACAACTAGCCGAGCCAGTCTTTTTGCAATCAATCCCACCTTTTGATTCATGACCCTCCCCCTAGCACCCAGCAGCCAAACGATTTCGTTTCGGAGCCTCTAATGGCCGAATTTACTGTAAGTGTTCCCCCGTCCCCAGGCTTTTTCGAGGGGAGTGTCAGATGCCGCTGGTGTTTTGAGTGTACGGTTTGAAAAATGTCTCAATTACAAAGAGTAAAGAGAACAAAAGTAGCACGTCAAAGCTTTAGTTTCACTTGTCAGTTACAAGGAGTGGCTTATTGATTAGATGTACAAATAAGAGCTAGAGAGAAGGCAACTGAAAGCAGAAGGTTCTGAAAGTCATGGTTCTGGACTGCAGATGCTTCATCGATATCAGCAATGGGGACTAACTGGAAGCATTTGTTTCCTTTATTTGTCACCTGGCTTTCTGACATCAACCGTTTTAAAGTTCAAGCTTAAATATTTCAACAGCTTTTTTTTTTGTGAAGAAGTGCTGAAGTGGCTTTCAAAGCGGAATCTGCTGTAAAGCAATTAAGAGAGCCTGCAGCCAGTCCTGCAAAGAGGTATTGACCATGACATTTTGGCAACAACAGGCTCAATCAGCTTAAAACAAAGCTTATGCATCAGGGTGTCAAGTCAAGGTTTTCTCTCCCATTTCCCCTTTGGAATAAAGGAAACACACACACACACACACACACACACACACACACACACACACACACACACACACACACACACACTCACAGAGAGAGACAAACATTTTCAGGACTATGTGACATATTTTTTATGGCCAACCATTAGCGTGTCCCCTTGAGTTTAAGTACTGCTATTTGTTTTGAGTTTGCCTTGTCTCGCAGTAGTTCACATTCCCCGCAACTGATAACCTGTTCCCCATAATGAATGACAAGGCCTAGCAGCTGAGGCAATTGTGTAAAGCCGAGAGCCATTGAGGGAAATGGGCTGTGCCTGCAAGCTAACATAATATTTCTGACTAGCTGCTTACTGTGGGGTTTTTAGTGCCAGAGAGAGAACCATCACAACATTTGTAATGTGAACAGCATTGCGGCTTATCTTCCTCGGTGGAGTTTCACTTTTGTCAGCTCCAAACTCTATCTAAACTAGGCTCGATAAGGATCGTCTTTCAGGGTGCAGCAGCACCAAATTGAAAACATCACAAGGGATAAGAGAGTTATGACAGCTTGTCAGGAAAAAGTAGGCAACCTTATGGGACTAGGTAGGACACATACCACCTCCCTTTGCCCCGCAAAAAAACAAAACGCGTAAGAGAGAGGCGAGAGAAAAGAAGAAGAAAGCATCTTACCTGTGACTGATAACTCTGTTGTTCGCCGCACCACGAAGCTCCCAAATTGTATTTCACACGTGTAATTTCCAATGTCATCTTCTCCGACCTCACGTATCGAGAGCGTGTCTTTTTTCCTCACGATACTCTGTCTCCATTGTTTGGGCTTGCACTCCTTCAGAGAGAACAGGAATATCAATTCATGCAGCACAGAGTTCATTTCAGACATAATGAGACTATTGACTTTCTTGCGCAGTGCACAACAGATTATGTCATGTTTTACATGTGAACAGTGTCAACCAACAACCAACACCAGTAGCAGTAACAACAGCAACACCAAGGCATCCAAAATGGCAGCTGTCTCTGGAACAGTTCTGGCACTAATATGGTGCTGACCCAAACATGGCAGATCTGTCTGTTCCAAAGTGTGTCATTTTTCCCTATCTGACATGAGCTTCATTGGAGCAAGCAATCATCTGGCCTCTGTAGTGTGTAGCTCTAGAGGAGCCTCATCGGTCTTGGTTTTTAACAAGTTATTAGTGTTGGCTTCCCTATGGAGCGCTCCACCGCAGATGAGTTTGAAGTCGGCCCAGCCCCAGACCAACCAAAGTGGGAGGAACTCTGAGGGGGGCCGAGGGGTGCTTTGAACACACTCCCTAATCTCCCCACCTCACCCCTCGAATCCCAACCCCATCCCTCCTCCGCTAACAACTCAGCCTCGGGGCAACTGAGGAAGATGGCGCTGAGGGGAGGAAAAGAAAGAGAGTGGGGAGGGAGGAGGGGGAGGTTCTGCTTTCGTCCCGGGCCTCACGGCGGGCCGAATTCAATCAACCCCGCTCCAGGGCCGTGCAAATAACTGCAGGTGCCTGGGCCCAAGTCATTACCCATCTTTTTAATTCAATTCGCTGAGAAACTGAAGAAGCACTGTGCCCATCTAATCCGACACTCATCTACTTTTGATGAATTGGCCTGGGCTCCCCTTCGCCTACCTCTGTCTGTCTGCTGTTACACGTGGGTGAGTGGGTGGGTGGCTCGCTGGCTGGGTGCAGCTAGGCACGATGAACTCAAAAAAAAAACTTGGCACAGAGGACACTACTTGCCAAAGGATGCTTCAGGGCCAGCAAACACAGCAGTAGTGGTGGGGGAGCGGGTGATGTTGTCAAAGGGTGGGCACTGGACTTTTCTATTCCTGTGTTTATTTATGTGATTTTTTTTGTTTGTTTGTTTGTTTTGTATCCCTTCCCTTCTACTTTTTTTTCTTCATCCAATTCTTTATTTTGAGCTAATAAAGAAATATCATGCACCAAGGTCTCTAAGCCAAGACCTTTTTTCTTTCTATTTTTCTTCCATGAAATCTGAACTGCACATCTAAATACATCATAACCCCCCACCCACTCTCTCTCTCTCTCTCTCTCTCTCTCTCTCTCTCTCTCTCTCTCTCTCTCTCTCTCTCTCTCTCTCTCTCTCTCTCTCTCTCTCTCTCTCTTCCCTCCCTCCCTCCCTCCCTCAGTAGACCTAGCCTAGGGGAGGATTTGTGGAGCAGAAGCATTAAAAAATGAACAGTTTAGACCACAGCTAAAAACAGGTGAGCATTTATTTATGAGAACCAAAGGGGCACAAATCCCATGGTTTCTCTCTGTCCCCTTCTAGCTAGCCGTGCTGACTAAGGCTGGGAATATAATCTACTGAATTCTCAATTCATCCTCTTGACTTGGCATGTCCCCCTCTTTTTTTAAACAAGATGCCATGGCAACATTGCTGTACGCTGTTAACTAACTGCTTATAGAGTTAGAGAAGTAGGCAGGTCTAATGATATGTTAATTGTTTGTTTAATATATAATGCCATTAAGACACAGCAATAAGATACATAGACAAAATGTGCCTAATACATCAACTCCGCCAACTCTTTCTCTAACACACACACACACACACACACACACACACACACACACACACACACACACACACACACACACACACACACACACACACTGCAAGAACAAAAAGAAGTGAGCAATGAAGCTGTCAAAAGAAGGTTAAGAATAGCTTGAATCCATTAGATTTATTGGTTCAGACTTAAGTTATGTTTTTACTTAAGACCCTGTCAGAAGTCTCACCACCTGCTGGTGTTTATAAGGATGTAAAGCAATTCAAGAGAAGAGAGACATATTTTGCTTCTCATTATTGATAATACCCCACTATAGTGAGAAAGTGAGCACTACAGATTGAAATATTCTGACTCTGTACATGTGTAGGCTATCCTCTTATATGTATCCATTGAATTATTTGTGTAGCCTTTGTGCATTTGTACAAGTATTTGTGTATTTTAGCACAAGTTCTCATTTATAGTCTTATATGAAAGGCTGATTTGATATTAAGTGCCTATTTGCTATGCTAATAAAGCACTTCTGATTCTGAATATGAATCCAAAAATAATTAATTAGTTTAGCTTTTAGCACTTTTGATTCAACCCCTGAAGACCAGTTGGAAAAACAAAAACAACAATAACAAAAACATAAAATTCAAATGTTTTTGTGATAACTGTGGCCTAATTTGACTGTGGTGTAATCATCAGTTAAATAGCATACTGTGCATGACAGTTTAAAGCCGAGACAGACTAGCTGCTTCCTGCTTGCCTGAAAAACACTGGGTGCCACTGTGACAACAACAAGAAAAGTTATAGCATTGCGGCAAACCTGGAAACAACAACATAAAATAGCCTTCAAATCATGGTTCCTACTGCGGGCTGATATTAGTGAAGCTCTGTGGGTCATTCTCACTAATGTGTGCATAGCAATTAGTTGCTTAGGCAGCAGGAGCTCAAAGATTTTTGAATAGAGTAAGTCTAGGTCTAAATTCGTTTTCTTATAAAATATACTGCAATAAGTGTATGTAAAAAAAAAAAAAAAAAAAAAATCACAACAAAACAAAGAAAGCTTATTAATGACAGCATAGATGGTCTGAAAGCACTTCTGCAGAAAGCATATATGCATTATGCAAAAAAGTAGCATATGCATGATTTTCTAACCCTTAAGGCATTGCAGTGAATATTGCTCATGAACACTTTTCTCTCCCTCCTTGTGATGGGTACGAGCCTCAATACCAATTTCTGTGAGATTCAGTGCATAACAAAGATTTGCACTGTTTTGTTTGATCTTTTGTTTATGTAATATACTGTGTTTGGACAAAAGACTATAAAAATAAAAAATGAACATAAAAAAAGATGCATAAAGAAAAAGATGCCTTTCAACATCATTTCCCTGGCTTTCAGCTAGAAAAAAACTGCGGAAAAATTCAGCTGCAAAACAGCAAAATGGGTGGTAGATGGTCTTAGATGGCCAAATCAGCCAAATCATCTAAAATCATGTGTAAACATACCTATCTGGGCAGCAGTAGGCTATAGAAGCTGGAAGTCCAGCTAGAATGTTCATCAAAAGCTCTTCAAACCTCAAAACCACATCTTATGATGGCAAAACAAACAAAAAAATCTAGCGGCTGAAACCAACTTAAACCTTCATTCCAGCATAAACTGGTTTTGTATGGATTTTTCCATGTTTATCATTCATTTTCCAGTTACAGATTCCAGTCATGACAATGACAAACACAACAATACTGAAAGCTGCTAAAGTTTAAATGAGAGACAAAACCCCCAAAACAAAACAAACAAGCAAAAAAAAAACAACAAAGTGGAAAGAGTGGTCTCACCTTGTACCAGACGAGGTCTGGGTCCTTCCCAGGCTGAACATAGTCCTCAATATCAGGGCAGATGATGTCTTTGCTTTTACTTAATTCTGCCTTTTCAAAGTATCTCATCTTGGAGTTATAACAGGCATCCGTGTCATTCTCAGCCACTGACAGCTCCATGGAGACTTTCATGCAATATGTTGAATTTCTGGAAAAAAAAACAGAACAATACATAGAACACCAAAAAAGATAGAATGAGATTTTAATAACCATAATTGGCCAATATTAACCAAGGTAATACACTGACTTTGACACATAATACATTGACAAAAATGAGGAAGGGGACCCTGGAATGCATTTTTCTTCTTCACATTACTTTCTCATTAGATCATGATCTGATTCAATAATAAGTCCTGTTTAATAAACTGGAGTTAGCACATGGGTTTGTTGTTTTGTTTCTTAGCTTGCATAAAACACTGACCTGAAGTTTATACATAGTGTGGCTTCTATATGAAAAATTACAGCAGAAACAAAACATTTCTCTGACAGAACAATGATAAATAACTTTGACACCTCAGGGCCAAAGATTATGTTCTACCACGGCATGGCCACTGTTGTATGCCACATTTTACAACACACCTCCATTGCAGTGCAGGTGGCCCATGCCTTTAGAAGGTCAGGCTCTCCATGGAAACAGACCTACGACTGTAGCCTTACTTACTAACCGACTTCTCCCTACTGGGGAGAAATGATAGAACCCAAATGCAGGTCTGGTTATTAAGCCTGCTTTATTTTCAGAACGATGCTCCGCTGTCTGTTTTTTTTTTTTTTTTTTGCCTCAGAATAGTACAATTCAAATAACCATGAGTATTAAATAAAATGGAGGCAGGAGACCCATTATTTAGGCTGGTTTTTAACACTGTGCTTCCGGAGGTGGTTTACAATGCAGCATTTCTGCCACGCATGGATTTATTGGAAAACAACTCCCCAAACACTAATGTTGCACAGGAATGAAGGTCTGGTATACTAAGTGAAAATTGCATACAGCTACTGATGCGTCAAAGTGTCGAAATCATCTAAATAAGTCTGTGGCTGTAATATGACTTTCCACTTGATAGCTTTTTTGGAGTAAGCTGAATATTATTAAGCGTGCTCTACTAGTTGCTACATAAAGACAGACATACCAGCACTGACAATGTACAGACTGCACTGTAATGATCAGCCATAACAAACTGACAAAGGATTTCAATCTTCAATGATGTTGGTATTTAAGGCAAATATGGTGTTTTATTGTCTCAGATGGACATTTATCTTGCATAGCGCTAAATGAGAACTGATGAGATGTTGTGTGACATATTTCACTTTGGATTAAGTTTGTCTCTTTGTTAGGACATCCCACAGATGAGAACTGACAGTTTCCAAGCACTGTCATGGCAATAAATAAATAAATAAACAAACTATTAAAGTGCAAAAAAAAAAAAATAAGATACAAAAAATAAACATCTTGCTCCCCTTCATTGCATGTTGGTAGGAACCGTTAGAAAAGTATGATGAATTTCAACGTGTTTGCTCATCCATTCCTACGTGAATAAGAAAACGACTCTGGCCAGCCCAGCTTATCTGTGGAGACAGTGAAGCGGGCATTCAGAGAGCGGAAAGAGACGAAGGGATTGAAACGACACCTAATGCGGGGTGGCAGTGGTGGAGAGTCAACCGCGCCGAAGATTGATTGGCCCTTTTGTGTTTTGTCACATGTTATGCAGATACAGTGAGAGCGGGCAGAAAATTACGTGCCAGAATTGATGCGCCGCTACCAGTCATATCAGCCCTGGTAGAAGCAGAAATCCTACAGCAGCAGCAACAACAACAACAAATTGTGGAGGTAGAGGGGAGATCTTAACAGACACTCAATGGCTGTTATTGAACCTGAGGAAGAGGCAATAGAAAAAGGAACTCAACGCACACACACACACACACACACACACACACACACACACACACCACCACCTTACTTTCTTTCCCCTTCACAGATGTGCCATATCAATAGGCTGTAACTGCAATTTCGCCGGGTGTCGCCTCTTATTAACGCCGCCCAATACAGCACCCCCCCTCCCGCCCCGACACCTCCTCCACACCCCCCCACGCCTCACACCAACCCCCCTCGTGAGGCCGGTCAATAACTCAGCGCAGTCTGTCATAGGCTACGAGTCAAAGCCTCGGAGAACCTGAGCAGCAAATATGTCTCAAGCCACTGAGCACCGGCGAAAAATTCAATCAGGATTCACACACTAGGCCACAACACCCTTC
>JAODXP020000031.1:12043485-12055985 GCA_027497455.2 Sardinella longiceps
ACACACACACACACACACACACACACACACACACACACACACAAAATGTAATACTGTTTCTCAAAATACTTGGAAGATGATTCCTATGCAGTTAGGATATGAATGGAAAGAAATAAAATCATATTTCTGCTTATTCAATTTGTTTACTGGGTCAAAAGGAACCATTTATCCCCATAATTGATTTGAAACAGATTCCAGCATATATCTCTTTAGACTAAGCCTCATTCAATTAACCAAAATTGAAAGCTTGGGCATGTCTTCCGTCAAAACTATTCTTATTTTGGCTGTCTGGGTCCTTTGGGCTGAGGTCCATAATCATGCCTTCACTGACTTTTGACTTCTTTCTTAATGAACCAAGAGACTGGGCATCTTTACAATGTCCAAATGAATCCCTGACATATCCGTGCCTCTACCCGGCAGTGTCACACAGCATGTCTCTTCTTCTTCCTGTGTGTGTGTGTGTGTGTGTGTGTGTGTGTGTGTGACGGGCAGTCAAACACAGACTGACCCTGAGGGTGTCATATTCACTTACAGTCCGTTTGCCAAATCTAAAAGCCTCCCGCTTCACATAAGAGTGTGCGGCAGGCAGTGCAAGGCAAGCTAAGCAATGAGGAGAAACAGAAGTAATAGGCTTTCTCAGACAGCGCTGAGTCTGTGACGCTATCCAGATATGTGCAGTCTTTCCCCCTGAAGCGTTGCTGCTGCTGTGGTTATAATAATAATAATAATAATAATAATAATAATAATAATAATAATAATAATAATAATTACATGCTTGTTAGGATTTTATTTCTTTTTTTTTCATTTCATTTTTTTCATCTTTTTTAACATTCCGCTTTTTTATATTTTGTTTCCAAATATGTTTTTTTTTTTTTCCCTAAGTTCCCAAAGACTGCCTCTCTTCATTTTGAGATTTAGTTTGATTCATCAATCTGATATGTTTGCCTGACTGTGAGACTTCCCTAAACATTGGACTGTCTGGATTCGAGCCAAATCTGTGCCAGACGAGGCTCTAGGGGTCAGTTCCTCTCAGGACAGCCATGCCAGCGCCAGGGCCAGGGTGAGGGATACAAAGGGTGGGTGGGGGAGAAGGGTGAGGGTGGCGATGATGGTGGTGGTGGTGTTGGTGGACGAGACTGCTGCTACTGCTACAACAGCAGTAGAAGCAAAAACGGGTAAATTTGATTTTCGCTGAAGAACTGCTTTCTGACATTTCGTCTGGCAGATAAAACCCCACATCAGATAGAAGCGCAGAAGGTCAATGTCCTGGCTATCTGATACAGCCGCCTTGCCTAGAGACCCGCTTGTGAGCGTGCCCAGTTTGGACCTCGTCTGGCTGCCTCCTTTCAGGGGAAGCAAAGGCATCATATCAGCCTGCCACCGACACTTTCAGAGGAAAAGGACCCCACAATGGGGAGAACGCAATTCAAGGAGGATGTCCAGGACTCGAAAATAAGAGAAAGAAAATAAAGGAAGAGAGAGAGAGAAAAAAAAATAAGAAGTGAAAAGAAACTCAGCCATGAGAATTCCCACAGATTCCATCACAGATGACATCCTGAGAGTTTCTTTGTGTGACGGTCCAACTGACTTAACGCTTTACAAGCTGAGCTGTGTTAAGCTCACCTCTATCCATAATGATGAAGAACTGCCCTCCAGGATTTAAAAATCCAATTTCTCTACCACCCCCCCATACACACGCTCACAGACGGGTTATTTTCTTTCTCCATAGAGTCTAAAGCTCTCTCTTGCTACAGTGGGCATTTGTATCAATATGGATATATGGTGTATTTTAAATAAATTGACATTTCACGGTGAGCTCCCCAACATGCATGTGTGCTCACGGCGAAGCACTAATGTCGAGACAGCTCCATTTGTTAAATTAGACTAATCTGACCTTTAGGCGGATGCCGAGTCCGAGCGAAGCCCTCATCCACGGAGGGCCTCATCGGTAGCGAGTGATGTGGCAAATAAGGGAAGTCCCTCAAACACCCCCCCACCCCCACCCACACACACACACACACACTAACACACACATCTATGCACCCAAATCCACCACCAGCGCCACCCACATCACCTCCACGGATGCCCACCCTCGCTGATTTCCCAGCAGCCTTTGGGGCCCAGGCACCAGTTAATCGAATGGAACCAAGGTGAGGGGGAAGCGGGTGAGACCAATCTCCAATAGCAGGGGTGGGGCATTGAGAACAAGCATGAAGGGTATCTAATAGATTGGTCCAGACCTTTACACATGCATGCAAGCAGTGGATTAAATCGCTGTTTTTTTTTTTCTTTTTCTCTGCAATCACTGCCAAGCAGGTCTGCGCACGTATGGATTCTACTGTAAGTAGCGCAGGTGTGCAAAATGGGATAACTGGTTCCTGAGATTAACACATCTGCATAGCAATTCACAGGGATCAAGTTTCATATGTAATTTGTTGGGGAATCCATGTTGAAGGTTAAACGCTGCCACATCTACAGCATATTCCATTTCAGCCTCTCTCTCTCTCTCTCTCTCTCTCTCTCTCTCTCTCTCTCTCTCTCTCTCTCTCTCTCTCTCTCTCTCTCTCTCTCTGTCTCTTGCACACTCTCAATCTCTCTTAAGAGCTGATGTTGTGAGCGTTAGGGACTAGACATCATTATATTGACTGTACATGTGCTTTATATTTCCCCATCTCAATCGGTGCTGTAATCTGTCTGCAGTCAAGGATAGACTTATGTATATAAGTGTGAGTGTGTGTGTGTTTGTGTGTGTGTGTGTGTGTATGTGTGTGTGTTTTGTATGTGCATGCTTTGTATGTGTATGCTGTATGTGTGTGTGTGTGTGTGTGTGTGTGTGTGTGTGTGTGTGTGTGTGTGTGTGTGTGTGTGTGTGTATGTGCATAAGTGGGTTTGTGTGTGTTTTTTGTATGTGTGTGCTTTGTGTGTGTGTTTGTGTGTTTGTGTGTGCATGCTTTGTGTGTGTGTGTGTGTTTAGTGTGTGGGTTGCCCGGTGGGTCTCGTCTGAGATTACAGACCGTAGGCCTGACAATGCGCAGAGCCACTCTCATCACTTATTCTCATCATGCTGCATTTGTCAAAGCAGCATTTCCTAATGAGTTTACGTAGCGGTGGGGCTCCATAATTCAGGCAAACTTAATTCCCACCATCTCGCGCCAATCATGGCCAACAGCAGCTCCTTGTCTGCCTCGGTTCCGCCAGTGCGGGGGAATGTCTGCCACAAATAACCGCTGTGTATTGGGCCACTCCCCACAATCATTCACACTGTTCTCCAAATGACATTTTTTTTTTCTTTTTGTTTTTTTTCTTTTCCAGGCTGGCTTACAAAACATATGAGGCCTGTCACGACAAAAACAGTCTGGTAGAAACAACTGCAACAAAAACATATGAGCTGTTGTATCATTCAAGTTGTTTTGTTATCTAAAGCAACAGTCAATGATGATTAAAGCATGGATTGATTCGTTTTATTTCATACAGCCTAGCTAGAGAAATTAGTAAAAAAAATAATATTCTAGTGAAGATTTTAATTGTTGTAGTCTTAACCTATTCAGAGACTGAAATTTCATTCCATTATATCTCATTACTTCAGATAATTGATGTCTAGTCATGGGTTAAAATGTAAATGGTATGATTCTACCCCTCTGCTATTCAAAGTAATCAACTATACTAAGATGCAGATGACTAGTCTTAATAGTGTTTGGTCCATATTATTTTCTGTGCAATTTGAGTAGCATCTCCACTAGCGCTCCTCTGCTCCATATGCTAATCCATATGAATAAGTGGGCAAATTAAAATAGGTAATAAAGGTGCAATGGCTTGTTTGTAATCACAAATACCTTTTTTCCCAATTGCCAATGAAAATGTAAGCCTCTGATGATGGCATGTGTGACTTTTAACTGTTTACTGTTCCAATATCCCCATTTTACCTCAAACCTCAAATGGCTAATACCAAACATGAGTATAAGAAAATTTAAGGAGTCAACAATTAGCTGTACTATGAATTTTATTGTGTGTGTGTGTGTGTGTGTGTGTTTGTGTGTGTGTGTGTGTGTGCATGTGTGTGTGTGTGTTTGTGTATTGCTTCCCTTCCCCCTCTACATTTATAAATGTATGTGGTATTCTCTTAGCGATCCAAACACATCAAGTGTGTGTCCCAACCTCACCGACTCGTGCGTGAGTTAGTTCGTGCTCACCTTTCCACTGGTGGCTATGCACCTGCCGCCTGTAAATGTGCTCACGCATACATCATACATGTAAACATCTCTCTTTAGCCGCTGATCCGTCACCGACGTCGACAGCTGAGGGGATCGACGGACCCAGGCACCCATTCCACCGCCATGACGGACGATTGTGGGAAGCCCATTCCCACTGTCACTGGGCTGAGAGATAGCCACTGACTCCTGGCCTAGAATACTAAGAGTGGATGCTCTCCCCATGTTATGAATCTCCTTGTTCTCTCATATACGTGTGTGTGTGTGTGTGTGTGTGTGTGTGTGTGTGTGTGTGTGTGTGTGTGTGTGTCTGTGTGTGTGTGTTGTGTGTGTGTGTGTGTGTGTGTGTGTGTGTGTGTGTGTGTGTGTGTGTGTGTGTGTGTGTGTGTATTTGTGTGTCAGGTGTGGGTGTGTGTGTCGTGTGCATGTGTGTGTATCTCTGTGCATCTGTGTGTGTCTAATTGTGAGTGTGTGAGAAAGTGATCTGTTGTGAATGCACGCACATGCTTGCCATCCATTACAAAATACAGGGGTCATACGTGGCCAAGATTGATAGCCTGCGCTAAAGGTGTGTTTGTTGTGTTGAGTTTAGGTACGACTCTGATGAGATGACAGAAGGACCCTCCCCAAACCCTATCAGGGCCAATCAGAACTACTGCATTCTATTTGGACCCAAGGCAAGAAGACGAGGCATACTCCCATTGGACACAAATGCAATATGTTGGAGGCTTCAAAACAAAGCTGTCAGTTACTAACATTTGGTTGTGTTATTATTAGCGTACAGGCACCAGGCAATCTGTCTTTGAATGTTCCAGTGTGTTAGAGCCAGCCAATCACATTGTGAGTATGAGGGCTCTCAACCAGAAACATGATGGCAGTCTAAACAGTGTTCAGCTGTGGAATCTGAATATAATTTTAAGATGTTTGGCCGTTTAGTTAGACTCATTTACAACAAGAAGTTACATAGGAACAGGCCAAAGAATTTGTGATTGCATGGATGAAGAGAGAGAGAGAGAGAGAGAGAGAGAGAGAGAGAGAGAGAGAGAGAGAGAGAGAGAGAGAGACTTAATTGTCTATCTGCCTTGTGTCTTATCACTTCACGTCACGTCAACCACACCAAACTTACTCTAATCAAACCCCAATCAGTCTCCTTTCCTTTTATTCCCCAGCTCCCATTTCCCAGTTTCCAAGTTAAATAAGGCTCCCATTTCCCACTTTTCAAGCTAAATAAGGGTCTAACAGTTTCCAAGTTAAACAAGGGTCTACCAGTTTCCACGTTAAATAAGGCTCTTATTTCGTTGTTTCCAAGTTAAATAGAGTTGAGTTCCAATGCATCACAGCAGGACAGGCTGGTAGCAAAGACCAAGAGAAGAGCAAGAGGCGGCCGCAAAAGGCGGTCGTAAGAGGCGGTCTCTCCGTCATCTCCCTAAAAGGCTCGGGCACGGTGGCTCCAGCACCTGTGAGTGAGGCAAGAGAGAGCGAGAGCGACGGGCCGCCTGCCTGCCTGCCTGCCTGTCCGAGTGACTACCGCTGATGCGCGGTGACCTTAATTTGACATCGCCTGCTGCTCATCTCTGCCGATTGCCTCTCTGATAGGCTGTTGTTGTTTTTATTTATTTATTATCTTTTTTTTATATAGCCTCACTCCCTGCATCACCAACCCCCTCACTCCCCCACCCCCAGCCTGGCCTTCCCTTATGGGGGATTAGGGACTGATTTTACACGCGGATTGGAGTCACTGTCAGTGGCACAAGGGGATAGCTCAGTTTGTGTGTTTGTTTATTTTTTTATTTATATATCTATTTATTTACTTTGTCTGATTGGGTGTGTATGTGAGCTTATCCTGGTGACCTGTGACATCCCGTCATGTTGGCACAGACGACACGGGCTCCCGCCCATCATATTCCATCCATCCGATTTCTCTCATTCTCTCTCTCTCTCTCTCTCTCTCTCTCTCTCTCTCTCTCTCTCTCTCTCTCTCTCTCTCTCTCTCTCTCTCTCTCCCTTCCTCCCTCAGTTCATCCATCCATTCCTTTAAATGCGTGCAGACAGACCTGGCCCACAACACACTAGGGATTGGAAGTGGGATGATGGCACAGGACCAAGAGTTACACGTGGTGGAAGAGGAGGAAGAGGAGGGAGAGGACGAGAAGGAAAAGGAGGGGAGGAGGGAGAGGGAGAGAAGGAGGAGGAAGAGAAGGGGAAGGGAGAGAAGGAGGAAGAGGAGGGGGAGGAGGAGGAAGAACAGGCCAACAGAAGGGGAGAAAAAAAATAGACAGGTATTAGAATGACATACGTAGCAACAGAGTGACAGATACTGACAATGACCTACACACAGAGGTAGAGAGGGAGGGATGGAGAAAGTGAGAGAGAGAAAGAGAGAGAGGGGGGGGTAAGAAAAAAAAGAAGGACAAGAAGGGAGGCACAAAGGTTGAGAGGAACAGGCAGGGAGAGAGGGAAGGTGTATGCTTGTGTATTGTGTGAGTGTGTGTGTGTGTGTGTGTGTGTGTGTGTGGGGGGGGGGGTGATGGGGAGAGAGAGAGGGAGAGATGCTCTAGGTGCACGGTTTACACATGACTACAGGAGCAGCTGTCACCCAGTGTAGAAGCACTGAACAGTTGATGAGCGCTCCCCCTGGACCGCAGCCTGTGTGTCTAAATGATTTATTCCTCGTATTTAAAAATGCACACAAACACACAGGCACAGGCACACACACACACACACACACACACACACACACACACACACACACACACACACACACACACACACACACACACAAGTAAACCCATTTGAATAAGGGTACACATTCATTTTGGAAGCCATGCATGCTAAAAGGCATGCCGCCACTGAGTCCATGCAAAAATAACGCAGAGCAGAGCAGAGCGAGCAAGCAAGCGAGCGAGATGCACAACGAGCAGCCTGAAAAATTTAAAAAAAAAGAAAAGAAAAAAAAAAAAAGCTGCTGAAAAAAGATGAGGTGATTGCTAGGCGCAGGCATGGTAGAAAGATGGGGGAGAGAGAGAGAGAGAGAGAGAGAGAGAGAGAGAGAGAGAGAGAGAGAGAGAGAGAGAGAGAGAGAGAGAGAAGTTTTTCCTGCTGGTGCTGCAGCTGAAGGAGGAGAAAATGATTCATTCCGTACAAAAGCAGCAGATTCTAATCCCTCTGTTTCCAGAATGAGAACTCCCCTCTTTTGTCTCCCCTATTGTTGCCGACACCATAATCCAAATTCGATATGTTAACACATGCAAGTGCCTTGCAACGCATAAGACGTTCGGTTAAAAAAAAGAGAGAGAGAGAGAGAGAGAGAGAGAGAGAGAGAGAGAGAGAGAGAGAGAGAGAGAGAGAGAGAGAGGAACAAAATGGGGGAATGGGGGGCAATATCCCCACAATCTGCTTCACGAGGCCTAAATGGTCCCAGGATTTATGGTGCACATTTAGATACTGCTAACACAATGCATTACCACCACTGCCTATTTCCATAGTTGGCCAGTTTTATATGCAGTATAACAATAGCCATCGCTGTATTTTACACGGGGACAACTTGACTAATGAGTGAGAGAAATATCAGTTACTGTAGCTTAACACTCACCAGGGAGGGAGAGTCGGTGGGTGGGTGGATGTGTGGGTGTGTGTGTGTGTGTGTGTGTGTGTGTGTGTGTGTGTGTGTGTGTGTGTGTGTGTGTGTGTGTGTGGCTGCCAACAGCAACATCAGTGGCACCAGCGGGGAGAAAAAAAAAAAAAAAAAAAAGAAAGAAAGAAAGAAACACCATTTCCCATACACCCTCAGGGAAGACACGTCAGCAGGAGTGACCTGACTGTGCCTGCCTGTAATTGGCCAGGTGACGATATGAGGCATGACAGATATATTTTCACTGCTCAGAGCTATGTGAATGCAGAAGGGGCTGGGGGGATGGTGGTGGCTGTGGGGGGATGGGGGTTAAATAATGTAATTGAGTTTGGCTGGAAAGAGACAGATGATGCCATTGTCCCGTATAATGCAGCTGTCTTATGGGCCTCTTAAATGACAGTTGAGGTCTGATGTGAGGTTATCTACTGCACTGGGAAGATGAAAGATGAGACGGGGGGGGGGGGGGGGTCTCAATCCTCCTGCTGGAGAGCCAACTGCCTCTTGTGGCTGTATGGCATCAGATAGCTTCACATAGTGTATCTGTCTGTCCCAAACTCCAATCCAATAAACCCTATCAGTCAAGTGCATTGCAAACTCTCAGATGCTCCTGGCATCTTGATACAGCTTGGAAGGATTAACGGCAACAGTTAATGCAATCTCTTGGCAGACATGAAAATGAATGCAGTTATTGTTGGGAGTTTCGTTCACATTATCTGATGGTTCTTTTGAGATTGAAGCTAATATGATGTTAGCAGGTAGCTGTTCAACTTCTGCAATTCCGTGGGAGACATTTTATTCATATGTGCAGCACCTTGTAATGTAGCAGATAGGACTATCTACTGAGGACAACTATCTTTCTTTCTATCTATCAACTATCTTTATGACAAATTTTGGTTGGGAAAAAAGCAATGACTAGCATGGATGCACTGAAAAAATGCCTCAGCATTATAATGAATTCATTTATAATTGATTTCACTACCCTTAAAAATTCAGCCAAAACCAATTGTGAGGCACTTGCTAAAAGTTATGCTAACTCTAGTAACTCTAAAAGGTATTATATAAGGACAGTTTCCCTTTAAGGACATGAGGACTTAAGCTTCACTAAAGTAAAAAAAAAAAAAACTCTTACAGTACATAAACTTTTGGGTTAAGGGGAGAGCTCTTTTGCGAGGTTAAAGTTCACTATTCTAATGACCGCCCAACTTCCACTAAGTTTTCCCAGCTCGATGCATTATGACACACTGTTCTAGGTGAAAGGGCTCGTGATGAGGCAGCAATTCATGGTAAGTGTTATATTATTTAATTTATTTCCTTTTGGTTTTGAACCAAATTTGTGACTGCAATACTAATGCTGTCATTATCATACAATAATAGAGTCCTTTGCCAGGAGAAGGGACCAGTAGCACGTAGCAATCCTCTCACTGAGCCACTTGATGCTAACGCTGCCTTGAGAAGGCGGCCCCCTCTTTCAAAAAAAAACCGACCTTTTATAATGAAGCAGACTAATGAGGCATTCATGAAAAGACGGCCTTTACCTTGGAGGTTAATAAGTTATTACCATACAATTATGCATACACGTAATATACTATTTCCACCCGTTCTTGCACAGTTGAGAGAGACTGCACAGTCGTGCAGCAGCAATGTGGCCTGACAGCGGCGGGGGAAAGTTTACTGGCTGGAAAAGCACCCCAGACACTGATTCTCTCTCTCTCTCTCTCTCTCTCTCTCTCTCTCTCTCTCTCTCTCTCTCTCTCTCTCTCTCTCTCTCTATCTCCTTCCCTCCCTCCCTCCCTCCCTCCCTCTCTCTCTCTTCTTCTGTCCCACCAGAAGTGGTGAACTAAACTCCTTTTTGGCCCAAAGCTCTTCCAGCATGTCATGTCCAGGCACAGAGACTACTGTCAGGTTGAGGGAATTACTTAAAAAGCAAAGCACTGACAGAGCACAAGAGCAATGAAGCTGAATGCAGAGCCAGCCTTCAGCTCAGAGTTTCTAGAATGTTTCTTTTTTTTCTTTTTCTTCTTTTCTTTTCTTGCTTCACTGTTCAGTGTGGCCTTGATCTAGCTGTGATTACATATGACATGAAGTAATATGTAGTAATTTCTAAAATGAAGTAATATGAAGAATGTAGATACAAACATGACAAACCTCAAATACACACACACACACACACACACACACACACACACACACACACACACACACACACACACACACACACACACACACACACACCACACCAAACCACACAATCTAATAAGACAATATAAAGGCACAATCTGTACCTGTGTCAGATTAAATTACAACAAAATGATCAATCACTGTTTCCTCATAGAAAACTGAAAATAAGAGGGCCAGAGGGAATTATGCTGACAGATATGTGCACTGTGGCAATGCGCAATTTGAAGAAACATAAAAGGGACATACGTTGAGTATAGCCATGTCAGTCATTGGACTGGGCAAACACAGTTGTCTTTGTTTTCAGGTACTCAGATATCCCTGTGTACCCACACACACACACACACACACACACACACACACACACACACACACACACACACACACACACACACACACACACACACACACACAAATTCTACCATTCCATAATTCCACACATATCTTCCAGTCAAACCTTTTATAGAGTCAATCTCACAAAGCTGGTAGGTTTGGTTTGAAAACAAGCCTAGTGATGAAAGAATGACACAAGCCCACCTTTACAAATCCACATTCAGTAAGCATTCCTCACAATCCACTGGTATCAAACAAAACATTCTCCCACTTTGTTTTCCGGGGATTTTGCGCCACCAGGGGATCATTGTAAAACGATGCGGCGTTTCGCGTCCGTGCAACTGCAATAATTTCAGCTGCATCTCTCTCTCTCTCTCTCTCTCTCTCTCTCTCTCTCTCTCTCTCTCTCTCTCTCTCTGCCTCCCTCCTTCTTTTTCTCTGGGTATGCCAGGCACTCTGTCATGGTTTTGCGGCGAGCGATAAAAACAACGGTGAGGATTACGTCTTTTTCATCGATGGTAGAGCAGGCGTTGGCCCTAATTAGTCTAAACGGTTGTGACTAGCTAAAAAGCAGCACACTCATCCAAACTAAATCTCTTCGCTCCACTTTCGGCCTGATTACACAATAACTCAGCGTTGAGTGACTGCGATCCCGAGGCAAACTCGGTTTGCGGCGCCCAATCGTGGAGTAATAAAGGGGGTCGTCACTGTATTCTGCATCCATTGCACTGTGGTGTGTGTGTGTGTGTGTGTGTGTGTGTGTGTGTGTGTGTGTGTGTGTGTGTGTGTGTCCGCCTTGGTTTCGCTGTAGCTCTTGTTGCTTCCCGACACAAGCATAACTAAAGCCAAATCATCTACAAGCACTGAGGAGAATCTTCCTGACTTCACTCTTAACTGGAAGATGCGTGTGGAATTGAGGAATAGTGGAGTAACCATGTGTGTGTGTGTGTGTGTGTGTGTGTGTGTGATCTTCCGACAGAGACGAAAACTGGGAGTGTGTGTGTGTGTGTGTGTGTGTGTGGGGGGGGGGGGATATGGGGGAGTAAGTAGTGGTCATGGTCTATCTATGAAGTGGTGTGTTGATCAAAAATACTTGACAGTCATTTTGTCATTTTAAGGCTAGTCTGTGGTGTAGGTCACTGAATTCTGTCATTCTGTAGAGAAGCAATTCACAACAAGGAATTCTAAAGCAACTAATTCCCAGAGGAATTTTCTTGCTTTCTTGCTTTGGCCTAACGCAAGTTTAATACTGACTGCTTGGGAAGCACAAGTGATTGTTATGTTGCTCAGGTAATAGGGCGGCACTTTTCTTCACTTTCCGTTCACCTGTCGGGCATCTGTGTGCGTGGGACAGTGTGTCCGACTGAGAGAGACAGAGCGCGAGAGAGAGCGAGAGAGAGATAGAGGTAGTTACCAGCGCCGAAGAGACACCTGATGCGACCTTCCTCTCACCTGGGTCCGAGTGACCTTTAGATTAATGAAATTCTCCCCCAGTGGGAGCCGAGGAGCTCCGACGAAAAACTTTTACGCCATTATGAAAGTCATAAATCATACAGTTGTCAGGGGTGCTGCTCCGCGACAAGCGGAGGAGGAGGAGGAGGACACAGATGAAGAGGTCTCCTATCCTCCCTTTAATCTCTCTCTCTCTCTCTCTCTCTCTCTCTCTCTCTCTCTCTCTCTCTCTCTCTCTCTCTCTCTCCCTCCCTCCCTCACTCTTTCTCCTTTCTTCCCTCCTTCTCTCTCTTTCTCTCTCTTTTGACTTTTCATCTCTCCACTCTCAACTCCCTCTCATCCGTGACACTTGAGACAGAGCTCCACACTCCTCCTTCTCTGAAGACCCCTGCACATTACCACTCCATTTAAGACAGCCAAGTGCCGGGCCTATGAGAAACACATTGGTCAATAGCATGTGTCATTGTTCTCCCGAGACAAAAGACAAAAGAGAGAGCAAGATAGAAAGAGACAGAGAGGGATAGAGAGAGAGGGATAGAGAGAGAGAGAGGGATAGAGAGAGGGGGTGGGGGGGGGGGGCTCTCATAATTCAACATGCTAACTGACACAAGCTTCCTCTCCCACAGTGGCACAGAGTCCTGCTGCAGACCACCCGCCAGAGCTGCCTTGGCTGGGAGAGCTGCTGGGAGAATTCATTGCAC